>OY720277.1:10000000-11200000 GCA_963082995.1 Noctua comes | reverse complement strand
ATGTTTTTACGCGCATCACGCAAAAACTACTGCATGGATTTGAACGCAGTTTTCATCAGTTTGCAGTTTTCGCTCTACTGCCAGACGCTTATCTTAAAATATAGGCTACATTAGATATGCGAAGCTAGGGCGCGTTGCTTGTCGTTAAATAAAATTACTATACAACATGACATGTAAATTAATCACAATCACAGTTTAATAATACATAGTAAGGGTTAGGTAAGATGTTTATCAACACAATTAGAAATCAGTGTGACATTTAAGTTTAAGTTTTTTTGTTTTTTTGTTTTTTAGTTTTTGTTTGTTTTGTTTAGTTTGTGTTTGTTTTTAGGTTAATATCGGGAGCTCAAAATAATGAACAATCACGGAGGATATCCCGTAAGTGACAGTATAGTTGTAAACCGTGAAAGCTTGAAACAGGATTTAAGTTTAAGTAAGCTGTTTAGATGATGAAATAGTACTTACCGTTTCTGATTCGTGTATTGAAAGGGTCCGCCGGTCCTCCTTGGTGCCCATGGATCAATATAATTGTGTCATTCTCAACATCGAAACCTTGTTCAGCTGTGAAGGTGCCGGAGGCTGGTAGGGGAGTTCCTCTGCGGTTAGCCCTTAAAAGACACGAATTTTATTGTAGGTTTTCTCACAACGACTTCACACTTATACCTGACCGTTTGCATCAAATCTTTCTTATTTAGGCAACAATTTAGGCGTCACCTAGTGTAAGTGAACACGGGTATAAATAAAAATAAAAATGTTCCAGCTGTGTGGTGATTGGAAAAAGTAGACACTTTTTATAAATTTGGTCAATGTTTTTTAACACAGGATACAACATACAGGGCTCTGAATGATCATGAATGTGAAGTCCACGAGTGTAACCATGTTAAATATTTAAACATTTAAACACATTTATTAATAACAATTGTAATTATGAGGCATTTTTTGTTTTTGATTATGCATGATGCATCGCAGTGTACTTACTGGTTGAATAGTATATATTTAGTCCGCTGTCCATAACACACTGGAACACAAAATTAAAATATTTCATTACATACATTGATGGAGATTAACACAAAAATATATTAGACGCACCTTCTTCTTCTTAGCGTGTCGATGGCAATAAGATAAAGATAAAGATGCATTTATTTGTTTAAACTAAAAATCTAAATTGATTCGCCTCAAAATTTGACGATCGGTTTGACACTGTCAGTAGCGTCCATCAGCTTCTGTATTATGCAATCACAACAGGACAGGCTGGACACGATGTGAAGTGTTCGCTCAAAGCAACAATGTGCTAACTTAACTCATAGGTGCTATACACAATAGTTAAGTAATACTATACTGTCACTTACGGGATATCTTCCGTGATTGTTCATTATTTTGAGCTCCCGAGATATTTCAGCGCTGTTGCAAGCGCCATGATCGCCGGTTGACTCAATCACGGAAGATATCCCGTAAGTGACAGTATAGTTGTAAACCGTGAAAGCTTGAAACAGTGTTTTAAGTAATACTAATACCCTTTTTATTTTCGAAATAAGACAGTCTGTAATAATAAAAGAAATTAATTAAACGAATCACCAGTTACTTATTCTACGTAATAGGGGGCGAACCTATTGCCATCAACCGAGCACAAATTTATACTCCGTCCTGTTAATGCGAATTGCGCGTGCATTATAAAGGAATGCTTCTGCCTAATCCTTCGAAGATTACAGGAATGATATTATTAAATATGAAACTAACTTACCTGCTAGAGCAGTTAGAAGAATGGCGAACTTCAACATATTGCTTGATCGATCGTTTCCTTACTGTGCTATGTTTGCGAATTCGTTTGTTTTTATAATAATGTGACAACTATTGTCAAACCAGATTATCAATATGATACGCTAACCTTTTGCGTGATCAAACCTTAATAGTTATCATCAAAGGTCATTTATTTTTATGCCGAACGATGTGGATAGTTGATCGTTATAAAATGGATGCAATGATAAGATGGTAATCTATATGTTATTGAATATTTTTGTATTTTTTCAAGGATCGTAGTGATACTATCTTGTTTTGCTATAAGTAATAATGCGTCAACGGATGTTATTGCACACACATTCATGACTTAGCTTCCAGAATTTTACTTCATTGCCAAGCAATTTGTAGATTCAAAATATGTTAACTCTTAGCAAACAACGGTTATTTTTGAAAAGGTCGTTAAATTTAATACACAAATTAGGTGGGCACAACACAACAGGTACAACTTGGGCTGGTAGGGGTGTTCCCATGAAGCAGAGTGCGACTGTGGAGTCCCATCCCAAACCACGCCACTCAACCTGCCCGAAGCCACTACCAACACCGTCGATGTGGCTGAGTTCTGGTCGAAACTAATTTAATTAAATAACTACGGGACTCATCGATACGACAAAGAAGATTTCATAAAAGCATGAGTTCCAAGATCCTCATAACACCTTAAATTTTCAAAAGATGACTTTATCTATTCGTAAAAACATTTCGTATGCTCGAGGCTATGGCTATGTAGTAGAGACATATTGATCAAGAAAGCCAGACGTGATGATTGTTAAACCCTCAGTGTAAATGCAGATGGCTATAAAAGTAGAGGAAGACCAATAAAAAGATGAATGGAATGTGTGAAGGATGATATCACCCTTTTACCACCGGACTAGCAGACGTACTGCGTATCCACACTTCGTCGATATCCCGACGAGTCGTACTCAGCGTTAAGCTTCTCCTCCACGTTTATTATGCACACAGCCAAAGTGTGGAACTCTCTGCCGGCATCCTGTGTTCCCTCCTACATTTAACCAGTCTGCCTTCAAAGCAAGAGTGAGCAGGCATCTTCCGGGCACGTTCGGTCCATCATAGACCTCATTGATGAGGTCATGGAAACGATGGATCGCTTTCCGTCAGGCGTGATCAAGGACAAGAGCAGGCAGACTGCTGAGATAAAGACTAAAAAACCGGCAAAGTGCAAGTCGGAATCGCGCATATTTTTATTTATTTATTTATTTATAACAGCTTAGCCTATCATTACAGGGTTTACCCTAATGCGACAGGTAAGAAATTAAACTAAAATACTAAACTATATACTTACAATAAAAATAAACAATACAAAAATTAAAAACTAACAACATTATTAATTACTTACGTAAACATAGTACAAACCTAAACAAACACAATTCACTTACATTAAAGAATAAAATAAAAATTAAGTATTATTTTGCTTGTAGCATAATATAAATATTATTATTAGATGTTATAGCGGTTCCAAAAAAAAAAAAAAAAAAAAAAAATCTGTGAAAATTTCAACTATCTACCTATTACGGATCATGAGAATTTTAAAATTTTGCCGCTGACAGACAGACGGAAGGACGGATAGCGGAGGCTTAGTGATAGAACCCTTCATGCACGGGTCCGACTCGCACTTAGTCGGTTTTTTTATTATGGGTGTAAAAATAACCTAAAGGGCACTGGTTCTCCCCGTCATTGCAATATTGCAATTTTTGTTCCAGACCGTATCTGGGAAAAAGTTGAAACTTTGACCCCCAATATCTCCGTAACGGGAAGGACAGTTACGGAGATATTGGGGGTCAAAAATTCAACTTTTTCACAAGTTTGTTATAACTTTAAGTAACTCCACACACCCCGTGCTATACAATGCATTCATCAGCACAATGTTTTGAGTACGTTTAGCACATACAGGCACATGCATGATTTCTAGCGTAAAAGGTGATTTTTCACGCCAAAAAATAAGTCTTGTCCTTGTAATAATTTTTGCGTAGAGTTACTTAGTTTGTTGTACAGAATGCTTTGTTGATGGCTTCTTGGTTCCGTTTACACCTTGTATACGTTTTCTATATTTTGAGATAATAAGGTATTACAACAAAAGCGTGCCAAATATCAATTCAAAAGAGCACGATACCTCACGTCTCGTATATAACCATCAAAGCCATTACTTATGCCACCATGGGCCATCTAATGAGTTACCTGTAGGAGCCGGCTGTGGTTGAAGCCCTGTGAAAGGGTCGCGACCCTCAAGCAATTTAACCTCATGACACCAGAAAGGGTGTAAGTCGACCCAACGGTAATTGCACATAGTAAAATTAACAGTAGCATTCCAGGTTCCTTATTGTTTCAGAATGTGTTCAGCGATTTTCGAGGGGCAATTGATGACCTCATTTTTGGTTTTGACATTGCACGTTACTTTTAAAAATACCAAATACGAGTAGTTTTGCCTTTTGCCTGTTCTAATAATTTAGGTGCGGATCTTAAACGGAAAAGTTTTGGGAACAATATTCGTTTACAAAACGATTCGAAGATTATTTTTTTTAATTTTTAATGGCCATGTGCACCACAAACAAAAATCTATCTGTTTTCGTTAAACATTTGGAGATGACAGCAGAAATGTAATAATTACATTAATTAAGTAATTAATTAATTAAGAAACTTGTGGTGTAAGCGGGCCTGGTTCTCTTAAATTGCTATGGTACATTATTAATTTATTACGTTGTAGATATATTAACCACGACAACACAAAAAAAAATACTTATATTTATCCCAAGTTACGCCACAACTCTCAGTTATGCAAATCAAGGCATCGTACGTCATATACACTATTTCATATAGATACGTAATATGCCGTTAAAGTGAGAAACTATTTTGGATATCGTCCCGTTGTAGGTCAGTTCGGATTGACGCATACAGCAAGAAACTTGGCAGTCTCTTCGTGTAGCTCTTCCAAGTGGTATAAGTTATGAGGGCCACTCACTTGCTGACCCAAAATTACTTGGCAGACAGTAGGGCTTCTTCCAGA
Organism: Noctua comes; assembly: GCA_963082995.1. Taxonomy (NCBI): domain Eukaryota; kingdom Metazoa; phylum Arthropoda; class Insecta; order Lepidoptera; family Noctuidae; genus Noctua; species Noctua comes. Next base: position 11,195,187 of record OY720277.1, on the reverse strand, counting down.
CGGCTCTGCGAATAAGGATGAATAAGTGTATGGAACGTATAAACGTTACACATAAGTATCACCTAGCATAGGCCCGCGACTTCGCCCGCGTGGAGTTAGGTAATTGTCTCACATGATCGTACGACCGGGATAAAAAGTATTATAAATATTGGTAGTTTCTGAGGATGGATGGATGAAAGGATGCTTTTTTTTTTTTTATCGTGGTAAAATCATCAAATGAGTCCTCCCACCCAGGGCAGAGTGGGAGGAACTGTCAGACTTGTACTGACTAAAATCCACGGTGTCCTTCAATAGCCCTTTATGATCCAGGGTCACGGTAATTCTATAAGTCCCGCGACCCCGGCAGGCTTTGGCCCTCTAGAGGGGGGCCCCGTCATAATGCTGACACTCTTTGAGGCGCGCGTGGGACACAACGCGCCATCGTCCCGGGCATGGTCCGTGGTCGGACAGCGAGTCGCCCATTACTCGCCGCCCGCAAGCCCGCGCCTACGGTGGCCGTGGGCGTCTACCACTGCGGCTGGGGTGGAGGGAGGACGCTGTTCTCTCCCTCACGCGGCCCGCCTCCTCTTTCGCGAGCATGACTGCTTCGCAGAAGGAGGCGACCGCTACCCACTCCGTCTCGCCCCGCAGCATGGCCTCGACCAATGCCGGGCGCGAGAGGTCTCCGCCTATCGCCGCCGTGAGGACACGGCGGTGCTCTGCCCAAGCGGGGCAGTCCTGCACAGCGGGGCAGTCCTGCACATGAAAGGATGCTTGTTACTCTTTCACGCAAAAACTGCTGTACGGATTTGCATCAGGCACTCGGATAGTTTGTAACCTGGATTAACATAAAGGATACTTGTTATCACTTTTGTATGATCCCGTGGGACATGCGGATGGATCGAGCCGGCGAAGCCGCGGGCATAAGCTAGTCATTTCATAAGGTTGGAGTAGTGAAAATATGTGTGTCCTTAACACATAAGTGGGGAATCCAAGACTTTATCTAATAATCAGGATCTACACTTTGTCAAGGAAACTAGAGATAATAAGTAGATACCTACACACTGTTATAATAAGTTTCTAAGTACTAAGATTAATATCTGACTAAATAACATTATTTTTAAGTTAAAATAAAACCTTCGATTGAGTATGTGCGTTATCTAAGAAATCAATCAATCGATTGCCACAATTTTATCAAAAGCTTCACGGTCGTTAAAAATCAAAAACATGCAAATATTTACGAGCGACAGATGAGACAAGACACAGAAAATCGTAATCCAATACTTGTTTCTACTCTGTAAGAAGTCGGTCTGTCTGGTGTCATACACTTGTCAGGTAGCATTCATGTGTCAAAATCGAAAATGTTCGGGATAAAAAAAAATTGTATGACAATATTCCCAATGTCCTATATATAACTCTTTTAAATCTTTTTGATAAAAATAATAACACATAGAAAAAAATAATAATTCATAAGTATTCGAACGAATTTGGTGAACTGTTGAAGCTACTGAGAGCCTGGACCAGTGACGGCCGCTTTCAAAGGTATTCGTATTTCTACGAATTTCAACAGGATAAGTTAGTAATATTATTGAGACTTGTCCACATACTGATATAATATTTTCAATTAAAATTTGTCAATTAACAGATTGACAATTTACAAATAAACCAAGTTCAATTTTTTTGTGTTAACGCTAACTATAACTTTTAAACGTTGACAATATGCGCATGCTCTGTGCAAATAGCTCATAACTACGAGTACCTACGTCACAGTTTGTCACCCCGTATTGCGAACTCTTCAGATGTTTGACCGAAACGATCTTCATCGACTCGATTCACGAATCATCACAGTTGCTCCATTTTAAAGTCTGTTCGTTCTTATCAACGATACCAAAAATACCTTATCTTTTCATTCACCATCCAATTTTTTTCTAAGAAAGATAATTATTGGTCACTATGTCTAGCCTAACAATCAGTAAGACATGTCTAATAGACGTAGATATAATCTAGCGTTAATGTTCTATTTATTTACAAACAAACATAACAATATTATCAGTAACAAAGTGATAATACAATAACAAATATAAAGAAAGAATATAAGAATAAATGTTGTTCTAGCAAGATCTAACATTAAAAAAATATGCTTCACTAAGTTTTATCTTGATTTGACCGAGACCTATGTTTTGAGAATATTATTTTTTATAAATATGTGGCCGTTTGCCTTTATTCTTTCGAGAAATCACTTCATTTTTTTTTTCTACAATACCCAGGCAGTGATGGAAGAATCCCATGTCCATCCAAGGACATTCTTCTATGGCTGAACCTTTCGTAGAAAAAATTACCGACCTTTTAAACAAAATTTCTGTAATTCGGCCTTTGTAGACAAAATTACAAAAGAAAACAAAATTGTTTAAAAACAAAAAACCATCACCACTGCTCTCAAAATGGTGAAAGAAAACATGGTGAGGAAACCAGTATGTCCTAGAACCAAAAATTCGAACTCATGTCATCTACCAACTGACATCTAACAACATGACATCTACCAACCCGCACTGGGCCCGCGTGGTAGATTACAACCTATTCCCTTCCTTCTCACGGAGATGAGGCCTGGCCTGTCACAGTAGTGGGAAGATTTTTTTAGACTAAATAGTCTTGCGTTTTACAGCAACTCGCCTGATGTGAAGCGATGACGCGGCCTAGGGTGGAGCACGCTTGCCTAGGAGAAACCGATTTACTCGAAGTTACTGAACAGATCGGGTGGCCTACCAAGTCTTAAAGCAGTATTGTTTTATTCTTATTCCAGAGTTGGAAAGTGATGGCACTAGACGTCCTCTATAGTTCAGTCTCTTTCACACATGAGTGACATTAAAACAATACTGCTTTAAGATGTCATGGTGTCCCCCCTGGATTATAATGATCGGGAAACAGCCGGCAGTGAATTTTTCTATGTAAAGATATATCACGCTTTAACTTCTTAAGTTGACACAAACGTATGTTAAATTAATCCCTTACTAAGACGAGAAGCTAAGTTGACACGAACGGATGTTAAATTAATCCCTTACTAAGACGAGAAGCTAAGTTTAATATTTAAGTAGAATAGTCTTTAAATTGTTAAAAGTTACACAGTTGCCATAGACAGTGAGGGTTCATATTACGAACAGATTTCAAAGAAGCCTGTTTCTGAAGACTAACTTTATTAAAGTTTCGCGGGTAGTTGTGGCTTGTGGCACACGGTTTAATGCGGTTTAATACGTATGGTAGGAGTATTCCTCAAAGCGCAACTATTTTTAATTAAGCGCAAATAAATTATTCCTTGAAGCGCAACCATTAGTTGCGCTCACAAATTCGAGAAAAATAGAGAGGGGTATGATGTATTCATTTTTTTTTTCAACCATGATTGCGCTTTGAGGAATAAACAGATAATATTTTTAATTTGAAGTTGTGAGCGCAGCTAATGGTTGCGCTTCGAGGAATAATTTAGTTGCGCTTAGTTGTATGCGCTTAAAATAGTTGCGCTTTGAGGAATACTCCGTATAGTAGATACTTGTATATGAAATATAAATTAAATACTGGTTCTACAACTTTAGGAGACAACTTTTTTGAGGAGCTCGTGGCTAAATAATAATCTCGCTCGGGTCGATCTTTAGGTTTTTCCGTGCTTGCCTAGGTTGGTCTGTGGATGGGTGACCGCCCATTAGTGTGCGAGAGTGAGAGTGCCTCGGAAAGCACGTTAAGCCGTTGGTCTCGGCTGTCGTTTGTAGATCTTTGACAGTCGTTAGTTAGTCAGTGGCCCAAAAAGTCTGACAACCAGTCTTACCAAGGGGTATCGTATTAACAAGTACTAACTGGGTTGTGGAGGTCAGATAGGCAGTCGCTCCATGCAAAATACTGGTATTCAGCTGCATCCGGTTAGACTTGAAGCCGACCCCAATATAGTTGGGAAAAAGGCTAGGCAGATGATGTTCTACAACTTTAAATGATTGATTTACCACATTGTAATAGGCAGGTACAGTGGCAGTTAAACTTCAACTGCGAAATTGACTGGCATAGCGAACTAATAGAGTCTTAGTGAAATTAGGGGCCAGCCTATACTGATATTGTTACCGCTGACATGTAGCCTACCGTACAATAGTGGTTTTTCTATTATTTTGCAAGTTAATACATTAACTTTCATTACAATCTACCCAAAATCACTTTGTGTAAAATACAGACAATGGACTAATCTTAGATCGTTGTTTTCCATAAACTAAAGGTTGAGTCCGTTTTCTTCTTCGTAACGTATCGATGGCAAAAAGTTCAAATTTGTTTAGCCCAAAACGCAGCCACGCGAACCTCGGTCACTGATGCAGTAAATAGATCATCAAGTGCGCAGGTAACCTATCACCTGCGCACTTGATGATCTATTTGACCACATGCCCTAGCATGTGGTGCAAGAATGAAGGTGTGCCATTTTCTGTGGGGCGACACCGCAAACGCACTTGAGGTCTGAGCTCTCCCGTCTGCATTGTCAGCTTTAGTACCTACCTACTCATGTCGACGACTTGATATTGTAACGCAATTAAAAAGCAAAAAAGTCAAAACTTAGCCTTTTAGTAACAGTCCCTATTCCTAAAATCCAAATATAGTGGCACATTTTTTACTTTACTCTATGGTTGAGTAGCTGACATCCCAACCTACTGATTACGTGATCGATCACCACCGCATTTCATCATCAGCCTATAGCTCTGTCTATGATATGCTATGATATAGAAGCATATGTCCACTGCTGGACATAGGTCTCTTCAGTCGTCTGACTCGATTCTCGGCATCTCTCATCCAGTTGCACCAGCCACCCATGGAGATCGTTGCTCCAACTTTTTTTATTTCTCGATGTGGAAGTCCTCAATGGATGTCCTCTGCCCTGGGTAGAGCGGAGGGGTCTGTCAGACTTGTACTAACTTGACTGACCAAGCGGGTGTTACCTCGCACACTTGCGTTCGGGATCTAATTCGACTTCCGCTGCCCCGGACTAGAGCCGGGCCGCTTGACCTGCGGAGCCTTGCTCCACCTAGCCTGAGGGCATCCCACCTTATGCTTGCCGATTTGAGGTCTCCACCCAGGAGCACGTATACCTCAATAGTCAACAACGGCCATTGCTTATGTACATCTGTAATTAACCAGCACCTTTTAAACCGCCAGACAAAAATATAATTTTCGCGTCAAATGAAAGACATGTCTGTCAACGGTGACTGATTTCAAACTAAGTTCAACTTCAAAACACCGATATCATTTTATTTATAAATTCTAACTATACCTAGTTTGGGTTATGTCACGCTACTACCAATGATTAAATACACTTCAGAGCAGTTTTATTATCACTTTTAATAGGGGGGAGGTCATTAGTTGGCGCATGCGTGTCAAAAGGTTGCGAGTTCGTTCCTGGCGGATGATCGCGGTTCGTCGGTAGTTCATCGTTCGGTACCGTCGCAGACTGCCGCTTCCAGTCCCACTGTACACTTCTCCGCGTAAAAGTTTCCTCTCGTAGACAATATCTACAAGTTTCGTACAAGGAACGTTGCTTATGTTCTCTATGACGTGTATTGTGTAAGTTGCGTTGAAAATCGTCAACATGCGGTGGTGTTTGACTGCAGTTTTGTTCGTCGGCTTGTTTTGTTCAGGTATGTAAACTTTTTAGATGGTTGATAAGGAAGTTACATTTAAGTTACCTATAAAGTTATTTTTTTTAAGTAGCTGATAAGATATTTTTTAACTCACGTACTGATAGATCAAAACTGACGTCATATCGGTTTAGATGCGTACCGTGCAGTACGTTATTAGTTGTGTTGACAACGAAGACGTTTGACGTATGAAAAATATAAAACCTTGAGACTGATTTTTTAAATTCACTCTAATGATTTACGCCTTGAGATAGTGTGATAGGCATTGACCAAATGGTTCGATAAACATACCTACTATCGAATCGCACTGATTAAACTAATAAGAAGAGACAAACTAGCTACCTACCAACCTAGAACTACGTAGATAGACTATATAGCTACTTACATAATACTACTTATGTAAGTGGGTTTTCCGTTTATTAAATCCTTCTATTTATTCAGACGTGCTACGCTACCCGAACAAACACGTATCTACAAAAGGAATCAATATAAAGGAAACTCGTTGTTCAATTACCAGAATCATTCGAGTCACGTATATTTGTAAAGGAAGCCTTCCAATGCATCCATCACATCAGAGATTCTGAACGAAAATCATATCATATTTTGATGAACCTTCGATTTTATCTATTTGGTATCTTTGTTCTTATATATTTTTTCAGAAATCGTGCAAATGAAAGCATACTTTTGAGCCAATGACATGCTTTGTAGATAGTATCACAAAAGCATGGTAACTTCTTCTTTTAACAATTAATGGGTACCTAAATGTGTACCTAATCGTGTATACGTAAAGATTATTTTACACATTCGGAGAGTAAACTACAAATGAGCAAATTACCTACTCGACAAGCATGCTTTTAAATATCAAGTCTATTTCAGCGTTAATTGATTGAAATGAAACTTATAACAAGTCATTTGGATGTGTAGATCGCGAGACCTCGCTACATGTCATGGCTACAGAGAATCATATCGGATGTACTAATTAGAGCTGAGCCTGTATATAACATTCTAGAATTAACTAAGCATCGTGTTTGACCACTATAATTTAGAAGAGAAACGAGATGCGTGACACTAACAGACGATGACATAAATATTCATGTGCGAAATTGCGTCCGAATTAAAATGAATTAAAAAATCTACAACAGCCGAAACTCATGGATCATTGGCGTAAGTTGAAACGAACAGTGATTTAATTTTTACAAAGTTTATCACAATGTCGACCGAACATTTCAGAGAAAGAACGAATGAAACCCATGAGCGCATTTAATTGACAGGTCAGCCGGTGTGTCAATTATAGTTCGTTCAACTAATGAGGTTACGCACCAATAAAATTCATGGTGAATGACGAGATGTCTCTATATATACACGATACATGGTTTTTATAATCTTTGTCATCATTACAAATAAAATTGCCATCATTAGTGTTTGTATTATTTGTGCTGTAACTATTTTAGTGTGTCGATGTCCAAGTCTAGCAAAGTATTAGGTTTTTCTGACCATCTTTTCACTGTCGTAATATTGGCGTAATTCTATGCACTGCTGCCTTCCCTGCCAAGGACTTCAAGCGTGATTGTTATGTTTGTGTTTTTACGCTGAACCTATGACCTACGTAATTCCCATAATTTTTATCTGTGCTCAGTAGAAGGCGTTGGGTAAATCCGAAACCGTGCTATCAGTTTAGATTGCCCTCAATAAAGTCGGACAAAATGGGATTTTCTGTTTAAAATTACTTTGAGCACAAACTGAAGTTCGAACTAAGCCTGTTTATAGTCTTTTTGTACTGGAATCAACTTTAATATCTGCAGAATGGGATTGACTTTAGCTATTAATGTAATACGTTTATTCTTTTCATCTATTCTCTGATACGAAATCTCGTCGTATGTATCGAATAACTTTCTCCTAATTAAATAAAGTAGAATGAAAATGGTTGGCCTGAAACATCTCATTAATGCGTTTATGAATAACCTGCAGTCGTCGGGTTTCTATTACAATAGTGGTTTCAGAAGTTCAAGCATACAGTACAGTCACGCCCTGAAGTTATGCAATTAGTGGTATTGACAAAGACCCGTAAGGTTAACCGCGCGACTGTGGCATCCTGCGGCAATTGACGACTAGTTTTGGTACAGTCGCCCACAACATTCCACGACACTATCTGTTTAAGTAAAAATAAATGCTGATATTATTAAGACATTAATGAAAAATTTATGCTTTTTTTGTTTTTGAAAGCTTCTTTTGGGAAGTAGCTAAACAGTACGTTTTCTTTTCCGGATTTTGAGGAAGCGATTGCGTATAGTTTAGTTTGGAGAATGGATTTTTGGTTCGAGAATATTTGGCGTCTTGATCGTCCTTGAATGTCCGAATTTTCCTAGTTCTAATTTTAAGAAAATTATTGAAAAGACTATGTTTTGAACAGTCCTGTCAAAGTCAGGTTCTTGCTTTTCAAAATGGAATAAACAAAGTTATTTCGATCAATGTCCTTACAGTTGAACTGGGTTTAATGACGAACGGTAACTTTCATGTCACATTGACATACTTCCAAACTCATCATCATTCATGAGCTCTTATCCCGATTTATTTGGAATTGGCATAATTATATCCTATTTCACACAGTCCATCGATCGATTTTGGTCTAACCCAACTTTTATATTTCCGAACTCATTTCTAAAATAAACAAAAATAACAATCCGTAAAAATATTTTGTAATCTTATGTAAAGCTTTACGTGGTAGAAAAAAATACATTTTTAACCGTCCATTCGTCTGATGTTTTTTTTTTAATAACATATTCTGATGATACATCTACCACCAGCGATAAACACGTCAGGACCAACAAAATTTGTAATGAGGTCACCATAAAGGACATAAAGTGCCTTCTGATCTCGATAAGGACATTTATCACATTATTTTATCACATTTTTGCCGGCTTCAAGGGAATTAACTTGAACATGATATTTCCCCATCACTCGTAAAATGGGAGTGGTGTTGGCCGAGCCCTAAAGATAATCTGCCATTATTGCCGGGCCGGGTCAACGTAACTTTCCTCACTACATTCCTGATGTAATTGAAGCTTCCCTAATCCCTTATTTACATTTTCACGACGTTAAAATGAAATATACAACGTTAAACACAAACAGAATTCGTTCATACCTACCAGTTCCTTTCAAATATCATAACACTAAACTTTCTATACTTAAATATAAACGTCGAATTTATGTCCTATTATCTTGACTTCTCTCCCGTTCCTTTATAAAGGCTTTAAACCGTTAAATTTTACGACGACTGTTTCAATATTTTTACACTTTTCCTACATTCGATGCACGATAATCTATGGAACGGGTTGTAGTGCGCGTGCGGCGAGCTACGAACAAATTGAATTCATTTCAGTGGTCACACTTCTAATTGGTGACGTGTATCGGGTGATCTTTGTTTCATCACCAGCGAGAATTACCATAAAAATTAACTTACGAAAGAACACATCAGTTTTCTTTGGTTAGTACATTTTTACACATACCCAATTTACTATATCATACAACTTCCTGTAATATGATTGCTTCTCTGCGGGAAATTCTATCTAATTATACTTAGTTGTAACTATGAAGGTACGTTTTATGATTGAGTATACAACTTTTGTGGATAATACTCGCTCAGACACAGTCATTTATCTTTTGGTTAGGTGCCCGTTGGGATCCCGAGAGAAAGGATGAAGTCAACAATCAAATATATATCTTTCACTTTCTTTTGCTTGTTAGTATGATTCATCCATCATGGTGTGATTCATTCATTACGTGTTATACTGCGGTCTTGGATCTAAACTTTGTAAACGAATATTTGCGGTAATTGTCTTGTTTATCGTGACGTGCTACGGAAATATCAACCTAAACAACAGTCTTATGAACAGTTTAGATATTTTTAAGCAGAGTATGACTATTTATTAGTGCTATTGGTTTTATAATATCTTTACTTTACTCAAAAACCGGGTCTTTTATTTTGACAATTCAACAATATTCATTGCGTTATTAACGCTATCGAGACAATGATTTTTCAAAGATATAAAGCAATGGATTAGGAATTTCTTTCGAAATCCTACTGCTGTCAGTAGGATATGTCATATGTTGTGCAATTGGGGGGCAGTTATATATCTATTATATCCACAGATTATATCTGACTTTAATCTTTTTATCAATTATCATGAAATTCAAAAGCCGAAATGCTGACAATACGTCCTTACAGGTCAGCGGCTGCCTCTCGAAATTGGGTTTCGAGGATTAAATTATTGGCAGTAGTAGCTGCGTGTAAAATTCTGAAAAAATGGAAAAGGCTGGGCTGATGAGTAAATACGTAGGTACATAAAGCAAAATATAGCCAAATAAAGCTTTAAGCTATAGGTACGGCTTTTGTAAGGTTGGATGTATACAGATTGATTCATTACGATGTTAAAATAGTTTCAGATTTTGTCAATGCGGTCACCATTAACAAAAGTCTAAAAGTATTTGAAGTTTAGAGAAAAAAAACCGAAATTTATTCATTGAATAAGATAGAGTTACGTTTAAAAACTGAATAAACTTTCAGACTTTTCCATACAGGCACATCACAATGAAGTACCCTGCAGTAGCGAAGGGTCTTAATTTTAATTTTATTTTTATTTATTAGGGAAAACAAACAATTACACAATAAGGATAACAAAAAAAAAAAATAAGATACAAAAATGATACAAATGTGAAATCAACCACGTTCTCCACAGATAAACAATGAGACAATATGGTAAATAACAAAAAAATATTACAAATAGTGAAGCATCAACAACATGGGTCAATTTTTGTAAGAGGTAAGCCGAAGTGTATCTTTAACGTGATTATATTATTTGTCTATAGAATACTGACTGTGCCATTTTGAAAAGAGAATCCGGTAGGAATCGAGTTGTATACAACCTTCGCCACTGGTACCCTGTATAATAACGCCATATCACATCTCTAGATAATTCAATGAGCTGACTTAATCGACGCGAGAGGATCAGTGGCCCAAGTGGCTATTATGTATGTATATTATTCGGGAATGGCTAAGGAACCTCACAATAGCGTAGTGTATCAACAGACGGTTACTAATTGGGTACACCTAGTGCATTGCTTGAGGCAAGCCTTTGTGTGGTACATATAAAAAAATGTTGGATGCATAGTAAAAAATGTAAGTATTTATGTATGTAAGTGTGTGTGTGTGTATGAGTATGTGTGTGTTGTGTATATGTGTGTGTGTGTGTGTGAAATGTTGGTTGGTGTTTGTAACTGGATAAATTATATTACAAAGAACTTGGTTGTTTTCTATGAAAAATGTTGACCTGGTATAATTTATATTGTCATCTTTACGTGTACACAGATTTTCAAAGGTTATTCAGTTTTTATTTTAAAAAGAAATTCTTGCCCCTTGGGTAATAACTTTAATAAATAGAAAAAAACCTGTTTCCTCGCAATATTTTCCTTTACTGTTTTGAGAGCAATAGTGATGACGTATTTCTAACAAAGTTTAGTGCTAGCTTGGGTTCGAACCCATCACCTACAAATTGCCACAGCAGCTCCCTATTTATTATTTTTAGATATTCAAATCTGGTTCAGGAGTGCTCTTTCCTGGTAGGAGTGCTCTTGGTCTCGAGAGTACATAATCTTCTATGAGCTTCCTTCGTTAACCTGACGCCACGATACTATAATTTAAAGGAAAATTGAAAGCTTGCTCTCCTAACAACATCCCCGGAACTAAATTCATTATTCCACTGAAAATCCGCCGTAAATGTGCTGTTTTAATATAAAGTATTACTACTTTATTATAAGGTTCTACTGAATATTTTATGTTCAAGTCTTTTAGCGAAATATGCATGTTTCTTGAGAGTGCTAAATCTTTAACTTAATTATTAACTATTAAGAAAGTTTGCCTTTCTTTAAAACTTTTATTATACTTCTATACCCAGATAATTACTGATCATTTTCTCTTATTTCCTATTGTTTATCTATCCATATAACAATTGTGGAGATGGGCTGGCACTCCATCGATACAAAACCTCTGCACTACTATTAAGTAGTGTAGTTAATTAATTAACCTAAAGGAAGGCTATCACTCTATCGCAACAATAAATAGTACTGCCAAAAAAGTAATCTACCTTTTTATACTTGAAAGACATTCAGGAACACAAAAAAAAAAAACAAACAAAAACAACAAAAAAAAAATGAACAATCACGGACGATATTCCTTAAGTGACAGTATAAGTTTAGCTGTAAACCGTGAAAGCTTAAAACAGTGTTTATTCAGGAACACGATATCTAATTTCAAAATAACTTTCATTTAATGGTGCCAGTCTAGGAAGGTACGCTTTTCGTTAACCTTTAACAACTATTGACCTTTGAGAAGCAAGTTTCCAACAGTCAATCACACCTGACAGTACCTACCCATCAGCAAAAGGAAACGAACACGTTTGTGTCTGACAAGTTAGTTCCAATTCTATACAAATAAATAAAATTGAAGCGTCTGTTTGTGATATCAAAATAACAGCTTTTTGCTGAATGCATTATGAAAATTTACACGACACTTATATCAAAAATACATTTTTTTAAATGTTTGTCGCTCTGTTGGGTCCGGCTAATCTCTGACATAGCTGGACCGATTTTGACGGGACTTGTCTGGCAGATAGCTGATGATATAAGGTCTAACTAAAGCTACTATTATTTTAGAAAAATAATTAGGGAGCCGTTCAAAAAAATTATACCCTTGAAATTAAAATAAAAAAAATTGGTAACAAAATCCGATTAAAAAAGTGAAGTTATATTTTTTTAAATAATTTCAAGCGAACGAAGGTCGCGGGCAACAGCTTGTCATTAAATATAATTGCAATTTTCAGACAAAGAAGTTTAAAAAATATTTATCAATAACAGCTTTAAGGGCAGGAAAACTAGACATACTTGAACAAAGATACTTAGAAAAAGACTAGAAAGGAACATGAGGAAGTCAGCAAGAACGTTCGTTTTTCTTTCACTCCTCGTCTGAAAGGAGGAACTTACAAACAAATCGACACAAAGTTTCAAGATTAGCGTTAGTACGGACAAAAAGAAGTTGTAACACTTCCTACTATCCTTGTATGTAGTGATTACTTAGCTCAGTGAAACACTGAGTCTGTTCAACTGAAATAAAAGTTCGTAAGTCAAATAATGTATTAGGGGCTGCTTTTACGACTATTGTTTCGCAGTTAAGGGATTATTTTACAGTTTTTGGCAGGGTTCCCTGTTCCACGACACCAAAATTAATGGCGGGTATGCATTTGACAATTCCCACCATAACTTCGCGTTCTGCCTATAGCCATTGTGGAATTTTAAAAATAATTTTAATTTTCGCATTGAATTCGGGCTTCTGCGGAGTATTTTCTTTTATGTTCCTAGTTTTTTCAGGCCCATTGATTCCGTTTTGATCAAAAGAACTGGGTCATGTATTCATTATAAAACTTACGGGTTCCAGTTACTTTTTATCCGTACTTAAAGTATCGTTTTCATTTATTTTCGGTTTATATTTATATTTAAAAATGTCAAACCTACATGGGTTTACAAAAAACGTAAAATGTAACTAACAAAACGACTTTCTTGTGTATCTTTTTAAGCCATATTAAAAGTATGTAAAAGTTTCATGTAAAAAAAATCAGTCTTTTCTAGATAAATCTAAAACAGTAACAACATATCTATCGCCCGAAACGGGAGCATACGGAATACGAAAAAGCAATCTAGGAATATAAAATATATAAGGTGCTTATTTCTTATTGCATATCGTAAAAATAGACCCGCACTATAAAATCTAGGTTTAAACTTGCCTGGACGTCGACGATACGGTTATAATTTTTTATCTGTTTCATAATATTCGGGATAAAAGAACGGCTCTGATAATAAATATGTTTACTATATGCTAGACAGTTTAGTTTATTTAGGTAACATTCCTTTTCTTGAAGGAAAAGATTTACGGTTTTATTTTGTATTATAAAAACACACAAAATATTTGATTTAGTTTTTATTTTACTTGAAACTTAATTTTGGTAAAGAACAAACGTATATAGGTGCGACTGAAAGTTGACAGAAGAGAGCGAGTTGCCAGTTGCTAAAACTAAATACTACCAATAATTATTATGTTGCCATTACAATACTTAATTTTATACTTAATTACTGAGAAAAAGATTACATGGTCGATAATAAATTGAGCAATTATAATATTCTCCACGCTTTGCTGTTTTCTTTTACATTTTTCACATATGCACATAAGTAGCTAATTACATAGCAAGTATGCCATGCTGTGGGTTGAGTGCGTGAGAGTGTTCATGTAGAGAGAAACAATTTTAATTTGTCCATCCTTCTGACCTACTATGTATAGTTATAAATATCAATACGATACAGCATACGATACATGATTTACACGAATACTTGTGCCCAAAGGCCGCACGACATGGACGTGATACAATGTTCCCTGGTGAGAACGCTGCTTTACATCAACTCTTGTTATATACACGTATATAACTACAGATATTATATATATTCAATGTGAACTTCCTGCATCAAAATTGATAAACTATAAATGATACTGCATGCGTTTATTTACGTGGGTTTACGACTCGGAACTTATATATTATATACTTATTATAATGCAGAAATAATCAACATATTATTATGTTTTTCAGACGCCTATCATATTAAAGATAAGTTGCCATTTTTATCAGTTGTTTATGTGAATTAATTCTTGCAATCCAATCGAGTTTAGCTTGGTATACTTCATACTGAAATTCTTCAAAAAATTCCTTCGGTTTCATATCGGTACAATAGATTATGAGTCAGAAAGACTGATTAGTTAATAGAGGAGCTGACTGCCTAAGTATTTTTTGAAAATAACACCAGAAACGAAACCGTAAATTTAAAATAATGTCCTACCCTCAATTTTAAAGTCCAATATTTTATTCGAAAAAAACTTTAAGTACTTTTTCGCAAACTTCTTCAACTCGTTAGTCTCTCCGTTCCTAAAGACGTAAATAAACAGTAAATATAAACCCAATTGTGTCTAAGAGTAAATCCGGGACTCTTGGAACAGATAACCGACCTTTTTCTTGGAGAGAATTATCCGTGAAGAGTTATTGCTCCCTATGTTTTGTTTATCTATTGCATTTATGGGTGAATAAATATACCTAAGTATTGACTGAAACAGGGTAGTAATATTTTCTTGGAAAAGCCGTAGACATAATTATACATAAGCACATACACATTGAATTCTGAATGACCTCTTTATCAGTAACGACTGATAAAGAGGTTATTTTGTATTTCAGTGTAATTGTATATAATGATGATAAAGTAATAATTCCATAATAAACCTACTATGTCCGCACCAGTGGCGAAGGTTCCATAGAACCCGATTCCTACCGGCTTCCCTTTGAACAATGGCACAGTCAGTATTGTATAGACTAGTAATATAATCAAATTAAAGATATGTACTCCGGCTTACCTCTTGCAAAAATTGAACCTTCGCTACTGGTCCGCACGGCGACCAAACAACCTATACAAAACCAGTTTATGTGGATCCCTCATGATACGGGAAATCTATGAAAAGCGAGGCGATGTTATACTGGAAATGTGAAGCTTGATGTGTCGCCGTGTGTACAATCGTATGTTTTTTGCTGCTATTACATCGCAACCAATATATGGTCAATCGAGACGAAACAAAAGATTCGGAGTTACGTCTGCCACATCCACAAAAACAATCAAAAATTGGATCAATCAAGTCACTTGACCTGCCTGTCTATTCTACGTACAAGACTTTGTACCTACATTGCTTTCTGTCTTCAAAAAACATTCAAGCATAAGAACGTTGACAGTTACAACACCCCAAATTCGCACACACTTTCACCTCAGAACTTCTCCAACAGATCCATAACCAAAGATACCTAGCTACCCCTTTATGAACCATCAAATAATTTTAATGCTTCCGAATAAATCACCATCGTTTCACCCAAGACTGTTCCTCAACCAGTGATTGGCCAACCTGTGCGTTTCAAAGCTATTAACGAGCCACGTGTCCCTAACGATACTTTAATAAGTTAAGTCATCGCGAGTCTGCCTTCGCAGCTTACTAATGAAATTCCCGTCTTACTAACTTTATTACAATGGGTCAGAAGGTTAAATGGCCGATCTTCGAGCTATGCCGGCCGGAATACGCTGCTATATTCCTTTTAATTATTGCTTTAAGAGCGTGTTTTTATCTTTTTAAATGGTGGCGAAAACGCTTGGGTAGAAACAAAGTTATGTTGTTGAGACCCGCCCTTAATAAAGAGCCTGGTATGTGTTGTGTGTTGATGACAATTTTTGGCATGAAATATAAATTTTATCATCAAAAATACGCTTACATTTCAGTAGTGTGGGTAAGTAAATGTACTGTTGAACATTTAATAAAAACCGCAACTGTTTATTGATTTATTGAATTATTGAAGCTACGATAAATATTATTATTTACACTGAACCCGGGATATTTACCATGTTTACTGTTTTTTTTGAGTTCCCGATATTTCGGCGCTGTTGCAAGCACCACGATCACGGACAAACTGAAGTTATTGCAGGTGGATGTTTATGTTTTTGTTTGTTTTTTATGATGATAATGTTAGTGACCATGAGTTTAAAACCTTATATTACGATAAGTTTAATTGGACATAGTAATTAATGTCGGATCTTGCTTTCCAAAATAAAAGACTTTATTATTAAGTATTTAAACTGCTTAAGAATATTTTGAACTTAAACATTAATATGATTGAAATTCCGTATTTTAAATGGTTAAAAGCTGTTTAAAATTTCAGCGCAAATCAATTTCCAAGTGAGTCCATTTTGATGAATTTCAAACATTTCTGGAACGCTTGGAAGAATTCAAAGTAAAACTAGGAACGTTGAAAACTATTTTAATTGAGAGCTCATATTTCATGAAAGGCGTCAAATTCTGCCGAAACTACCTCCAATTTATTTCTATATATTTTCGTACTTTGATCATTTTAGCAAAAGAATACTTTTATAAGCATTTCGCCTCCCATCTTTTTGGTTTCAGTGGCAACCATATTGGATTTCCACAAACCAGAGACATTCCTGACGTAGCGACAACACGGAATTCGAAAATTGAATGCAATCAATTAAGTTACACGGATAATAATCACACTAATATACTTGTACCCTGTTCCCTATACCGGTGGGCTACAATTTTTTATATTTTTAAATGTTTTTTATATATTTTTTTTTTAAGGAATATTTAAATATGTAATTTATTTGTATAGGAATAAATAAAGGAAATAACACTAATATTATAAATGTTAAAGTTTGTATGTGTGTATGTTTGTTACTCTTTCACGAAAAAACTAATGCACAGATTTGGATGAAATTTAGCACACCGATAGTTTATAATCTGGATTAACACATGGAATAATTTTTATCCCAGTAGTATGATCCCGTCGGACAATTATCGAACTCGACACGGGCGAAGCTACGGGCTAGTAAAAACTATTCCGATACTAGAGTAGATAGCCGAGGTGAATGAAAGTATCAAGACTTATACCAGCTGACTTCAAGAAAATTTTTACTCCGTCACTGAAGAAAAGTTGTGTTTTCAACTTTTAATTCCTTTATACAAAGTTAGTTGGGTAATCCCACGACAATTTAACTTGGCAGTTCATCGCAAATTACAAGTCACTTATATACTTATGTAAACAGACCCTTCACATTCCCCCCATACTTAAGCACAAAAATGCTGTATCCATAATAATATTGTAACACCAAATGATTTGAAAAGAGTAACCATGGAGTTTCTTGCCGGTTCTTCTCCATAGGAAACGACGAACCCGAACCGTGCACCTTTTTGTCGACTATTTATAAGTGCCCATCGAGGCCTATGTGAAATAAAATATTTTGATTTTGATTTTTGATTTTGATAGCCGTCAACCAAGCATTCTGTACATCAAACTAAGTAACTAAAAATTATTGCTGGGCAACGACTTTTTTTTTTGGGGTGAAATTTCACGTTTTGCGGTAGGACTCGATGGAAAGCACTCAGAGCATTGTGCTGATGGATGGATTGAATAGTACGGGGGTCGTGGAGGTGTAAAGTAAAAATATTACATTAAAAACATGTATTAAAAAAAAACTTGTGAAAAAGTTGGAAGTTTGATCCTCAATATCTCCGTAACTAGAAGGTTCCCAGGTATGGTCTAGAACAAAAAAATGATCGCAAAAGCGGGGAGAACAAGTGCCTTTTGGCTACGTTAAGGGTCTATTTACACCCTTTATTAATACCTAGGTATTGGTAAGTACGGCCATTTTAAATGAAGTTAAAAGGACGGAGCATACCAAACGCATGTGCGTGCACGTAAAGGTTTGTATGGAAGATGTCAGACAGCCACGCAGCGTGTAGTACACGCCACTGATAACGCCACAATCTGATATCTTCCATAGAGTTTCATTCATAACAACCGGTGTACATTTGATTTGATCCTGCCTTTAGTGCTACTTTTTGCATTTTATAAATTCTTTTAAGTTCAGAAAAGCTTACAGATTGCTTGATTGATTGCTGTGTAATTTTTGGTAACTCCTCCCGTAAGACATCAGTTAAATCGATTGAACAAATGATAATATGAGGTTATTTAGACCTCTGAACAATAAGTTATTGTTCTGAGATTTGCGCAAACACCATAAGACAAATGACAATCGTTTAGTCTCAGTGGGTGCAAGAAAGTCCCGACAAACATAGTGTCCGACAGTTGCAAGTACTAAGTAATTGGCTGACGCTATGAAGGGTTAACAAGGTGAAAGCAATCAAGCCGCGCCTTTTTCTTGAATACATAGATTAAGTATAATTAAAGTTAGTGTCCCATGGGCTGTAGCTGAGTAATTACAAAGTAAGCTGAATCTATTTTTTAAAAAACAAAGTTTTTTTATTAAACCGACTTTTTAATTTTATTGCTTTATCACATAAACATAATAACATAACATCACGCCTGTAATCCCTGAAGTGTTAGGCAGAGGTGTGTGAATAGTACACACCCACATTTCGCCAGTTATGTTTAAACCCCGAGTAATAGGGGGCGAGCATATTACCATCAACCGGGCACAAATGCAGACTCCGTGGCTGCTACTGAGAAATTCCTGATGGAAAAACACTTTATCCGACCTGGGAATCGAACCCAGGACCTCATTCTCAGCAGTTGGCCTTCGGACCACTAGACCAACGAGTCATTCATAAACATAATAATAGTAGGATTTCGAACGTAGTACCTTTACGCAAAAATTATTGCTGGGAAACGACTTTTTTTTTGTGGTGAAAAATCAAGTTTTACGGTAAGACTCGATGAAACTCAAAGCATTGTGCTAATGGATGGATTGAGTAGGTGGTTTGAGGTGTTTAAAGTAAAAATCTTACATTATAAACATGTATTAAAAAAAGGAACTTGTGTAAAAGTTGGAACTTTGACCCCAATTTCTCTGTAACTAGAAGGTTCCCAGGTATGGTCTAGAACAAAAAAGTTATCGCAAAGACGGGGAGAACAAGTGCCTTTCGGCTTCGTTAAGGGTCTATTTACACCCTTTATTATATCGTCTTTTTGAAAATTCATTAAAAGATTTATAATGTTTGATACTTGTCAGATTTATATCCATTAGAAAGTAAAGGCAACGCCCAGGTTATAAAAAAAAGAAAAGAAAAATTCAAAAAGAAAAATTCAAAAAGAGAAATTCAAAAGAAAAGAAAATAAAAAAAAAATCCAGAGAAAAATATTAAATAAAAATTCTAATTCTGGTTAAAGAGAAATTCTATTCTATTCTATTCTATTAGTCCTATTTAGTCAGGACAAAATACTTTTTAAATTAAATTAATTAATATAACTATGTCAATAGTAAACTGGAATAATCAATTTCGTTAAGTACTTGCCTAATTGCTTTTGTTTTTAAAGTCTGTTTCTAAATCTGAAAATAAAATTATGTTCTATCAATTTTACAATGAGCTTTATGTTTTGAAAGAACAGCTGTTGATATACCTACTGGCTTTTGTAATTTTTGTCAGTTTTCTTAATTAGGTTTCCAATTTTTTATGATGAGGTACAAACCAACAGACAAAAATACCCTTTGGGTTAGACCCAAAGGGTATTTTTGTCTGTTGGTTTGTAAATTAAAAAGAAATTAAAAAGAATAATTTATTAAAAGTTACGTATAATGTACATATTTGACTGCCTCGTTGGTCAAGTGGTCGCCAGCGCGACTGCTGAGCAAGAGGTTCTGGGGTGGGTTTCCGGGTCGAGCAAAGTGTTATTGGGATTTTCCATCAGGAATTTTTCAGTTGCAGCTACAGAGCCTGGTTTGAAAGAAAGAAAGAAAGAAAAAATATTTATTTGTCGCAGGGACATGACGTGTATCATACAAAATTACAAAAAAAATAAACAATAAACTATAAATTCAACAGGACGGAACAAAAATAGAAAAAAAGTTAACAGCTTGCACGTAGTGACTGCGACAAGCAGGTTTGTTGACAATAGACTCCCCCCTATTACATGGGACTAAGATAACTGGTGAAATGTGGGTGCACTATTAGGTACACCTCTGCCTAACCCTTCGGGGGTTACAGGCGTGATGTTATGATGACGATGATGATGATGTTCTGTATAGTTCCATTTAGCCAAGGAAATAACAACTTATTGATTGAATACCGAAACAGTTTTACGCCAACACGCACTTAGGTAAAAGTTTGTTCAATAAAGTAATAGGAAAAGCCATCTAATCTGATCGCTTATAGGGTTTTTATGTGAAAAAGGCCTCTGAATCAGTAAACAGGCATTTTGTTCAGCTCGGGGGGGTATTACAACGAGTTGCGCGTCTCTAACAGCTGTTGCGTGGTCCGTGACGCCAGATGTCACTACCATCGATAATAATAAAAACACTGTTCCACGATGATTTACAATTTAACTTTCAAGCGTAACGTGTGTACCTAATAATATGTGTAACCCGATTAGGTACGACTTTTTTGCATGTTGACTTTTTTTGTTAAGTTGGATATTTGAGATTAGGTTGTTCGAAACGCTCTTTGGATAGGTTTCGGGTTTACTAACAAGCAGTTTAATAAAACAGTAGGTGTTTTGTTTCTTTTGGTTTAGTTTTTGAATCAAAAGTATTATAGTGAATTAACAACAGCCGATCGCATCACTTTACTTGTCGAAACGTCGATGTTTTTTGTTCCAAAAAACGGGTGCAATACAGACAGATAATTTTCTATCAGAATACATTACAGGGCAGGGGTCTAAAAGAGTGATGAATATAAATATTGATGGATGGAGACGGAGAGGAAGATCAAAGAAAAGATGGATGGATTGTGTGAGGAATGATATGAAAGATATATAAAGAAGTAATAGCGCGACGATTGTCAGAGGAGAATGGAGAAAAAAAACGTGTTGCGACAACCACAAATAACATGCGACAAGGGCAGGATTATGATGAATACATTACATAGACATCGACATTTTCAAATCTAAAGTTTGATATATAAAGGGTGTAAATAGACCCTTAACATATCCGTAAGGCACTTGTTTTTCCCGTCTTAGCGATCATTTTTTTGTTCTAGACCATAGCTGGGAACCTCCTGGTTACGGAGATATTGGGGTCAAAGTTGCAAGTTTTTCACAAGTTTTTTTTTAAATACTTGTTTTTAATATAAGATTTTTACTTTACACACCTCCACGACCCCCGTACTATTCAATCCACCCATCAGCACAATGCTTTGAGTGCTTTCCATCGAGTCCTACCGTAAAACGTGATTTTTCACCCAAAAAAAAGTCGATTCCCAGCAATAATTTTTGCGTAAAGTTATTTAGTTTGATGTACAGAATGCTTGGTTGACGGCTGTGTGAAGGGTCTGTTTACACCCTGTATAGGTAATATAATTTTTATTATCTCGAAAAGATAATAAAGGCCGCGCTTGACGACACCATCAAACATTGTAATAACTTCATCAAAAAGTGCTAGCAGTTCATCAAAATTATATCCCAAATCAAATTGCGTTCATAGCTTGATGAAAACCAACCTGCAGTCTTCCGGAGAATGCGCCTATCAACGAGCCTGTTATTGAAAATAGGTCAGCAGTGAGTTTTTTGTATAGTCAATTCAGAATGCAGACAGTTATCTGGTATACTGTTTTGATCAATAAATAAAAGGCTTTGTGTAATGGGTTTGATCCGAATTTTTAGGCTAGGCATGATTTTTGAGAATGGATTATGGATGTAACAAAAGGAACTAGAATGGTGTAGCATTTTGAACCCCAGCACTTAATTTTGAAATGACAACGATTAATGCCGTTATATAATAATCAAGAAGTAAATGAAGCCGTGATGTCTAACAGGGGAGAATCATTATCATCTGCCTAGCCTTTTCCCAAATATATTGGGGTCGGCTTCCAGTCTAACCGGATGCAGCTGAATACCAGTATTTTACATGGAGCGACTGCCTATCTGACCTCCACAACCCAGTTAGTACTATAGGTAATACGATACCCCTTGGTAAGACTGGTTGTCAGACTTTTTGGGCCACTGACTACCTGTAACGACTGTCAAAGATCTTCAAATGACAGCCGGGACCAACGGCTTAACGTGCTTTCCGAGGCACGGAGGAAACTCGGTATGTAATGGACGGTCACCCATCCGCAGACCAACCTAGGCAAGCACGGCTTAACCTAAAGATCGACCCGAGCGGCTGTTATTGTTTAGCCACGAGGCAACAGGGGAGAATGTATTCTTTATTATTAACTATCATTAAATGTTTAGGAACAACAGAATTTGAGAAGTTGGTAAATAGCATTTCGCTTGTTTGCCTGTCAAAGCGTTCGTTGCAATGAAAATTATTAATGAGAATGCAGGGTAGCACGTCACAACACACACAGCAATACTGTTCAAATGTCCGTTTTGGATGCGAGAATTATTATGAAAACGGTCTATTAAGTGATTTGTAAACGGTGTAAAATTGAATGAGCTTCCTAGAATCATGAAAATATAAATGATTCTAATTCCATAAAGATTTTATGTCTTGTTTGTTTACATCATTTTTAAAGACCCGCCAAATCCTAATCGATGAAATTTATATATTATATTTTCAATTAAAAGTTTTCATTACTTTTTATTCATATTTGATTAGAATAATTACCACTCAATTACGGTACATTATAGTTATTAAAAGGACGCCTTTTTCTTTTGAAAGGATATGATACTAGCTTCATTTTATTGTGTTACACCAACAATCAAATGTGTGCAGGGAAAGAACTATGATTGATTTTGTAACGGTTAACCACCTTTTAAATGGCACATCACAACTTGAAACATCTCTGGGGCCAAAACGCCCATTCTCCTTTGGCTGGTCATTGAAAATATCGCTGTATAAGTATAATTTTATTGTACGATAATCTCCCGTACAGGCTCAATATCCTACCTTAGTGCTCCTTTTTTAATTTAAGGAAATCTTTTTCCATGCTTCTAAGCCTGGCTGTTTGGATTGGGCGTTGTCTGTCAGTAAATTTAAGATTTGTATTGGGGTGGGTATTCACCCGCCTATATTTTTCTGAACCTTCATAAGATAGATATCATAATATTTCTGGAACAGAAAATACAACAGCTTTTTCTGTCTTTCCTAGACAAAAATAACATATTGTTACATATTGTTTATCGATCTCAGAATACCATTATGGCACCTATTTCTTCGAAAATTCTAATACATATTTATTGAGGACCTAGGTATTGAGGACAAATGTCTGCTTACAATATATATTTTTATGTAACTGAAGTACATTCTATGGAGATACTCAGTAAAACCAACCACCAACCAATCAACCAACAACCATGTGTTCAACCATGTTTTTTTTTGTTTTGTCCTGTGTAAGTCTAACAAATACTTATTCTTTCTTTCTTTCTTTCTAAAATTTTATTTTCATGGTTCAGAAAATATAACCTAATTAATCAAATATAACTAAATTAATCAAATATAACTTATTTAATCAAATACAACTTAATTAATCAAATATAACTTAATTAATCAAATACAACTTAATTAATCAAATATAACTTAATTAATCAACGCAAATATAACTAAGCTAATCAACACCGCGTTCCAAAACGGAGTATAGTGGACGTTAATAAGAAGGCTGCTAGGCTGAAATGGTATTGGGCGGGTCACGTCAGCCGCATGCAAGATGCCAGATGGGCAAAAGTCTCCACACGAAGTGTGCCGGAAGACGGACGGCGCCACCGAGGCCGGCCCAGAAAGAGGTGGCGAGACGATCTGGACGCGTGCCGCGAGGGCTGATTTGAGAAAGCACGGGAAAAGAGGTTATGGAAGGAATTGGGGGACGCCTTTGCCCAACAAAAAAAGTAAAGACTGAATAAAAAAAAAACACAGATAAAAGGCATCGTTTGTTTGCTTAGCCACATCTTAAAACACCAAATTCACCCTACATTTTCTCAACAGGTGTAATACCCAAGATGTTGGCTTTGACCACCAACGTTTGCAAGCCAGGACTTAACTCAAAGCCTTGGTAGCGTACACACAGCTTTGTCTGCGCTGAAGGGAAACATGATACGCTCAGATGTATGTCCAAACATTTCTGAATCTGTGATTGTAGATCTACGTTAGATATGCACGTTATGAGAAACTAAGATACTAATCAATTTCATTCTGAGTTTGTCAATGGTCAAAGGAATCGGAAGGATCGGTTGTTAGAATGGTTTTATACATAGACTAGCGACCCGGCCTTGCTTCGCACAGCGCTATCTCTCGGCTCCAAAACTAAATCTAATGTAGCCAATATTTTAAATTAAGCATCTTTTTTTTTGTATTATATGGGCCTACTCTTGACCTCAATCTAGTCCTGAAGACAAAGATGAGGTCGACGATGAAACGAGCTAGCCCAAAAGAAGCCTCTTAACTCGCAACTTAAATAGATTGGGGTCGTATGAACTTGGAAACACCGACGCAGGCAGGGAATTCCACTCCTAGACTGTGCGCATGATAAATCTAGCAGTAGAGCGGTGAAAACTGCGTTCAAATCCATGCAGTAGTTTTAATGATAGTTCCAAGTATTTCACGGACATCTCGTTTCCATTTTGTTGTGAAGAATAGTTTCTTAGTGAACCTGTTAACCGTTCAAGAAGCTTTAGAGAGTTATTCCGTACACTGAAAATTGACAGCCTCGTTGGTCTAGTAGTCGCAAGCGCGACTGCTGAGCACGAGGTCCTGGGTTCGATTCCAAGGTCGGGCAAAGTGTTATTGGGTTTTTCCATCAGGTTAATTTCTCAGTAGCAGCCACGAAATCTGGATTTGTGCCCGATTGATGACAATAGGCTCACCTCCTATTACATGGGCCTTAAACATAACTGGCAAAATGTGGGTGTACTATTAGGTACGCCTCTAGCTAACCCTTCGGGGATTACAGACGTGATGTTTATTTTTTTTCATTCGATAGGAATCGAATAAAAAAAATAGTAATAGAAGAGTATGGAAGAAGAAGACATGCTGCGCCGACCCCAAATAAATTGGGATACTTAATTAAAAAGAAAAAAATAAAATAAAATAATTTTAATTCGAGCATCACTGACTCATAAAAGAAATAATTACACACACAGTCACTTTACATACACAACACAACATTACTAATTCAATTCAATTTAATTCAAAATTAATCATAAAATCAATAAAACAATATTAAAAAGAACATAATCAAAATTAAATTAACAATTTACCTACAATAAATAAGGTTGTCGCATAAGGACAGAAGAATGATGATGTTTAGGTATCGAATGAAAAACGATTTTTCCTATCTAACATTACTACTGAAATATGCGTGTATTAGCCACACAGCTCTGCCTAAACCTTCAGCGATTACAGTCGAGATGTTATCTTTTATGTATTTGAATTTTCTAGAAAGATATTTGTAGAACAATTATTTTGTCAATGTTGATACTGTTTCGATTATCTTCAAAACGTGATATTCTTCCTACCTCATTGAGTTTTCCGTTATTAAGTTCAACGATAAGATTAAAAAATAATATTGCCTTTCGCGAATAGCTTGATGCTTAAATTTCATTGGACCTTTCCGAGTTATTAATTATATTTTAAATTGTTGAACGATAAATTGAATTTGGTAACCAAGCACTTATGTTACAATCTTGTTATTTTTTTAAATGTTTTGTTATTCAATTATGTTTCGGAAAACAGTAGGTTTACATTATTTTGATAAATATTAAGAATAACAAGAGAATGACTGAATAGCAGATGTTTGTGATAACGCCGGGAGAGGACGCCCTAGAAGGACATGCACTTAGTGGTGGGGTTCTTTAGAAAATTCAGGTGCGTATTACTCGTAACCGTGCGTGTATGACTAGATGTATGAACGTGGACGAGCCAAAGTAGTATAAAGGGTGTAAATAGACCCTTAACATAACCGAAAGGCACTTGTTCTCCCCGTCTTTGCGATCATTTTTTTGTTCTAGACTATACCTGGGAACCTTCTAGTTACGGAGATATTGGGGGTCAAAGTTCCAACTTTTTCACAAGTTTTTTTTTTTAATACATGTTTTTAATGTAAGATTTTTACTTTACACACGTCCACTACCCCTGTGCTATTCATTCCATCCATCAGCACGATGCTTTGAGTGCTTTCCATCGAGTCCTACCGTAAAACGTGATTTTTCACCCCAAAAAAAAAAATCGACTCCCAGCAATAATTTTTGCGTAAAGTTACTTAGTTTGATGTACCGAATGCTTGGTTGACGGATATGTGAAGGGTCTGTTTACACCCTTTATAAGGATCGTAATAGATGATGCTCTGTGGTTACTCCCTACTCCCGGCGCGGCTTTGCCCACATCTGCCTTTCATTCATCCTCTTCAATTTAATTTCCCAATTTCTCAATCCAGCTCTTTTTAAATCACATTTGAGTTACTCTTCAATGGCCATAAGCCATGGGTCATCGTAGTCACTGGTCATTGAACTTCGAAGTGTAACTAATCTGGCCTATTGTGTTCCAAACAATAATTAGGTATAGCCAATACAAAAATAAACGTTAGGCATGGCAACAACAATGGGACGTTGTCTAAGGGATCACGGTTACACAGCTTACTCTATTTAATTTTCAGTTCACCTAAACTCATGTATGTATGGTTTTGTAAATAAAATACTAGATACTGCCGTTAAGACTAATGTCCTCACAGCTTAGTACCTAGATTTGAAAATCCAATAGATTTTATTTTATTTAAGTTCCGATTGCTAGGTAGTGTTAACGTAGTATACAGGTACATAATTATCTACTAATTACGGGCACTAATCGGTTGGTCTGTTATTTTCCATGCAAAGTTGATAGATACCAGACAAAAAACAACATGATTTGACTTTTAAAATAATCACAGTTTTTTTTATAAATACCGGGTAGGTAGGCCCATTATCAAGAACAACAATAAACGGCCCCCTTCATGACCATAAAAAAACCATAATGACCTATTAGGATAATCCATTATAAACTATTATTGCTCGTAAAAAATCTATCATACAAGTCATCCATCCATTTCAAAATGAATGTTCCCCTATTTCCCCTATTCGATGTTTCCCGGGCCTCATTATAACTCACGCAATGTAGTTGCTAAGCAAAAGTGTCATGGCAGCATGTGTTTACTTCGAATATTAGTTTCAGCTAGTTTTATGGCTAAGTATTTACCTCAGTACGTAAGTTATAGCAGTTTCCATCAAAATATTACCTACCCATTAACTGCGAGAATATTTTTGGTAAAAATATATTTTTTTTCAATTTTACAACGCATTCAAGTTTATGCTAATTAAAAATGTCGTCCATATTAATGAATTGTAAAAATCAGACACATTTTACAAACAGATATTTTTCGAAAAAAATATTAAGATGAAAAAAGTGTAAAAATGTGTGTAATAATAATTTTACTGAGCCATGGGCTGATAGGCTCTCCGCTCTTATTACTAAAATAACGGACAAATTACTTATGAATAATTTTTATGTTCGATATATTCTTATCACATCATTTTCAATATACAAATTGATGTCGCTAATATAATCCCCTTGCCACCACCTACGGCTCTGTGGGGAAATAATGGCTTGGCATTTATTTTAAGACTAATAAACACGTGTACACACATTGACACAAGCTCTATAATAATATAATAATGTACTGCGAGTAAGGGAATACATTATGAACTTACACATAAAAAGGATAAGTTTTGGGTAAACTATCTCGGCCCTATTATCTAAATATTATGTGATATATTTGTCAAAATATGACATAAATTCATATATTTTATGTCACATTTTCTGACAGTTTTTCATAACAAAATCTTGTAAAACTGTCGGAGTATCGAAGAATCACCCATCGGTTAATTTTGTTTAACAGGACCCGGGGTATTTCAAAATAACTTTCATTTTAAGAAATGAAATAAAAATGAAATCAGTCTGTAGTCTGTTTTGTGGGAGTGGTTATTGATGGAAAACACATGAAAAACTTACTTATACGAATAATTTCATTTGTAAAAACAATCGAACATCGATATAAGAATTCGTGTCGAGTAAACAGAATATGGCGGAAATGTACGAAATTCGGCCATAAATCAAGTTAGAAACACATTTTCTTGTTTTCCGGTTGTACGCAAAGGCACACTCAGTAGAATGCCAATATGTATCTTTTGATATACTTTTTTGAGAACCTCTTAGATTAATCTCCTATTTTGTATCTACAATCTAATAACATAATTGACACAATTTGTTGAAATTTGTACCAAAAAAACTTTTCCCGATTTTTTAATGCATTTTGGTACTTTTGTAACTTTGAAACTACTGTGTAGTGTTTTAAAAAAACAAATGACTAGTATATTTTCAAAACACGCCTCCACTTAAATGAATATTCGGCACAAGTATTTTCAAAAGAAAGCAGAGGTAATGAAACTTTCAAGGAGCTTTCTGAAACTTAGGTATAACAATAAGATAGAGGCGAAAATAGAAAAACATGTTATAAGTAATTTATATGTTTGTTTACCAGACCGTCTTGTGATGTTTTATTTGTGAACGGTTCACATTTATTACGTCAGCTTTATGGGACTACGCAATAGATTTTTTTGTACCTAAGTACAGTCGTTATGTCACCTTAAGGTCTATTTTTGACCTTAGTTTTCGTATGATAAAATAATTTTCGACAAAGTATTGTTTTTGATAATATTTTCAAATGTAAAGGACGTAATAGTATGCTCGTAGATAGCTTGATTGAAAACGAAGCTATGAAGTACATGGAATCTCACCTCAAAATCGAGTTCTGGAATTAGGACAGAAGTAATTTCGTCCGAGATAAGATTTGATCCTAACCTAGCCGAGTCTACTAAAAATGTCAATCCTTTAACATTGATCAAAAGCCCAAAAATAACTATTAAGAAGACCGTTTCTAAGTTAATTCTAGTAAATTTATTTAGAATCGTTCATCAGGAGAAAAGCACACTCACCTAAAAGCCAAATTAATTCATTAGCCAAGATACTAGTTTCGTCGACAAACATCAGAATACAATTTTCAAGCTCCAATCAACCCTTGCCTTCCCGCTTCTGATGCAATGCGAGGCTCTTCAAGAACCTGGTACGTACGTTAGAGCGCTTTGCATACCAAGCCACATTTAGTGCAGCATAATAACCGGGTCTTACAACAATTAATTTAATTAATCTGATTGCTTTGCACGGGAACAGCTCGTCACGTTACAATTATTTCGTTTGTATTTTGGTTCTGGAATGTTGGAGCTGTTAAGTTGAATAGTTCGTCTTTGCCCTTTTTAGATGAATTTGGAATAAGTTTGGAGTTTATTTATCCATAATCATCATTTATAACATAAAGTACTTTTTTCTTATTACTGCTTTCCTGTAATCTTTCAAAATCAAAATATTTTATTTCACATAGGCCTACATGGGCACTGACTTTGACAGCACGGTTGGCGCAGTGGCTGGCCGATTGACTGCTGCGCTTCGTGTCGCGGGTTCGATTCCCGCACGAAACAAATATTTGTATGGCCTACAGGTAGTTGTTCCGGATCTGGCTGTTTGTGTATGTGAATTTAAATGTTTGTAAACGCACCCACGATATAGGAGAAATTCCTAGGTTGGGGAAAAGAAATAATAAAAAAGGCGAGAAAAGGTGCACGGTTCAGGTTGATCGTTTCCTATGGAGAAGAACCGGCAAGAAACTTCATTTACTCTACTCTAGTTACTCTTTTAAAATGATTTGGTTGGGTCTTGAGTTGCCTACCTTTCTTAAGTGAAATGACTATTTAATCTATACATATAAAATTCAAAGTCCTGACTGACTGACTGACTGACTGACTGACTGACTGACTGACTGACTGACTTATATATCAACGCACAGCCCAAACCACTGGTCCTAGAGACATGAAATTTCGAGGGTGTATTCTTTGTGAAGAGTAGGTATCCACTAAGAAAGGGTTTTTCGAAATTCCACCCCTAAGAGGGTGAAATGGGGTGTTGAATTTTCTATGAAACTTTTTATTCTCTGAGTCGATTGACTTGAAAATGTGTCTACATATACTTCAGTTAAAATGATGAGATACGTGTATCACAGTTTTTCCAAAATCATCCCCCAATTTAAAATTCCATGTCCTGACTGGCTGACTGATATACCAACGCACAGACCAAACCGCTGGTCCTAGAGACATGAAATGTGGAGGGTGTATTCTTTGTGGAGAGTAATTATACACTAAGAAAGGGTTTTTTTGAAATTCCACCCTTAACCCCTAAACTGACCAAGTGCCAAAATTGGGACCGGAACGAAAACGGTCAACTGCCCAACGCCCAATTTTGGCACACTATTATTATTACTTTTTATTTTTGTTGACAGCGCACTCTGTTTTATTTTTTAGAATTTTTCTAACGAAGCGACATCCTTCGTTCTTGTACTGATAGAAAGCCATTGAAATACCTCATTTTTAAGACAGATGGCATTGTTTCCAATCGGCTTACGCAAAATTTTATACGCTGTGGAAAAAGTAGAATTTTGAGTGAATTATTTGGTATTTATTTTTTCTGTGGTTGTGTTTTGAAGTGATAGTTGTTGGAGTTTGTTATTTGTTTGGTAAGTAATATTATATACCTTTTTGTTCCTGTTTTAACGGCCTTTCTAATGATACATGTAAATTCTGAATCGATCGTAAATTGGATGATGAAATCAATAGTTAGGTTATAATTTAGTCAGAAAAATTTAAAAATTTATAAAAACGTGACAAAACTATTAAATTGCTAGTTTGTACTTATGTCATTGTGAATTAACCATAAAGCGTGATTAATTACGAACAATTCGGTACCAATAACATACCATTCAGATAAGGTTTCGAAGTTGTGAAATAATTTGTTTACGTTGCGCCAGAGCGTTGTAGGTAAAAAAATTTACTAGAAATTTGGTACACGCGATGTTATTATTATTTGTATTTCAAAACTTTGTTTGAAGAGTGGGAACTATTATGATGTCATTTGATGCATATTGAGTTAGCCTATAATTTAGGTTAATAAAAACATAGGGTCATCGCTTTAGATTTTGAAATAATACAAGTTTTATTTGATGTTGGAATAATATATAATGTTGTCTGAAAAATCTTTAAATTACTAAAAACGTGATATAACTATTAAATTGCTAGTTTGTACTTAGTCATTGTGAATTAACCATAAAGCGTGATTAATTACGAACGATTTGGTACCAATTCCATACCATTTAGTTAAGAATTCGAAGGTGTGTAATGATTTACTTACGTAGTGTAGGTATTTGTTTTGACTAGAAATTTAGTCCAGGCGATGTTATTAATATTCGTATTTCAAAACTTTGTTTGAAGAGTGGTAACTATTTTGATGTCATTTGATGCCTACTGAGTACGGCTATAATTAAAGTTAAAAAAAACATAGGGTCACCGCTTTAAATTTTGAAATAATACAAGTTTTATTTTGTTTTGCCTTATCAAAACAATGACATTCATTCAAAGTTACGAAACAACTTGCGTTGTGAAGCTTGGTCCATACACTTGAGTAAACAGTCATTAGTTTACTATCAGTTCATAGAAACTTTTTGTTTATACGCCGTGTCGGTCACCCGACACCCGCCGCTCCTCGTAAAAAAAGGGTCGGGTTGTAGGTAAGTACAGACAACCGCGCTGCGCGCGGGGCAACTACACTCGACTCGCTAATAGGGTGAAATGGGGTGTTGAATTTTCTATGAAACTTTTTATTCTCTGAGTCGATTGACTTGAAAATGTGTCTACATATACGTCAGTTAAAATGATGAGACACGTGTATCACAGTTTTTCCAAAATCATCCCCCAATTTAAAATTCCATGTCCGGACTGGCTGACTGAAATACCAACGCACAGCCCAAACCGCGGGTCCAAAAGACATAAAAATTGGAGGGTGTATTCTTTGTGAAGAATAAGTTTCAGTTTTTCGAAATTCCTACCCCTTAGAGGGTGAAATGGGGTGTTGAATTTTCTGTGAAACTTTTTACTCTCGGGGTTGATTGACTTGAAAATTTGTGTACGTACTCTTCAGATAAAATCCAGTAAATCAGATGTCCAATCTCAAACCAAGGTATCAATATTTCACGTATCTAATTTAATTGATATAACTTTAAACTAATAATTGCAAGTTATAAGCAAGTAAGTACATGTAAATCTATGTATGTATTATAGATAGATACATAGATTACTTATTATGCCAGAAGTAAGATCCCGTGGGCAATTCCCTAACTCCACGCGGGCGAAGCCGCGGGCATAAGCTAGTAATGCAATACCAGTCCGTCGCGGTATACCACAGCGATTTGGTGGGTTTTGCGCTATGGTCTATATTAGATTGTTGTAATTACAAAGCAAAATTGCAGTAAAATGAAACATGAATCTTTTGTCGCTCGATTGACGTTGATAGTGGGGTGCTGTTGGTGAACATTTTGTCAAATGGATTTGTGAAGTGGATTGAAACAAGCTTATAGTACAAGAAAACATTTTCAAAAACAAGCTTTTAAACACACAAGCTCTTTTAATTGATATCCATATTCTGGGGGTGCATAAAAAATAAAGAGGCCGCCATCTTTGGGAGTACGCCATTTTGGATTTAGAATGACGTTACTTAACTAACAATGCATTGTCATCCAAAATAAA
This sequence comes from Noctua comes, assembly GCA_963082995.1. Lineage (NCBI taxonomy): Eukaryota > Metazoa > Arthropoda > Insecta > Lepidoptera > Noctuidae > Noctua > Noctua comes. The sequence continues at coordinate 11,162,315 of OY720277.1, read as the reverse complement.
CGTGCATGCAATAAATCAGTTCAATAGATTGGGGACAACTACTTCAAAATTCAGTTGCAACATTTGACCTAAACAAACATTCTTACATACACACCTTGCAAGTTAAATAAAAGCTTGTAAAAACAAAATGGCTTCATTACTTCCGATTTTATGCACGCACAGATTCTGGTACAGCTTTACACACGTAATATTCAAAGGCAATTTTCCCCTGGATTAGGATTCAAAGAAGCTCTTGAAATGGACGTGAGTAACACGCTTCTGCTGAACCCGGTGGAATTGCACAGATGACAGAGGAATGCATTTGGTACGGTCGGCATACGAAATGAAATGCGGTCCTATTGTGGGATCATGCCTTTACAATACATTCATGAAACTGATTGTAAAATCATGGAGGGTCAATTTACTGGATTACTGAAAATGACTGGTTTAAGCGGGCCCTGTTTTTGTGCATCGGTAAGTTTACATGTTTCACACAATTTGTGGTCACAATTTTAATAGGCAGTATAGCTACAAATTTTTTCACTAGTTCACTTGAATCAGTACGAATTACCAAAATGGCTCACGACGTTGTAAAAATTATTATTATCAAAGGTAGGCAAAAACCGGACGTTGGTTGTGACATCAGACGTGGGATGATTTTTAAGTGTCGCAGTTCTTGGTAGATTAACAAACTTCCTCTCATGTTTTACAGGGTACCCCACAATAATGATAAAGTAAAACACACGTAAAAACTAAAAGTATCCCATTTTTATTGCTCTCAAAGCCACTGAGCCCACTTTTATCAAATAGAAAAGCTTTGACTAAATGCAAACTTCAGCTGTGGCGAGAAGAGAGCGCTCTTAAAACTCGAAAGTTTATATTACAACTTAACCTTCCCGACCTGTATAAAGGTTTCAAAACTTATCCAATAAGACCCTACAACTTGCTACCCTCGCCTTATACTTTCCTAGTTTTATTTAAGAAATGGTTAGAAAATCGACGGTTAAGCTGTTTTAGGACCATCGGCCATCCAATAGAAACTATCAATTTTTATGTGAAATTTTTTATTAGGTTTTAGTAACGTTGCTTGAGATGGGAAAGTCTAGTGGTTCAGTCTAGTAGATATGGTATGAAAGCTAAGACCACTCTGACTTTATTGCCAATAAAATAAGTTTATTTGTTTTGTTATATTCTGTATTATATTTCCACTTTTAAAATGAAGTACAGAGTTCCGCTTTAATAAAATCTAAAGTCAAATCGAGCGTAAACTGAAATAAAAGATTTAATATCAGCCGGCGGAAATGTTTTAAAATCGGATATAATTTATTACGCTGGAGCTTTCGACCATAGTCAACGCCATTTTTGTGCGGTGTTTTAAATGTGTGATTAATGGTACAGACCTCAATGTGAACAGCCTGGAAATAAAATATTTAGTTCTGAAAGTATTTTTTGAGTACTAGTGCGTTGGTAAGTAAGGCTTGCTTGTCTAGCGGTTTTTTCAAAACCTAGGCTGAGATAAGCTGAGGTTGATATACTGCGTTGCAAATCAGTTATAGGTCTTTCTTTTCTTAATTAAAACAAGCGCAAACCAGAAAATGTAATGCTTCAAACAACGTACATATCTTGCAAAAAAAGAAAACCATGTGCGATAACAAAGTGGAAATGTTCCGTCCTAAAAAAATATCCCGTGACTCGAAGTACATGCAGATGAGTAGGTTCCTCACAAATTACGTAATTAATCGTGAGAGGGACTACGTCCACGAAGCTTTCAAGTACCAAGAAGTTCCTAACAAAGAACTCGGCTCCAAATGAAATACGACTTTTAGTAGTCAGTTCAGGACGTTGGAAAAAACTTCACCCTGTATCTAAATTCTCGTTTTCTAATTTTTAATCCGGAATTATGATGTCTAACTTTTTATTTTTTAGTCGCTGTTAATTGGGGGATATGTTCCTACTGATATTGCTCGCATAATTGCATCAATGAATAATCAAGGAAAATACGACTTTATGATGTGGTTTCGAGAGTGGTAGTCACTAATTAGCGTGATCTTGGGTTTTATAGATTGGTACACTGATTGGGACTAATTCATGCCTTAATTGGACCGAATGTCAGTCGACAGTCACCTCGTGCTCATATACCCATTGCAGTATAGTCGACTGAGATAAATTTACGAAGAAAAATTCAATAATTAAGTTGATGTTAACTTATACTGTCACTTACGGGATATCTTCCGTAATTGTTCGTTATTTTGAGTTCTCGATATCACGGAATCCCAAATCCCAATCACGGAAGATATCCCGTAAGTGACAGTATAAGTTTAGTCTAAAACCGTGAAAGCTTAAAACAGTGATTAAGTTGATGTAATTTGTTTCTCTGTCGTCACTTTAACCAGCAAATCCAATAAACAGTCTCGTGCGATGGGAAATAGAACCCAACTATGCAAATACTAAGGGTAATAGAAAACCTTCGCTCTCGTACGCGCAGGCGATTTTTTAACTCACACTGGTCTTTCAAAACACTGCTTAGCACCGAGAGCTCAAAATCTAAAAGTGCGCTTTTTTGTCGCACCAGAATGCGATCCTATGCACTATAAAAAAACGGCGAATTAAAAAATCGCCCATGCGAACTAGGGCTTAAGAGATAATACAATGGACCTACACTGCACACCGTAATGTAGGATTATGCATGAGCACACAATATGGCGGCAGTAAGCTTCACACCCATGAACGCCATAAACGTTAGCATTATCCACCATATAACTTTATGAGACCTAGGAATTAAAGCAATATAGACAGTGCAGGTTCTTGTTGTGGTAACAAGAAAACCTACACAATATCAATGCAGAATCGGAATTTTCATGTAAGGACGGTGTTCTGGGCTGCGGGACTGTTCGAAATGCCAGGGCTGCGGGACTGTTCGAAAGAGATACCATGGCCCTGGAACACAAAGGGCAAAGAAGGAACATGGATGGGTTTTAGTCAGTACAAGTCTGACACTCCCTTGCTCTCCGCCCAGAGTGGGGGGGGGTCATTTGACGATGTACCATCCGAAAAAAAAAAAAAAAAAAAAAGGACGGTGTTCTTCTTTCATGATTTCGTGAGGAATAACCGGGATTACCCAGTCAGCAGGTTGGTATATTGGTTTGCTACCCAAACCCAGGTTCTGCCGGATGAATGCTTGAGTCCAAATATAATTATTTTGCCTATGACAGCAGCAAATGAACCACAACTGATTTTTTAACGAAACTTATTGAATGGTGGGTGATTCTCCGGCAATGATAAAACAATTGAAAACTAACCCTCCTACTATGTGCGAAACAGACACAATAGATAAACAATCGCCGTGTGCAAACTGATTTAATCTTTTGTAGCTGAGATATGGATAACGGACGCCAAAATGAAGTTCTATAAAAGATTACCAAGGCTTTTCGATCAATCTATTAGAAATAAAAAATTCCGGACTTATCTGCAGAAAACACTAATGCTGTCCCTATACCTACATTTAGACCTGCTTTATACCAACTTCTTGAAAAAATAAGAACTGTTGCCAAATTCATAAACAAGAACCATGGGATGTATGGCAGATCATCTGGGCTCGTATCGATCCTGGCTATGACGTCACAGGCGTCGCCGTGTCGCGCCACCACGTCGCCGACGCACCCCGCCAGATAGGGGATGAATCCTTCGGCCTCAATCCAGAACATTCATGTTGGCATAAAGCTGTTGTTTGTAAAGGTAATAAAACCACATAAAAACATGTAGTTTATATTTTTATGTGGTTTTAAAAATGTTTATTTTATTTATTTTTTAGGTGGCTCTATTATTGGGTAATACTCGGCAAGACCATAGCCAACTGGCTATAGCTTTCAAATTTATTCAAAACTGTCAATAGGGAGAGAAGGACAGGAGGAGTTCATGGTTAAATATCTAACAGCAGCCGCACGGGTCGAAATTCAAAGTTAAGCAGTGCTTACTAAGGTCGGTCCGTGAATGGGTGAGCTTTTTCCGTGCCTCAGAAAGCACGCAAGCCGTTGGTATCAGCTATCATTTGTAGATCTTTGACATTCGAACAGGTTACCTACTCAGTAGCCCCAAAGTCTGACAAGCAGTAAGCCAAGCAGTAAGGTAAGCCAAGGGGTATCATATGATCCAGTACTAACTGGGTTGTGGAGGTCAGATAGGCAGTCGCTCTATGTAAAATACTGGTATTCAGCTGGATCACATTAGACAGGAAGCTGACGCCAGCGTAGTTGGAGAAAGGCTAGGCAGATGATAATAACTCTCAACTGGATTGATGTGAACTTTTACGTAACATATATCAATTTAATACCTTCATTTTGTTGTGATTCCCATCATCGTTTAATAAAAATAATTACATATGTCGGATATGTCAGGATTTATTCCGTTAGTTTCGCGTGATGTCACCACCTGCGCACTTGCGATTCATTTTATGTCCACAGTAATGACCGGATCCGACAGATATTTTAAACAAGTTTAAGCTTCTGAACTTTATGGTCTCCTATTTCTATATTAAGAGACAGACTAGTTGAGTACCCAAGTAAACCTTAATTTTCAACAACAATTTAGTTACCCAGTGTTATTTCACATTAAATGTATAAGGTATTCTAGAAATTATTTCCATGAACAGCTAGGCCGCTAGGGAATACTTCGACGAGTCGCTAGATTTATTCGTGGTTCGCAAATAATTTATTGCGATTAATTAGATAGATAATGAGGATGAAGTAAATGTGATCACATAATACGGGTCCGAATTACAGAATTATCCACTCGCATGAAAATACAACAGATATATAACAAAGTACGAGAGAAAAGGGCAATAAACTTGGAACAAAAAAAAAATATAAGGACAGCAGAATCGCCTTTTATTGCACAATAAAATCTCCTTACGGAAAGGTAACTTTAACTTTCAATTGATGGACGCACCTCAAAAGTTGGACACTTTTGTTGACTGTACCTTTATAAATAACGTCAAAATGTGAGGTTAGTCAGCAAATCAAACTGTCAAAGTGACTCACGGGTGTACTCGACTGTCGGACCTTGAATATACGAACTATCCCTGGTTCCCTGCTCCAGTGACCTCGGCGACTTTCACCGTGACGTCACAGGTTTGGCGCCTGGTTGTCGCGACTAGGAGACGCCTGACTAACACCTATAAAATATTCGATCGCGAATTCTTTGGAACTTTCAGAATTCATCTTCATTTCTAACATCATTGTCAAAAGTCATATGTGAGTCGTGTGTGTGTGAGTCGTTTGTGTGCGTTTTGTGTGTATTGTGTATGTGTCCTGTGTGTCATGTGTCGTGTGTGTCGTTGTGTAGTTGTATGTGAAGGGTACCTATTGTCTAATTTCTAGCAAGGAATTGTGATTTTCTATGTTAAGCCGGGAATACACATCCTTTAGAAAAACATACGAATTTTGAGTAGATACCATTATCTGCCTAACCTTTCGGCAATTACAGGCGTGATGTTATGTTATGTGATGTTTGTGTAAGACATTATCTGATAAACAAGAGAGGAACTTAGGGAGACTGTTAAGAAGGAGTGTAGCTTTGAAGGTCATTACGTTACACGTGCCGGAATATCAAAGGTATTTCAAATAATAATAATCAGTAATTATACCGGACAACTCTCATACATACCTATCTCTTCATACATAGGTAGTTACCTATTTATCGAAACATACAATTATTTGGGCTCGTTATTACTACAACGTAACATCTTTCTAATTAATTATTATTACGTAAATAATAAAAGTAATATGGGGTGTGTCCGTTACGAGGGTCTTTTGATCCAATTATTATTTATCCTCATGGAATCAGAAAGGGATATTATCTATCTAAATATAATATATTTTATTACAGGGTGATTAATTTTGTTTATCATCGTTCGTGTTTTTCTTAGCGCTCTCCTTCCCCGTGTCAATGACGCATACTGTATATTATTACATTTAAAATAAACCAGATGGTAGCTTTTAAAAAGACGTATCTTGCTAGGTCTAGACTTGGTCTATACTTGGTCAAGAAGTCTTGATGATCATCTTCCTACCTTTGTCTCATGTTACTTGGGGACTTGAAGATTTGAAGTCTTGAAGATCTACAAAAAAAGCCACGAATACCAAGACACGAGTTAAATTATGGATTTCGATAAAAATATTCACTTAAATCGATCCAGTAAAACAGAGAAATCAGTGTACATTCATTAGAAAGTCCGACGGCGCCTGCGTTAGCCTTCATTTTTGAAGTCAGACAAAAATAAGAAATGTTTTTTGGTGTATTGGAACTTTCCTAATATTCAATTTGTATTTGCTGCATGACTTACTGTTTTCATAGACATGTTACACGTAAATTGAGCAAAAGACGGGCGTGTGAATATTGTAACGTCACATGTCGACATATTGCGAGTTGCGACGATGTCATTCACCGTACCATATCGTATGAGCGTCTAGAAGCATATTGCGACTAACGATGCATCTTCATAATATGCTATGAAGGAGTATTGCAAGGAATGCCTGAATGATACTTCAGATGATGTACTTCAGATGCAATATGCAGACATTCTGTCTTAAGTGAAGCTTCAAGAATTTGCTTAAATGAGCTTCTACGTGTATTGTCATGGGTGGGACAAGACAAATCAGACACAACGTTTTAAAATGAATCGAGATAGTCGTTTTCTGTCCTGTTTTTTTTTTTGAGCCAAAAATTCGAATTATTGTCAGAGGAAGTTACGTTCCTACCTCAATATCAAACTAAAAACACCTGAAACTGAAAACCTTGATTGTAGATTTCCATCTCTTACGAATGTCCGCAGACACTAGCCCAAATAAAGCTAAAACCACACCGCTTTACCAAGGACATTAATAAACCAAACAATAATGTCAATTTTGGTTCACAGCAAAATCCAATTTAATACCTACCCGTATTTAGCAACTAAACCTTTAATAAAGGTATAAATCTAAAGCCTAATTTAACGCAATCAGTATAGATAAACACTTGGTTGTGTTTAATCACTATAAATCATCTAAAAGCGTGTTTTAATAACGTCATATGTTGACAGCAGCGATGCGACGGCGGGCGTATGCAAATGTTATGTAAATCTCTCTAAAATGCATTCAGTTAATGACTCACTTTTATGCCATAGAAGCGATTTATATCGAGCACTAAACTGTAATTGTTTACGTGGTAATGTAGTTTATGAGCCAGGCAATTTAGGTCAGTAGCTGGTAGATTATAAGGGTACATTTTCGACAGTGACCACAACACCACACCGCAGCGGTAAAGATACATACTGTAGTGACAAGACTGGTTTATATTAAGCTTTATGAAAATAGTGATAGGTGGCGTTAAGGCGCTCCGAAAGTTGACAACGTCGCAAATAGCTGTCAAAAATTTTGCTATTTTGAATAATAAATAAATATTATGGTATTAATGTATGTTATTTAACTCTATGTTCCACTACAGTTTTTATTAAATTAAGAGTTACAATGAAACCACTGAATTAGGTGTTGTCATAGCTTTAGGGGTAAAAATGGCATTTGAATGTTTTCCAGTTGCTTTTTTACACCCTTTAACAAAATATTCAATGTCATGGTGATGATTGCAATTCATAATCAATATATTAGCACAAGACAGAACGATATTTTCATAATTTCGTTCAGTAACATTGGTAAATTGATGAAAACAGATGATATTTGACAGTTTTATGCGGCGTTGCCAACTCTCAGAGGTAGAGTTTGTGTCGTTGCGGCCTGACACTGCAATTATAGGCAATTTTGCTGATGCGGTTCACGCTTGCCTTTGGAACTTTACTTTAAGTGTATTTGCTGTCGGAAAACAAATAAAACTGTAGAAACATAACACTCCTTCAAACTCAATGGGAAGTGGATGTTGACGTCAGCAATCCGCCTGTCACGAGTGACAATTTATTATAGCAATATACAACGGTGATTCATACTAGGTTAGAAGTTCGTAGAGAAAAATAAATTGACATGTTTTGTTAAGAAACTCACTTTCACTCAGGAAACGAAGGCCGGAATCTGAAACTGAATAATCTTTCAGTATCAATTGCATCACATGAGAAGGTATATCCTGCTGTTTTATTATAGGAACAGTACTGCCTTACTGTTTGGGCAACGCAGGTGTGATGTTACGTTATTTTACATAATATGATAAGCCTAACCGATTTATATAATACTAGTGGCCTGCCCCGGCTTCGCACGGGTGCAATATATGCATATAAACCTCCCTCTTGGATCACTCTATCTATTAAAAAAACCGCATTAAAATCCGTTGCGTAGTTTTAAAGATCTAAGCATACATAGGGACAGACAGACAGCGGGAAGCGACTTTGTTTTATACTATGTAGTGATAATTAAAATTTGTTAAAATGGTTAAAGTTAGATGTGATCGCAGTTTTCTGTAATCCTTATGTAAATCAATTCTATTATTTAAATTTTCATCGTTTCTGTGAAAAAAATGCTATTTATATATGAAAATGTGTATAGACCTTAAATTTCATAACAATAACGGTTGTATAAATAGGATAGACAGCTAGTTTAGCTGTCAGATTTATAATTGAATGAATCTGAACTTTATTCCTATGGGCATATGAATAATTTCGAAATCTAATTTTCATCTAGCACATCCAATATTGCTTTAAAAACACACAGTGACTTTGTTATTATAATATTGTAGTCTATCCAAATTGATCATGAATAGGTATCGGCCACTAACACGAAAATACGGATTTTTTATTCCCGTTTACAAAAAAGTTATTGGTTCGTGAATATATCACATATTCATGTGCGTGGGTTGCGGTATCAAATTAAACTTCCAGTGTAAATAAGGTCGGATTTTGAATATTAAAAACCTGCAAAATTTTATTTTTTGTGTTTCAGTACATACATAGCTCACCTTAGGTATCGTTGACGCTGTGTATAGAAAATGTGTGAGTTAGATAATGACTTAAAATCATATTAAACAGTTTTCATCAAACGTCCATTTAAAAAACTTGATAATGCTCTGATCACCAAATTAGTGGGTAAAGAAAAGCACAAAGTAATGTTGCTTCAACATTAATTTACGCTTTTTTTGTTGCTTATACGCAGGATTAAATAGAATAAGCGCAATACTTAGGACCACCTATTCAGACCATCAAATTGGACCCTAGGGAACGTAGGTCGAAAAAAGATTCTTCATACTAATTGCGTCAACCGTATACCAGACTAATATGATAAAATACAAACAAACAACAGTACAAAATGGTTTAATAAAAAGAACCTTAAAACTACTTTAGTAACCCTTCACTTGTGCTTTACGATCGTGCTTTTTCTGTTACACCCTGTAGAGGCCATTCCCGCTCAGTCGCTCAGACATAAAGAAACTGAAACTAAAAACAAATAATAGTTTCATAACAGTCTCTCGGTTCAAAAGCAAGTCACTGCACCACAATAATCCCAAACAGAGTCTGGTTAACCCTTGACACGGTCGCGGTAGGATCACTAAATTCTGTTATCTTTGACAGCCAACGTGACAACGTGATACGTTATGACGCCATGCGGCAAAGTGTAAACCGATACATTACATGGACACATGAGTTGCCTTGGCTAACGCTAGTTCCCAAACTCCCAGTCTTTAAATTAACTCTGGACTTAAGTCGTCTAGAGCAAGGAAAATGTACTTTGATAGAGACTTATAGATGACTCCTATGTGTCCTGTTGTTAGCTCATTACAGGAACTGATGTACACTACTAAAGGTACCAAATCTAGCCAAATTATAGGCCGACTCAGTTAAAGTTTCCATCGACAGACTAAGAAGAAATAAAGTATACGAAACTAATAACATAATAGCTTCGTAACAGTCACTCAGTTCAAAAGCAAGTCACTGCACCACAATAATCCCACAACATAGTCTGGCTAACCCTTTACACAGTAGGCTCACTAAATTCTGTTATCTATGACAGCCAACGTGACAACGTGATACGTTGCGACGCAATGCGGCAAAGTGTAAACCGATGACATCCATTTGTTATATAGAGGACAGCCTCATGACGCGTTACAAATAACTTCGTGTCATGTGTTAGACATTTTTCTATACAGTGTGTCCTGGCCTTATGTCAGCAGGCAATCATTATGTCGATGAATATTTAGGAGGGATAAGGTCGGAGTAAAACAAGCATAAGATTTTTTCATAAATATACCATTTTCATTTTTCATTAATCAATTGTAAAATTAATTGAGGAGCTCGTGGATAACTAAAAACAGCCGCTCGGATCGAACTTTAAGCCGTGCTTGCCTCGGTTGGTTCGTGGATGGATGACCACTCATTACATACCGAGTTTCCTCCGTGCCTGTCCTGACTGTCATTTGTAGATCTTTAACAGTCGTTACAGGTAGTGGCCCAAAAAGTCTGACAACCAGTCTTACCAAGGGGTATCGTATTAGCTAGTACTAACTGTGGAGGTCAGATAGGCAGTCACTCCATGTAAAAAAAGCAGCAGTTTCTCTTTTTTCTGTTTTTGTTTTTGTATTATTTTTGTTTTATATTGTGTGCGCTTGTGGCATGTGCCAAATAAATGTATTTTCTTTCTTTCTTTTCTTTTAAAATACTGGTATTCAGCTGCATCCGGTTAGACTGGAAGCCGACCCTAACATAGTTGGGAAAAGGCTAGGCAGATGAATTGTAAAATTAATTTGGTGAAAATAACGTAATCAGCTTTCAATAATATTCCGATTACTGAAATTAAGACTTCCTTTCTCAGAAGGCGAGTGGGCTGGCCTGTAATCCACATGTGAGCTCATTGCCATTTGATCATTATTTTGTTTTTTTTATGTTTGTTTATTTTATGTAAGTTTTAATTTTAGTACTTTACTTTTCATTTAATGTTAATTTATTTATTTTAAGTAGGTATTTATGCACTTTGTAGCCTGAAACACAGGTTCAACCTAGTTCAGGCAATAAGCAACTGCTCTATTTTATTTCTTAAGATATTTTATTGTAAATGTGCCCCCTTTTTATAAATAAACGATTATTATTATTATTATTTTTTACGGAAATACAAAATAAAAAAACATCTTATAAAAAAGCCGGTGGTCGATTAATGACAAACACTGACTACAATTGACTGTCTATTCAAATGTTTGCTTTGAAAAATTAAATAAAAATATAGGTCGATATGTGACAGGTATAAATAAATCTTAATCAACGATCAACTGCATTTAGCGATTAATCGAACTCATGTCAATAGTGATAAAAATCTGATGAGAAAAAATAAATTTCCAATGTTACTTATGTAACAGAAATAGATAATGTGACCTTACCTGTGCTCAAAAGACCCCTACAAAAACTACCGAAAGTTAAGGACACCGTGGATTTTAGTCAGTACAAGTCTGACAGTTCCTCCCACTCTGCCCTGGGTGGGAGGACTCATTTGATGATTTTACCACGATAAAAAAAAAAAAAAAAAAAGTTAGCAACCGATAATAAAGCAAACATAATAATCTTTATTACTATTTATGTCGTAATTGTTATCGAAATCGCAATTGATGATTTCGGGCAATAGTTGTTAATCGGTAATCAATAATCGTAAATCACAACAAGATAGGTACTTATAATTGTTTGTCACAAGATCATAGTCGTAAATTAATCAATCAACACTGTTATTATACAGGGTGTAAACAGACCCTTCACGAAGCCCTCAACCAAATGTACATCAAAGTAACTTTACGCAAAAATTATTGCTGGGAAACGACTTTCTTTTTGGGTTAAAAACACGTTTTACGGTAGGACTAGGAATGTAACGCACTCAAAACATTGTGCTGATGGATGGATTGAATAGTACGGGGTCGTGGAGGTTTTTAAAGTAAAAATTAAAAACATGTATTTAAAAAAAAAACTTGTGCAAAAATTGCAACTTTGACCCCCAATATCTCCGTAACTAGAAGGTTCCCAGATTTGGTCTAGAACAAAAAAATAATCGCAATGATGGGGAAAACAAGTGCCTTTCGGCTTCGTTAAGGGTCTTTTTAAACCTTTTATTGATCATACAACTATTATCATATTGCCCATTGGCTCATTGTTTTTTTAGATAAACAGATTACAAGTCCCAGATATTTTAACCATGTTTTAATAACCCCCACTAATCCCCGAAGGTTAGGCAAAAGTGTACACAACAATAGCAGACCCACATTTCACCAGTTATGTTTAAGTCCCATGTAATAGGGGGCGATCCTATTTCCATCAAAAGGACACAAATTCAGACTCCATGGTTGGTAATGAGAAATTCCTGATGCAAAAACCCAATGACACTTTCCTGGACCCGGGAATCGAACCCAGAACCTCGTGCTCAACAGTCGCGACCACTTGACTAACGAAGTTTACCTTCACTGTAATTCTCCTTTTGCGCGGTCTGTCTCCGGGCTTAGGGGTCTGGGCACCTGAAACGAAATTCTTTGCGTAAGTATGGAAACTTACGCAGGTACGGATATATTTCGCCCAGTTTTAGCCACACATTTTCCAACATGTTCACCATGTACCCGTAATCGGGCCACTACCCATGATTTAATAAAGTCATTTTGATTTTTGCTAGGTCTTATGGCAACCTTTTTTTTTTTTTTTCTGGTGGGAGATCATCAAATGACCCTCCCCACCCTAGGCGGAGCGGAAGGAAGTGTCAGACTTGTTCTGACTAAAACCCATCCATGTTCCTTCTTTGCCCTTTGTGTTCCAGGGCCACGGTATCTCTTTCGAACAGTCCCGCAGCCCTGGCAGACCCCATCGCATTGCATCGTTAGGGCAACCTTACGCTTAAGGCGCTACATCGAAAATAAATCGTAGCTCGATGGGGTGGCTTAACCCCCCGCGCGGGGAGCGGCGAATGCAGTTTACGCGGTGGCATCTGGAAAACCGAGTACGCACTTCTTGGATTTTTTGAAATATTAGCACATAGGAGGTATGGAGTAGACAAATAATACAAATATTTAATTGTCAACCATTTTTTTTTAATTAAGTACACCATGTAATAAAAATTAATTAGGTAATGAAGGCATATAACAAATGTTTATTTACTAAGAATATTTTTTATTAAATAATTAATATATTGTTTTAATTTTTCTATATTTAACCTACTTTAAAAAACTCGTCTATTTATATTATGTATTATAAAATATGTTCGCAATTTTCTCGTAAACTACTGAATCGATTTTGATGATTCTTTCACTGGTATAATCCCCAAGTATGGTTTTATGTACAACATATAAACAAAGTTACACGTCTCTGGCATCAGATGAAATATTTAATCTGCAATGTTGCATCACATCCACGGAGTTTAATTGAAAATATAGACAGCAACATTGTAGAGAGTTTTAATGGAGTAGTTGCCAAATTAGTTGGTGGCAAAAGAGTCAACTACGCTCTTAAACGGTCTTATCAAGCAAGATGCACAGGGGCAGTAGTATCATTTAACTCCGGGAAAATATTGACTACCGTCCACAAAACTATTCACAATACGAGCCCTTTAGCAAAAGTCAAGAAATATGAAGAACAAGTAGAAAATACAAGAACGTACAACCAAATGTTAAAAAGAAAAAAAAAACATAAATTGGTTTCTAAGAAAATAGATTTTAATTATGGCGATCGACCCGATGTGGATTCTGATACATACAACCTCACAAAATTAACGTTTTTGAAAAATTTAGAAAAATTCGATGAAGAACGCTAAGAGATACAGGAGAGGACAATACTACAGAGTGAAAGTGGAGAGTGGCTAGAATTTTTTTGCCGCCAACTAATTTGGCACACACACGTATTTCCTGGAACAAGTTTATGAAATTTTCGTTCAATGTTATCGCGTTAGGCGGTATGAGGTGCGCGGGAGACGACTCGTACGGGGTCGGGGCCCCCTGAGACGGGAGAATTGAAAAAAATTGCCACTGTGACTCTGGATGAAACAACAAGCTTTTCGACCATGCTTGCGTTGACGATAGATGGACCGGGAAGAGCCCTCTTAAGCTCTTTGAATGTGATGCAACATTGCAGATTAAATATTTCATCTGATGCTAGAGACGTGTGTTACAAATATTCTTTGATTCGCCATTTGAATTTTCACTACATAAATTTTTATTACAAGAATCATGGTGCTCAAATGCATGATAAATGCATTCGTAATATCTTGGTGCAGATTTTTTATGTTGTCTGATTGCTGCAGATTTTGTAAGCCATGATATTTTATGGCGTTACATAATATGTATTTTCGTATCTTTAAAATCTTATTTGTAGTTAATATATTCCTTTTTGTTATAGCATATTTTTTATCCGTTTTTAAGTTTAGCAATTTGTTACAAAAATTTGTTAATTATTTGTGATTTTTGCAACCAATCTTTTCGACCGTGATTGAGGGATATGGTCGAGTGTCAAGTATTTTTGCATAAGAGATACTGTCTCCATCAGCTACGTATCTTCCATAGATAACGCCATGCATTTCTATGGACTGTTTACTGTCGGCGATAATAGTGGATTCCATAGCTGTTGAAGATCCACTATAATTTTTAAAACACTCATGGTGTTTTACTACCTCATTTCGTTTTACCGCTCTAGCACAAATACACTAGTATTTGTTTTTGACTGCCATGAAAAGAACTTGACGAAATCGACTACCTATAATATTCGCAGCGCCAGATAGTGCAGAATAATTAGTTCTGTATGAACGTTTAGCCCAGCAACCATCTAAGATTACATCTATTATTGGTATGTCATCTTTAGTAGCTTTTCCTTCTTTCACTGCCGCTTCTTTCCCCCGTTCCCCCGCTTTCCTCATTTCTTCCCATGTCGTCACTTCCCATTCGTCACATATTTCATCTTGCAAGATTTTGTATTTGTATTCCGACATGGATGGTAAATCGACAGCAGCCGAAAACTGTTTCAGTTAAGCGTTACCACAACCAGCTGTCACCATCCCGGCCACCACCATTTTATTTTGAGTTCTGTACTTTAAACTTTGTTTTACATAATGTACAAGAAAATGTGTGTAAGGCCAGATTTTTTTTCTGATTCTAATTTAATGGTTGTAAGGCCGCATTGAAACATTGATTGGTGACTCGATATTTTAAGCAATTTGTGCAGGAACGTGAGGCAGTTGCTTTTCAATAATCGTTTTATTGAATTTTTGTTATAATATTTTAATTCGTCTTTTTACAAGCAGGGTGTATCAGGTAATAATTTTTAAACAGATTGAACCTTTACAAAGAATTGAATGAGAACAAACGCGTGCTGTGATTGGTCACCGACGTTTGCGTGCCCTCATTCGTAGATAAAAAATATGATGTCCCGGTGCGTCGATAGATGGCATTAAAAAAGTAATTTACATCAACAACTCTGTGGCCACTAATGTCGGCAGTTTTGGACTCCTGAAACAAAAAGTATAAGTCAACTTGGAAAAATACTATTTATGCCAAGCTCTATACTGGAAAATTCATAGTACACAGTTAATAAAATAAGAGAACTCACATTTCCTTCAAGTTTATACCTCAATAAAGATCAAAAAAAATTCGATTAAAAACTCACCTCTTTTTGCAATTCAAATGCGACTCCATTCCTTGTCCTGTCATTCCTGTCACACGCGGTAACAGTACTTGACGTATACATCAATGTATTGTTGACATATTTCTAACCTAAAATGAAATACAAGTACATTTTAGCCTTTTTCATAATATAAACAATTTTATAAATAGAAACTAATAATTATTGTACATAACTATATACTTACTTTTTACTCTTTCTCATTTTCTGAGCCCTCACCCTCAGTCGCTCTGTGCTCTAAACGTTGTACTTTATTTAGTTTTGGTTTCATATTTTTTCCATTAAAAACTAGTCACAAATAGAAAAACGATACGTTATAGGTACTGTTCAATCACAAGAATAGTCTTGATATACCTATTTAACACTAATTAACACAATCTACTAACTTTTACTATCTAAACAATTATTAAAATCACGAAAATCCGATAGCACCGATCTGCAAAAAAAATGTCATAGGTTTGACGTCAATGAAGCCCACCGGGCGACTGATCTTGTAAGCGAGCGAAAGTGATGCAATTACTTTTGAAACGCAAAAAAAGGGATGGCTATATTGTGCGTGCGCTCGGAATAAAACGACGTACGTGCCAAAACGAATTTACTCCTTTTTTAACATAAAAAATGAATTAAATTTAAAACTACAATGAGTAAACTTTGAAATAATAATTCTCTATGTTTTAAAGTAAATCCCATTGAATAATTCTTAAGCGTTACGCAGTGATGTCGAAAAAAGTAAAAAAATAGATATAACTTTGCATTTTTTTTGTATCGAGAAAAGTTCATTGAATCGTGTATTCCTTATTTAAGTATACTAGACCAAAGAGTCAAAAAACATATACCAAAATGTTGAATCCCTATTCCACATACTTAACAAGTTATACGAAATAGAAAAACCACATTTTTTTCAATATATCACCTTAAGTTTAAATAGATCCAATGGTATTGATTATATCGGTGGTGGCATGAAACTTTTGCACCTAAGCTGAAATCGGTACCGAAAGTAAGAATTATTTCAGCATTTTTATTCTTTATCCAGTTGTTTTGGTAGAAACGATATCTTTGATCTTGATCGATCTTGTAGATTAGTACAAGTAGCAGTGGCGAAGGTTCCATACAACTAGATTCCTACCGACATCCCTTTGAAAAATAGCACAGTCAGTATTTAGACAATAATATAATCACATTAAAGATATGTACTCCGGCTTACCTCTTTCAAAATTGACCCTTCGCTACTGAAGTAGACATTATCATAGGTAAATACCTAACAAGAAATTTCCTCATACAATCTCCAAATTAAAATCTGCAAAAGATAAAATCCGAGGTCGTTTTTCTATCCTCAACCTAAATTACTCGCAAATCATAGAAGTCATAACAAACTATTGATAAGAATCAAATGTTATCGAACAATGTCTAATTCCATTTTTATCAATTGCCAATTGAATCGAAAAGTAGATTATAACCTACCTGTATTATTATTATTGATAACTAACGGTGTATATCCCCTTAACAAACGTCACGTAAGGCCGCAATACTGTTAAGGGTGTGATGGTACATGAAAATATATGATAAGTTAAAGGAACCTACAAAGACCTACAAGCCTAACTGTCCCTACGACCCTAAGCCCTATAAGCCCTGACCTATCATATACCTAGTATGTGATAAATAAATATATAAATAAATTCAGGATGTCTGCACCACGCGACCTAAGGTTACGGGCGGATTTCCAGGTTCGGGAGTGGTACATTCACTGCCCGCAGACTCACCAGACTGATCAGAGATAATTAAAGGTGTCTTAGCCACAGTGAGGAGTAATGAGCAACAATATAAAATTCAAATCTAATTCTAAATAAAATATATACTAAAGAAGTGTACATAACGTCTATCTATCTCTTCTCTTGCAAAATAACTTATAACATTGGAATTTTTATATAGGATTTCCTCTCATTAGAATTACAAGATTAGGTACATCAATTACTAGCTCTCCTCTATATTTAGATTTTTCAGATAGATCACACACACACATGATATTTACATCTCCAGCGGACTATTTCGTTACGGAATTACAGTTCTCCCTTCACATCTAAAGCACATAAAGCTGATGTCTCAGCCAACTTGCCTCCATCCCTCATTAATCTCGTCTGTGACTAAAACATTACCAGATAGACTGTATCACGGAGACGTCAAAGCTACGAACGTCCCACTCGATGCAAATGTGCCAAACGCTCGTGAAATCAGGGAGGCGATGCGGTGAAATCGAGTGCGGACTTTGATACCGCCTGCTTAATTAAAATAGTTACAATTGGTTCCGTTTTGGCTTTGAGTTGAAGGATTGCAGGTCTCGTACGTCGTTCGTGATACGAATAGCTGGGTGACTGTTTGTGCCCAATCTGTTGGGCTGTTGGTTGTCGGGATATTGGGTTACATTTTGGTGAAGGGCCGTAGCGAAGGGTCAATTTTTGTAAGACGTAAGCCGGAGTACATATCTTTAATGTGATTATATTATTTGTCTATAGAATACTGACTGTGCCATTTTTCAAAGGGAAGCCAGTAGGAATCGAGTTGTATGGAACCTTCGCCACTGGTGAAGGGACTCTTAAAGGAACTGAAATGTTCAGACACAAATTACAACAATATCTTTAAACAATTTAGTAGATGTTCAATTCAATTATTTAAGTTTGCTTTTACTCGTCAGCTCAAATAACCCACGAAGTCTTTTCTAAATAAAAGGTTGGCAGTTGAATAACGTTCACCATTACAAGTAAATCGTTTTACCGTCGGTTTTACTTAAAGATCCGAATAAAAGTAAAGATTTTGCGACCGTTTTCTACATATTTTTGGACATACCTTAATGGTGTCCTACCTTCTGCAAGACCATTAGATATACAATAAAAAAGGTCAGATGTCGCGAACCTTTTTCGTTTTTCGGATCTCCATTATTTCAAACGCGCGTAGTCCGCATTGAATGTCAAACTTGCAAAGATCGCATCGCATTCGGCCGCGCGGTCAGTACTACGTCGCTTGGATATTCCGAGCGCGCCGCTCCCGTTACGTTTCAGAACGATATTCGACAGCATTACAGCCGGGACGTGCTGATGCATGTAGCGAACGAGTAATCCGACGAGCAAGGCGCCCATTGCACCCACATTAACGCTTCGAATCCTAACGTTTACTTCTGTTCCAATAACATTAACGCGACGCAGACAATAACGTTCAGATGCGTTTTGGATCGCTTTTAACGTAATATCACTGAAATGGATTGCAATCGAAACCTGTTGAAGAAGTTTATCGTTTCAATACTTTGCCTGGGTATCTACTATTCAAAAGCTACGCAGCTTTTGAATATATGTAGCTTTCATAATAACAATTCCCTTTATTCAAATAGTTGTAAAAATATGACAGCTCCGTCCAATGTATATGTTCGCGATTTCAATGTTAGGTACCTATTTGTTTCCTCGAACGATATTCTCTTATTGACGATGGATATACGTATATTGTACTAGAAAAACCAATTCCGCTTTACAAAGGCGGCCAATTTATGACCCCGGCACACGCGAATTCCGCGGGGAACGAATTGTACCTCGACACAGGGACACCATCCCTAAATTTCAAATTAATTTCAAGATCAGAAAATGATGGCCGAACCTCTGACGTCAATAGCGAATTATTATTTTCGCACAAATTGTGTTTCATTGTATGGATGTCAAATATAAATCTCAAAATTTATTTTCCCTTGGCCTCCTGTTCAGTCGATATCGACGTCAGTGTCAGGCCAATCGTGTCGGATTGAGTCGGGTCGCGTCACAACGCAACGTGAGTTGTTCCCAACACTATTAGGAGTTTTATTAGCTGTCAAATCGTATTTATTTTTTTCGTAAAAGTCGATGCGAGTTCGAACCATCGATATCGCTAATTGAGTTCTTCTGTCGGCAGCCCTATAGGCCTATATTTGTTAAATCAGTATCGACCCTTAAAAGGTGAAACGTAAACGTCAATACTAATCTGATTTAAGTAGATCACTGAAGCTCGAATTTCGTTACGAATTTGAATCAAAATATTGGTAACGGAGATTTTAATCCGAGACAGCTCAAAGTCTTCATAATTCTGGATTATGTTTACCGAAACAATTAATTGAAATAACTTTTAAGGCTACAGTATCAATTAAATTTTACAATGGAATCGTTTTATAATGATGAACTCTATTTCCAGTGTTATGGTTAAATTAAACCCTGAATACATATTCCACATGCAGGATTTGGCTTAGCATACACTTACGAAGGTTTGCACTACGCAGTATTGAAGTAAAGCCTAAGTACATTCAGCAACTTCAGCTGTTTCTACTCTACGATCTAAGTTAGACAGTGGTTGATACCTAACATGTCCGGGTTACCTATCTAGTTACATAGGAATGTAGTTTTAAGATTTTAAACTATCATGATCAGTAACATTATCATTAACACTAGAAGCGGGATATTTACCACGTTGTGATTTCTTCGAGTTCCCGATATTTCGGCGCTGTTGCAAGCAGCGCCGAAATGCAGCGCATAAACATGGTTCCGTTTCCAGTGTTATGTTAATGTAGTTTTTGGAACAAATTTCTACAAATTGTAAAATAGTTATCTATATAGTACCCCATAATATAATGTTACTTACCACTTGTATACCTGTAATCAAAGTTGAATTAATTCGACCTTTTAAACATGACGTCTTCTCGTGATTTCTTTACTTTCGAAACGAATTTTTCCCTTCATAACTGTTACAAAAAATAAAGATGAAGTTATCAGAGTCTTTATTTAAACAAGTTTGTAGACAAATCTCACAGAAAATTGGAAAAATTTCTTTGAAGGTTAAACTTTTGTCTGTCAAATATAAATTAGGAGATTATTGATGTTCCTGATCTGTATTATGACATCTGCAATCTACAGGGTGTAAACAGACCCTTCACATACCCGTCAACCAAGCATTCTGTACATCATACTAAATAACTTCACGCAAAAATTATTGCTGGGAATCGACTTTTTTTTTGTGGTTATAAACACGTTTTAAGGTAGGATTCGATGGAAAGCACTCAAGGCATTGTGCTGATGGATGGATTGAATAGTGCGGGGGTCGTGGAGGTCTTACGTTAAAAACATGTATTTAAAAAAACTTGTAACTTTGACCCCCAATACCTCCGTAACTAGAAGGTTCCCAGCTAGAACAAAAAAATGATCACAAAGACGGGGAGAACAAGTGCCTTTCGGTTATGTTAAAGGTCTATTAACACCCTTTATTTGTCCCAGACAATTACTGTAGTGGCAGGAAACACCGCTTACTGGCTGTTCCAACTTGCCGTACTGCACACTCCAAGTCACCTACTCCTCGGACATTAGCTGCTATTAACGCTCCCCTGAACTCAAACACAAATTTTGCTGTTTGCGAATGAATGGAAGGTGATACTGTCAGAATGTTTGAAATTTTGTGAGAAGAATGCATGACTGTGTTAAATAAATTATATGTTTAAATAGTGTAATTGGCTTCGGTCGTTCTATTTAAATAAATAAAAATTGAAGTCCGCGACTACGCTAAAACTTATTCCAAGCTATGAAAGCTTAACAAATCTGTTGAGAGGAGGCCGACATTAGATTAAAGACAATCATCGACGACCCACCTACAGAACCCAGCTGGCAATAAAGCAGAAATTTAATTAATTATGAAGGATTTAATCAGGTTTCATCTACGCGTAATTCGAATTATTGTAGGCAACAGAATTTAAATTATTCAAGTCAGTTTCTCTTTCATTTATTTCAAAATTCCACTGAGATACAAATTAATGAATGATTAAACAATCATTTAAATAGTTAATAAATAAAATAAAATTTGTATATTTCTGTCTAGGTAATGGGGCAATCATTACATTTATAAAGATTTATGAATTATCAAGCTGTAATATGCTCGATGGGATTTCCCATTGGGAACTTCTTAGGTTATTTTTGAGTTTGCTTAAAACCAATTTTTACTTATAAACAAAAGTTTCTAGTATTAACATCCACGTTTTTATCTTTTTAAAAATCACGAACTTCCGTGCCAAAGGGCCACCGTAGCTACTAGGTGAGCAGAGATGTCAAGGACCAGCTTTCAATCTCCAAAATAAAGGGTGTAAATAGACCCTTAACATAACCGAAAGGCTCTTGTTCTCCCCGTCTTTACGATATTTTTTTTTGTTCTAGACCATACCTGGGAACCTTCTAGTTAAGCTGATATTTTGGGCCAAAGTACCAACTATTTCACAAGTTTTTTTTTTTAAAATACATGTTTTTAATTTAATATTTTTACTTAACACACCTCCACGACCCCCGTACTATTCAATGTATCCATCAGCACAATGCTTTGAGTGCTTTCCATCGAGCCCTACCGTAAAACGTGACTTTACACCCCAAAAAAAAAAAGTTGATTCCCAGCAATAATTTTTGCGTAAAGTTACTTAGTTTGATGAACATAATGCTTGGTTGACGGCTATGTGAAGGGTCTGTTTACACCCTGTATAACAAGTAAAACATCCGTTGTTTGTCAGGCAGTCAGCCAATCTCAACATGATCCGACAACAGCTTTCAGTGATTGTGATATTTGGCACATGTTACTATATTGAATTTTAATTGAATAAGATGTAATTGGATTAAATAAAGAGTTAGATATTAAGGGGAATCCCGTGGCTAAATAATAACAGCCTTACGGTTCGATCTTCAAGGTTAAGCCGCGCTTGCCAAGGTCGGTTTGTGGATAGGTGACCATCATTACATACCAAGTTTTTTCCGTGCCTCGGAAGTTGGTCCCGGCTCCCATTTGTAGATCTTTGATAGTCGTTACAGGTAGTCAGTGGCCCGAAAGTCTGACACCCAGTCTTACCAAGAGGTACCGTATTACCCAGTACTAACTGGGTGGTGGAGGTCAGATAGACAGTCGCTCCAAAATACTGGTATTCAGCTGCATCCGGGAAGCCTGGAAGCCGACCCAAATTAATTTGTGAAAAAGTCTAGGCAGATGATAATCTAGTTAGGTATTAATATTACTTCTAGGTACAGGTTTAACTAATCTACTGGAAAATGTACTAATATTAATATAATAATATAAATAAAGTCTAATCGGACCTTTCCTTTAATAAAATATAATAAATACCTCATTATAGTACTGAAAATTAAAAAAAAACACAAGGTTTAAACAAAATCCTCCATTTAATTTTCGGGCAGATTAATGAGATGTTACATGAATAAACATACATTGTTTTTCTTTCCCTGATTACGTCATTAACAGGTAAGAACATGTTATTGGTTACATAGTACTGACAGCAAAACAAATTATGTATAATGATCAGGTTTTAGGTTTTTTGGGACCTGTCGGAAGGTAAAAAGGGTTTTTACCTGCCAATATTAAAGCCAAAGCCGTGGGTTTTCTCTGCGAATACTCAACATTGTTTCCAGTATTTCGTTTTTACTTTATAAAGCGGCGCCCATGTAAAAAAAAGTTTTTTTGTGGAATTTTGTGTACACAAAATCTCTTTTAACTTAATACGTAATTATTTTGGGTTAATAAGTTAATCACTTATTACCTAAATTCAAAATATTTTTGAACTTTATTTCAGTATTAAAGTTATTTAGTTAATAACATTAAAAGGTCACCTTGAAAATAGCAAAGCACTTAATTCAATAATCAAGAAAAACAAAACATCGAATTTTTGACACAATTTTCATTAACAACTTCTATTGGAACTGTATCCTACCACGGAAATATCACGACACCGACACGCCATTAAATAATGAGTGAAAGAAATCTTCCCTGACTTAAATTAATAAAGATGGCATGATCCTGGTTCTTTCATTAGTGTAATCGGATCAGACAGCAGCTGTCTACGGCATCGATAAAAAACGTCGTTTTCATTAATTAAAACCGACGGAACCCATACATAATACATATTGTAGTAGCTGTAGACGTCGTAGGGATGCATCCGCGGTTAGCAACAGTATTTGATTTAGTACCTACCCTTTATTTCGGTGAATTAAATGAATATTAAAACGCTAAAATAAAACTGCACTGTGACTGGGGTTTTTTCGAGTAATTCATGTTTTTATTTGAATAAAAAGATATCGTAGGAGAGTGATATAATTACGTCTTGTCTCTTCTATTTTGACAAATCTTGTCGCGGGACCGCCGGGGTCGCGGGACTCATAGAATTACCGTGACCCTGGAACATAAAGGGCTATTGAAGGACACCGTGGATTTTAGTCAGTACAAGTCTGACAGTCCCTCCCGCTCTGCCCTGGGTGGGAGGACTCATTTGATGATTTTACCACGCTAAAAAAAAAAAGCCTTCGCCATAATTGACTAAGTTTTTGTGCCATCATCATCATCATCATCACCCATAGCCTGAATAGGGATGTTTGCTGTATAAAAAAAAATTGATTCTATTTAGTCCGCCAGTTAGATTATCGAAAAATATTGGATACATATTTTTTGTTTTATCAAATCAATAAAAATTGACGAAGATAAAACGCATCAAAGATCATGAGTCTGTGCCTGTGACGTCACTTTTCGGTAAAAAGTCAGTACACTTTACTTACAAGTATGACGTCACACGAGTTTTCGACGCACTGTATCGTCTTAATTTTTAGTTTTCGTGAAAAAAGAAAAAGTACGTGTCCAATATTTTTTGGAAATCTATCTGACGGACTACCTAATTAGATTTTTTCAGGAAACATCAACATCACTCACACCACCACCATCCATCCACCATCCACACACCATCCATCCATCCATTCTCCATCTCACTGCTAGGCATAGGCCTCTCTTTTCTTGTGCCAAGCTCCACGGTCTCTTTTAGTGCCAAGTATTTATAAATACACTAATTTCCAGTTAATTTGAACAATTTAATCATTTTGTATAGAGTCAATGGCTAACATAAATCTGTTAATTACTTGTTATGACAATTGAAAATTATTCTAATAGAACTCAACGGCAAATTATTTTGCCGACCGAACTATTTGAAATATATTTCATTTAGATTTACCAGTCATATTTCATTTGGGTGGCTAAATAATAAAAATCGCTCGGATCAATCTTTAGGTTAAGCCGCGCTTGCCTAGGTTGGTCTATGGATGGGTAACCACCCATTACCTACATACCGAGTTTCCTCCGTGCCTCGGAAAGCACGTTAAGCCGTTGGTCCCGGCTGTCATTTGTAGATCTTTGACAGTCGCTACTGGTAGCCAGAGTGGCCCGAAAGTCTGACTACCAGTCTTACCAAGGGGTTTCGTATTACTCAGTACTAACTCGGTTGAGGAGGTCAGATAGGCAGTCGTTCTATGTAAAATACTGGTATTCAGCTGCATCCGGTTAGACTGGAAGCCGACCCCAACATAGTTGGGAAAATGCTAGGTTGATGATGAGTATATTATATATTAACTGAATGTTAACCCAATGATAAAACATTTCATAATCATAAAGCCTTTCAACGGCTACAATGCGAATTATTTTTCTGATCGAATTATTTCAAATAACTTTTAGTTCGAATTACCAGTCATATTTCAATTGTGTAATAATTTATTAAATTATCTTTGTTCGAGTGATGAGTTATAACAAATGCTGTCAAAAACGAATTATAGCCCTTAAGTAGGTAGGTTCCGAGACAACTGAATCAGCACCTCAATCTATACATATAAAATTCAAAGTCCTGAATGACTGACTGACTGATATATCAACGCACAGCCTAAACCGCTGGTCCTAGAGACATGAAATTTGGAGAATGTACTTTTTGTGGAGAGTAGGTATCCACTAGGAAAGGGTTTTTTGAAATTCCACCCCTAAGGGGGTGAAATGGGGTGTTGAATTTTCTGTGAAACTCTCCCGGGGTCGATTGACTTGAAAATGTGTCTACATATACTTCAGTTAAAATGATGAGATACGTGTATCACAGTTTTTCCAAAATCTTCCCCAATTTAAAATTCCATGTCCTGACTGGCTGACTGATATACCAACGCACAGCCCAAACTGCGGGTCCCAGAGATATGAAAATTGGAGGGTGTATTTTTTGTCAAGAGAAAGTATCAGTTTTTCGAAATTCCTACCCCTTAGAGGGTGAATTGGGGTGTTGAATTTTCTGTGAAACTTTTTATTCTCGGGGTCGATTGACTTGTGAAAAATTTGTGTACATACTCTTCAGATAAAATCCAGTAAATCCGATGTCCAATATTTCACGTATCTAATTTAATTGATATAACTTTAAACTAATAATTGCAAGTTATAAGCAAGTATCTGTAAATCTATGTATGTATTACAGATAGATACATAGATTACTTATTATTGCAGAAGTAAGATCCCGTGGGCAATTCCCTAACTACACGGGGGCGAAGCCGCGGGCATAAGCTAGTAGTATAATAAACTTTCTATCACTATCCGAAGGATTTTGAAGAAAATTCTTAATCCTTTGCTTCGTATATTTTAAAATAAATCTGCTCGCGAACGTAAATAATGCAATGAATGTTGTCAGATAGTCAAAATAAATAGCTTTCCCATTGTAATTGTGTAACGTTACTACGCCGCACGTAAAAAATAACATTTATCATGTTCTATTTAATATCTCCACAGCAACACAGCTAGCACAGGAGTCAGGAACTTCACACAATTTTGTCACCACTTTATTGTGTAATGAAGATTATTGATTATCTATTGTGCACTTGTGCAGGGCACAGACGTTATAACTTTATAAGACGAGAAACACGTGGACATAGCAAATTAGGTTTGGTAACTTTGCACTTACTACGTCCGACGAATGGACGAAGAAAACGTGTTCCGTCGACCCCAAGAAACACGGGACTGGGCAGAAAGACGATGAAGTAAATCCCTACTTTTTTTTTTTTTTTAACTTGGTAAAATCATCAAATGAGTCCTCCCACCCAGGGCAGAGCGGGAGGGACTGTCAGACTTGTACTGACTAAAATGCACGGTGTCCTTCAATAGCCCTTTATGTTCCAGGGTCACGGTAATTCTATAAGTCCCGCGACCCCGGCAGGCTTTGTCCCTCTAGAGGGGGGCCCCGTCATTATGCTGACACTC
Source organism: Noctua comes (assembly GCA_963082995.1). Lineage (NCBI taxonomy): Eukaryota > Metazoa > Arthropoda > Insecta > Lepidoptera > Noctuidae > Noctua > Noctua comes. The sequence continues at coordinate 11,135,665 of OY720277.1, read as the reverse complement.
TTAGTAAATCCCTACTTCCATCTGTTTTGTCTATTGTACTGACAAAGACTAGAAGTTATCACCCACAAAATATTGTATCCCATTTATTATTATAAACTGCTGGATAAATATTGAACACATCTAAATATTAAACTATAAAATGAACAGTATCACGAACGGTATACCACAGAACTATAATAAATGGCGCAGTTTTGTAACAACAATGTAACTAGAGCTGCGCTTAAGTTATCGTCCATAGTTTCGAGGTGCACATAATCCTGGCAACAAAGAACGGAGTTTTCGGATGAAAATAGATTTAAAATACTGATATACTAGCCTCGAAATAGGACTTCTGAGGTCTAAATTATCACACAGGAAAGTACAGATCCATGTAACTTTTAAATATTTAATTCGGTAGAGTAAAATGTATCTTAGGTCCTATATTTGTGTGCGATTTACTTGTATCCAAATCCGTTCAGCTAATAAGAAAAGATAAAAAAGCCAAAATACTGACACGTTTATAATAGTTCAATGGATTAAATATTATAAACGTTTGAGGTTGAAAACTTGAAACACTAGGGATATGGGGTCCGAATACCCACCTAGTCCTTTGGGCCATCACCAAGTGATTGGACTTTACTCGTGACTAGAGGGCAGGCCTTTTTTTGGCCAAAGAATCAGCATTGCCATCCAACAGCGTGGCAATTCTGCCAGCCTTCTGGGCACTATTCCCGTTGACAGCGACGTGGAAGAATTTTTTGACGCCTTTTGTTTCTTTTCTGCTTTTCAATATGTACACACGGCGGCACATCAAGCTGTACATTTCCAGTATATCATGGCCTCGCTTTGTATAAATTTCACGTTCACCGAGAGATCCGAATAAACTGATTTTGTGGAGCTAGATTGGCCATCGTGCGTACGTATTTTTTTAAGTTTGTTCAGAGTTTGTAAATTATGTTACTATGTGTTAAAATAAAATGAGTCAGTTTTTTTAACAATATATTTATTAAGTAAACTAACTATATACATAATATATTAATAATATATAAATATATTAATTAAAAATTATTAAATAAACTAACAACAAACTATAAAAGGGCATCGAAAAACTCCTCCTCAACGCTGTCAGCTGGTAATGTGCCCAAGAGACTGACGGTGTTGCTACGTTGTATAGCAACACTTAGCCTCTGGCCAAGGTAAAAGCCAAATAAGAGTCAGTTTAATTACGTTGATGGATTATTTATAACATAATTTTAGACTTATTTTTAGACGTTTCAATATTGCGATATATTTATTAGGTTGGGATATAAGAGCATTGCAAGTGCTTCGGCTAATTAAAACGTATCGAATGACGTCTGAAAGGAATTTCTGTGTTCTACGGAAAATTAGCTTTTGTGTTACCATGAGAAAAAATTGGAAAAAATTGGTTTTCAGTTAACTAACATTAATTTAATGATGTTATGTTATGAAAATAGATTTATTATTATTTACTCTTATTTTCACTAGGTAGATATTTAGTCTATTGCGTCACACTTCCCACGGGTACCTACCTACCCAAGTAAATTATAAATATAAACATCCATTCGACTTTGGTATTATTTTTCTTCTGAAGTTGTTATTATTGTTATGAAATATGAACCTAATTGAAGGTAAACATCATCGTTGCCGTGGTTTTATTTAATTACTAGCTGTTGCCCGCGACTTCGTTCGCGTGAAAATTTTGGTGTGCATGTGTGAGACTGCCTCGTTGGTCTAGTGGTAGCAAGCGCGACTACTAAGCGTGGGGATCGATTCCCGGGGTCGGGCAAAGTGTTAAAAAAAATATGTTTATTTCAATTACATAAAGCAAGCAGATGCTTTTGTTAGGGGGCGTCCATTAATTACGTGAGCTGATTTTTCGACCCCCCTCCCCCTGTGGTGGGATGTCGTGAGATTTGGCTTGACCCCCTCATCTCCCTCTTAATCTCGCGTAGTTTAGTATAAATACGGGAATCTGTGCTTGATTGCGTTGAATTCACTAAAAGAAAATAATTTGTAGAGAAACATGTTTACTCAATTAAACCCAGTGATATCTGCCGTAGTTATTAATTACCAACCAAAAGGCTTAATACAAATTTTCATGGTTTGAACTGCAGACATGACGATTTTCGATACAAACTTCATCCCCTATTTAACTCGCTCGCCGTAGTTATTAATTACCAACCAAAAGGCTTAATACAAATTTTCATGGTTTGAACTGCAGACATGACGATTTTCGATACAAACTTCATCCCCTATTTAACTCGCTTAGGGTTTGAATTTCGAAAAGCACTGAAACACATGGTTTTAATTTTTGACCAGAATGACAACCACCAATTTTATGGTTTAAACTACAAAAATGATGATATTCCATACAAAATTTCATCCCCTATTTAACTCCCTTAGAGGTTGAATTTCGAAAAGCACTGAAACACGTGGTTTTTAATTTTTCCCCAGAATGATAACCACCAATTTTTATGGTTTAAACTACAAAAATGACGATTTTCGATACAAACTTTCATCCCCTATTTAACTCCCTTAGGGGTTGAATTTCGAAAAACACTGAAACACATGGATTTTAATTTTTCTCCATAATGATAAACACCAATTTTCATGGTTTAAACTACAAAAATGACGATTTTCGATACAAACTTTCATCCACTATTTAACCCCCTTAGGGGTTGAATTTCGTAAAGCACTAAAACACGTGGGTTGTAATTTTACCCCATAATGATAAACACCAATTTTCATGGTTTAAAGTACAAAAATGTCAATTTTCTATACAAACTTTCATCCCCTATTTAACTCCCTTAGAGGTTGAATTTGAAAAACACTGAAACACGTGATTGTTAACCAGAATGAAACACCAATTTTCGTGGTTTAAACTACGAAAATGATGATTTTCGATACAAACTTTCATCCCCTATTTAACTCCCTTAGGGGTGGAATTTCGAAAAGCACTAAAACACGTGGGTTTTAATTTTTCCCCATAATGATAAACACCAATTTTCATGGTTTAAAGTACAAAAATGTCAATTTTCTATACAAACTTTCATCCCCTATTTAACTCCCTTAGAGGTTGAATTTGAAAAACACTGAAACACGTGATTTTTAACCAGAATGAAACACCAATTTTCGTGGTTTAAACTACAAAAATGATGATTTTCGATACAAACTTTCATCCCCTATTTAACTCCCTTAGGGGTGAAATTTCGAAAAACACTGAAACACGTCGTTTTTAATGTCTTAACCAGAATTGTAATCACCAATTTTTATGGTTTAAACTACAAAAATGACGATTTTCGATACAAACTTTCATCCCCTATTTAACACCCTTAGGGGTGGAATTTCGAAAAACACTGAAACACGTCGTTTTTAATTTCTTAACCAGAATTGTAATCAGCAGTTTTCATGGTTTAAACTACAAAAATGACGATTTTCCATACAAACTTTCATCCCCTATTTAACTCCCTAAGGGGTTGAATTTCGAAATATCCTTCCTTATTCCTTGTCTACGTTATAAATCAAACCTCTGTGCAAAATTTCAGCTTTCTAGGTCCAAGGGTTTGGGCTGGGCGTTGATGAGTCAGTCAGTCAGTCAGTCAGTCAGGACTTCTCTTTTTATTTATATAGAAAACAAAACCCGTTGTTTACTTATTTTTAGAAAGTCGTCGGTATAGTATGTTTTTTTTTCACAAATATTTATTTTTTCTTAAAGTTCTTTCTAGGAAAAAGGCTTATGAAAAGTGAAACATTTATTTATTATTTTTTCGTTGTTATCGTTATATTTTAAACTAGCTGTGCCTCGCGACCTTCGTCCCCGTCAAATGATTATAAAAATATTAGGTACTTCAATATTAGAACCAGTACTATCTCCTCGGGGTAAACAAATTATATACTTAACAAAAATAAAAATATATATGTATATACAGTTTTATGATGCCACGAGTTTTGTTTATTTTTATTGTTATTTCATTGTGCTTATTCTGTCTACTAAAAATGTTTTGTTTATTCTTCGCGTCTACCATATTGTTTACTTTATAATTGAATTACTATTTTTTATTTTTTATTCTGATTTTTATGTTCAACCAATAACTTGTATGTTTGGTGTAAACTGTAAGTATAAGTTGGTTTTAAATAAATAAATAAATTAACCGGATTTTGTTAACAATTGCAAGGGTTCTAATTTTTTTCCACCCAGTATAGTTTCATATGCATTCAGTAAAAAGCTGTTATTTTGAAATAACAAACAGACACTTTAATTTTATTAATTTTAAAGATCTAAGGGCACTTCAATTTAGATCTCATTGTGTTATCGAAACCATTTTTCAGCCGAAATCTAAGTTGACCAGTTTTACATCCAACAAAGTAGGTAGAATAATAATAATGAAGCCCGCTAAAATAAATCCTCGAAATCGATTTCATCCACTAGTTTTAAGTTAATTCAAAATAAATGCACAACCATCCAAGGTCTATGCAATTAACAAGACAATAGTGTCAGCAAGTGGTATCCTAAACATACACAGTGACCACCACAGCACTATCTACTGACCACCCGTCAGTTATTTTAGACCATCTCTAAAATCTAATAAGTCGCTGTTTTCTCCAGTGGCCGTTGCTAGGAAAATTTCAACTCTATTTTCATATCACATCGAGTTGAAAACTGAATAACCTAAGCTTCATTGGTACGTTGGAGAATAGTGTTTTTTGGGCCAATGAAAATTAATATAATTTTCATCAGCATATACAAAAATTACATCTTACTTAAGGTAATATTATTCAGATTTTTTTGTAAGAAATTACTGAACCATCTGTGTTTTTTCAGCAGGCAATACCAGCTTTCTTTTGTAATTTTCTTATTTTAGTTTATTTATTTGGGACAAAAAACAGTTACACGTTACAATATTAATAACTAGCTTAGGTATTAGGTAAACAAACGCATAACCCACACTATTGTCCACGGAATTATATCGATTTTAAAAGAAATAAGGACCGACGTATATCCTCCGGCGTGATCTCATGGCGACATGGAGAGAGCGACTGTCGCAACCCCGTGCAGGGCACGCCACCATAGTGGCGATAAGTCCCCTCTTTGAGGAGTGGCTAGAGAGGCGCCACGGCGCCCTCACCTACCGCCTGACGCAGGTCCTCACCGGACACGGTTGTTTCGGGAGGTTCCTGCACCGGATCGGGCGGGAGGAAACGCCCGGGTGTTTCCATTGTGAGGATCTTCCGGAGGACACGGTGGAACATACCGTGGAGGTCTGCCCCGCTTGGGCGGAGCACCGTCGTGTCCTCGTTGCGGCGATCGGCGGCGGCGATCTCTCGCGTCCGGCCCTGGTTCAAGCCATGGTCCGGAGCGAGAGGGAATGGGAAGCCGTCACCTCCTTCTGCGAAGCAGTCATGCTAGTGAAGGAGGTGGCGGGACGTGAGAGGGAAAGAACCTCACGTCCCAGCCGCCGCGGGAGACGCCCTGGGCGTCGGGGGTGACGTGGTGGCTCCCGGCCACCGTAGGCGCGGGCTTGTGGACGGCGAGCTATGGGCTAGCTCGCCGTCCGGCCGTCTTCTGACGACAGACCGTGTCGATGGCGCGTTCGTGTTCCACGCGCGCCTCAAAGAGATGTCAGCAACGATGTAGGGGTCTGCAAGGACCGATGCCTGCCAGGGCTGCGGGACTGTTCGAAAGAGATACCGTGGCCCTGGAACACAAAGGGCAAAGAAGGAACATGGATGGGTTTTAGTCAGTACAAGTCTGACACTCCCTTCCGCTCCGCCCAGAGTGGGGGAGGTCATATGATGATTTCCCATCCGAAAAAAAAAAAGGACCGACGTATACAGAAAGGGACAGTAAGAAAATAAAAATAAATCGGAAGGGTCACACCATCCAACTCTAGACAGCGCTTCCAGATTTTTAATCAATACATTATTATTCTCCTACAATATGTTCAACAAATCAGTCAACAATCTTCATAATAATCACTACCATTATAACCCAATATAAGCTGCTTTCAAGCACCACGATGCGTCAAGAAGTACGCTCTCAAGCAATAACCCGTAACGGCGACACCAGGTGGCGCCCGCTTCGCCGGCTGCATAATGCCCTTTTTTCCGACTCTTGCCATACAACCGGAGTTTCCAACGCAATATTTCAAAGATTTATAACGTTGGCAACCCCGTTCGTAGATTTGTTTAATTGTTTTAAGTGGCCTTTTTAAACGCCTGGAATGGAATGGCTGCGAAGTGTAGGGTTACTTCGGCTGCTTTTTAGAACTTATGAACATAATCAATTTTACTTTGAGCTGCTGAAATTTTTGGTTTGTTTTACTTGATTTATCACCAATAGTAAGTACTTATTACTCGACTACTACCACACATAAAATAATGGGAGTATTTCTGTTTTAATTTTGTTCTCCTTTAAATTATTATTCTAAGGTTGGGATGCTCTTGTGCCTCTACTAGTACACCAGATGTACGGTTAGCTGGTCTATATCAACATAAATGACATAGTAGGCAGGTGCAATAATGTTTTCTCTCGTGCTCCGACTGTTTATGTAATGATGGGCTCAATTAAACCATTGTTTCATTTACAAGTAATGGTTGCCAGGCAATTAATGCCCATTGCTCAACGTTCACTGTAAAAGTGTAAACACGATGGAAAATATTACAAAGATAGGTGTGGCTCGAAAAAACCACGCGGCTATTGGAGTCAGATTATTTTTAAATTAACGATATTCAAGTGTTCTCTTTGGTTCGTTCCATTCATAAAAACGTTGCTTTAAGTGTGGTTTTGCTTTAAAAGACAAGTATCTAGTTCAATAACTATTTCTCTCACTTCGAGTAACTATTGGATACTGGACTTATCAAAACGTAAACCGCCTAAAGTGTGTTCCTGATTTCCCCAAAACAATTTACTCGCCGTCAAACTATGTTTCTTTCAGAACTAAATTCACTTTGTAGATAGTCAACTAAAGTATTGAAACAGTAATCTACGGAGTAACAAGAGAGTAACAGATAATATTAAATTCCAAGTACAATCATTGTCGATACCGCAGCATTCTCTTAACAATATAACTGGTCCACAATCGTAAGTTTGAAAATTGAAATAGAGGCAATAGGGAGGCGACTGAACCAATAAAATACAGAATATAAATTCGCGCTACAAACGGCAGTGCTGGTAAAAATATGAGTTATAACTGCGGACAAAACGAACCAAAAGGAGACAGAAAAAATCTCCATTTTTTTAACTAACTAAATTATCGGTAAACAGAGTATGCGTCGGTCGGTCGCGTATGCAGCAAATAAATTTTATTCTAAACTTTTATTCATACCATGACATTTTGAATAAAAAATGAAAAGTTGCTAGGCTTCAATGGAGTATCAATACGGAGGAAATAAAAACATACAAATTCGTCGGCTTTGCGAAGTGGATTATTTGTGCAGAAGCAAAATAAAATAGTCAAAAAACGTGACATGTGAATACTTTTCTGGGAATATGATACGGACACGTTATATCCACTGTCTCTAATTCTTCTTTGACACAAAGTAGAAAAAATACCTCTTTGTGACACTAAAAAATAGGGACTTTTTATTTGTCCAGTGTCTGTTTATTTGGCCTAGTGGTCGCAAGCGCGACAGGTGAAATAAGGTTCGATTCCCTGGTCGGGCAAAGTTTTATTAGGTTTTCCTTAAGGAATTTCTCAGTTGCAGCCACGGAATCTGGATTTGTGCCAGGTTGATGGCAATTACCTCGCAGCCTATTATATGTGACTCAAACATAACTGGGAAAATGTAGGATTACAGGTGTGACACGTATCATACTGACCAGTAGAACCGTAGATCAATTTACATCAAAATGTCTAAAATGTTAGCACCTCTTGTTCTTTAGGAGATCCCAAATCGTTTAAAAACTGACAAACATTACTGCATTGCCGTGCCCTAACACGCTAAAAAAAGAAAATGGCGCTAACAAAGAAAATTGCTCCAATTTCCTATCTGTTGTTAATTTTACTACGGATTTGCGGAATTGCAATGTCTTACATTTTAATAAATGTCCGCAGCACCTGGCATCCGATCTTTTTTATTAAAATGCAAATTTTTATTCAATATGTACCTTTACATTTTCGTTTTTGCAAAGTAAACATCTTGAGGGGACTAATTAATTAAAGTTTATAAGGTTCCTAATGTTTCCAATGACCCTTGTTGATGAGAAAATGTTTCCTTATTATTCTATCATGTTGGCGCGAACTTTTGAGAGGAATTAACTAATCATAGTAGACACTTTAGCTCTTGAAACAAATTGCCAATCAAATTGTGATGTGACTGACTTGTTGAGACATTGTTTTCTTTGCACTCAAGTGGTGCAATCTTTTTAAATCTATAAAATATTTAAAACGATCCCGTGGGATAATTTCCGTCCAAAACGCTAACGAAGCCGCTGGGAAAAGCTAGTATTATACATGTATATACTTATCCATACTAATATTTATGAATGCGAAAGTAACTGTTTGTGACCTTTTCACGGCTGAACGGATCGTAATGAAATTTGACGAGGAGATAGAATATATCCTGGGGAAGAACACAGGCTATATTTTTTGTTTCTCAAATACTCACCAAAATTCCGATGCAAACGAAGTCGCGGGCAACAGCTAGTATGTCATAATTAGCATACGTTATGCCAATTATGGTACAAACTTTCATTCGTTACGGAACATCATCATGGTCACTAGCACGAAGTTTATGGAATTCTATGCGATACTTGTACTATTTCCATGTTAAATTAAGTTGCATATTCCCGTATCAAGTTTCCTAAACACCTTATAAATGTACTAGGAGACTATGTACTAGGTGAGTGTGCCCAAGACCTTCACGAGCTCATTCCACCATCTCCCTTCTTTCATCGGGAGTCCAGACGTACTGCAGTTTATCACCCATACCTTGTCGATGTTCCACACATTCGCACGAAGCGCTTTGCTACATCATTTATTATGCGCACAGCCAAGAAGTGAAATTCCCTGCGTGCGTCAGTGTTCCCAAGTTCATATGACCCCAATCTATTTGTCGCGAGTTAATAGGCTTCTTTTGGGTTAGCTCGTTCCATCATCGACCTCATCTCTGTCCTCGGGACTAGATTGAGGTCAAGAGTATGCCCCTTTAGCATAAAAAAATAAAAATAAATGAAAAACGTTCCTATAAATTTTCATAAAGCATTAATAATTTCCACTGCTTCGTAATAATGCATGTACCTTCACTCTCTTATTCCTTTGTAGCTTCTGTTACGTGTAAAAGGAAAAAATTGGATTTTCTATAATTTATGTAACAAAGTGTTCAAGTTGTTTCTGTGTGATATACGGCTGTCCTAAATATTAGGATAAACATATTTTGTACGCCATATATGTTTTTCTTTTGGCTTTTCTCTTACGCGGCGTCTTTTTCCAGCAGGTATAAAGTGGTAAAAACAAACTCTCGTAACAAGTTAGATTTAAACATTTTTAAGTAAACAATTAGTAACACCCTTATCTATAAACAATTCAAAGTGATTACTTGTGTCAAACTCATTATTTAAGATACGATTCTTATTCTGTAGTTCAGTAATTGCTTGAAGTTAGAACTGTCAAAAGTTACAATTCTTAGCTTTGTTTTGTTTGACATTGTTACTTCGTTTAAATTCTTGTATATTGCATAAAAATGTTTGCGTAAGTAATTAACTTAAACTCAAGTAATTACTTTTACTTGACTATAGATGGGTGTCAGTCTTTGCCAATTTATATTTGTCAACAAGTAATGCATTAATCTTTTATTAATGATTCCTGCTGAGCAAGGAGATATCGTTGCCCACTGACTACACTGGTTTCTGCATAAAATCGTTCTTAGCTTGAATTTTTGTGTCCGGGGCGCTAGTTAACAAACTGCAGACTACATTCTTACGAATCATCATGTCAATCCTAACCAAAAAAGATGCTATAACGTAGTGTATGTCTGTCATACAGGGATTGAAAACCGGTACGAATTTGGGTTCCGGTTCTTCATTTCGGTTCTTAAAAAGGTTCTTCTTTTCGGTACGGTTCTGGTTCAGGTTCCGGTTCGGTTCTGGTTCCAAAGTACCGGTTCCAAATAAAAGTTCCAATATACCGGTTCCGTATCATCCGATTTAAAGGTTCTCCAAGAAAGAAGGGGTATGTTTGACGCGTGCCTGGCGTGTCTTTTCTTTCAGTTCGCCTTCGAAATATTAGCGAGTGGAAGTCTGTACTGTACAGTGTCAGTAAATATTATTAGATAGTGGTTTGAATAATCTAGAGTAATAAAATTACTGTTAGTTAATACATAGACTCGCTTTAAAGAAGAACCGGTACAATAAAGGTTCTTAAAGGTTCCAATTTAGGTTCCGGTTCCGGTTCGGATTCTAAGTAACGGAACCACTAAATACCGGTATTTTACCGGTATTTCGGGAACCTTTTCGATCCCTGCTGTCATATCATAAGTGTGCAAACTCACAAATACCAATAATATAAAGTCCAATTCCATCAATGAAAAGTAAACTAATATCTATCAATGAAACATTCACGTCTGAGGAACATACTTCTGATAGATATGCAGCGGCAATTCATATCGGATATACGAACTGTTTGCAGGAAACACACAGCCCTATAACCGGGTGTTGTGGGAAGAACAGTACCCTCTATCTCCGGCAGTGCACTACGATAAACCGATTTAATTGATTGATTTTAGAAATTGAATCCATCAAACGGAATATATTCACAGAAACAATACATTGATTGTACATAAAAGGGATTTAGTTATACAAATAAAATCACATAGTTCGTTGATATTCAGTACCTAACGGTACAAAATATGAATTGAATTTGTCAGGTTTATAAATGGATTCAATAAATGACCTGATTGGCCCGGAGTAATAAAAAATTCTACTGTGGCTTTTTTTAACGTGGTAGCACTGACTACAACATCATGGAGTATAAGCCTGCCTGCCCTGGGGACATTCTTTTTTTTCATCATTCTGTATTCCATATTACCCACTCCCGGGCTTCCCCATAGAATAGGATCATAACAGATTTAAAAAAAAGATACGACAAGAGCTTTTATATTCTTTATATTATGGTAAAAATCTAGACCTCATTTCCTCGGCACCACAAAAATAACAAAAATTTAAATTACCAGCCCCATTAATTCTATGTTTATGTTACAGTCCAAACTGTTAATCAGTCAAAACTACTTTTAACCGGTGAAAACTATTTTAACAATAACTACAATTTTTCTTATATTTTTAATTGTTTTTTTTTATATTACTTTGTATAGAAATATTTAAAAATCTAAAGTATATGTATAGAAGATAAATAAAGGGACTAACATTTACTTAGAAACTTATTAAGTTTGTTAGGTTTTTTTTGTGACCCCTTGCAAAACATTATGTTGTAATAATTCTAGGACTAGGTAATTACAACGTTCTGAATCAACATATTTTAAATGGAGAAAACGTATTTTATTTCAGTTGGATTTTGACTGACACCAGTCAAAAGTGCTTTTGACCGATTAACAGTTTTGACTGTGACATTTACATTCAAATCTGACAACGCCATTTTCCTTTTTGTGTTCCGAAGATATGTAGGATATGCATTTGCATTAAAGGAACAGCTTCCAAAGAAAGGCTATTGAGCTTGAAAAAGGTCGAGCACAGCTAAACGTCTAGGTCCTACACTGACAGTAACAACTTTTAAGAGATAAAAACATGATTTATATTCTTTGTCAGCAGTGCACACTAGATTTTCATGCGACCATTATTCATTTTCATTGAAAATTCTAGACATTTATGATATGTGTAGGTTATATTAAATCTTAGGAGTGAGTTAGTTTCAGGTTCAAAACTGTCAATTTCATCAGTTAATCAATTTAAGTGCAGAGTTCATAAAGACTCGCAGGTACACTATTTATACGGAAAGATTTTATGATTGGACAAGTTAAATATTAAAAATACCTACGCAGAGTCATAGCATCCTCGAATAAGTAACTAATATTTTATAAGAAAAGTCACACAAAAGTCCCTCCGATGAAACGAGAACTATTTGCTTATGGGAAAACGTCGGTATTTCACAAGAAGAGCACTTAAGTGATTTCTTTAAGAAAAAAACCTTAAGCAAATGTCCAATGCTTTCATAGTAGCCAATTACCAACAGGTGGACTTTTTCCTTATATAATAGCATAATAAGACCCTTATTCATAGTCCCTAAAAACCCTGTAAAAAGTGATTTCCGTAATGATGTAATACTTGAGAAACGTCCTTTGGATCTATAAGTACAGAACTTTTCAACCTCGAGGCAAAGCCGACGAAAACTTTTTATTTGACTTCTGCCGAAATCCGTTCAGTATTTATACCCGAAAGTTAAAGTTTTCTGTTACACACATTTTTTATTTGGTACACGATTCTGGAATCAACTATTCGGTTTTATGTATTCATAGTTTTTACGTGTTCTAAATAGTGGCTTGGGCACGAGTTTTAAACTTGAGGAAACTCTTAAAAGTTTCAAAACATTTCTGAAAAATAACAAAGCAAAAATACAATCTCACAGCAAAATATCCCAGACAGCAGCTAATACCGCCGTGGTATAACGTGAACAGCTCCATTTAAATATGTATACAAGCCGCGACACTTTGGACAACTATCCGATTCTATCGTCACGACACAATGCGAATACTCTCTTAAAGTAGTTGGTATACTAAACAGAAAAATGTCCATATTTCTTAGTCAAGCGGCGACTTCGATTCGTATATCCGGATAATATACAGTACAAGTGTACACAACTTACAAATGCTTAGTTCGGGACGTAGTGCCCGGATATTTGTGCATGTGATTTGAATATGTAATGTTGCCCACGGTATATAAAATCCTATTGGATTACACTGAGATCCTATTTATTGAATACTCGTATTTTATTTGCAAACGTATGTTAAGTCAAGTGGGTAAGCACTAAACGCGATTGTGTATTCGTTTGCGATTGTAGTGTTGTGATTTTTCCGTTTATTGTAGTTTTGGATTTGGTCAATTTTGCAGTGGATTTGCATGATTTTTTTTCTTTGTATGTACGACAACGACGGGAAATTCACCAATTTCAAAACTAACTCAAAGCCACTATTGAATTTCTTCTGTATATCTATCTGACCATTGAGCTCACTTCCTCCGACCGACTGTTTTCAGTGATAGTTCAAGCCTTAGATAAGAATATATTGTGTGGGAAAATTTTCTTCGACTATGATGCCTAAATTCTTTTTGCTATTTAATAATAATATTTCCTGCTTTGAAGGTCAACTGTCTACAAGCGAAATACCCCAAAAACATTTGTCCCAAAACATAAATCTCGCACTATCAGAGCAAACTTCAAGCACACATAGGTGTAAAATATTAAATTTTACGACGTCATCGTAGAATTGAACATGAACTCGTGTTATTAAATCGAACGGGTACCAACGGGTGCCGGCAGGTGTGCCTCCAATATTACGCTGTTCGTCTATGATTTAAAATACACAGTGAATATGGACGTGTAGTGTACTGTACACTTACATCGTATTTTTCCGAAAGTTTCGACAGTGCCGTCGTAAATTCGATTCGTTTTTTTTGTGCTGTTTTTTTTTTCATTTTATGAAAATTGGTTGTATGAAGACAAATTTATAATTTTTTTATAGATTTTTGTAAATTACGGATACTTTTTTATATTTTCGTAGAACTTTCAAGCGCTATTAGAACCTGTCATTCTATATAAAAACGTATGAGCACTACATTCTTTAAAGGGATATTATTTCGAAAATATTATAATCTTCATAAGTATCCCTTACGGTTTAGGTTTACTAATACCTAATCCTCTCTATTCTCTCTATTCATTTGATGATTTCCTATACGAAAAAAAAAAAAAAGTATCTCTCTAGTCTCTAACATTAATAATGTTAGATGTTTTATAACTTTCACTTAAAACATTTTCCTTGTACACGGGGCGTGATCCACGTGAAACGAAGCCACCTTATGATGTATGAGACCGAAATATGAGGCATGATTAGTTATTCACAATTTAAGAGACGATGGATGGACTGTGTGAAGCATGATATGGCAAGGAAGGAGCTGTCTGATGAGATGACGAGTAATAGAGAAATATGGAAGAAGAAATTGGGATAAGGACAGGAGAATTATGACGATGATATTAGTTATTTACAAAGTCCACTTACTGCTTAATAAATTGTTTGACTCAGTGGACTATTACCCGTTTTCACTAAGAACAAGCGACATCTATGCTCTATTCTCACCTATGCTCCATCGTTTGTGGAATATCACCCCGTTTACATAGCATGACCTCCGTAGAAACGGGTTTTGTTGTTGGAAGAATCGACAAAATGACAGATCAACAAAAGAAATCTGTCATTTTGTCGATTCTTCCGTCGACGAAACCCGTTTCTAGGGTGGTCACGCTACACATGTAGGGCAGAGACATCAATTAATCTCCTCCCAAGCAGGCTCCCTGCTTGGACCAACCCGTAGTCTATTTAATAACTTTCATTCCTTAATATCGTGTCTTGGGTATCCTGTTGATTGGTTATTATAGGAACTGATGGGGGATACTGAAGGCGCCTAACCCTTATGCCAGTTTCTGCTGATTCGATTTAGATTGCCATAGACACGCTAAGAAGAATTAATGCCTGAATAAAATCGCAATATTGGATTTTTGGATCAACATTGTCTTTCCAACAGTGCAATAATATTTTGACATTCATTGAGGTAGCACTTAGTGTTAGTTGAAACGGGAATAAGTCAGTTTAACACAGGCTTAGGAAATCAGCTGAGAATTTGTTTTCCACATTAACTTCAAGTTGGACTGGGACTGGGCAGGCCATGTCTGCCGGATGCCTGCACAGCTGTGGACCCGAATATCGCAAGACTGGAGCCCTGAAAAAGCTAGACTAGCTGAGCTAGGGGTCGCGGTAGACCAAAGAGAAGATGGCGGGACGTCTTGGATGGCTTCCTCGCGAATTGGCGAGAAGAAGCACACCATCGTGAGAAGTGGAAGGAATGGAGGGAGGCCTTTGCTCAGGAGTGGGACAATATGGGCTAACAAAAAAAAAAAAAAAACTTCAAGTCAGCTTTGTGAAGAGATAGTAAATGTTAAATATTAAGTTTCATTCGTAGAAACCACTTTATGACTGCGTTATACAATTTCAAATTAGCCCCACTCATTATAATGGTAATGTTATTCGTACTTTAGCCTGCAAACAAGAAATAAGATTGTTCTAGAAAAGCAAGAAGATTAAAGCTTTAGACGCTTATAAAGCTACATGAAAGTAACTACCATTTTAACACTGAAATGCTGTACAATAGCAAAAGAAACATGATCTCTGAGAAAATGTTTCCTTCAACAGTTCCGGGTTCTCTGAGCTATTTTAATTATATAACATAACATACCTGTAATCCCCGAAGGTTATATAGAGGTGTACCTACTAGTACATCCACATTTCGCCAGTTATGTTTAAGTCCCATTTAATAAGGGGCGGCCTTATTGCCTTCAACCGGGCACAAATCTGGACTCTGCAGCTGCTAGTTGGAAACTCCTGATGGAATAACCCAATAACAATTTGCCCGAACCGGGAATCGAACTCAGGAATCGCGACTGCTGAGCATGAGGCTCAGCAGTCGCGATTACGAACAATAGACCAACAAGACAAAAATTGGACGAATCTTGTGACCTAGTAAGTTTCCCTTCTCTATCAGCCTCCTTTCTCTAATGCAAGATTGGCTAGTCGTCAGGGTTTGGCAGCGGCGTTGGTTGTCTGCTCATGCTGCACCCGACGACACGATTAAGTACCCATCGATATGTAGCCGTTTTAAATCTACATGAACGTATACGCACTGTAAGAGACAAGCATTGTCTCAATTCCAGTCATTAACCCATTATTTCTATTATAATCAGCCTATAACTGGCCCTAAAAATCATTCTGAAAATAAAATAAGCATAAAAACGAAAACCTTTTATCACAATGATCTGCTATCGTAAATATTTGTAGTGTATGTTATTTTCGTCAAAGCTATTAAAACGGGATCGCAAAGCGTTCCAGGGACGACGATAAAATTTTATTTTGTGTTGGAAATTCGTTGTTTGGAACATCTACTTATTATAGACCTTATTAAACTTAATATTACAGCCATTTTAACTGAAAAAATCAAAATCAAAGCATTTATTTCAAGTAGGCCAGTTACAGGCACTTTTGAATTGTCGAAACAAAGACAGCAATGAAATGTAGCTACAGTCCCTGTCACAAGGCATAAAAACTGTGAAAGTACTGTAGTTGTCCATTCCCTAACGTAGATCTCTATGGAGCAGAACGGTAAAAATAGATGCCTTTCCACTATCCAAGCCTTATTTCTATTAAATAGAAACGGCCTGGTATCAAATCCATGTCCTATTCAATTATAATTACAAATGCGAAAGTTATGCTTTTGCGACTAAACTACTGAAATAATCGTTAAGAAATAGACCCTGGAAAACGAAATTTTCTACTTCTGTTCTGGATACTCGTATAAAATAATATGAAATACCAATCACACGCAGACAAAGTCAGGCTACAGCTAGATTTAAAACAACATGGAGGTTTTTTCATTTGATTAAAGTTCCCGGAACAGCTGTGGCTTTTACAGCTCATTGTGCGAAATAACGAATATCAAAATCCTTTTAAATTAATTAATTCCCAAGCTCACCAGTCTTTTCATTCAATCAGAATTGGCTAGTGGAAGAAGTCAAGAGGCTTTTGTTACTGTATCAGGTTTTTCATAGGGTAGGTGTCTTTTTACAGTTTTATACAACAACATACTATATTTTTCGATCGAGTCGGGTCTTTATATATCTTCTTATACAGGGTGTGGCGTAAGTAGTGTCCACCGTTCAGGATTCGATGAACCAGATAATTAACTATAACAATTAAAAATTTTAACCATTTTTACCCAAGACGTTTTTTTTACAAAAATCGCTCTTGAACTTGAAGGTGTTTTAAAAATTAGGGTTAAAATTAGAGAAGAACCAACTTTTTCTTCAAAAGAGCTGAATTTACATAAAAAAACATAATTTATCATGATAGCTATAGTATTCAGCAGTAATTAACAGAAATCAAAATGAAAAAATAATGGAATGGAATGGATGGTTTTCTTAATAATGGTTTTTGTTGAAACTACAAACAAATTTGTAAAAAAAGATAGAAATTTCGTAAATAAAAGACAAAAAGGAAATATTTTCGTAACCCTTGGGTAAAAATGGTTAAAATTTTTAATTGTTATAGTTAATTATCTGGTTCACCGAATCCTGAACGGTGGACCACTACTTACGCCACACCCTGTATATAAAATTCTCGTGTCACAATGTTAGTTACCATACTCCTCCGAAACGGCCTGACAGATTTTTATGAAATTTTATATGCATATTCAGTAGGTCTGAGAATCGGCTACTATCTATTTTTCATACCGTTAGGGTAGGTAGGGTAGGTGTTAGGGTAGGGTAGTTAGGTAAGGTAGGTAGGTAGGGTAGGTTAAAAAAAGGTGCATTGCAAAACACAGCTAGTCATTACAATAAAATTGTAACAGGCCGATGTACCTTGAAGATATTGAAAAAAAAGCTAAAACACGTAACGTCTTTATTAGAGCAACAGAAGCCAAAACAACAGTTTTTAGAATTTTTTGCTGTCTGTCTTCCTGTCTGTAATTTTTTGCTGTCTGTCTTCCTGTCTGTATGTTTGTACGCACATCACGCAAAAACTACTACATGGATTTAGACACTAAATATAGTTTTAGACCCAGTAGGTGGCGCTGAGCGAAGCAAGGGCGGGTAGCTAGTAAGTAAATAATCAAGTGTGCGATTACAAATTCCTTATTGACTTAATAACACACATAAAATTAACAAACAGTTAGTTCTTTATGAAACTTAACGTTAACTTAGAATAGTGTGGATAGCCTTTGAGAATTCTGGTAACATAGGTACCATTACATTAGCTAGCTCCCTTTGTACCTGCCAAATGCTCCATAAGATAATTTGTCTTCTCTACAAAAAAGCCAATTAAACCGTGTCAAATGGTTGCAAAGTCAAAAGCCGGTAATTATGAGTAATGCTGGCGCGCCCCGCCCCGCCTGCGACTAAGTGCAGCGACGGCTGGCTGCATCGAATGCGAAACCATACAAAATGTTATGCAGAGCCGTAGAATTCTCTATAAATTTACTGGAATAGGCGTGTATACCAATATTTTTTTTGGAAAAAAGAATGAGCTCATAATTCAGAGTTGGTCTGAAAACCTGTCTTCATAATAACACACATTAGTCAACATGTTGGCTGCGACATATTGGTCTTTGGTACCATATAACATAATCATCTGCCTAGCCTTTTCCCAACTATATTGGGGTCGGCTTCCAGTCTAACCGGATGCAGCTGAATACCCGTATTTTACATGGAGCGACTGCCTATCTGACGTCCACAACCCAGTTAGTACTAGGTAATACTATACCCCTTGCTAAGACTGGTTGTCTGAGCGAGCACACTGAGTTTTTTGAGCCACTGACTACCTGTAACGACTGTCAAAGATCTCCAAATGACAGCCGGGACCAACGGCTTAACGTGCTTTCCGAGGCACGGACGAAACTCGGTATGTAATGGGTGGTCACCCATCCACAGACCAACCTAGGCAAGCACGGCTTAACCTAAAGATCGTTCCGAGCGGGTGTTATTATTTAGCCACGAACTCCTCCTCTACAAGAACATAATAATGTTGGCAAATTCAGCTTTCCTTACTTTCTAGGAAACAGCAGTTATGCCATAGGATCTCTGTATCGCATCACGCCTGTTATCACCGAAGGGTTAGGCAGAGGTGTACCTTACAGCCACCCACACCCACACCACACACATAGTACACCCTCATTCGCCAGCAGACTAGTAAATAGATGGTGTTTATATGTTGGTAAAAAAGGGTGTTTTTCCCCAAAAATAAACACAAAAGTCCTGGAATGTGGGCTCCACAATATAGAGAACACAAAGCATGCACGGCACTCTGAGTGTTTTTATGCTATTGAGTAGAGTTTTCAAAGGATCCAAGAGCTGAATCCCAACTATCATGGTCGTATGGCTTTACTGAAAAGATACCGTGACTGGCGAGAAAATTAAATTGAATAAAATGAATAACATACCTTGGTATTATTTTATCGAGTTAAATATCTATCTACCGATGAACTCTTCGATTTTTCTTTGAGAATCTCGCGCCACATTCGTCTCCAGTTATTGCTACTCTTTAAGTCAGAACCTAGTAACGATGACCCAGAAATGCACAGAAACAATGAAGGTTCTAGAAAAACTTAAACTTAATTTTAAAGCCATTAAAAGAAGGTAAGAACTCGTGCACAGAACTGTGAGAAAAACGTTGTTTAAGGATATTAAAAAAGTTTAGGTTTATTTAAGGTGTGGTTTGTCTGAGTGGACCAGACTCCGGACTGACTGCGGACATCGAACTTCAACGCTATTTCAGTACATTATCTGTCAAGGTGCAAGCTCGTGGCTAACTAGTTACAGCCTCTCGGGTCGATCATCAGGTTAAGCCGCGCTTGCCTAGTTTGGTGATTACTCATT
Source organism: Noctua comes (assembly GCA_963082995.1). Taxonomy (NCBI): domain Eukaryota; kingdom Metazoa; phylum Arthropoda; class Insecta; order Lepidoptera; family Noctuidae; genus Noctua; species Noctua comes. The sequence goes on along the minus strand of OY720277.1, from coordinate 11,116,028 downwards.
ACCAACCGAGTTTCCTCCGTGACTCGGAAATCACGTTAAGCTGGTCCCGGCTATCAGTTGTAGATCGTTGATAGTCGAAAAGTAGTCAGTGGTTCGAAATCAGACAACCAGTCTTACCAAGGGGTATCGTATTACCCAGTACTAACTGGATTGTGGAGGTCAGATAGGCAGACGCTTCATGTAATAATACTGGTTTTCAGCTGCATGCGGTTAGATTGGAAGCCGATCCCAGGCAGATGAGATGATCTATCAAGGTCCGCTGTCCGTGGTCCGATACGTTTTTTTACCGTACATTTATTTATTTATTTAAACTTCACGTACAAAAGTGGTAGATAGGCGGACTTAATGCCACAAGGCATTCTCTACCAGTCAACCTTTGGGTCAAATAGGACAGCATTAGGATAGAGTACAAAAAAATAAATAAGAAAAATACCATTTTGTTAACATAGATTGATATACATAAATATGTACATACTACCTTTAAACGTGGGTAACCGTAATTTGTTTATTCCTTTTTTTGCCAGCCCCTTCTACTTTTTCTACATCTTTGACTGTGACACACGGCATCCTTGTCACACAATACTTAAGCTAGGTGTAAACTGGAGCATATACCTGGGAATTTCACACCTTGTTACACCAATTGTTCGTGGGTGACGTAATATTAAACCAATTTGTTGAAATAATTCGTTTTCTCGTAAATTAATTATTGTAATGAAGTTTGCAATAATTGTGCAATTAGTTTACATATTTCGTATTCCAATTTGCAATTAAATTTGTTTTGTTACTAATTCAGTTAGTAGTTACCAACGCATATTTAGTATCTGCACTACTGTTGTAAGCTGTAGTATTGGTAATTAGTTTCGTTTAGGCAGACTATATCACCTCTCTGTTCCTCTAGTCATCTACTAAATCAAGGTATCACCTTTATTAGGACACGGTGGAGCACACCGTGGAGGTCTGCCCCGCCTGGGCGGAGCACCGTCGTGTCCTCGTAGCGGCGATCCCTCGCGTCCGGCTTTGGTTCAAGCCAATGAATGGGAAGCCGTCACCTCCTTCTGCGAAGCAGTCATGCTAGTGAAGGAGGTGGCAGGACGTCAGAGGGAAAGAACCTCACGTCTCAGCCGCCACGGGAGACGCCCTGAGCGTCGGGGGTCACGTGGTGGCTCCCGGCCACCGTAGGCGCGGGCCTGTGGACGGCGAGTAATGAGCTAGCTCGCCGTCCGGCCGTCTTATGACGACAGGCCGTGTCGACAGCGCGTTCGTGTTACACGCGCGCCTCAAACAGATGTCAGCAACGATGTAGGGGTCTGCAATGGCCGATGCCTGCCAGGGCTGCGGGACTGTTCGAAAGAGATACTGTGGCCCTGGAACACAAAGGGCAAAGAAGTAACATGGATGGGTTTTAGTCAGTACAAGTCTGACACTCCCTTCCGCTCCGCCCAGAGTGGGGGGGTCATTTGATGATTTCCCATCCGAAAAAAAAAGGTATCATCTTTATTTAGTAGAAGACTATAGAGTCTGTTTACTCCTTCCAATACTTATGACTAAAGGACTCCTAATCTTTAAAACGAAATCCCAAAGTTATTTTTAGCATTCCTATCTTAAAATAACATTCGTGTTACAATTCTCTAACATCAAAGGGTTTAAGTACCTACTCGTCGTCTCTAAAAATCACGAAACAAAAGCATTTTCAATTTAACCCTAATCCTCTTCATTAATAAACTTAAAGGAATAAATACCCCTTTGAGAAAACCGCCACCAAAATATTAAAATGTTTCACCAAAATCTTTTCACGAAGCTCGAGGTGCTAAATAAAACACAAAAGTTATTAAAACTTCGGAGGAATCTTGAGCAAGTTTAAAAGTAACACGCTGAGATTTAATAATTTCATGAAACGTATTTGTGTTATTGAAATTAAGATTTAAAATTAACGAGGAGTAAATGTCAAAACAAGGTACAAAAGAAATGAGACGCCAAACAAATCGATACCGGCTAAATTATTCGAATTGTAAAATCGAACGGTGGAATCAGCATTATTTAAGGCTTATTTCATCCTTACTTTGAGCCTTAATTGCTCCACCGTCAAACCTATTTCCTTTAATAAAAAATCGATTCCGTTGACTCGAGGACTGTATTTCGTTTCAATAATCACAATAATTCCTTTGATACTTTTGCGGGCAGCTGTTACAGGCCTAATCTGGGGCTAATAACGATTGGGAAGCGATTCTACACGGCTATATCTGAATAATGAGGCTCATAAAAATGTATGCCCCAATGAAAATGTTTTTAAAACGCGATTTTCTTGGAAGTTCTTGCTAACAACCTTTATCAACAATCTGTTTTACGTTTACACATTATCTTATTTAAGGAAACATCAAGAGACGGGAGAAAATCTAAACGAGGTGTCAGCCTTGTTAAGATATTGCTCCGTAACTTTCTTCGTTCAGGTCATTTATACTTTCTTTTCTTTCTTTCAGGTAAGCTGAGTTCTAAGTTATCCTCGAAAAACTACAAGCATGAAGTGGGCAGATAAAGGTAGGATACAAAGGTCGGACACGGACCTGTGATAGTGATACGTCATGGAAGAATTCAGTTATTTAGCTGATTGTCTGGTAACTCCACATAGAATACTGAAAGATGTACAATTTAAAACATGGCCTGTAGTGCCAGAGCAAATTTAAGATTTGCCAGAGCAAATAATTGAAAATGACTGATTTCCTCTATAGACCGACCGCTTTAATGAGTCCTCCGCCTTGCCCCATCAAAGGCACATTAAGCGTCCACAAAGTCCTAACAATATCCCATAGGTTATTTACTTTAAAATAACCATAATCCACGTAGGTATTATGATACGATACTAATTGAACCAATCCGTGATCAACCTTCAGAATATTTCATTTAAATTGATACCTTCGCGAGGACTCATTAAAGCGGTAGGTCTATAGTTTCTATCCATTTTAGTTCTGCGCAATATAGCAAGTTCGAAGAGTAAAGTTCAAGGTGTTGAACGTTGAACTTCACACGGTATATTGCCCAAGCAAATGCACTCACGCAATCATACTCTTATCTATCACACAAATAATTATGATGTGCAATCAGTAGCGTGAAGTGATAACTGTGATTCCTGATTACAATCACATAACATAGGCGTTATCAAATACTTATAATCATAAAGATTAAATATAAAAGCCTAATTAATTGTTATCAATCTCGGCTATTTTGTGAAACCGCACGTGTATTTTATTTATGACGGTATTAAAAAGATAGTGACCATAATTATTCAGAAGCCCGAAGGTCTAACAACCAGTCCTAGGTGGCGGAGGTCAGTTAGGGGACTGCCACCTCCAACCAGTATTTTACGTGGAGTGACTGACCTACATAAATACTGATTTTAGGTGCATATGACTATAGACCGACCGCTTTAATGAGTCCTCCGCCTTGCCCCGTCAAAGGCACATTAAGCGTTAACAAAGTCCTGACAATATCCCACAGGTTATTTGCTTTAAAATAACCATAATCTACGTAGGTATTACGATACTAATTGAACCAATACGTGATCAACCTTCAGAATACTTCGATACCTCCCACGTAAGTTGTTGTATCCCCAAAACTGCAATTTTACAATAGAGCGTTTTAAAGATTCGAATTGGACTAAAAACTGTATTTATTATTGTATTTTTGTGAAATTTGGTATATAAATGTAATTTATAGTATTCTTGAATTTGTTGAAAGATAAATTTAAAATATATGTATATTTTCTGAGATATTGTTCATACAACATTTTACTGCGGAGTACAGGCAGCGCCAGTTGTCGTATCTCATACTTACAACATTATACCGCGGAGTTTAGATTTCGTAGGTTGTTGTATATAATAGTTACAACAATATACATTGAAAAATATAAGTCTGATTCCACTGTATGTGGCAATAACAATTGACATCGGTTAAAAAATTAGGTTTGTATTAATGTATGTAAACAAATATAAGGTTAAAAATAAAAATACGATAAATTTCTATTATTTTTCAATGGGAACAACACAAATTTTCGTAAATTATTTGAAATGTATGTACATTTCAAATAATTTAAGAAAATTTAAATCTCAATCCAAATATAATTTGTTTGACCTCGTATAATGTGACTCAACTGGCTGCAAGCTCTTGATGTGATCACACACACTGGTTATAAAAGAATCTGTTTTTTTTTTTACAGAATGGGTTGAATTTGGGACTAGTACTCCCATTGTCATCTCTATCTTTTCTATAGCAAGGCTATAAATACGTTATTTATAAGGGTTATTTATAAGGTACAAATAACCTGATCACTGACAGACAAAGTGCCTCAAAATGTTTTTTGCACACATCCACATAATTAATATTATCTTTGCCATGACCTACTGCTTTTGAGTATTTTAACGTATACTTACGTCTTGAAATTGTGTCTGTATAGACTACGTTTATTTTGCTTTTTACTAAGTTAACCACATACATCTATTGCTTTTCTCGCTGCCAAAGCTCCAAAAACTCTCAAAAATCTTCTTTCTTTGTTCTTCGCTTCATTTGTCAAAGCACTTCTTGCGGTAGCAACATGGTGGGCCCATGTTTCTACTTGCATGTAGTTTACCTTTTCTGGACATATTTTCTTTTCCCAAATTACGTTAACACTTTCTCTTATGATCTATTAATTATGATAAATTCTTTAAAATGTCTTTTTCTTACATTTCATTTACCTTTCCTTGTTGGACAACGGAGGTCGCTTGTGGCAGGACTATTATTCGAAATATCCGATAGTGGAGTTCATGGTTATATACGTCGAGCAGCTAGGAATACATGCTGGTGAGGGTTGAGGTGAAATATTGGACGCTGATAAATTTTCTTTTTGTATGTAATATGGGCAGAAATCATTATCACAGTCGTAGTCCAAGTGATTGATACTACAAGAAGGAGAAGGGAGCGGTGACTCATGATTTGCTGTGCAGAATCTGTTGCTACTTCTAAATTGTTGTCAAAGATGTTTCCATCTATTATAGTTGCCAACTCATTCATTTCCGATTCATTAATACTTATTGGGACTGTTGGCTCTGAAACAGTATCTAATAACGTTTTAATTTGATTGCAACCCGCGTAAGTCCTGATCCCGTGGGAATTTCGGGAAATCCTTTCTTATCGGATGCCTACATCGTATAAGGAACACAAACAGCTTTTACCTCTCCAGCAGCGCTATTCTCTAAGGATACAGCCTTGTGTGTAGCGCTGCCCCAGCATCGAAACCACAGTTTGGTATTTTCTAAGCGACTGACAGCGACGCGTCGCGAACTCGCGACACTATCTCAAGGCTCTGTCTCGACGACGAGCTCCTCGTAGCGTAAAAATTGTCTTTTAGAGAATAGAATAGCTGGACCAGCTGTTTAGGCTCTACATTGATAGATAATTAAGTCAGTCAGCCAGGGCAAAGCATTTTATATATTGCTTATAAGACACAATAAAAAAAGACTTTTGAGGTACATCATTGAATTTAAGTTAAAAAAAAAAGTTATAGCAAAGTAAAATATAGCATACAACAAAGTTTTGAATAACAAATCCCGAAGTAAAATGTTGTATCTATTACATACAACAATATTTTTACTTCAATGTAAACGTAAAATGTTATATGTATCATATACAACATTTTTAATGAACGATCAACAACGTATACTGTTGTAAGTAATCTGTACAACATTTTAGGTTGATATCACCACAAAAAAAGCAACCTTAACCGTATTAATGCCAATAAAATATTACAAAAAGAAACAATCTGTAATATTTCGGAGATTTGAATCTCGAAAACTGTTTAGTTGTATTTCATCTAATGAAACATTGTTATTTTCAATGGGTGTCTTGGCATTGCCATATTGTGTACTCATATTATTGACCATATCACATACTCAACGTCGTTTTGTTGTTATACCTGTAAGATTCATTGTTGTATATTTTAAGTAATTCAAATTCGTAAGTTACTTTTGAGAAAACTTAAACGCTTCCTACAAGCGTGCGGCTGGTTCGAATTCCGGCGTGATCTGTTGTATGTGACCAATACGAGCCGCGAGCGCGTGATTCCCGCCACCCCGCACCCCACGTAATATGTTGCAAAGGTCTATACAATGCTGTAGTCCGTTCTCGTTGGAAAGTTACAACATTATACGTCTAGCAAATCCTTAAAAAAATCGTATTTTGGTTATTTTTTCACTTTGAATGCATTGTATAATGCAAATTAGGATAGTTTTTAGTAAAAACGCAAAACGCCATTTTTGTGGCATACAACAACTTACGTTGGAGGTATCGACTTATTCCATTTAAATTGATACCTTCGCGTGGACTTATTAAAGCGGTCGGTCTATAGAATGGAAGCCAAACCCAACTTAGTTAGGAAAGGATTAGCTAATATTTTTACGGAATTCAAAGTGTAAACAAACGTCTCATCGAATTTGGGTCCTCTTCCGTTGGTTCCTCGACTCACATTATTAGTACCTAATATATTAGAACTTATAGTAAAATTTAAATATACTTTCGAGCCAATATACACATAATATTTATGAGCCATCTATTAACTTTATGTTAAAAGGCATTTTACTATCATACTGCGAGCGAAGCCATAAGAATGAAAAGGGTTAGCTACTAGCGAGATAGCCATTATCAGCATGTAATTTATAACTCTACATTAGCTTCTTAACATTTCTTGATAAACTGCTGGATCCATAAAAAAAAATCCTAGTGTAACTTACTAATAATCTTTTTGTCATCGTTAGCCTACAGCAGTCCACTGTTGGACATAGCTATTTAACTTCATGATCAGAAATTCTCATCCAGCTGATATCAACTACCCCGCGAAGAACGTCGCTTCGACCTTACATTTGTCGACATACATGTCATATTTATTTGTTTTTTGTTTGTAACGGCTTGCAATCAAAGAAATGACTATTTGAACTTACTTTTTAAAGCTTGGCACAAAAGGGCCGAATAATAAGGAATACGCTAATTGTTGTTTCAAGATTATATTAGATACTCGGTTTTTGGGTTCAGGATTTAAAGTTGAGAACTTGTCCAACTCGACTTTTGGTTTTCTCGTGGCGAGCCTTCAATTTTCAAAGTAGATTATTCAAATTATCTTTGAATTTTTTTTGTAATTACCACATTTGGTTGACGAGGGTTCTCCACTTAAAATACTCAATGAAGACATAGGGTTGTAGACGAAGCATCTACCTATACCTGTCAAATGCACCATGGAAAACCACAATCAAAACTGTAACCCTCTACTAAAACATAGGTGTAGTCTCATTATATTCGTAGTGTGACTGTCTATCTGTCAGTGTCACTCAGTACCAAACGTGCATGGCTCCGTGAAGATAAGCATGTTACCTGTCAGCTGAACGCTTCGATATACTAACGTTACGGACTTACACATCGAACGGCATGGATTTTGCTTGTCATATTGGGATTCTTGAGCGAAAACTGATTTTGAAAGCTTGGTGTTTGGTTACGATTGGCAGGTGCTGCAATTATATAGGTTGTTTAATATTACTGTTTTCCCTTACAAAAAGTATATAAAAAACAGTTTTTATAACCATGTGTTGTTATTTACTTAGGTTTAAAGCTCTCGCAATACTTAGGAGAATCCTGCTCCCGACGCACCTGCATCGCGCGTCAATTGTTTCAATGATGAAGAAGCCAAGGGACTCTGCGTGCTAGTTTGAACATCTCCATACAAGTTACTTGATACAATTGACCCACAAAACGCCCAAGTTTCGGGGTATCGGTATTCCTGAAAGTAACAGTTCCTTCACCAAATAAGTCCTGACATTATTTTTAATGTTGTATACAGACATATAAAATACTTAGAACACTGTTTTAAGCTTTCACGGTTTACAAATATGTGTAAATAGACCCTTAACACAAACAAAAGGCACTTGTTCTCCCCGTCTTTGCGATCATTTTTTTGTTCTAGACCATACCTGGGAACCTTCTAGTTACGGAGATATTGGGGGTCAAAGTTCCAACTTTTTCATAAGATTTTTTTTATTTTCATGTTTTTAATGTAAGATTTTTACTTTACAAACCTCCACGACCCCCATACTATTCAATCCATCCATCAGCACAATGCTTTGAGTGCTTTCCATCGAGTCCTACCTTAAAACGTGATTTATAACCTCAAAAAAAAAAGGCGATTCCCAGCAACAATTTTTACGTAGTTACTTAGTGTGATGTACAAAACGCTTGGTTGACGGGTATGTGAAGGGTCTGTTTACACCCTGTATTGTTTCCTGAAAAATTCAAATTTCGCTCAGAATTTGATCTATTATGAAGGACAATAGATCAAATTCTGATTCTAAAGTAAATTGCGGGTTCCAAATTAAACAACCTGTGTTACTGTGATACTTTGGAACCCGGATTTTTTTTTTTCCATTATTGTGTTTCTCTAAAGACGGTATCTAATTTAAAATTAAACTTACCTTCCTAGAACTAAGACCACTTTCACGTGAATTGCCTTCCTCTGAAATATTATATTCACAACCTTTTAAAAGGATTACTTTGAGGAATAATATAATATTTACATATTCGAAGGAACATCTCGAACATTTTGTAAATATTTTATAACGAACTTCCCTCAGAGAGCATTTTAAATCATAGTTGGCAGTTATTGGCCCAGGTTTGCCAACTAGTTCCCAGCAAAAATAAAACGAAGTGACCGTACTGGCTCGCTTTCGACGGTTGCGAAAGTTAAGAAAATGTTATAATTCAATCAAAGTATTCTGCATTCGGTTGCAATTCTTTCAAATGGTTTTCGTTCAAACTGCTTTCTTTAAAGAATTTATTGCAGCCATTGTGCTATAGAAATTTTTATCTAAATCAGCTACTATAGGTATTTACTCAACTTTATCAAATTGTGTAGGTAATGTGTTTCAAATACATTCGCCAAAACTCTGTAACAGTCATTAATTAAATTTCCTAAAATTAAGTCTGTGTACCAATAATTTTCGTAGCTGAAATCAATTATAAATTCACAGAAATCTCCATATTTTTTCCGAGTATACCTACTTTAATTAGAGAATGGGAAGGTCTTAGGATTTACTTATTAGAAGTAAAGTAAATATTATTCATTAAAACAAACTTTTTTGCAAAAAATAAACCGACTTCAAAAACACAAAAAAGTGAAAAATTACTTTAGCTTCAGAAGTCGGTGACTTTTGTTTGTTTGATTTAGTTTTTTTTTGTCACCGAAGTTACAGTGTTCTGAAGTTAAAGTTATTTTTTACTTTTTTTGTGGTTTTGAAGTCGGTTTTATTTTTGCAAAAAAGTTTTCTTACGTTTTTTGCTATTTGCCGGTCAGCGTCAGTTTGATGTATGATTCACGGCCGTAACAAATATGGCTTAACAGAGTTATAATCATTAAAATTATCAATGTAACACCCCTTTAATCAGTTCATTTAATTCCACTGAATGACTGTTGCATGAAAAAGTCAAAAATATTATGTTCAACATACAGCCTGACACTGGCCGGCAAATAGAAAAAAAACGTAATAAAACTCAAATTTCGCGGGGTACCCCTCCCTCGAAGAAGAATAAAGAGAACACCTTAAGCATACGCATAACACCTTAAGAAGCTGGGCTAATTGCACTTTGCAACGGTACTTTGTCCCTTACACCTAGTTCCCAGCAATCTCTTTAACTTTTAACGCACTATGCATTAGTAAAATTAGTATGCCAAGACTGGCGTGTCATTATAATGCAATTAAAACTACTTAAGTGGAAGACGATGCTCAAATTAGGGTACCAGGCTCTCAGAAAGCAACATCTTAGGAAGACGTTTCAGTTTCTCCACTTCCGTAGGCATGTTAAAAGCTTTTTAATGAATTAAGTAATTTACTATCATTAGCCATTATTTTATTATGGACTTATGAATAGCTACATGCTTACGTTTAACTGAGACGGTAAACAGAACTTCGCGCGGCGAAAGGCCTATACTTATGTAATGAGCATCGTAAGAAATATTTTAAAATCTTCTAGTTATGCGATAGAATAAACTGGTTATTAGGCCAGCTAATACATTTCAAACGACTAAAATGAAAGAAAAGGAACTCGATACTGCGTTCCAAAACTCAAATTGCCGATGTAGGTCACACGGCTGCCAAGCTTAAATGGCACTGGGCTGGCCACATCTGTCGCATGCCGGAGGAGCTATGGGCTAAAGTAACCACTCAATGGATCCCAAACAGCAGCAAACGGCAACGCGGTAGGCCCAGAAGGAGATGGCGGGACGAACTCGACTCTTTTTAAAAAGATTGGCTAACAACAGCACTGGATAGGGATAAGTGGAAAGAGGCAGGGGAGACCTTTGCCCAACAGTGGGACACAAATGGCTGATAATAAACAAAAACATTAAATGACTGTTTGAAGGTAACGAAATCATTTCTAGAGAAAGTATAGTTTTAGTTTCAACTAAATGTCAGTTAGTTAAAGCCAACATCCTAATGGAAAAGAACTTTAGATTTGAAGATAAGAAATCTTCAAAAAAGTAATAATTTTCAAAATCGGATAAGTAGTTTCGGGGATTACCTCCCACATCCAAACGAAAAAACTTTACCTCTTAATAAAACTAGTGAGCATTATGACAAAGGAAAATGTAAGTAAACCACACAAAAATCCGGCGCTTCGGCCCCAACGATTACCTAACCCACCCTTTATCAACAAAGAAGTCAAAGAAAGACCTATATCATAAGAAAATGAATGTTTATGAAAGGTTCTAATTTGATTGTTAGGCTCTATTTATAATGTTGAACACCAAAAGTGTTTTGTACCTCATGATTAATGATTTTAATAATTCAAGGGCTTATGAATGGGTAAACAGTTTGTTCTTAGAATTTGGGTATCTTACCGAACTTAAAACAAAGGGTTTTGTTTTAGTGAAATATATTAAACAAGTTCTGAGTAAGAACTTAAGAAAATTCAGTCAATGTGTCTTTAACTAAGAGTGCAAAAAACGAACAAGAAAGAGGGTAGACTGATTTGTCTGTTCATAAACATCCACCCGCAATAACTTCAGTTTATCCGTGATCATGGTGCTTGCACCAGCGGCGAAATATCGGGAACTCAAAACCAACAGTTTTTTCATCATTTCATCCTCTATTTAAATTATACTCTATTTTATCCATTGGCCGCCTCGTTGGTCTAGTGGTTGCAAGCGCAGCAGCTGAGCATGAGGTCCTGTTTTCGATTACAAGTGTTATTGGGTGTTTCCATCAGGAATTTCTCAGTAGCAGCCATGGAGTCTCGATTTGTGCCCGGTTGGTGCCAACAGGCTCGCCCTCTATTCCATGGGACTTAAATATAACTGGCGGAATGTGGGTGTACTATTAGGAACACCTCTGCCTAACCCTTCGGGGATTACAGGCGCCACCTCCCTTATAAATGGAAGTCTTAGGTATGTTAAATTTTAGGATTAAAACTAGTACTCTTAAGAAACACAGACACAAACCGCCGTCATTCCGATCTCGCCGTTGAGGTCCTTCGCGACGTCCCACTTCACGCTTCCCCTCACCCCCCAAAGTACTGGCTAAGCATCGCGAGCTGACTCGAGCGAGGGTCGGCCTTGCGAAGCTGAGCCAGTACTGAATACAGTCTGTCCCTTCGCTGTCCTCCCCAGCGACGCCCTAAGCCGAGGCTCGTACCCCAGGAGGTGCCCTTAGCGCACTGTCACTTAGTTTATAAGCTTTGTGCCCCTGGCTGGAGGCCTTACACTCAAGGCACCCACAGGTTTAGTCCGGTTAACCAGAAGCCAGCCTCACAGGTTGACCTGCGAAAAGCTATTAAAAAAAAATGGTACCGTTAAGGAAAACGATTAACTATATTGTAATGCGATAAAGGAGGAAAATCAATAATCAAGTGACATTTACGGCGTAATTAAAAAGGATTACTAAGAAATCTTAATTACCAGATTAAATCACATCCTACTTAATTTGAACTAATCAATTATGTTGCCAAGATGTGACATATGTAATTCAATATTTATCAATACGATAAGCAGGAAATAACAAAGCTATCTCCTTAATGAGCCCCGAAATTAAAGATGCGATCATTATTTTATCGCTACTATTTCGGGAGGAGGAAGTCTCTTTTCCGAGTATTAGGTATTAGCAATATTTATAATAAAATTATCTATAAAACAATATAGGTACCGCGATTGTCAATTATTTTTATCATGATTGATGAGTAAAGTTGTTCGCATGTCACACAACAATCTTTGAGTCGTTTGAGTAGTGTTAATGTCCATTCTACGTAACATATGTGGATGTTTTACAACTGGGTACAAGGTGTTATTAAAATAATTAACAACCGGCCAAGTGCGAGTCGGACTCGCGCACGAATGTTAAGTAGAATTAGAACAGGACTGCACTAACTTTATTATTTGTCAAGAACAAATATATGGCACAATCTGAGTCAAGTGTCTACCTATAATAATTTAAAAGATACAGCCCTGTGACAAATGCCCGGACAAACAGCGAAGTCTTACTAGTAATATAGGGTCCCGTTGGCTCGCTTTTGGTGCGGAACCCTAAAAAACAAGTATCGTTCGCTTTGTTTCAACCTTTGTGTACCTTTTAAGTGATTGCCAATCAATTAATCAATCAAAAGAAGATATTCCTAACCTGCAACAAATGAAAAGTCTATCCTACGCTCTTGTTTATGATCTGTCCAACGGCTCTCCTTGCTGTACGTGTCCCGATTTAATTTTATGAGATTTTGCGTTAAACTACGGTATAATACTTTATAGATTACACAGAGGATTTAGAAAGTTTTCAGTTCATAGATAGGATTAGAGTGGTGAGCGAGGAAGAATTATTTGATGTTGTTATTTGGTTTAGTTTTCAATTAGCTAAAAGATTATTGTTTTCGTAGATGACTGTTTTGTCCTGAAAGTTTTTTAAACAGTCTGCAGGTCAAAAAACCTGTTTTCAGGCCAAAAAAACCATTAAAAACAATGTTCAGATACGAGGTGTAATCAGACCCTTCACGAAACCGTCAACCAAGCAATCTGTATATCAAATTAAGTAACCCTACAAATTGCTGGGAAACGACTTTTTTTTGGAGTGCACAATCACGTTTTACGGTAGGACGCAATGTAACGCACTCAAACAATTATGCTGATGGATGCATTGAATAGCAAACGGGTCATGCAGGTATTTAAAGTAAAGTTATAACCTTAAAAACTAGTATTTATAAAAAAAACTTGAGAAAAAGTTGACCTCCAATATTTCCGTCACTAGAAGGTCACGTATGGTCCAGAATAAAAATATAATCGCAATGATGGGGAGAACAAATATCTTTCGGCTTCGTTCAGGGTATTTTCACACTCTTAATTATATAATAAACTTACGCTTTTTTTCCATGGGGGGTAGGCAGTAACTACAGGACGCCACCAGTTTCGTTCCTCATTTTAAGACGTGTTAAACATATTTTAAAAAGCATTTAGACCCCTTAAATTATATTTCAATAGGCCACTAGCACACCAAAATAGAGCATTTCCTTGCCGGTAAGATTTAAGTAACAAAAGACAGATATATATTTTCGAATGGAATCTTCTTTCAAGTCAGTATAACGTTAAATCCGGTCTACGGACGGTTTAACAATGCTATCGCGATCTGCAACAATAGCCTTAAGATTAATAGATTTTTCGACAGTATCGATAGGCTCTTATTTTATCGATTAAATGCAGCATTAACGTCATTGGAAATTCGATAATGATCTTGGAATTAGGACTCGCGTAAATGGTATTAAACTGTTTTGGAAAGAAAACTTCGCTTTAATGGGCCGTGGAGTCCGACCGAATTTCGTATTCGCTTTTGGGACGTTTTATTTTTTCATTTTCGGTCGTTTTCATTTTCAGCTGAAAATACAAATCAAGCTGAATTTCGTTTTCGTTTTGGTCCGAAAAAAAACGAATACATATTCGGCAGGAGTCTACTGCACATTGTGTTATATTCATGGAAATCTAAATATCTTGAATAAAACTGTCCACTGAAAAGTAATCCAGTCATAGGTTTCTCTAAGTACACAAAAAGTTTTTCAAATTGACAACTTTGAGTTTGTGTAGCGGCACGCCTGCACAATCAATAAAAAATATAATATAGTATTAATAGATTAAATATTCGGCCTTTGTGCTACTTTGTGCCACTGTAGAATATTATTGTTTACTTGTAGGTAATGGTTAACGGTAAATGTATAAGTACCTTGTTTTTAATGGAAAAGGACCAAAAGTAATAACATAAAATTGCATACGGGAGCTACATCTGCCAACAAACTGCTCTGCTGTTTTGAAGAAGCATAATTTTTTGTAATTTAATGTCCACAAATAAATGCTTTTTATTTATTTATTTATTTAAACTTCATGTACAAGAGTGGTATATAGGCGGACTTAATGCCACAAGGCATTCTCTACCAGTCAACCTTTGGGTCAAATAGGACAGCATTGTGATAGAGTACAAAAAAAACCGCGAAAAAACTTTTTCGTTCATCATTGCTTTCATAGAACGATATAGTCTTCCATTTACTCAGACTATACACAGTCTAAACTCAAAAGTGTCATAGGTCATGGTTCACGAATCAGAAACAAAAGCAACGTGTGCAATGCGCATGACCCATTCAGCCAATGCCATCACCACTGAACCATGTTCGAAGCTAGCACATGCATTGAACACTATACAGCCACATTTTAGTGCCTATTGGCTTGTAGGTATTTGCCAGGCAGGAGGGGCATTCGAACCGGAATAACGCTGATGGGGAAGTCAAAAATGTACGCGGCTGACATAAACTACCAAAATGGTTAACGTTGTAAAACGTACTTCCTGAATGTTTTTTTCGCAAATAACAAATGAATTAAACTGTTTTTTTTAAACAATCTTCTAATAAAATGAAAAGAAGAAAATTAAGTTTATCTATCAACATTGGACGTGTCTACAAAGTTCCGCGTCCTTGCTATTAATCGTTGAGGAGTTCTCTCGTGAGGAGTCGATTCTGGCTCCAGGATCAAGTCATGTCTGTCATAAAAATATATTGTCACCAGAACCAAAGCTGTGTGCAAAATTTCAGCTCAATCGGTTGGGGCAACTGGTTTGAAATACAGTTGCAAGATTTGAACAATACATTCTAACTAACCAACGAGGCATTTTAAATAAAAGCTGATAATAAAAAGCATAAACAGGTCAAATTTTTATTGAAACTTCATCAATATTAGGGACGGGGCATATCAAAGCTTTTATAATTATAATTTAAAAACTTAACTTCCTCCTCAACACCGGCTTACTTCGAAGAAACTTTTCCGTTCTAGATAATTATAGAACACCGGACGAGTTCCAGCACTAACGAAGCTACATTAGATTCAGCTTTGTTTACCGTGTATCTACCTGCAAAATAAACTAGCGAACATTGTTCTCAATAGGGACCGAATGAGTGAATGACATTCACTTTCAGGTCACGTTTGAAGGCCTGTTGATTTGGTGTATTATGTGTTTCTCTATATCTTATAAATATATGTATTATGTTCACGTTTTTGTCATTGGAGGTGAATGGAACGAGACAAATGCGGGAGAAAAGATTGGTGCTTTTATAAACTAGCTGTTGCTCGCTGTCGGAACTTCGGTCGCATACTAACTTCAATCCCTAGTCGGGGAAAGACTTTCAAGAATCTTTTCTTAGTGAGTACAACTGGGAACTCTCTTAGGAACATTTCTTCCTTTCATCCTATACCTACTATCTGTCTACAGTGGGCCTGGCTGTACGCTGTTTGTCGACTTAGTCAGTTTGTCTCGCAACTGCTTGCTTGCTAGCTTCGACTTCTTCTTTTCGTTTCGACATCCATAAAGGTATAATGTCTGCGCCCAGAAAGTGGTTACGTTTACTGCAACGTCAGAAGAGTTGTTTAGATCGCCAAGCATGCAGGAGAATGAACTCCTGAGACAGACCAGCAGGTGGGACATTGTCTGATTTGGGGCGCCACACTCACACGTGGTGTTGGAGGAATCGATAATACTGTGGAGGAATCGGTATTCCATTAATTTAGACTGTAACTGAATGAATGATAAATTACTATTCTTGCTTTGTAAATTCTAACACGAACGACATTGTTTTAATAAGCCATCTCTCCTTTACGACTAACATTCCTTACATGGAAATAACTATATTATATTTACTTTATCAAGTCTTTGTTTGCCGCTCATTTAGTTACACAAGGCAATATTACTAACAAACGCAGCAACAATGTATAGCTAACACAAAACAAAGCAATACAATATCAACGACTAATACATAAAAAGAAACTTAGTCACATACGAGAACACGGCGTAATACATTGTACGTGGTTGAAACTGAAATAGAATTCCCAGTCGGTGAAGTTTTTAATTCAATTATATGACTGTGAGCAGTTATCCTCGGAAATGTTTAAACACCGCTCGGTGTCACATTGTGCTGACATAAAACTCATTTATTGTTAAATAGATTGTTGCTGTTATCAATCGATCAGGTATACGAGGTGATTGATAGACTGCGTTGGGTTGATTGATTGCTTATCGTAGCTATAAGATAGATATGGCCTTACCTCAGGCTACCTTCTGTATGCAGTCCACGCTAGAAGACGCGCACGCTCAAGACGCTCAAGTCATATTACCCTCTTCAAGTCATCGATCAATCTGGCAGAGGTAGAAGGGGAAACTTACGCTTTATTTTGACGATCAGAGTTCTCGATTCTAGAGTCGACTGATCCATCTTCTCTTGCTTAGCATATCTATACTAATACTAATATAATTATATAATATTATAAAGCAGAAAAGTTTGTTTGTTTGGTCGAACGCGCTAATGTCAGGAACTACTGTTTCGAATTGAAAAAATCTTTTAGTGTTGTATAGCCCAGTTATCGAGGAAGGCTGTACGCTATATAACATCACTCTACGCAAAAAGAAAACAAGTCAGAAGCGCGAGTGAAACCGCGGGGCACAGCTAGTTTTTAATAAAACAAACTCATTAAATCTACATCTATCAAGTCTACAAAGATTTATCACAAAATCATTTTCTCGCAACTATATTAAAGTTTTATATGGAAACGTTTAGGATCCTCTCTTATGACGCATTTACCTTCATATGTCGCATCCGTGCCTCCATTATTTCATCCTAGACAGGCGTCCTAAACCTTTTCTTTATTGTCTCCCTTCCTTTTTTTCGCAGACCGAACAAGATTTTCACTTAAATCACAGAGTTGTCCCGATAAACGAATATTTATGTAAATGCAGGCGTTTCCCGGCGACCGCACAAAATTGTACGATATTCCACACGATCTCTGCACAATTTCTCATTGCAGAGTCGTTTATGTCAGGAAAAGGCGGCCGGGGTTCGATTCCCGTTAGACAATTTGTTTTGTCTTGTTAGCGCTTTGGGATATAGCTTGTTGGAACTTGTTTAAATGTAATAAATTATCTGGGGACGAGAAAAAGAACCCGAAATTATTTCGTACTTGTATGGGAAGTAACTAGCGACGCCGAAAATGCCGAAAAGTTTTCCGTAAAGATTGTATGTTACTGTCAATATAAGAAAGATATTATTAAAGTGCACTGAAGAGACCATCGCCGTCGAAATATGGATCTTGATAGATGTAGTACAAACCAGCCAACTCACAAACTAAAACAAAATTCGACAGCACATAAAGATACAACATTTTCATATAAAATTCAAGGCATGCAAGCGAAAAATACGTAAATACTCTCGCAACTCACCTTAACGTGAAACATTTTTGCGAAGTGCAATATTTCACACCTTAAGTAGCTGGATGCTGGGAGCTATACGAAAGAAAACCGAGTTATTTTAAAGAGACTAGACATTAAGCTAGCTATACAAAAACGCTTAGCCTAAAGCGCGGTAGAGGATTTGGTGTGACGGGATGTATACGTAAAATAGGTTTATTAATTCTCTTAACCACATAATTTGAATATAGTCCGGGTATGAAATGATTTGATTCATGTTCATGCAGGCTGGCGTAATTTGAGTCACTTTGCATGCAAGATTTGATTTGAATCTCATACAAAGTGACTCAAATTACGTCAGCCTTTGAGTCACTTTGTATGAGATACAAAGTGACTCAAATTACGCAAGCCTTAAAACGAGTTCTGAATCTCTATTAGTTTTTATCTCAAATTGAAAGCTTTATCTTACAGAATGTGTGAAGATAAAAAGGATTAATCGAATGTTTGCCTTTGATAAATAAAACGACCCCTTTCGACTGAAGACACTCGTGTATTTTATCTTTAACATAAATGAAATGACATTCTTATCATTATTGCCTCGTATTCTACTGCTATGGCTTAGTGATTCTCAATTCTTCAGGTCTATCAAATTGCCGAGTAAATGGCTGTCTCCTAAAATTAGAACGATTGTTCTAAAATGGGACTCTGTCACTGTCAAAAGTTATAATTGCGTGCGAAAGTTTACGCTGCCATTTGGAAATTGCCAAAAGCTTCTCTGCACAGGGTGTTGATTTGCATTATGGTCAAGAATGTCGCATTTTTTAAATCGTTGCCACTGTCTGCTTAAGTTCTGGGGCCCATTAAAGCTAGCCACTCCCCGTTAAGAAGCTGGGTAACGGTTCCTAATTAAAAAAAGTCATTAACATTTTTGAGATTTATGTTTATTGTCTCAAGTATCAGCAGATCAGTTGCTTCTAATGGCCGGCTGGAGTCCGGAGTTGTACAATTTGTTGATGACAATGGGCTAAAACATAACTGGCGAAATGTAGTCTACTAGAGGTACACCCACAGTATTTATATCCACACTTTGTATAGCACCTTTTCTAAAATTACTCTCTTTGTTTTTCCGTTCACAATTGATTTCAAACGGTAATTAAATGTAAACCAGTTTATGATCCCCAAGTTCAATTTAGGCATATACTCGTAAGTTCAAGCCAATTAATTGTTCGAGCCAGCGGACTACCGTGTAATACTTCCCGATAATGGTTTGTTAACAAGCTGATAACTTGTGTTTAACAATCTGGCTACAACTCTAACTGGATTATAGACTAGGCTCCTAATCTCAGTTTAAGTTAGAACAAATCTACGTTAACTGAAAGTAGAGCAGAAACTACTAGGCTGAAGATTGGGTACGGTATGAATCACAACTTCCAATTATTATCTCCAAAGGTTTTGTTCACGAATTCATCTAGATTTCAATTTTCACATCCAAAGTTCTACATCACAATTCACACCTGTGGGGTGTTTTTGCGTAGTTTTAAGTATGCGTAGTTATGTCTTGCTTTAGGACTATGTGGATGTTAAACTTCATCGAAATCGGTGCAGTAGTTTTGCAATGACATCGTGATATACCTCACAAACACATTACATTATTCGTTTGGACTTAACGGTTTATACTAATTCAAACCACTCAGTGTTAAAACAAGTTAGTAGTAAGTTGAAGTAAAGTCTATAAAACTGTATTTGCATGGGGATAGCTAAATAGTAAGTACGAAGAAGTATACGGACGTGCAGAGGTTAAAAGTTTTCGCTCCCAGTTCATGTTGACTCAACAGAGATCGCGATGTGAGGAGATTGTAACTTTTGACGTATCTCATGTTTACTTTGAAAACAAATCTAGCGTAGATACGTTTGTGTTGTCAGTTCCTATTTTCATTTTACTAAATCATTTATTTATTTATTTTATTTATTTCTATACAAATTAATTACATTTTTAAATATTACTTAGAAAAAACAATATAAAAAACATTTAAAAATATTAAAAATTGTAGCCCACCGGTATCGGGAACAGGGTTCAAGCTACTAGGTCAGGGCTCCAGAGAGTGCAATCTATATTTATTATTTATTATCTTTATTTATTATTTATTTATTTATTTAAAATTATGTAAATAACACCTCAACAGCTATAACGCCAATGCGATGTTACCACCACCAAAGTACGATAACTTACATAAGCTAACAAAAATACAATTAAAAACACAATCAGAATACATATAAAAAAGAAAAAAGAAAACCACTATTAAAATACCTATAATAGGAACACCTCTAAATATTTCCAATGCACTTCAGTGCTACTCCTGTGAACTTCATCAGACTGCAGTGAAATATATCTACCTCATCTGAGATAATATTTAACAGTCATCATCATCTGCCTAGCCTTTTCCCAACTATGTTGGGGTCGGCTTCCAGTCTAAGCAGATGCGGCTGAATATCAGAATTTTACATGGAACGACTGCTTATCTGACTTCGACAACCCAGTTAGTACTGAGTAATAAGATACCCCTTGGTAACGCTGGTTGTCAGACTTTCGGACCACTGACTACCTGTAACAACTGTCAAAGATATACAAATGACAGCCGGGACCAACGGCTTAACGTGCTTTCCGAGGCATTGAGGAAACTCGGTATGTTATGGGTGGTCACCCATCCACGGGTCAACCTAGGCAAGCGCGGCTTATCCTAAAGATCGATTCGAGCGCCGTTATTATTAAGCCACGAGCTCCTCGTTCTTCGTTTTAATAAATGCTGTAACGAGTCCTTGGTATTGACTGGTAAAACATGATGTACAGATCGACTATATTATTATTATACGGTACAGTCGCGCGTCAAATTATACAATCAATGTTGCTTCTGGCTGAGATGACTAATCAGGTCGACTAGGCTTCAAAAACAATTGTATGTATCCACCCCCCTAGCGTACCTATCGGGCAGTATCTTTTCTCTTATCTTATCATAATTACTAATATAAATGATACCGAAAGTATGTGAGGAAGGATGAATGGTTGTTTGTTACTCTATACGCAAAAACTACTGTTCAGTAGTTTTTTGAATTTAACAAAAAAAAAAAACAAGAAATTAATATTAGAATGTTTGTGGTTCTGTGAGAATACCGAGTAAAAGTATTACTTAACTTAATATTCAGTATTAATGGCTTATGCTGCACTAACGTAAAATAAACAAATACTTTAAAATACTGTAATATAACTTGTACGGCATAATAACATATGATTGGTAAAGACATTGTGAAAAAAAAAAAGAATTTACATGAATGAAACCGCGGGCGGAAGCTAGTCCTTAATAAAATGTTCACTCGCTTGACAGACCTTATCGCAACGAGCACGTTCACGCGTTGAGCGCGCAAGTAGACGTACTAACGCAGAATAGTGTACCTAATCTTGGTATCTGTAGAATATCTTCTAATCCGTGGTCTCTGCGGTATTCACTAAATGAGAAAAGATGCTGTCCATAAAAATGACAAACAGCCCAACAAAGTCTACTAAATCCAGCATCAAAAGCTTGCGTTTAAAGAAAGCTCGGCATAAACGTCAAATACTGCCCCAATGAGATTGGAGAGAATCTCTTTATTTCACCACGAAACCGTGGTAGTACTTACTAACGAAATTCAATTACTGACGACAAAGAGTAAAAATATTCTTTTCCCAGTCTGAGAGGGAATAAAATAAAATGGTGTCTAACTACGGGTAGGTATTCAATAGCGGATACGGCTGTCCGAGCCGTGACTCGTGACACGAATTGTAGAACATTTTCCCGATACGCGTATGAAAGTGAGTGCAATGGAATTTAATCAGGAATGAAGGGAATAATCCCGTTTATTTGACTATTGTTAGCTTGTTTTATATGCATGTGGAATGATGTCACGAAAATTATTTTAGTATTCATTCATCCGAATGTGGAGTTTTTTTTGTTTTTGTTTTACTGCTTTCATTAGTGTTCATTGTTCTGTTTTATCAATATTTAATGGGACATAAAATATAAAAGTGATACCTAAAAATAAAAAAATGTACTAACACGTCCAAAATTTTAAATCTGAAGACCCCTTCTACTAAGCCTTTTCCCAACTAGGGTAATTTCCGGTCTAACCGGATACAGCTGAATGCCAACAAAGGACGACTGGATATCTGACCTATACAACCAAGTATCTGGGTAATACCATATCCTTTGGTAAGACTGATCCTCAGACTTTTGTTTCGGAATGTAAATAGCTGAAGCTACAAAATCGCTGCTTTATAAACAACATTTCCAGCGAATTCTTATTAAAATTTAGTCGCATTAAAAATGTAAACTAATCTCGCCTGCCTGCTCACCCTGGTTCCCTTGAGCGGTAATTAGATACTTGCGAGGGTTCAAAAGGTACATGTCTCAAAGTTCTCGGGGAAGCAACTAATTATGAGCATTTCATGCTAGTCTGTTGGTAAAAAAAAAAGTTCGGAGTACCCTCGAAGCGACAGCAACATAAATGCATAAAAGCAAAGCGATGATACCTGTATTAATAATAATAATAATATTTTCGGACAACAATAATCCAGCGTGTTAGTAAAAAATAATGTAACTTATCACTAGTGTTATTAGCTAAAATAAAACTGAGAAGAAGACAGAATAAATAGTATTGTGAAAAGTACATCCCCTAATTAACGTTTAGTGATTGTCTTTCTCACAAAACTTCTCTCTTCCCTCTCTCTTCTCTCTCTCTTCTCTGTCTCTTCTCTCTCTCTTCTCTTCTGTTCTCTTCTTTTCTTTATTTTTTATTGCCTGAATTATTTCTGTACCAGTTTTTACCCGTAGCTTTGCTAGCGTGGATAACTGGACTTGCCCCTAAAGACCGTTTTATCAGAATATCGTGTCCTATGTCAGGTTTATAACAAACTAAGGTCTATTCCGTATGCTATCGGCATCCGTTCAGCAGTAAGGGCATGAAGGCGTGAAAAACTGATAAACAAACATCACTTTCACATTAGAATGTTAGTTAAAGGGTAAGGACCAGTATGGCTCGCGAAATTCATACAATACTAGCACTACACCCGCGACTTCGTCAGCGAAAATTGTGATAGCTCGGCTAATATGCATGATATATTTATAATTTATAGCATATAGCACTCACGAATAATGTAGCTTTCTACCAGTGAAACAATTTTTAAAATTGGTTCATTACTTCCGGAGATTACCCCTACATACAAACAAATTTTACCTCTTTATAATATTAGTATAGATACAGCCTGACAGTGACGACAGTGACGTGTAAATTGCAAAAAAAAACGTAAGAAAATGAAGGCGGGCTACTCTAGTACTT
Organism: Noctua comes; assembly: GCA_963082995.1. NCBI lineage: Eukaryota > Metazoa > Arthropoda > Insecta > Lepidoptera > Noctuidae > Noctua > Noctua comes. The sequence continues at coordinate 11,092,905 of OY720277.1, read as the reverse complement.
CCCCCTTAAGATTCACAGCTTCAAAACAACTGCCCTCACGGCCATTAAGTAAAAGCACTTCATTTTCTTCTTCTTTGATAGGAAGAACTGAAAACCATCTCTGATTTACCACAGTGTGACTAACGCGACACTTCAGTATGAATATTACATTTTATTTTAACTTTAAAAGTAAGTACGAGCAAAAAACTTAGGTACCTTGTACTACTCTCAAGAGAGCACTGAATTTGTAATAGTCGTCGTACCTAGCACTTGATTTTTTATATAATACTTTTTATACGAGTTGTTTCTCGTGACTTCGCTCGTGTGAATGTCGGAAATTACGCAATGGATACTTTCTACGTGAATAAAAACTATCCCTACTTTCTCCAAACTTAAGTCTATCTAAAGTCCAAAACCTGTGTGCTAAAAATCATCGGAATCCGTTCAGCGGTTTAAAGCGTGAAAAGGTAACAGACATACAGATGGGCAGAGTTACTTTCACATTTATAATATATACTAGCTTTTGCCCGCGGCTTCGCTCGCATTAATTTAGAATTTGACAATCTATTCGGGTTGTACTCTGCTTGTAATAATATAATTCGAAATTAAAATAATAATAAAAATCAAAATAAAGACAAGTGGTGCCATCTATTATAATAATAACGTTATTGTTTTTTACCTCGGGAACAGTACTTTTTTTCGGGATAGAAGTTACCCTATGTCCGTTTCTGTACACCTGACAGCGGATATGCAAAATTTCAGGATGATCGGTTCAGTGTTTTAGGCGTAAAAAGGTAACAAACAAACAAACTTCCTTTCGCATACGTATAAAATCATCATAATAAATTATCTGGGAGCTACTTGTTACAGATTTCACAATTTATGGAATCCCTCAAGTGTGAGTAAATCAAACCGAAATAAATAAAATACAACTCAAAATTTCAAAAGCAGAAAAGCTTGTAAAGACACGTTCAGATGCTTAGTGTTCACAAATCTCCACCAACGTGTCTTGGTTTTCAGTCGGCTACGTACAAGACGGCGAAAATATAAACGAGACAGTCTTTAGAGGTTTTTAAGCAAAAGCTTCTAGAAAATGTGCTAAAGGATAGCTGTACACGTTTCTTTTCATAACATTAAGGTAAAGTTAAAAATAGGTGAGGTGTAAATGGAATGGACGATGTTAAATGGAAAGTCTTAAATAAGAAGGGTGCACATAAAAATAAAAAAAATGTAGAATGAAAACTATGCTTTCAATATTGATTGCGGAGACGGGGAAAAGCCTATAGATGTTTAAGGAAAGTGCTCAGAGGTAATTCGAACCATAAATGAAATTCAATATATGAACGCAAATTAACGTTTTAATTTTGTCCTACGAAACAAAGAATTAAATGTTGGATTAATCTATGAGCGAAACACGCTTTTTTTTTAGAGCCTTTATTGTGCACTACTGCCCACTGCTGGGCAAAAGGATCCCCTTTGAAACACACCTACCTCAGTATATTTTCTGTTACAAGATACCTTAAGTTTCAATGATTATACCACACTAGGCTTTCGATATTATTGAAACTCCTTGTATAAATATTGTATTGTCTCTGTGTTACATATTTATACCAGATAAATATTTGCACAAACTGCCATGCTGAAATTTCAGGACTTGCAGCGGGATTGTTGCCATAAGGATATCAACCGTTTACCCTGTTCCCAGATCCCAGATCTGGCAAATACTAGGAAAATGGAAGCTTGGGATTTGAATTGAAGCCAATTCTTGGAAAAGGTGCGTCGTATTCCTACCTACAGCGTTATTAAAAGTGCATGTAGAATCTCCCTACGTGTGAGTGCTCCGTGGTAGTTATGTGACTGACAGCGCCTAAACCTCGTAGCAGTTACGGTTTTCGAACGATACGTCAAATTTGGTTGCCTTCGATTGCCAGTGGGTAGAAATTGTCAACGCTTTTATGAGCTGGAGAGGTGTCTACAGGGTACAAAAGCATCATAATAAAGGGTGTAAATAGACCTTTAACGAAGCCGAAAGGCACTTGTTCTCCGCGTCTTTGCGATAATTTTTTTGTTCTAGACCATACCTGGGAACCTTCTAGTTACGGAGATATTGGGGTCCAAGTTTCAACTTTTTCACAAGTTTATTTTTATACATGTTTTTAATGTAAGATTTTTCATCTTTAAACACCTCCACGACCCCCGTACTATTCATTCAATACATCCATCAGCACAATGCTTTGAATACGTTCCATCGAGTCCTACCGTAAAACGTGTTATTTCACCCAAAAAAAAAGTCGTTTCCCAGCAATAATTTTTGCGTAAAGTTACTTAGTTTGATGTACAGAATGCTTGGTGAAGGGTCCGTTTACACCCTGTATACTTCAATATTGATAAATATCATCTGCTTACAAAGAATAAGCGAGCTTATCAACAAAAGCAGGATGAACGAGCAAAAACGTGTTAAGTGTCCATCATTGCCCGCAAGACGACACTGAATAATTCTTGGTGCCGGGCAATCAATCAGGGGATTATAGCCTAGGCAACTCTAATGTCAACGTTATTAATAAAACTGCTGGATTAGCCCCTAATTCACGATCACAAGATAAATGTGTCAAAGTAAAGGAAAATGTTTTAGTTTGTTTTATGTTTGGGTACACCTGTAGGTTAGAGGTGAGCTTTAAATCTGTTTTGAGGATTATAGGGGAATCGGAATAACTTATATATTTGGGCACGAGGATTCTATAAAGGGTGGGAAACTACCCTTAACGAAGCCGAAAGGAACTTGTTCTGCCCGGCATTGCGATATTTTTTTTTCTAGACCATACCTGGGAACCTTCTAGTTACAGAGATATTGAGCGTCAAAGTTCTTTTTCAATATTTTTTTTTTTAAATACATGTTTTTAATATTATAAATTTACTATACATACCTCCACAACCCCCGTACTATTCAATAGATTCATCAGAACAATGTTTTGAGTGCGTTACATAAGTCCTACCGTAAAACGTGATTTTTCACCCCAGAAAAAAGTCGTTTCCTAGCAATAATTTTTGCGTAGAGTTACTTAGTTTGATGTACAGAATGCTTGGTTGACGGCTTCGTGAAGCATCCTTTTTCACCCTGTATATTCATAGACAATTCTGTGAATTAGTTTATTTACACTTAAGGCGAAGACAGAAAAGTGTTGACGTTAAATAAAATCTTGAGAAACACTACTAAAACACCAAATATTTGCGATAAAAGAATTGGATATAACATGTATGTAACTTGTAGCATGTCCCAAAGGTTTACTTGTAAATCATAATTACGAAAAACTACATTTTCCTGTTTGTAAGTAATGAGGAAAAACACGAGAAAAATTGGACCATGCTTCAGGACTGATTCCCACTAGTTGGACATATTACATGTTATCGATGTTTTTGTAGTTTCCTAACATTTGGTATAAATATTGCTGTGTAGGGAGCTGACCCACTTTTATTATTTTACTAGAAGGATACTATACACCGTGTTCCGGACAATATACATAAACTTCGACCAGATGTTCCGACCACGGAAATAAGCATTTTTCATTATGGACACATTCATGAGTTAATTTTTTTTTTACTCTCGGGTTCCTCTCGTACGTGCAAAAGAAATGCAAATAGCATTTGATAATTTAATTACACTAAGCGGCAACATAGGCCAAATTAAGACCCTTTCTTACATAGCTCAATTAAATTTCATTAAATGAAATTACAAATATCGTTGTAACGAAGCCTTTTTAAGTACTACTTCCTGTGTTGGATTTAATTTGTAAAATATATAGAAGCGTTTGCCAAATATGGATAACGTCAACAACACGGTGAATATAAATAAATAGAAAAATGCGAACAGTTTCGAAATGAGAGTACTTTTATTTTTGTCTTAAAACAATTACGAACCAAGTTGAGCTAAAATATTGTAGAGCAAGATGGCTTTTGTAGTTCTTGCAAGAAACTGTATAATACAGTGAGGTTTAGATTACAATAATTAATCATGTTGGCAACACAATACCGTCCGCATTGCTGATTGATTAATATTAAGTGCTTCCAACCTATTGCAGATATTGATAGATTCAGAGCGATGGATTCTGAAGAAATTCATGGAGCAATGTGTTTTATGTGCCTCTATTGCCGCGACCATCAATAGCACAAAGTCCACATAGAAAACTTTTACACGGAAGCAATTACTGTAAAGTATATCTTCTTCATCCTCGTTTAATATCCATAAACTGTAACAAACTCTGCAAGCTGAACCTGATAACCAGAAACTTAATTTAACTACCCACAATAAAGTTGAGTATATATCTCAAAGTTATCATATTAATTTCACGAGCGATTAGTTATTAAAGCCGGCTTTATTCGGACCTGGCTACAGGTGGGGCCATAAATTATTCCCCAAGTCCCTTTACCCTACCCGTTAATGGGGAAACACACATTCACTTTGTATATATTTTTTACAAATAAATTGTATACTTACGACAGTGGGATTCCGGTCCCTTTACCGGTTTTGCCCGCGGCTTTGTTTACGTGTAACTTAATCTATTTTTTTATACGGGATATATAATTTTCTTTCCTTCAAAAGAAAATATAGTTTTATTTTTCTACGGAAACTGAGTTAAGAGGGAATAAAACTAAATCGTAAGTCTTTTGATGTAATATTTTTGCGACAGTTGGTGGCGTGGAATAAATTTGGTTTGATGCTTATAATACGGTCGGCTATCAAATTATAGTGACCGATTGTGGCAGTCAAAAATCTGCAGACTCCTAAGGAGGGGTATTTTAATAAGAAGTAACTTTAGAAACTAATAAAGTATCCTCACGTTAGTGACTTTAGAAAACTTGTCGTTACTCTCGAGTGCTTATTTAAAACCCAACCTTGCAATTTATTTATGAGTTTGTCCATTTAATGACCGTGGTCGGCTATAGGAAAGTTGGGTCAGATTCCTATCCTAATTAAGTGCTCTGTTTACCCATTAAACACTACAGAGTAAAGATACCTTTGCAAAACTAAGCGAAAGTAGGATGTCAAGGCCTTCCCTTTATTTCGTATAAAAAAAAGTTATTGGTATCACCAGTAAACAGGCTTGTATGAATAGATGAATAAATCGAAGTTGGCCTCCGCAAGTAAATGAGTTTCCTCATCCTTCGTCTTATCGCGAAGAGACACAAATGAAGGTCATATGGGCGCCACTATCATCATGAAAGTTCGAATAGAACACGCGTTTCAACGAAATGGAGGCTTAGAACTTGGAACTTAAGTCCCTAGAAGCGTATGTTAACTATTTTGTGTGTAACTAGCGTCCTGCCCGCAGCCTTTGTTTAAGTTACACACTGTGTGTTGATCAAGGAAATAACTTCTAATAACCTTTGACTTTTAACCACATCTAATAATTTATGTGTTCCTAATATATGACCCGACACAAACATACATTTATTAAAAATCATTTAGGTACAAGTAAATTGGATGACCATTCACCAAATGCCCATTTTTTGGGACGTCCGATTCCATTTCAAATTCGATTTTTTCGTACCAATTAACATCCTGTATCGAGATAAATCGAACGACGCGTCATTTGGTCGAATTGGTTTTGTAGCATTTGCGCGAATTTTTAAAAATATATGCGTGTACGGGTTAAATATGTGTATTTCCATGTTATGTATCGGAAAATGTAACCTTTTGGTTCGAGAAACCTGTTAAATACAATTTGTTGTGTATTCGCCTCGAAAACAAAAAAACGCAATATGATATTTCTACAAAAACAAGAAAAGCACGTTAGTACATAACAGTTTTAAATTAAACTCAAGTCAACATTCAGAGAATATTACATTTTTGAACCAATAAACTAGGTCCCAAGTTTTATTTTTTGAAAACCAATTTCATTTTGCGTTTTCAATGTAATAAAAAGTTTAAAGTGTAAAAATGTTTACCTTACCAAAAGATTCGCTCTTTTACTGTAAACTGCTGCTCTGCTGAAAACTGGTTCTTTAGAAATATGAAAAGGTAACAAAAGACATAATTATAATATTATTGACTGACCTGTCTTGTTCAGAAAATGAATGATCGAACGAATGATGCGGATCATCGCATCATTCGTTCAACCTCGGGATAAGGGCAAGTTAACACGTCTAGAATATCCAGGAGAGTAGATAGGATACCCTCATGCCAGTCTTCTACGAGGGCAGAGGTGTGCAGTATACCTGAGTGTTTGTTGTGTATTTTTTTAAAGTAAAAGTAGGTAACTCACAAAATTTTCTAGCGGGTTATTGGGTGACCTTTTTAGTCATTTTTAGTTTCTGTGTAAGTGAATTATTGTTAATTCTTGATGCGAATAATATAGTTCAGAGCAGAGGTGTGCAGTATACCTGAGTGTTTGTTGTGTATTTTTTTAAAGTAAAAGTAGGTAACTCACAAAATTTTCTAGCGGGTTATTAGGTGACCTTTTTAGTCATTTTTAGTTTCTGTGTAAGTGAATTATTGTTAATTCTTGATGCGAATAATATAGTTCAGAGCAGAGGTGTGCAGTATACCTGAGTGTTTGTTGTGTATTTTTTTAAAGTAAAAGTAGGTAACTCACAAAATTTTCTAGCGGGTTATTAGGTGACCTTTTTAGTCATTTTTAGTTTCTGTGTAAGTGAATTATTGTTAATTCTTGATGCGAATAATATAAAGGGTCTTTCAAATAGGGCGGGTCGATGTTGACAGTTTGTGGCGGCCATGTTGTTTTGGCGGCATCTGTCAAATGCGTTGTTATTTCTTCAGTTACTTATGCCAAATCACCATGGCAAGTTACACGATTGAGCAGCACGTCCAAATGATAAAACTTTATTATCAAAATGAGTGTTCGTTAGTGCAAACGTTGCGCGCATTACGTCCATTTTACGGCAGACGCAGTGGCCCTTCAAAGTCGACTCTCCAACGTTTGGTGACCAAATTCGAGACGACTGGTTCGGTAAACAACCAACCAACATCCTTACGTCAAAGGAACGCCAGATCGGCCGAGAACATCGCTGTTGTCCGTGAGAGTGTGCAGGAGACTCCGAGGCAGTCGATTTCTCGCCGTGCACAAGAACTCGGCCTTTCGCAGACTTCAACTTGGCGAATTTTGCGTCGGGCCTTGGGCCTAAACCCGTGGACAACATGTGGTGGAATCACATGTTGTCCACGACGTTACAAGACGGCGCTACGTGCCACACAGCGAGCGACACAATGGACTTTCTGCATGAACGGTTCGAGGGTAGGGTTATCTCTCGCAGAGGTGACGTGATTTGGCCACCAAGATCGTGCGATTTGACCCCGCTAGACTTTTTCTTGTGGGGTTTTCTCAAGTCGCAGGTCTATGCCAATAATCCGCAATCAACCGATGCCCTGAAAGTCAACATAACGCAGGCCATCGCTCAGATTCAGCCGGATCTATGCAGTAGAGTAATTGAAAATTGAACCTCTCGGATCCGTGCCACCGTTCGAAGCCGCGGTGGACATTTAAACGATGCCATATTTCATAAATAATGGCATAAATGGGCCTTTCAAAAAAAAAAATAATTTCTTTAATATCTCACATACAGCTTGTTTTATTTAATTTCAACATCGACCCGTCCTTGTTGAAAGACCCTTTAGTTCTTAAACCATAGCTTCGTTTCCATGCCCCAGATAATAATCTTCATAACTATTTCAAGGTACAACTCAAAATATTAGTAAAAGTTGAACATATTAAGAAAACTTTCATACCCAAAAAAAGGAAAAGAAACGCAACTAAAAGGCGAGTTAAAAATTTGATATCTTCAGAATATTTTATAACCAGAAAGTCGCTGAAAGTTACTGAATTTACATTTCGCAGTCGCTGAAAGTTATTTTTTTATACATGTGGACACTCAAGTTGACCCCCATCCGAAAGTGGGTTAAACAATCCTTAACATAAAGGTAATGTTAAACACGAAAATCAAACAGTTAGCTTTGTGGCTTTTTATTTTATAAAAAGGTTACTTTTTGCCGTTTCTGTTATGAATGCCCATTTTCCCTAACTAAACGTACCTACCCAATATATGTTACGCTTAAAAGCCGAAGTAAGGTTACACCTAGTTCTAGCCGGTTATACTTAGGTGCGGCCGGCAACAGTTTTGTATCCTTTTTGTTGGTAGTACACACCGAACAAATGGATTGGGTTAGGTTTGGTTAGAACTGTGACCAAACGCGCGCGATCCGAGCGAGCGCAGCGAGCGGTGCCGCGGCAACTGTACATCCAATTATATCCATAAATAAAATTGAAGTGCCTGTTTGTAATTTCAAAATAACAGCTTTTTACTAAATGCATATGAAAACGCTACTTATAACAAAAACACATTTTTTTATACATTTTTTTCTGTCTATCTGTTTGTCTGTCAGTTTGTTCCGGCTAATCTCCGAAACGGCTGAACCGATTCGGACCGGATTTTTATTGGCATATAGCTTATGTTATAAGAAGTATCATACGCTACTTTTATATTTGTAATCTCTTTTTAATTTACTTCATTTTGATATCCTACTCGATAGGTTTGGTTGAAAAAAAAAATAACGACTTTCAATTTAGCGCCAAAAATCCGCCATTTTTTTTTATACACTTGTCTAAGGACACTTTGGTTTTGAGACGAATGTAATGATACCTTAATCGTCGAAGTCCATCCAGACATTTGGAACATTCGAGGTAAAAAAGAAATTTACATTTATTTAAAAACAAACATATTTTATAAATATACAAGATAGGCGCGAAAAACATAACCCATCCTTGACTGTCGGGTAAAAACATTCGTGTACTTTTTTACAAGCACGACTCCATACCTGACAACAAAAAAGACATCTTAGTACAATTTTCACTGAGTTTTGTGTTCAACAAAAGCGTGTCGGTGTTTTTACCTTTAACGTGTTAAAAACTTGCGATGTGCCACACTTGTTAAAAAGTTCACAGCGTTTAAGTATTTTGGAGAACAGTTATTTTTCACTTTTTCAACTTTAGAGCTTTCACTTAGACCACGAGTGACTAAATGGAAAGGTAAGTTATAAAGGGTGTAAATAGACCCTTAACGAAGCCGAAAGGTACTTGTTCTCCCCGTTTTTGCAATCATTTTTTTCTTCTAGGCCATACCTGGGAACCTTCTAGGTACGGAGATATTGGGGATCACAGTTCCAACTTTTTCACAAGTTTTTAATGTAATATTGTACTTGTCACACCTCCACGACCCCCGTACTATTCAATCCATCCATCAGCACAATGCTTTGAGTGCGTTCCATCGAGTCCTACCGTAAAACGTGATTTTTCACTCCAAAAAAAAAGTCGTTCCCCAGCAATAATTTTTGCGTAAAGTTACTTAGTTTTAGATGTACAGAATGCTTGGTTGACGGCTTTGTGAAGGGTCCGTTTACAACCTGTATGTCTGTTAGGTATACTAACTTGGTTTATGTTAACAGATGGCTGTTGTTGAAACTTGCTTTTTACTTACGTTTAGATTAGTTAGTTATAATCCTTCAACTGGCAAAGTCATCAACATTTTCATTCACAAAACATTTCATCACGCCTGTAATCCCCGAAAGGTTAGGCAGAGGTGTACCTAATAGTACATCCACATTTCGCCAGTTATGTTTAAGTCCCATGTAATAAGAGGCGAGCCTATTGCCATCACCCCTTGCCTATTGCTATTTCTATTGTTAACCAATTTGCATGCTTTAGTCTTAAGCAAAACATGTATGATCTATCCTTAACTCATGTAACACCTTCGTATACCATGTTTTACGCAAATAAATAAAAATGAATATGAATATGAATATCAACCAGGCACAAATCCAGACTCCGTGGCTGCTACTGAGAAATTCCTGATGGGTAAACCAATATCACCAATATTGCCCGACCTGGGAATCAAACCCTAGACCTCTTGCTCAGCAGTTGCGTTTGCTACCATTAGACCAACGAGGCAGTCGGATTACAAATATTATGTTTAGTTTTATCAATTAAGTGTTTCGTCAGGTACAAGTAAGCTGCATTTAACTGAGTACTGTAATATTTTATATCTGAAAAATGCACCTTGTACAAGTAGGTACTCATCATTACACGATTGCATCTTATAAGTTCAGTCAAGATTTATCGAAGGAAATATTCCTCTATTGGAAGCAATACCGTTATGTCAGTATCAATATTGCGACTTCTAAGTTCACAAAGACCTCCTTTTAATATTCAATAAGCCGATGAATTCAATAGCTGCTTTCAAAAGATTTGATCTTACTTATTTTATGCTTTTGAAAGGATTTCATTCCCAGTGTATACAAGGCTTTATGTAACTTCAGTAATGGAAATTAAGTTTCATTAATCCTTATTTTAAAGTAGCTTAGGTTGGTAATTGAATGTACAAGCACTACAGATGACAAGATGATTCAGAAGCTCTCAAACAAACATTCAACTCTGTTTAATAGTCGTCTTCTGAACTATGGACCTATCCCTCACCCAAACTGTAACATAGAACTCTGTCTCCATTTCCACATCTAGTCTGTTCCAGCCACCTTTTAAAGTCATCGATTCACCTACCTGGAGAGCGTCCCTCGCTACGCGTGCCGATACACGATTGATCTCCGATCCAGGACTCGTCATCTCCACTATTAGTCCTTCGCCAAGGCCAGTCTAGCCTAGTCATAGATACTAGCTCAGCTCCTGCCCATTCCTTGTGCAATACCACCTGCACCTTGAGGAACCCGTCCAAGGCCACTACCAACGCTATTGAGATGGTAGAGGAAGGTCGAAGCTTACTTAACATAAAAGGAACTATCGAGTAGGTAACGACGAAGAAGAAGATGATAGTAACTTTATCACGAAGCACCGTGCTATAACCTGAACCGATAGTATTGAGGTCATTTCATGTGAAAACTGGAAAAATCCTTTCCCATCATGTACTTAATATTATCCTTTATAATATTAAGTATATGATGGGAAAGGATTTTTTGTGAAAATCCGAAAGGCCCTTTGTTCTTTCCGCCAATTCGACCATTTTAATGTTCTGGAAAATACCTGGGAACCTTCTACTTACAACATTTTCACACTTTTTTTTTTAAATACAAATTTTAAATGTTGTAACTTAACTTTAAATACCTACATGACCCCTGATTTATTAAATGCATCCATCACCACAACGTTTTAAAGGCGAGATTGAGCGCTACCGTAAAACATAATTTTTCACACCAAAACACAAAGTCGTTTCCCAGCAATTAATTTTAACGTAGTGTTACATAGTTTGATGTACACAATGCTTGATGGAGTGATGGGTTCGTGTAGGGTCCGTTTATATAGTTTCCAGAATGACCCAAAACAAACTTCTTTTAAAAAGCTATTGCTTTTGATGCTACGAATGCTTCTCTCAAAAAGTAATAACCCAATTTTAAAAACAAAAATATTTTCATATTCATATGAGACTTTTCGATGTCGAGCGGTTTCGGAGTCCAACTTTTGTGAACGAGAGTTGTATTATAAAACTCATTACTTTCTTTGCTTTGCCGTATGTGTTCTGGTTTCAATATGCACCAATGCATCTCGCAGTTTGAGGATGCTCAAACTTTGCTTTGAGTTCTTCTGACCATTTTGAATGTAAAACATAACCTGGGTTGTCCTACTAATATTAAGTATAAATGCGAAAGTTTGTGAGGCTGTCTGGATGTTTGATACTCTTTCACGCAAAAACCACTGACCGGATTTGCATGAAATTTGGCACATTGATAGTTTATAACCTGGATTAGCATATAGAATACTTTTTATTCCGGTAGTACGATCTCGTGGGACAATTACCGAACACCACGCGGTCGAAGCCGCGGGCATAAGTTAGTAAGTATCATGATCTATTTTATGAAAAGTCGTAAATGAAGTATCTGTCTACATGGAAAGAAACATGGTGCTTTGATTTAATTACTGATATTGCTCGTCTTAAAAATTGTCATAAAGAATTTTTTTTTTTTTTAAATTGACTATAAAAAAATAAGGTTTACTTTTTTGTATTTTTTTTTTTTGAACAACCGAACATAATGCGATAACCAAATATATGCAAATTGATAAGTAGTGTGCCATTAAAACGCACTGCAGTTTAAAACCGCTGTTTAAATTTATAATTTATACTAAGAGTAAACTAATTAGAACATTAATAGTAGTTTCCATTAAACAATGCACGTATGAATTGAATGCGAGCATGTTTGCGACATGTGTGTCCCATTTAGAACTGTGTGACGTTAGGGAGGGACACTAGATGGACAGGAACAGAAGGACAGTTCTGTACAATGAGTGAAAAGGCACTCACACATATACATAACTCTATTTTTGCATCACTGTCAAAATCAGAATTATCTTGACAGTCGTTACAATAAAGGTGTTCTTAGATGGCCATCAAAGTCTGTCGAAATAAAATTAATCTTTATTATCTTTTACATAAGGTTGTTGTTGAGTTTTTGCAGTTAAAAGTAAAATAGCTGTGTATAAGCGCACCCGCGACTGTCATTTGTATCAGATGATTTGAGATCTTTGTAAAGTATGACCACTTTAAGTGTACAGTTCAAGGTAGCGCTGCTTGTCAAGAAAAAATGCATTGATATGTCAAACTTTGTATTTTTATTTTAGTTCTGTGTCCCGCCTGCACAGATAAGTTGGTTGTACTATACGTTCGCATCTGTGTGCATGCGCCTGTTTTCGTTATACAGGGTGGAGACGACAATGCGACAATAAATTAAACTGTATGTAACTCATGACGTTCCCAGTCTGCATACAAAAATTCAATCCAAAATTACTGGATATTTTCGATTAAATTTTGTATGCAGTTTATTCACAGGACGTTATTTTTCATTTTTAGCATTTTCTACATAGTGTAGATAATAGGCTACCAACAACAGGTTAACGAATCCCGCATCGGTATAAACGTTAAACACATGTTTCTAACTCGCTACTTCAAAAACCTTGGCCAAAATTGTCGTATTGTCGTCTCCACCTTGTATGATGCCGGGCCTTCTGGATCTATCTTTCTCAACTTCGCGCGTGTGACGTCAGAGCTATTTATTAACCCCCTCCCTCCTCAACAGCATGTTTGAAGGCCGTGTGTTCACCTCGAACGCTTTCATGTCCTACTGATATTCGCGTGACCAACTCATTAATATAAGATAACCACTAACCTCCATGCCTCAAAAACTGCCATAACTGTGTTGGTTTAGCCTTGTAACTCCATTAGCTATTTACCGGGTTAATATTTCAGTTGACTGCCTCGTTGATCTTGTGGTCACAAATGCGACTATTTAGGGTGGGGTCCTAGTTTCGATTTCCGGATCCGGGAACGTATTTTCCCATAAAAAGGTCACAATGGTCTTTTTTTTTTTCTGTTGGCTAATCATCAAATGACCCCCCTCCACTCTGGGTGGAGCGGAAGGGAGTGTCAGACTTATACTGACTAAAACCCATCCATGTTCCTTCTTTGCCCTTTGTGTTCCAGGGCCACGATATCTTTTTCGAACAGACCAGCAGTCCTGGCAGGTCACAACAGCCTTGAGTATATTTTTGTCCGGTTATTAGGAATAGGGTTGCAGCCTAGGTATTACAACATTACTGGTGAAATATGAATACGTACACCTTTGCCTACCCCATTGAGAACGGCGTGGCGTGATGTTATTTGTATGTAATTTATACCGCCTTTGTTAAGAGTAAGTGAAGCTGTAAGAAACAGGTACGGTAGGCCAAATTGAAGACATTAAATAACATTTTGAATGTCGTCGCAATGGAGCAAAAGATAACACATTGAAAGGAAAACTCTGTCACGCAAAACTAAGGCTTCTTTTTATCCCCAATAGATATGGTTTCCTGTGAAGTGTGTCGTAAAGAAATTATACCTCTTTGCTAACTACGTAGTCACACCTTTGTGGTAGAACATTAATTTGAAAATGATCTTTAGGATAACGTTAATAGGGACAGAAACCGGCCATTGTGCGAGTTGGGCTCGCGCTCCGAGGGTTCCGTAAAAACTAGTAGGTAAAAGTATTTTATTATTAAACAACATATATACGGTTTTCACATTTTTTCCATTACATGTGCTTTAAGGTATTGTTTCTTGCTTTTCTTAGATTCTAGGTTAACGGGAAGTACCCTAAAAGTTTTGATTCCCTTGTGAAATCGCAAAATATGCGAAAATTTGCGACATAAACGGTCATATCTTTTAAACGCGTTGATTTACAAGTTTGATTCTTTTACAGCTCAATGAGACCGTAAACACAAACAAACAAGAAAAATATCAACTAATATCTCTACGTATTCTTCTGCAGTTTATGAAACGCCTTTCTAAGCGCTTCTTCGATTCTGCCATAAGGCACCGTAATCGCCTGATCGCATCGGCCGCCCAATACGAGCCCTCCCGCATAAGTCAGATTCACCGACCAAGGCACACTCTCGTCACTCCCGAGACGCTATCACCCTCCTCCAGGAGAGAAGTAGGGATACTAGCACGCTCAAGAAGAACAGACGCAAACAGCCGTCATTCTGTCCTCGCCGTCGAGGCCCATCGCGACATCCCGATCCATGCCCTCCCCGACCCTTGCTCGAACCAGTCCGCAAGGCCTGTAGTTGTAAATCAGTCCCTAAATAACGAAACCATTCAGATTCAGCCAGTCCCTTTGCTGTCCTCCCCCAGCGAGACGCCCTAAGCCGAGGCTCGTACCCCTCAGGCGGTGCCCTTAGCGTGTAGTCGCTTAGTTTGTAAGTTTTTGTTGCCCTGGCTGGAGGTCTTACATTCAAGGCACCCACAGGATAGTCCGGTTAAGCAGACAACAACCTCCTAGGTTGACCTGCGAGATGCCATTCACGAAAAATAATAAATAAGCGTTCTTGAGAAAAAGGGCCTTGACAGACAGACGGACAAAAAAGTGATCCTATGAGGGTTCTTTTTCCTTTTTGAGGTACGGAACCCTAAAATTTATAAAACAAATAAGTTAATGTTTTCAAATATGCCTAGGAGTTTATTATTAAATATATTTCGTACGATAGAGTGGGCCGTCTTAAACCTAGTCATATGAAAATAGGTTAATAACGGTTTGTTTAGCTACTAATTTATATTATGTGGCTATTTTTAGCCTACGCACGAGCGAGTCTAAGGTTGATTTTCATGAACTCTAGGCGGCATCGGATTTTTCAACGCTCGGCTCAGTGATATTTTGATATTGATTTAGTTTTAGTGATAACGGACATAACTACTATTACTATTACTGCACTTACAGTGACATCGCGAAACTATTGAAACAAACAATTTAAAAAAATTGGACGTGAATCCAAAATGTACGAACATTTTATATTGAATGAGGTCACCGAGATTTTCAGAAAGCGACCTTAAATAAAAAATAAAACAGTCGTCAATTCATTAAATGACAAAAGTATGAACCCTCTTCCAAATAAAAGCCTCCTGTAGTATTTTATGTAGTTTATTTTCGTACGCCATATTATGTTTGTACTTCGCAACGACCTCTTTATTTACCCTCAGTATATAAATTAAGGAGCATCGAGCGTTTATTATGTACGTCAGTTTCCTTATTCCTACGCAATGAACAACAAACACGACCTGGATGTTTTCAGAACGAAAATAGACATAAATAATCCACGAAAAAGGTAAAAATATTATAGCTCCGTGTTTTAATAAACAAGCATATTTTTAGAGATATACTATACAGGGTCTAAACAGACCCTTCACATAGCCGTCAACCAAGTATTCTGTACATTAAACTAAGTAACTTTACGCAAAAATTATTGCTAGGAATCGACTTTTTTTTTGGGGTGAAAAATCACGTGACACGCTAGGACTCGATGGAAAACACTTAAAGCATTGTGCTGATGGATGAATTGAATAGTACGGGGGTCGTGGAGGTGTATAAAGTAAAAATCTTACATTAAAAACATGTATTTAAAAAAAAAACTTATGAAAAAGTTGGATCTTTGACCCCCAATATCTCCGTAACTAGAAGGTTCCCAGGTATGGTTTAGAACAAAAAAATGACCGCAAAGACGGAGAGAACAAGTGCCTTTCGAATATGTTAAGGGTCTATTTACACCTTTTAATAAAATACCGTATTTTAGAAAGATACTCATCATTAATCTCGTTTTAAAACTGATTTTCCACTAATTTCGGCTCAAAATCAGTTTAATTTAAATCTTGAGCATCGTTCTAGAATTATTTTACTTTTTCAGGCATACTATATCCTGCACCCTAACCGATACGCGATCGCCTAGGGCCGACCTTCACGCATCTGTTTACTGTTACTGCCTGCGTTATCCCACTGCTGGGCAATGGCCTCCCCCCATGACCTCCAAATATTTCCATCCAGGGCCAATGAGGACCACCGTTGGTTCTGCCCAGCTCGTCCCTCCATCTCCAAAACACAAATTACTGACGTTGCTCAAAAAGCCGCTAAGCTCAAGTGGGACTGGGCTAGCCATGTCTACCGTATGCCCGACGAGCTGTGGGCCAAAACAACCACGTTGTGGAGCCCTGACATAGCCAGAAGGCGACGCAGTAGACCTTGCAGGGGATGGCGGGACGAGCTGGACAGAACCACTCATCTGTTTACCGAAAGAATAATATTTTTTGGCAATCTTAATACATTAACAAACATTAAGAATAGGTTTCCGGACGATCTTAGGCAAGATCTCAGAATATCATTTGTTCGGAAAACTAGAAGGCTCCTTCTGACGTACCCTTTGGTAAGGAGTTGTTCTTAAAAGGAGCTCGAGTCTGTCTGAAATTACAAACCTGCTCCATAAGTATTAATAAAAGTTAAGTAAACCACAAACAAACAGGCGAGAAACCAAGAAGGTAACACAAAATCCTCTCTTAATAAAACATTAGTATGATAACATTACTAATTTGGTAGTAAGAACACGCTATAATACGCACCGAAACGCGGGGTGCGCAAATTTCCTGTCTAGCATAATGGTTCCACCTTAATTCATGACCTCGGGCTGCTCAAACCGCAGACGCGTGACATAATGAATATTGCGTCGCCTATGAAAGCCTTTTAAAGACATTTTGTCATGGTTACCGTCAGCTGTCATGTGATCAGGCAAAATAAAATAAATGAGACGAAACGCCACTAAAACGGGTGAACGTTATTTTTGGGTGAAAAAGTTTGACGTGTATTTATGGTGGAGTTTTTAAAATGTCGCAGGAGTTATAACGATGAAGCAAAAGTTAAAATGTGTCGAATGGACATCGCTGTGACAGTGAAAGCCACTTGTCTAGACCTCTTGCACTCTTTATTTTTCGGATGGGTAATCGTCAATTGACCCCTCCCGCTCTGGGCGGAGTGGAAGGGAGTGTCAGACTTCTACTGACTAAAACCCATCCATGTTTTTTCTTTGCCCTTTGTGTTCTAGGGCCGCGGTATCTCTTTCGAACAGTCCTGCAGCCCCGGCAGGCATCGGCCCTTGCCTTGACAACTCTTTGAGGCCCGCATGGAACACGAACGCGCCGTCGACACGGCCTGTCGTCATAAGATGGCCGGAAGGCGAGCTAGCCCATTGCTCACTGTCCACAGGCCCTTGCACTCTTCAAATTATAATATGGTTACATAGGAACATGAGGAGAAATTGTCATGCGATTTATACTTTACAATATTTTGCTAATAGACAAAGACAACAGTCATGACTAACAATAGATATTACTTCAATACATAGGTCACTGCCAAGAATTAGTATTACTAAGACGACAGATTAGTTAAAAAGCTTTCAAGAAACACTAGTGAACACTCAGTCAATTAGTCAGAGATTGAAATGTCTGTCTATTCTTAAGAATCACTAACTTGAGGAAGTGGAAACTTAGGCACAATCTATACATATAATAAAATCGTAGACTTTCCGTGTCTGTACATTACATATTTTTACAAAAAAATCACTGGAAGGTGCTAGAAATAAGTAATAGAAAGTAAAAAAACATTTTTTTAAATTTTTGTCTGTTTGTCGGTTTGTCTGTTTGTTTGTGCGCGCATCACGTAAAATCCCCTCATTGTATTCAAAATCTAAATATTACAAAATAAGAAGCATTGTTCTGGGTATTATTTAGCGTTTATTTCATCAAATTCGGCCAACAGACGCAAAAGATATTAATATTTAAAATTTAGTTGGTAACCTCATGCGCGATTTCTATGATAAAAATAATTTACGTAAATAGGTTTTAGTTTCGCCAATTGTGAACCGATTTTGATGATTCTTTTTTTGTTTGGAAGAATATTATTCCGCGATGGTCCCATTTTTTATTTGATGAAGATCTGATGGTGATCTTTGGAGATATCAATGGAACTCTTCAATAATAGACAGCAAATCTGTCGTGATTGCTGCAATCGCTTGGATGTTTATTGTTTACACAACACCATAACATAATATCACGCCTGTATGCTCTGAGGAGCTACGCAGATGTGTACAGTGCACCCACATTTTGATAATTAGGTATGCCCAGTTCCATTTTGTTGGGGATAAGCCTATTACCATGACATGTATTGTTAACGGTTATCTAATGTTTCACCAAAACTCCTTCGATAATTTTTAACCGACTTCAAAAAAGGAGGAGGTTCTACGTTCGACTGTATGTATTTTTAATGTACACCGATTTCTCCGCCAATCGTCGACCGATTTTGAAAATTCTTTTTATATTCGAAAGTCTATACTCCTGAGGTGGTCCCATTGTCATCAAGTCAGAATCTGATGATGGGGTCCCAGGAAAATTAAGGGCAACCCTCAAATTTTATGGGCATTGATTGATACAGTATACTTCCCATGTGGTCCCATGGTCATCAGGTCAGGATCTGATGTTGGGATCCTGGAGAAATCAAGGGAATTTTCTAAATTGTATAGGCACACATACTCGCAGGCATTATGCCTGGTAATCATCATTGTGTGTAAGTTCAGCGATACCTTTGCCAATAGAGAACCTATTTCAATGATTTCTTTTTTATTTGGAAGAATATTATTCGGCGGCGCTGGCCCCGTTTAAATTTGGTGAAGATCTGATGCTGATCTTCGGAGATATAGGTACAATGGAACTCAACAAAATTAGGCAGCAAATATGCCGTGATTGCTGCAATCGCTTAGATGTTTATTGTTTACACAATATCCTAACATAACGCCTGTATGCTCCGAGGGTGTACACAGATGTGCGCAGTATAACCAGATTTGTTTATTTTTGTTGACAATATAAAATAAATGCATAGCAAATATTAATTGTATAGGATATTACAACTAAAAATGGAAAAATAAAAAACTTATTTGCAAAAAATAAAACCGCCTTCAAAAACACAAATAAGCAAAAAATAACTTTAGCTTCAGAAGTCGGTGACTTTGTTTGTTTGATTCAGTTTTTGTTTCCTTTTGTCTTTACTCTTTGCACTAAAAATTTGGTACTGAAAGAGAGGTTTAATTATGAGAAATCTATCTAAATATATGAAAGCGAAAGGTCGAAAACCGCTTGACGTATAAAGATGAAATTTGGCAGGCAGGTAGTTTATAGTTAGTAGACGTCCGCTAAGAATGCATTTTACGACAGGGCCGAATTAAAGAGGTCTAAGAACTCTCGCAAAAAGTCATTTAATGTTGTATACAGAACGGTATTAGAATAAAAAGCGCTAAACAAGGTTCACTTTCAAAAAAAGTTGTATAGTGCCAAAATACACCGATTTTTGAAGCCATATCGTCGCCTCAACGCCATTTAATTTTGTTTCGGACCTCTGCCGCCCAGAATTACAGCACCCAAAAGGACGCCTTTTGTAGTCATCAGTACATTATCACCTTTTGATCTCGCAGTCAGTTCTCACACATAACATAACGTCACGCCTTAAAGCCCCGAAGGTTTGGGCAGACGTGTACCTACTCGTACACACACATTTCGCCAGTTATATTGAAGTCCCATGTAGTAGGGGGTGAGCCTATTGCCATCAACCGGGCACAAATCCAGATTCGCGCCAAATATCACCCAATCTCATGTTGATAAATCTCACGTGAGATTAGGAGGGAGATGAGGGGTTCAAGCCAAATCTCACGACATCCCACCAGGGGAGGAGGGGGTCGAAAAATCGCCTCACGTAATTAATGGATGCCCCCTAAAACAAGCATCTCCTTGCTTAAAAGGTGATCTTCCAAATCATGTGTTTGATAACTTTATGTAATTGAAATAAACATTTTTTTTTAACACTGCCCGACCCGGGAATCGGTCCCCACGCTTAGTAGTCGCGCTTGCGGTCGCAAGCGCGACATAACTGGCGAAATGTGTGTATACGAGTAGGTACACGTCTGCCCAAACCTTCGGGGCTTTAAGGCGTGACGTTATGTTATGTGTGAGAACTGACTGCGAGATCAAAAGGTGATAATGTACTGATGACTACAAAAGGCGTCCTTTTGGGTGCTGTAATTCTGGGCGGCAGAGGTCCGAAACAAAATTAAATGGCGTTGAGGCGACGATATGGCTTCAAAAATCGGTGTATTTTGGCACTATACAACTTTTTTTGAAAGTGAACCTTGTTTAGCGCTTTTTATTCTAATACCGTTCTGTATACAACATTAAATGACTTTTTGCGAGAGTTCTTAGACCTCTTTAATTCGGCCCTGTCGTAAAATGCATTCTTAGCGGACGTCTACTAACTATAAACTACCTGCCTGCCAAATTTCATCTTTATACGTCAAGCGGTTTTCGACCTTTCGCTTTCATATATTTAGATAGATTTCTCATAATTAAACCTCTCTTTCAGTACCAAATTTTTAGTGCAAAGAGTAAAGACAAAAGGAAACAAAAACTGAATCAAACAAACAAAGTCACCGACTTCTGAAGCTAAAGTTATTTTTTGCTTATTTGTGTTTTTGAAGGCGGTTTTATTTTTTGCAAATAAGTTTTTTATTTTTCCATTTTTAGTTGTAATATCCTATACAATTAATATTTGCTATGCATTTATTTTATATTGTCAACAAAAATAAACAAATCTGGTTATACTGCGCACATCTGTGTACACCCTCGGAGCATACAGGCGTTATGTTAGGATATTGTGTAAACAATAAACATCTAAGCGATTGCAGCAATCACGGCATATTTGCTGCCTAATTTTGTTGAGTTCCATTGTACCTATATCTCCGAAGATCAGCATCAGATCTTCACCAAATTTAAACGGGGCCAGCGCCGCCGAATAATATTCTTCCAAATAAAAAAGAAATCATTGAAATAGGTTCTCTATTGGCAAAGGTATCGCTGAACTTACACACAATGATGATTACCAGGCATAATGCCTGCGAGTATGTGTGCCTATACAATTTAGAAAATTCCCTTGATTTCTCCAGGATCCCAACATCAGATCCTGACCTGATGACCATGGGACCACATGGGAAGTATACTGTATCAATCAATGCCCATAAAATTTGAGGGTTGCCCTTAATTTTCCTGGGACCCCATCATCAGATTCTGACTTGATGACAATGGGACCACCTCAGGAGTATAGACTTTCGAATATAAAAAGAATTTTCAAAATCGGTCGACGATTGGCGGAGAAATCGGTGTACATTAAAAATACATACAGTCGAACGTAGAACCTCCTCCTTTTTTGAAGTCGGTTAAAAATTATCGAAGGAGTTTTGGTGAAACATTAGATAACCGTTAACAATACATGTCATGGTAATAGGCTTATCCCCAACAAAATGGAACTGGGCATACCTAATTATCAAAATGTGGGTGCACTGTACACATCTGCGTAGCCCCTCAGAGCATACAGGCGTGATATTATGTTATGGTGTTGTGTAAACAATAAACATCCAAGCGATTGCAGCAATCACGACAGATTTGCTGTCTATTATTGAAGAGTTCCATTGATATCTCCAAAGATCACCATCAGATCTTCATCAAATAAAAAATGGGACCATCGCGGAATAATATTCTTCCAAACAAAAAAAGAATCATCAAAATCGGTTCACAATTGGCGAAACTAAAACCTATTTACGTAAATTATTTTTATCATAGAAATCGCGCATGAGGTTACCAACTAAATTTTAAATATTAATATCTTTTGCGTCTGTTGGCCGAATTTGATGAAATAAACGCTAAATAATACCCAGAACAATGCTTCTTATTTTGTAATATTTAGATTTTGAATACAATGAGGGGATTTTACATGATGCGCGCACAAACAAACAGACAAACCGACAAACCGACAAACAGACAAAAATTTAAAAAAATGTTTTTTTACTTTCTATTACTTATTTCTAGCACCTTCCAGTGATTTTTTTGTAAAAATATGTAACGTACAGACACGGAAAGTCTACGATTTTATTATATGTATAGATTTTTAAGAAATGATTCCCTAGAAGTACCCTACCACATTTTACTAGACTTCTCAATATCAAAGCTTCTATTCAAACACACGAAAAGTAATTTCATTACTCTGAACTTTTAGACTCAAATTCACAAATTATTTTCAGTTGAGAGTTATTAAATGTCCTCCCATTACTTTCATCACATGTTTCTAACTTATTAAATACATGTATGACATTTATTATACGTTTATTTTTTGTCAGCATTTGATCAGAAAACTCTCATGGAAACAGTTTATTTAGATCTTATTTTATTAACAGTCTGCTTTCACCCCCGGTAATAATTTAATGCTTGGCGCACTATTCTATGATTTAGTTCCCACAAACGTTAGCTGTACGTTGCATTTTGGTGTATATCACTTCCATTTCTCTTACGAAGAAAGCACTTAGCTTTAAACAATATTAATGCCTGGTCAGCTGAAAGTGCTACAAGGCAAGTATCTATAGACTATAGACTAGACTTAAGATTGCAGAAATACACAGTTTAATTCTGGACCTAAAGCGTCGACGAACAACCCCGGACAACTATTCCTGTTCTAATTAGGTGCACAGAAAAGCTGCTTGAAGCGCTTTTTAGCGCAGATTATTGAAATAAAACACAACCTTGTTATTCGTTCATTCATAAATGTCATAAAATAGAATTGCTATTTTTTTTTTAAATACAGGGATGGCGATAGCTATCGTAATATTTGTGACATAATCTTAACCTGTAACTCCTTTGTTTAAAACTTTCGAGATT
This sequence comes from Noctua comes, assembly GCA_963082995.1. Classification (NCBI taxonomy): domain Eukaryota; kingdom Metazoa; phylum Arthropoda; class Insecta; order Lepidoptera; family Noctuidae; genus Noctua; species Noctua comes. Next base: position 11,069,820 of record OY720277.1, on the reverse strand, counting down.
TTCAAACAAAATTGGCTTCTTCAAGATTTTGAAAGCTTCTACCATAAGATCGTTAGTTTTTCGTCAAGTCTTGATGAATTTGTAATGTTACTTCCAAAACTTTGAGACGGCGGCGCTGTGTCATTGTTTTCTTGATAAACATTAAGAAATTCTGATTGTATCTTCGCGAGGATTTCAAAAACTTGTTAGAAACAATTTCTACTAAAGCCTTAATGAATCCGTTCCAGTATCGCGATGTATTTCACGATACGTTTGTACGTATTTTATAGCGACATGGATTAAAGGATTTCTGAATATTACCAACCGTTACTGTGTCTGTGCGAGATTCATTGGGATATTATCTACTTTGGGAGTTTACTTACGTATTTTTGGGACCAAACGGTACTGGTGGCGGTGGTGGTAATTACAACAAATGAATAGAATTTTAAAGCCGGTTTAGAAAGGACTGAGTGCTTTTAGATAACGTTTTAATATATTAAATAATCTTTACTTGTTTTAGCTTTGGCACGAGGTTCGTTCTCGCAAACAGGACCCTCTAAACGTTCCAAGTAGCCGACGAAGATAGTTAGATACTGCATTAGTTACAAGTAAACGTGTTGCACGTGACTCCATGTCCAGAATACGTGGCTCAATGGTCTGGCAGTTTGTTAGTACTGATATTCTACGACCTAACTCAAGACAGTTCTGTTATTTGTTATTTTTATGTCAGACGAGATTAATCCCGGCTTTGATAACGCCCACACATAAAGTACCCTGTAACGTAAGGTCCTTTATTTTCTTCGGATTTCTACAGACTTGTAAGGCAGTAAATACCCTCTTTGACTACAACCTTTTTATTGCTATTAGCATTCAGCTTCCTGAGCGTGATGCTGACTTCAAATAGATTACTTGCCAGGCAAATCGGCAGTCTTTAAATCTTCCTTTTTTATATAAAAATAATCCTCGTATTTATCCAACTGTGCAGTGGTTCGGGGTTAGCTATCTCTACTAACAATATATCATTACAGTGGTCCCCGTATTATGACAGGTCTTTCGTTATTGTTACTTCCATAATTGAGGAACGACCGGTACCGGGCAGTGTTTGTCTCTGAGAGTACATCATCAATTCTCGCTACGTTGCCATTCGTAGATATCTTTGATAATTAATGCTATTTCAGTGCCAAATTCTATAACAAAGGCTTGGCAGAGAGGCGACAAGCACAAAAAATAAGGTTAAGTAAATTTATCATCGGAGACGTTAGTGTGTATCTGGCTTATATAGTCTGTGAGTATGAAGGGTTCTTCAGTACTTGTAGGCTATAAAAAGGTGTCGTACATAGTTGTTAATATAATAATACATGTAAGACAACTGGTACACGGTTATTTGCTGCGTAGATCACAATATAGGTCACAAGACTTCGGTACAGACTAATATATTTGCACCAAATTTTCATGGACTGTTTCTTGGCGAGACATAACGTCGCCAATGTGACCCCAGACTTGGCTTCCATTCAGTATTCGCATTGATATAGCACTTATCCAACAAACTTAAAATCTGGTGCAATGGGTTCTGCGGCCCAATTTTGTATTATTTGCTGACAAGATTCGTGTGGGGAAGCATTAGTGGTACCTACAGTTTCAAAGACTTGCATGGGTTTCAAGAATTTGAATGTATTAAAAAGCTTGTTAAAGTATCCTTTTGTTTGAATATCATAAATACTTCTGCCATCCTTAGATAATTTTGTTTCCTTCCACTTTCATGCATCGATTCATTCACTTTTTTTGTACCATTGATTTATCCATTCAGGTCAGACGTTTCATTGATTTATCCATTCACGTCTTTAAACTCTTTATTTAATTAATTTGGCATTGAACACTCAGTGCCAAATAAACATGGCCCAAATTAAACCAGTTCGAACGCAAACGATTCCTATTTAACGTATTAGTCTGTGTCGCAGTCTAGTCTATTAGTTCTAGCCAAACTAGCTTAGTTTGCGTTTTGCCTAGTTATGTTGTGAACGGTACATTAAACATTTGTATTAGACAGAATTTTGTCCCACAAATGGGAACAAAAAATGAGATTGTACTTGTGTTGTTGTTTTGTCCTGTTTGTCTGCTGCTGTCATTTGTTTTGTTGCCAAAAGTATTTTTTTCGTCACTGACTGTGGGTCTCTGAAAAACAAAAACGGTTTCATTTCATTTGGGTTTGATAGCGACTCTTCGAACATGCTTTAATTCATTAGGTAATTTAAATGGACGTAAATGTCACTACTATTTTGGTCTGCTTTTTTACTCCTCCTAACAATCCAGAATTGATAATGAAGCAATCAACTTGTTTGTCGAGACTAAGTGATCTCATTAATAACAGAAATGGCCGTAACAAAAATACATAGGTATAACTGCTACTTACCCAGATGTTTTAATCCCTTTGCCAACTCTTACGTCACCCACGCAAAATTGGGGTACCCCGTTCTGTTCAAACACAGGATTACGACACAAAAAGAAAGACTAAACAACATAAATTGTAGGTTCCAGTACCTAAGCTTATTGCCAGTTTCAGTTTAGTTATAATGCTTTGCTTAACTTAAACTACGTTGTGTTAGGTAACAAGAGCCCGTATTGGCGATATATAAAACAATTTGTTGGCAAGTAATAAAGCCCGCACATTGGTCTAAAAGCCGAGCTTTGTAAACAGCCTGGCTTTGATTTATGATCGAAGAAATCGGGTTTATGAGTTATTTTTGGATCTATCTGTATTAATAAAAATATAGTAAAGATTTTTATGAGTTATCCTGCGTTATTGGTTGGCGTTATATACGTCGTAACCTTATGTGGGTTATATCCCAATAATCGTTGATTATATTTCAATAATCGTTGATTATATTTTTACGAGGTTTTTGGCAATCGTTTTCGTTATCAATAATTATGTGTTGTAGTTGCTAGCTTAGATTACATAAGTCAATTTAGAGATTTATTCGTTACTAGCTGTTGCACGTGACTTCGTTAGCTTGGAAATTTTGATGTGTATGTGTGACAAAAAGAAAAATGCGATTTCAGACTATTATAATATCTGTCTCCGTGCCAAATTTTATCTGTTTTGATCTTTTCAGCCGTTCTGGTGTGAGTTAATGACACATATTTATCCAAATTTTGGCATTTATAATATTAGCTACATACGGGGTGTAAACAGACCCTTCACATATCCGTCAACCAAGCATTCTGTACATCAAACTAAGTAACTTTACGCAAAAATTATTGCTGGGAATCGACTTTTTTTTTTGGGGGTGAAAAATCACGTTTTAAGGTAGGACTCGATGGAAAGCACTCAAAGCATTGTGCTGATGGATGGATTGAATAGTACGGGGGTCGCGGAGGTGTGTAAAGTAAATCTTACATTAAAAACATGTATTTAAAAAAAAAACTTGTGAAAAAGTTGGAACTTTGACCCCCAATATCTTCGTAACTAGAAGGTTCCCAGGTATGGTCTGGAACAAAAAAATGATCGCAAAGACTTGGAGAACAAGTGCCTTTCATTCATGTTAAGGGTCTATTTACACCCTTATATAGAGTAAGAAACTGACTGGCTGACTAATTCATTGACTGATCGATCAACGCACAGTTGAAACTGCTGAGTCTAGAAGCATGAAATTTTCAAAAACGTTCCTTAAATGACGTAAGTGTGCACTAAGAAGGGATTTTTGGAAATTCATCTCCAAAGGGGTTAAAACGGGGGTTGAAAGTTTGTATGAAACTTGATCAATTTTGCGAACGAAGTCGTGGGCATGGGCAACAGCTAGTAAAGTACAGATAACATAGTTATGAAAATCTTTTATACATAGGGAACTTGTCTGACCTAATAGTAGCAGATTATAGAAGATTTTTGACTCCCTGAAATTAAATAAAACGGCTACGGAACTCTAAAAACAGCTCCACCCACTGAAGAATCCAAGTATCACCGTGTTACTTTCGTAGCTCAACAATAACAAAATTCATTGACCTTTTTTAGTGCGGAAGTTAGATATGGCTGCGGGTATGTCAACCTTTTTAGTGCTTATGAACTATGGAACTCCCGATAGGGTGCTTTGTGCATGGTATCTCGATATTGGTGCTTTATGGGTGAAGGCGTAAATAAATGTTTGGAGGTGAATACGATGAATGATGAGGGTATGAGGTATTTTATTTTTGATCGTGACAGCAGTACATGGTATTAGGGCTCAAACACAAAAACACGTTACGACGACGCAACGTCCCACCGCACGGCAACGTGACGTTGCACTTTGCGTCACGGTGCCGTGACGTGAAAATCCACGTCGAGCAACGTAAATAATCACGTTACGACAACGCAACGTGCCACGTTGCACAGCACGTCGTCGTGACGTAAAATATGGCTGAAATGTATGGTCAATACGACGTCATTCAACCCTAGAGTTTACCACCGGAGTGGTTCTATTTTTTTAAAGTAGAACCACTTCGTTGGTAAAAAACTGTGAACGTTCCTTTTGCGGTCTTGAAATTCTTTATATGATACTTAAACTTTCATGAGGTCTTTAGATGGAGAACTAAAAGATAAATCACGAGAAAACCAAGGACTTAAGTTAGATGCAATTTTTCTTACTTTCACGACGAAATATCAAAGTTAAATATTATTATAATATAAATAAAGGTATGATGGAGGAAAATTGAGGAAATGGAAATTGGAAATTAAATCCTGAAAGAAATAAACATCGTTTATTCTTTCACCAAATATTGACGAACACCGTTAAAACGAATCATGAACTTTATTAAATCTTCAAACATCCTTTTCCCGAGTCCGACCCGACCGATTATCGAGTCACTTATCCGGAGAATTGCGATTACAACGCCACCTGGGAATTGATATATTGCTTTCAGGAACTAATTAAAACATTTCGAGTGTACCACTCAACCGTATCGGACGTGTACGAAAGGGCCAGAATTTATATCGGGTTAAAACAATTTGCGGTGTGTTTTGGTCCTGTGAACTGACAGTTTGGACCACAGATGTTTTCATCCTTTACAATGGTACAGTTGAAACTTTTGACCAGTCTTCGTGCCCTTTTTTGTTTATTTGACCGTTTCAATGGATTTATTGCGCTCGGTGTAATACAATTTCCTTTACGCCACGATCCAAAGATTTACCTTGCAGTAATTGGAATTTGTATTAAATTCTTTTCACGTATTAGAGCTAGCTATACAATAATAGATTATGGGTAGGGGCTTAAATTAAAATTTAGGGCAATTTATTTATTTATCGACAAAATAGGAAGTTATATATCCAGAATATGTTGTATTTACGTAAAACAGATTTTATAATCACTAATTTCAGACTTCCAAATCAATTATTATTATAGCTAGCCCACATTGTCACACTACTGGGCAAAGGGCTCCCTCTATTCCTCCTAAAGGTCACGCTTCTGTGCTAGTAATGAAATTCCAAATCAATAATTTATATATTCAACATGTACAATAGTGATACATAGGCGAACTGACTGCCACGAGGCATTCTCTACCAGTCAACCTTTGGGTTAAATAGGACAACAATGTGATAGGATTTTAAACGCATTTATTAAACAGGTGGTTTAAACACTGTTTTAAGCTTTCACGGTTTACAACTAATCTTATACTGTCACTTACGGGATATCTTCCGTGATTGTTCAATATTTTGAGCACCCGAAATAAAAAAAATAAAAAAAAACAAAACAGAAATAAAACAATGAACAATCACGGAAGATATCTCGTAAGTGACAGTATAAGTTTAAATGTGGTTTAAGTTACATTATCTGTATAAAATTAACTTCTTTTCATACCATCAAAGGTAGCGAACCCCTGTAATGATAATGATGATGCTGGTACTACATAAGATCGTTGTTCAAGACTGCCCTATGTGGCGTTACTTTGTAGTATAATACAGAACTTTATGCTCTACGAAATATATTCTGAAGCAGACCAGTGGGAGTATGCGACAATAAATACATTTCAGCGTCCTCCTGAGGTGGTGAGCACTTGTTTTATTATTTGAGAGCGTTCCGGGAGAACTTAGGTTTCAGTTTCCATTGTATATTACAGCACGGAGAGGACAATGTCAGTAATTTGAATGTACTCGTAGATACATCACCATTTATTGGAAATAGATCTGTGGACGGAAAGCTGCATTGATTTGTGACCCCCTCTTGTAATATATTTGTACCCACTTTATATGCGTGAAGGGTTCCCCATTAATTCAGGTGTTTGTACTTTATCTACATTTGATAGATTTCACATGCCCGTGTACCCCGAGGGTAACAATAGATTATTAACTGTGTCTCATAAAGGCAAAATGCAGATTTGGGTGGACCGCACCGTACTGCAAAATACTTCTCTTTCACTGTATATTTTGTTTGAACCAATATAGTAGAATTCGAGCGCGCCACTATCACTTTTTTATAGAAAAAATCCCTTGCGCTGCGGCCCGATGCCGCAGTAATGTGTTCTTAATTTCAGTCATAGACAGGTTATAATAATTACTTACCGCAATGTATTGTTAGGTTAAAAGTTTCAACATTGAAATAGCCTCTGTGCTATGAGTAATCTAAAGTTAGGATGTTCGTGTTCGGTGGTAGTTATAAACTGAAAGTTTTCAAGTATTGCAAGTGAATGGGTTACTTACTATAGACCGACCGTTTTAATCAGTCCTCTGCCTTGCCTCACCAAAGGCAAAAGAAAAAAATGTCTTAAAAAAGTAGTAGTCTTTTAATGAAAAGCAACCTGACGTAAAAAGTACTTACCAATTAAGTTCCCTTACTAATTTGTTAGTTATTAAAAGGTAGTATAAGCGGATTTAACTTTGATAATTTAAAGTCGGAACGTTTAGCAGTTTCTCGGAATTCAGGCTAGTCCTGTTTGTTTAATCCATAACCAGTGTAGCATAGTCGTTGATTTTAGGGTTGCTACCTTCGATTTCTTCATAAAAAACAGATCATCTCTTCATTATTGATCGAGCATTTTAACCACATAATCGACTACTAGATTCCTAAAGCGCTTCCATAGAGGGTTCTTGCTTTCTGCTATTTCGATACTTAACTTAAACATCTTAAGTTCTCGTAGAATCCCGTGCAAGGACATTAACCATAACGAGGTTCTAATGATACCTCGACAACACTGTAATCTAAACCTAGATCTTACAACCCTACAAAATCCTGGCGTTCACGTGAACTATCCAGAATCCAGTACGAATTCTGACCACGTCTGTTAATCAAGTGGGTATTTTAGGGACGGGGTTCTGCATACCTAATGAAATAATTTGCATAATCTTCGTTTGTTACCAGGGATTGGATAGCGGGGCCGTTGCAGTACACTTTGTTATACGAAAACAATGTTTAATTGTTGTTTCAGTCTTTTTATCTCATTCGTGTCGTGTGCTGTCGTGGAATAACGGCGGGATCTTAATTTGGTTGTATTCTGGAGGTATTATTGCTTTGTTTGGATACTGATTGCCCTGTTCTGAAATAATGGAATGGTGCACTGATTTAATTGGTTTCTATGTTTCTGTTTTTGTGGTTTTATTTCTACTGGCCTTATTCTACCCAGTCTGATCAATTCTGATGAAAGAACTAGTCGGGCTGAAGGAGTAAAAATAAGAATAAGACACTTTTATTTGTAAACCTATGTTTACCTTGTATATTGTACCTATGTACACTGGGCCCAAGTATTTGGTTTACAGTTTATATGTGTGAGTGAAGTCATAGTTATGCACACAAACACAAAATTAAATTAACTTGACTTGCTGTACGAGCCGGTAATATTCATACAGCCGCTCATTATTATTGTGTGAGTAAACATATTGTACCCTACACGGGGTTTATTTTTTTTATCTTTACGCTTGTCGGGTAATCTAGTAAAAATAATATAAACGAGTTTACAATAAAGCCCAACATTTTATACAAACTTAACATGGTAACCATAGCCGATTGGTGTAAGCGCTTGCGTTATCTAGTGATCTAACCTCGACGACGCGAGTTCGAACCCAACTGAGGAATTATTTTTGCTACTTTTTACTTTTTGTTTTTTAATAAATTTATTTTGTGGCCAATAAAATTACTCAAGCAAAAAGTAAAAAGTAACTAAATATAACCAATGAAATAATTTGATTTTTTTATTAGATAAACATTGCTATTGTTTGCTTAGCTTATCGCTTGGTAAATTGGTTGTTTTAAGGTTCAATTTGGTGGGGGCTGTATGTTAGAAAAAAAAACTTGTGTGGCCGATACAATGATTTAATACACTGATGTTTACCTGTTTTTTTGACAAATACAAAGTTTTTTATTGGTAAGGATGGACGTAAATAATTTGTCAAAGTAGGTAGGTATATAAATTGAATCAAAGTAAAATTAGAGGTGAAGTGAATCAACATGTTAGATAGTAAGAAATTATGACAACTTCTAATCGCATAACAATAACATCACTTCACCATACTTTCAATAATTTACGAATTGTGGTTTTAAAAAAAAACGTTTTATACCTACAGACTTATTACTAAGTTTTGTATTTGTTCTAATTTGCTTAACAAATATGAACATTATATGCATAAAAATAAGATTCACATTCGTCTACTAATTAAAATAAATTCGACTAATAATGAGTCGGCAATCCTTCGTTTTGTATTACTCCTTGTAACCTTCTGCTCATGAGATCTCACAGTTTGTAAGCACACTTTTATGCGGGTGGACAAGAAGGGATCAGCCTTGTGCCTTGCCACGATGTCGTAGTGTCGAGTCGATGAATTTGCCTTTGGTTTTGGCCTAAGATGTTCTACGTCTCCAAAATACGCATATCGGCGGACCCATAACTGCACGGTTCTCCCCTGTGGATAAAAACAGTATTTATAATACTTATAATAATAGCTAATATTATAATAAATAAACACTATATTTTTATACTAAATATACACTATGTTTATTCAATATACTTATATATACCTAATTAATATTACTTATAATAATACAATACATAAATATAAGATAAACACTGACATTAGCAAACATTATAATCTATTTTTATTTACGTTATTCAAAGGCTTTTCTTTAATCTGTCTAAAGGCTAGATCAAGCTAATTTTAGACCAAGCTAATTTTATCATAATCATCATACGATTACAAATTAAAAAAAAGAAACTATAATAATTCAGTTATGATAATATATTATTATAACTATGGTAGGTATTGCACTTAAGTTACATTAATTATTTATTCCTAGTAAACATCCCTTTCAATGTTTACTAGGAATAAAGAGAATAGAGGAGTTAGTTAAAGTGAAGTAGGTATAATATCAACGTAATATCTAACTGTTACTCACCGATATCATTAAGCGCCTTGTAATTTCACTTCATCTCATCGATACGCTAATCGATAACAATTCAAATTGAGTCAGCCCAAAATTTGGCGACGAGTTTGGCTCTTTCAGTAGCGTCCTGTGATGCATTTCACAGGAGCAAACAACAGAACAGCAGGACACGATATAAAGTGTCCCATCGTTTGTTAGGCAGCACCACATTTACACTCACAATTTCACATAATATAGATACGTTTTGCTCATCCAAAACAACGATTTCCACCTCTTTGAACATTGATAAATGTTGCATGGTTGGATCCACAGAAATAAAACCACACACATGCTCAAGAGTAGTAATCAATAAACTCAGTAATGCAAATACTCGTAGATTGACAAGTAAGAATGCTCATTTTTTATAAATAAAGGTGTTTGATAACAATATTTTTAAATTGTCGGTAGTTGTTGTCTAAACAGTCAAAATCAAATAGCCTGAGAGTTCAATGTTTGTCTCAAACGTTGGAATTGTTATAAATTCTACTTTAAGTAATGTTTTAACAAAATAATGAATACAAAAAGAAAAATAATATACTATTGCATGCATGATTTGAACTTACGACTTCTCGTTCAGTGACCAAAGACAATAGCCATTGTGCCAGGATTGCTATATTAACATCATGCAAAATATTATATCTCCTTCAGCATCATAAGTGAATGATGACTATATATTGGTATATGGTAATTGATGTACCACACGCACACTAATAAAAACTGAGCTCGCTCGTTTTATTTTGTGTTTGTGTGCATAACTATGACTTCACCCACACATATAAACTGTAAACCAAATACTTGGGCCCAGTGTACAATATACAAGTTAGATTCTCTCATGTTTTGCCGTGAAGCGTTCAAATATGAACGAAATAAATATATAAATTAAAAAAAAATTGCATACCGTCATTACCTATCTTATGAAGTTATTATATAAGAACTGGAATTTAAGATTACGATAACATATTCAATTAAATGCAGAAATAAAATGACAATTAATTAAAAACAATATTAAAAATTAGATCATCATCATCATCATCATCATTTCAGCCGAAAGACGTCCACTGCTGGACATAGGCCTCCCCCAAGTGTCGCCACATTGACCGGAAAAATTAGATAAATTTTATCAATTAATTAGCAAATGTTAATATAATAATAAACTAAACTAATAATTGCGATCGATTTCAAAACATTTCGTGTTGCTCCAACGATTTTCAAAAGCAAAACTTAAGATTTACGGTAGCTTAAGTTAGTCCCAATTTTTGTTTACTTTTCCGTCATCGTGAGTGACACTGTCTACACTGGCAGCTTAGTCACCAAATACCTGATTAGCAGACTACCACTATTAAGTTGCAGTTCAAATTAAGTAGGTGAGCTTTTCGTAGTCTTGTGTCACTAAGTAAAAGGTAAATATCATTTTACTTTATTATAAGCGCCATAAGGTTTGATGTCGTCAACCTAAATTAATCGATTTATGATCCTTCGCCGTAAATTTGCTGTTCGTGCTGATTTTTGAGTGAATGTCGCTTGTGACACGGATATCAATCAGTCTTATAAAAGCTTAGAGGTGCGTCTTACTGTGTGTTTACGACATATATTACTAAGTCCTGATTGTAAATACAGTATAGCGGCACTACAAAAAGTACCTACCACAACAACACTCGTCTCGTCTATCACCAATGTATATTTAACATTTGTACGCCCATGTGGTAGAATGTGTTGAGACAATCTACATTAACTCAAGACCATGTAATATACATACCAGTAGCGAAGGGTTAATTTTTGTAAGAGGTAAGCTGGAGTACATATCTTTACCGTATGGAATATTATTGGCTATAGAATACTGACTGCGCCATTTTTCAAAGGGAAGCCGGTAGGAATCGGGTTGTATGGAACCTTCACCACCGATACATACCAACCATGTTCTGACAAATAAATAATGATTCGATTTGATTTGATTTGATCTGGACGGAGGATCCTCCCTATTCAAGGGGGATGAAAAACTTTACACCCTGTTCTTCATACTCCAAACTGGTGATCCCGAAATGGACGTAAGCGTAGACTTCGAGCAACGTGACCTCATCAAGATCACTTCTTTAAGCCTTCGAGCAGCGAGTAACATAGCCAGCTAGATTCAAGTGGGTATTCCTGACCACCAGCATCCAACGGAAGCACCCCTGGTCTCGGATCACAGATTCCTACATCACAGATAACTGCTTATATAGGGTGACTGGTAATTAGTGACCGATAGGTATTTAAACACGTGATTGTACTCATGATATCAAACAACTTTCCCTAAGAAACATTTTTTTTAAAACTGATTCAATATTATCACAATAACACAACAGCCGTCTGAAAATCGCGCGCGTGCGCCTTTGACCTCCCGAGGTCAGACTATCAGCTGACAGATCGTGCCTACTTTTAATGTTAGAGCACGCGCGTTCCTTGATATCTTGTAGTTATGCGGTCCTACGTTGCATCTTAAAATATACCATAAAAGCACTTATGTAGTGATGATAAATATTTCCTAGAAGCAACTAAACACCATTTATTGTTTTAAAATAGGTAGGTACCCATTTTACTCAAATTGCCTATTTATTACAAATTTCGGTATTTTCTTAAAAAACACTCGAATATTATTAATATCGGAACGGGATATTTACCATGTTTACTGTTTTTTATGAGTTCCCGATATTTCGGCGCTGTTGCAAGCACCATGATCACGGATAAACTGAAGTTATTGCGGGTGGGTGTTTATGAGCAGACTAATCGGTCTAACCTCTTCCTTGTTCGTTTTACATGGTAAATATCCCGTTTCGAGTATTAATAATAAAGTTAGTGACCATAATAGTTTAAAATCTTATAACACTCAAATTGTCATAACTTTTAAGCAGATCAAGTTAAGGCTCTGCTACAGAGGTATTTTTTACTGCAAATAACCCAACTATCGCCGTGTTTCGTTCGATCCACGATTTTTTATCCACCCTGTATGTAGATTGACATAAACACCAATCTGCTCAATGCACCAAACTGTCCAGAGGTACTTACACAAAACAGGTATAAATCCATTTGCAGTCACATTGCTGCTCGCAACGGCTGCAACATCAAACACAGGAGGCTGACGCAGCAATGAATGTCGTACGTAAATTACACAAGCCGTCAGAGTTGTGGCACTGGGCCGCTGGTCTAACTAAGTAATGGCTTTTAAGCGCAATGCCCGTAGGTTTTACGGACATTGGTCAAGCTAATTAGTTTGGTGAGCAAATATTCTATTGGAATTTTGCTTCGGGGATAATTTATGTAGAGTGTGAAGAAATTAGTAGGAAGATATAACGGTCTGGCATTAGTTCTTTCTTTCTTTACTATCTATAAAAAATGATTTTGTTTTCGACTGCGGAGCATGAGATCCTGGTTTCGATTCCCAGGTCGGGCAAAGTGTTGGGTTTTTGGGATTTCTCAGTAGCAGCCACGGAATCTGGATTTTGGCTTGGTTGATGGCTCGCCCCCTGTTACATGGGACTTAAATAAAGGGTGTAAATAGACCCTTAACATAACCGAACGGCATTTGTTGTCCCCGACTTTGCAATATTTTTTTTGTTCTAGACCATACCTGGGAACCTTCTAGTTACGGAGATATTGGGGGTCAAAGTTCCAACTTTTTCACAAGTTTTTTTTTAAATACATGTTTTGAATGTAAGATTTTTACTTTACACACCTCCACTACCCCCGTACTATTCAATCCATCCATCAGCACAATACTTTGAGTGCTTTCCATCGAGTCCTACCGTAAAACGTGATTATTCACCCCAAAAAAAAAGTCGAATCCCAGCAATAATTTTAGTTACTTAGTTTGATGTACAGAATGCTTGGTTGACGGCTATGTGAAGGGTCTGTTTACACCCTGTATAACTCGCGTAATGAGGGTGTACTATTAGGTAGACATCTGCCTAACCCTTCGGGGATTACAGGAGTGATGATGTGTTGTTTTTGTACAAATAAATATTCTTCTTTCTTCTTCTTTCTAGGTAAGCCCAGAAGCTGGTCACACCAATAGCGGCATCAGAAGTGAAGGTGTATGGACACTTACAGATGGGGTATGGTTTGTTCGGAGTCACCCCATTCGCATTAGATGTCAAACAATATGAATATGTAATATGAATGATGTAACCAAGAGTTTGTAAAAGTATACTGATTTAAAAGAGTGTCCATGGAGTTTCTTGCCCGTTCTTCTCCATAGAGATCTACGTTAGGGAATGGGCAACTACAGTACTTTCACAGTTTTTATGCCTTGTGACTGGGACTGTAGCTATAATTGTCTTTGTTTCGACAATTCAAAAGTGCCTGTAACTGGCCTATTTGAAATAAATGCTTTGATTTTGATTTTGATTTTGAATAATTATTATTCATCCCATTTGCCCACTTACGCGTCAGACCATTAAAACAGTAACTGATACTTAGGAAACTCCCTTTACCATCACAACTAATGCAAAAACTTTTACAACACATGTTGCGTAAAGTATTCTAGCTTTTGTTACTTATTACTTACTTGTACCACGCCTGAATGTGTACAGTAGTGCACTACACCTCATTAAGAGTGTGAGTGAAATGCATTAGCATCCACAATGCTAACAGCACTAGGGCGTTTTATTGTTGCTCAGAAATACTAAAATGGTGTGATTATTATGTTAACAAGAACTCACCTGTATAATGAAATTAACCTGCAAATATTTTCTTGCTTTTTGCCATTAGGACATTTTTTTTTTACCTTTGCCCAACCCTAGGAATGTCTCCTGTATCGTGGGTGCGTTTACAAACATTTAAATTCCCATACACAAACAGCCAGACCCGGAACAACTACCTGTAGGCCTACAGGTAGTTGTTCCGTGCGGGAATAAACCCGCGACACGAAGCGCAGCAGTCAATCGCTCAGCCACTGCGCTAACCGTGCCGTCGTCCGTTATTTAATGTGCCTTTTACTGTAATACTCGATGCCTCGTTGGTCCAGTGGTTGCAAGCGCGATTGCTCAGCAAGAGGTTCTGGGTTCGATTCCCGGGTCGGGCAAACTGTTATTGGGTTTTTCCATCAGGAAGTTCTTCAGCAGCCACAGAGTACGGATCTGTGCCCGGTTGATGGCAATAGGCACGCCCCCTATTACATAGAACTTAAAAAAACATAAGTGGTGAAATGTGGGTGTATTAGGTAAACCTCTGACTAACCCTTCGGAGATAACAGGCGTGATGGTATGTTTACCGCAATAGAGATTTATGCGACCAAACTAACCAGTCAAAGCGTGGCGAAAATTTTAATCATAAATATTATTCGCAAAACAACAACTTTAACCAAATTGTCTATAACACAACACATTAGTATATAAACAACGAGTTGTTCTCAACTATTCACAGCCACTGAACAACGGATAGTTTTTGAGTTTGAGCTTAAAAACAATTTGTAAATGAATTTTGTATTTGTTAATTAGAACTGTTTCGCGCCAGATAGGTACACTGCTGGAAAGCTGGGCTGCTGGGCTACTTAACACTGTGTAGAAAACTTTTGGGATATAGATTCAATTTTCTCCCGTGAATTTGTGATAAAAGATGATGAAAAATAGGTACGACATACCTTCCTGACTGAACATTACACTGATACTGTATACGTCTAAACAGCCTTGATTATCTAAATACTTACATAAGTCATAGCGCAAAAATTACAAAAACAAAAAATCCTACCAACCAGTCTTACCAAGGGATATCGTATTACCCAGTACTGACTGGTTTATGATATAGGCAGTCGCTCCATGTAAAATACTGGTATTCAGCTGCATCCGGTTAGACCGGAAGCCGACCCTAACATAGTTGGGAAAAAGCTATGAAGATGATGTCATAGGACAAGAATGTATCCAAGCTACAGTTCAGATTTTCCGCAGGGTACGACCAGTGTTCCAGTGTTATAAATCAACTCAACACATAGTGAACAGGTGTAAATGGACCGTATAACACAGTGAACAGTTGGAAGCAGACCGTGTAACACACTTTAAAGTTCCTAACAGATCGAGGAGCTCGTGGCTAAATAATAACAGCCGCTCGGATCGATCTTTAGGTTAAGCCGTGCTTGCCTAGGTTGGTCTGTGGATGGGTGACCACCCATTACATACCGAGTTTCCTCCGTGCCTCGGAAAGCACGTTAAGCTGTTGGTCCCGGCTGTCATTTGTAGATCTTTGACAGTCGTTATAGGTAGTCAGTGGCCCAAAAAAGTCTGATAACCAGTCTTACCAAGGGGTATCGTATTACCTAGTACTAACTGGGTTGTGGAGGTCAGATAGGCAGTCGCTCCATGTAAAATACTGGTATTCAGCTGCATTCGGTTAGACCGGAAGCCGACCCTAACATAGTTGGGAAAAGGCTAGGCAGATGATGAACAGATGGCAAAAGATCCAAAACACACAAGCTCGTGAATAAACACACACACACCATCACATCTGAAATGTTCTAGACGCCAAAGAATTTAATATTTCAACCACAAAATAAAACACGAAGTTACATGATTAAAGCACCGCATTATTACGATATAAATATTAATATTGCCTTGACTGCATCGTTGGTCTAGACAACGCAAGCGCGACCGCTAAGCATGGATTTTGATCCCTAGGTCGGAAAAAATGCAATCAAGAGTCTGGAATTGTGAATGGTTGATGGCAAATACGGTTGCCCCCATAACATGGAACTTTCTGACGAAATGTGGGTCCTGGTAGGTACTTTACATCTTTAGCTACATACTCTTTCGAGTACATTATAACGATAATAAAAAAAATCTTACAACAAAGTTCAGGTACTGTATACAGATTGAAGTTCTTAATTTAGAATTGATAGAATATTATAATAGAACAATAATATTCAATTTTCCATTTCCCAGTCCCCCAGAATTGGGGGGCTGTTCTGTTTGGGACCCTAGTTTAAGGGAATCCTTAAACTAGGGTATACCTGTATCTTAGGGGGGCAGTGTCTGGCTATAGGGGCACGCTTATTATAATTCGTTCGCATTGTTGTGACGATGTTACAATTATTCAAGGTCTAATTAAATTATCTAGCAACAGACCTCTGATGTGACGAGTTTTATTCTTATGAAAAATGAATAAAGACATATTAAATAAAAAAAATAATGACAAACTAAAAAAAAAAAAAAAAATTGTCCAAAAAATAAAATAAAATTGTTAGGGGTGGACAGCCCTTTTCACTTAGGGGTATGAAAAATAGATAGTAGCCGATTCTCAGACCTACTGAATATGCATATAAAGTTTATATCGATACCGTACGCGTTTGCGGAATGTCGCTTCCTAATTTAATTTAACATTGTATAAATAGTATTATCTCCGTTTCTACAGTACCTATCTTCATACATTTATAGTATCACATACCTTGTAACATCTTACAAGTAGGGAGATGTAGGAGCCTGATTAATGGCTCTAGTTCAGAAGTATGCACGACCAAGTGCAATGTAAAACGGCTTGATTTATACCTAGTCTGACTTTGGACACTTCTTTACGTAAACGATCAGCGTTAACTATGTGTGTACGTATTTCCTAATGTGCATTTTGCTACTAATGCTATCTGAAACTTTTAAAATATATTGAGTACTAGCTGTTGCCCGCGACTTCGTTCGCGTGGACATTTTGATGTGTATGTGTGAGAAAAAAACGATAACCTATATCATTCCTCAGGATATAATCTATCTCCTTGCCTTACATTACGATCCAATCAGCTGTTTAGTCATGAAAACGTAACAAACAAACAGAGTTACTTTCGCATTTATAATATTAAAATGGATTATTTTGTAGAGGATATTAGGAATATACTTCGACTTCACGTTCCCATGTAATGTTCCCTAATAATGCCAAAAGAATACGCGCTCACGTGAGCGAAGCCGCGAGCACAGCTAGTCCCCAATAAAATGGAACTTAGCATACCGAATTATCAAAATGTGGGTGCACTGGTACACATCTGCGTAGCCCCTCAAAGCATACAGGCGTGATGTTATGTTATGGTGTTGTGTAAACAATAAACATCCAAGCGATTGCAGCAATCACGACAGATTTGCTGTCTATTATTGAAGAGTTCCATTGATATCTCCGAAGATCAGCATCAGATCTTCACCAAATTTAAACGGGACCACCGCAGAATAATATTTGTCCAAACAAAAAAACAATCATCAAAATCGGTTCACAATTGGCGAAGAAATCGCGGAACATAAACAAAAAAAAAAAATTCCTCCTCCTTTTGGAAGTCGGTTAAAAATCATCTTTATCTATCAATATTGAACGCGTAAACAAAGTTTCGTGACCGTGCTACTAACCGTTGAAGAGTTCTCTCTTGAGGAGACGATCCTGGATGCAGGATTAAGGAATGTCTGTCATAAAAATGTGTTGTCACCAGAACCAAAGGTGTGTGCAAAATTTCAGCTCAATCGGTTGTACAAAATTGAGTTGCATTCCACCCGTACAAACATAGTACCTTTACCCCCCTTTTTAACCCTTCGGGGGTAGAATTTTCAAAAACGCCGAGACACGTATAAATTAATTTTCAATCGTCAGCCTAAATACAAAATTTGAAGATCCTAACTTCAAAACTGACAGACTTTCATACAAACTTCAATCCCCTATTTTACCCCTTTAGGGGTGCAATTCCCAAAAATCCTTTCTTAGTGGAAACTTTCTCTTCACAAAGAACACACCCTCCAAGTTTCATGTCTTAAGGACCAGCGGTTTGGGCTGTGTGTTGATATATCACCCAGTCAGTCAGTCAGCTTATCATTTTATATATATAGAAGATAATAAATAAAGAACTTGTTTCTATGAACTGCTTCAACATGTAAGAAGTCGTTCAGGAATATTCAGAAAATAAAAACTGTTTTTTTGCGCTAATTGGTTTTATTTCATTAACAAGTAAGTAAAATGTGGGTACGTCAAAATAACTAGATTTCCGGATGACCTGCGTATACTTCGACGAGGCGTTGAAATTGGCTTGAAAATGCTGATCAATATAGTGTGAGTACTCCACATTTTTTTCATGTCAATTTACAACGTAAACGAGGCAGTTATATTTCAGTTTTCAGTCAGTTGATTGCTAAATTGGTGAAGTTTTATTCGAAATAAAAGTACCTACGATGTAGGCATGTTCCGTAAAACAAAAGACAAACAGAAATTTCTAGAATCTGCGGCTTCCAATCTGTTTTTATTGTTGACCGCTAGCCCGCAATAAGCTTTATTTACTTAAGGGTCTGTTTTGTGACCATTTCTTCCAATTAAGGCAATTTCATGGCTACAAGACTCATAGCGATGTTAGGAGCTTACGCATGAAAGAGACAAACTTTCTGAAGTATATTAATTTCTTGTTTTAACATAATTTCTACTAAAAACAAAACATTTTTGAACACAATGTAGAAAGCACCTTTATGATGAATGAGCTTCGTAAATTTTTCCAATTTTCACGTCACGGCATCATTTACTCCTTTCTCTTTCATATCCGTCTTCACATAATCCATAAGCTGATTATAATTACATATTAAAGTTTTTTTAAAAAGCAGTGAGTAAAGTGATTGATTTGGATGGGCACAATATTAATAACCTCACTCGTAGTAAAGGTGTAGTTACGAATACATAAAACAAGCAATTATTAGGTTTTAAACTGACAAGGTCACTACACTAAAATTATCATTAACACTGAAAACGGGATATTTACCATGTTTACTATTTGGTTTGCGTTCGCGATATTTTGGCGCTGTTGCAAGCACCATGATCACGGATAGACCGAAGTTATTGCGGATGGGTGTTTATGAGCAGACAAATCGGATTACCCTCTTTCGTGTTCGTTTTCTGCGCTGGGTACCGCTACCACTGAACACACCTTGTGAACACCCACGCGCAATAACTTCAGTTTATCCGTGATCATGGTGGTTGCAACAGCGCCGAAATATCGGGAACTCAAACCTACGTGTCTAAACACACTATGCCGAAGATACGCGATCGAAGTTCAGCACAATTGCGGCTGCAATGCTATTTGAATTACTGACGACACAATATGTCGAAATTACGTCGCGTCATAGCGTACAGCCTAACTTCGGTCGGGCGTAAGTTCAGCGGCAACTTATTCTGTGAGCACACTACGCGACCGAAGTTCGGTTCGATTGCCGACGAAGATCCGGGGGCGGGGAGCAGCGAGGAGCCGCCCGACAGCGCTCGAGACACTGAATACATACACTAAGTTGCGGAACTAAATTTCTGCCGCGTAAGTTTGGCACTTATGGTGTGTCATATCAGCCGAATACGTCGGAACGTAAAATCAGCCGCCGAACTTCGGTCGCGTAACTTCGGCATAGTGTGTTTAGACACTAATAGTAAACCTGGTAAATATCCCGTTTTCAGTGTTAATGATTTGTCTGTCTCCATTCAATACCCAAGTGGTAATTAATTAATACCCAAAAGGAACGTAAAGGGAAACAAGCCCTTAAAACTCCTTGGTAATTTATTATGTTGACACGTAACGTATTTTATGCATTTTGTGTACATAGGTGTGTTGGTACTGTATAGCAACAAATGTTGGTCATTTAGGCCGTGTTAAATAATTAAATTGTCCTTCAAACTATTTTACACGCACGTTATACATCAACTTGGTTAATATACTACAATTTATTAGTACTTGGATTAGTCTAGGTAGGTAAACGAAACTACATTTTTTTTATGTTCGTGTTTTTGACGACGCACGTCACAGCGAAAATGGACCTTGACAGAAGTACAGGCTCGGCACTTGTAACCTGTTTCGTCATTATGGTTAAGACCACTAACACAAAAAAAAAACTGACGAATTGATAACCTCCTCTTTATGGAAGTCGATTAATAAAACGGGACAAGCCGTACATGAAGGCGTACAACATTAATTTAACACTACATAGTTCGTATGTATTGCATTATTAAAATAAAGAAAAATGCAAAAAAAAAAGTTTGATTATCCGCTCATTGTGTCACCCTATGTGAAATGACTTTTTATGAATGTTATTTGTATGGTGTACATACAAATAACGTGTTGACGTGTTAACGTGTTGTTGTGTCGTGTTGTGTGTTGATAATATGTTCTATTCTTTTCTATTCTATTACTAACCCTAAATTGGGCGCGCCTAAAAAGTTACGTAAACGATCACGTGGAGTACGTGAACCCCGACACACCGATCACCGTGACACCCCGATCATATACATCAAATACGAAATACATGCAAAATTACGATTATGTTCGATACTTGATCATAAAAGACACTTGTTTTTATGAAGCTAACGGGAACTTCAGCGCTCAAAATTCAGAACTTAAAAAGTTCTAAACCTTTAAGGATGCGGTGGGGACAAATACGCGACCAATAACGGGTTAAATTTATTTTATGTGTCGGATTTGTCAGGACTTTTCCGTTAGGCTAGTACATCATGTGGGCAGACGATGGGCTTCGTGCAATGAAAATACACTAGGTGCGATACACTGTCTATAATAAACTAAAAAATTACTTGACACAATTACAATTTAACACAATTACACGGGGCACAATGAATCGGGTACAGTTCCAAGACGGCTCAACTCCGCTGCGATCAGACATTCAATGTCCTCCTCGCCTCCGAGCTGTAACATCAGGGCTCTGTAGAAGCCACGCTGTGGTGGGGGTAGACTTGTAAGTAGGTCGCATGACGTCACCACCAGCGGACTTGCGATTCATTTTATTTCCGTACTAATGACCGGTTCCGACATATGTATATTATTTGATGTTATAGCGGCCATAGTAATACACACTTTTAATTATCTACGTATTACGGTTCAAAGTTACAGCCCTGTGACAGACGGACGAACAGAGAGCGGAGCCTTTGTGATATCATTTGCATCCTTTGGGTACGGAACCATAAATAGCCTTTTATTCTAAGAAACACTAAATAGGACAGTTATTCAATCATCCGTAGATACGTACTAGTTTACCCGAAACATCGTCGCAAATCCGTATCTTCTCAGAACATTTTGATTCCACTCCGTTTCACAATGGGCTTTGTAATCATGGTAATGGGCTTAAGTTTGGGAACTGGCCGGTTCACAATACCGCTGAGACTATCCGCCGTCCATCTCAGGTTGACATGGCAACAGGGAGTGAGCAACCACCGAAGCAGATTTCTATTGTCAACCAAAACATTGCAAATGTACCAGTTTCAAACTGGTACATTATTACCTATAAGGAATTGAACAGCATTCCGAGCAGCGTGGTCAAATCAGCTGTTTCCTACAAAAGTGCAATGCCTGCACTGTCAAAATGTATGGAACAGCTGATTTTTTTTAAATACCCGATCAAAAATGTCTATGTCGGGGGGCTCAGAATGATGTACTGAATACGTGGTAACCGTTTTCGCATCGGTGTCCCTTCCAACCTGTATATACTATCCATCAATGCTTCTTGGCTCTATAATAAACCCCATTCATGTCTCCTTAAGCAGTCACAGTATTGTGGTGTGACCGTCGGATTGCCAAGTCATAGGTCTCAAGTTCGAACCCAAAAGACGCACCTCTGATTTTTCGAATTCATTAGCATATTGTACACTTGCTTCGGTGAAGCAAAACATCGTGAGGAAACCAGCATGAAATAGCTTCAGATATTTCTCGACGGCATGTAAAGCCAAGTCAGAGGCCCATAGGAATTAACCACACGATAAAGAAGAAGATATCTCCATCTCTTTCCAAATCAATTACCTACTCAATTCCATCACCCAGCTTGCACAGCAAGCTAAGCGAGCGTGAAGGTAACGAGCTCTCTGAAAGTCTATACCAACGTAAACTAAATCAGACCGCATAAATAAGATCGCTGACGTTCGAGACCCGGTTCAAGTGGTCACGTTTGGTTCGAGAAACGAAGGCAAATATTCTGAAGCGAAATGCAAAGCGTCGTTGATTTTTCGTAAGAATCCTTTTGAACGATCGTGATTGATTAAAGTACCAAGTTTCGAAGTTAGGAACTGTTTTTAATAGAATAGAATAGAATTTTATTTTGTTATTTATTTATTTTATATTTATTTCACAAATAGTTGTTTTGAAATATCAAACCTCAGCCATATTTTACCATTCGGCATGCAAACATTTACATTATTTATTAATAAATATACATGTACTTACATTTTAAAGACCAGATCGATTATATTATTATTTTTACAATTTATCATTCAATAGATCAGTTAATAAATTATATCATTTTCATTACAATGTCATCAAAAAAGAAATGTGCTGTTTATTAAGCACTAAACTAACTAAATACATAATTAATTAGAAACTATTAAATAACCTAAAATAAGAAAATTAACAACAAACTGTAATCATCAAATCAATCATTTTTTTTTTTTTTTTTTTCAATGCCCGAAGTAAATTGAATTACATTCCAGCCATAAAAAAGGCGAAAATTTAAAGTAGATACGTCTAAGATATTCTGGTGGTGAGACTCGTCACCATAATGGTGTCCTTCCTTAAATTGTTCGTTCTGGTGTGCGATGTGAAAAACTTCTCTAATTACAACATATCGTCACGCCTGTAACCCATCAGAGGTGAACCAACTATTATACATTCACTCACATTCATTCGTAAGTTATATTTGATTCTCATGAAATAGGGGGCGCGTCTATTGTCATCATCATCGACGTCATCTGCCTAGCCTTTTCCCAACTATGTTCGGGTCGGCTTCCAGTCTAACAGGATGCAGCTGAATACCAGTATATTACATGGAGCGACTGCCTATCTGACTTCCACAACCCAGTTAGTACTGGGTAATTATAGAATATTGCCATCAACGCAGCACAAATCGAAACTACTAAAAAAAATGTTGATGAAGAGACCTAATAAGCCCTTGGCGGCCTGGGAACTGATCCCAAAACAAATCATGATCAGTGGACTGACGAGACAGTTCTTTGATTCTGTCATCAATATCACCAACATAATATAACTACACGATTTAGTATTAGTTGTAGATTTTGAATTGTTTTTTTTATTTTGCAGCTCACATACATTGTCATTATTACCATAATCATCACCTATCAACGTATCAAAGCAATATTGTTTGCATATTCCCCTTAATCATATGCTATTGTTTCGTGTCATACATTCGACACCAAAATTAAATTATGCATTACAGCTGATATTCTGTACATTTAATTAAACTTTCGCGGTATCTACATGGACTACTTAATGCAGACTTCCCGGGTACAATTCCGGCGTTTCTACATAGAATGACAAAATCTTTAGAAAACTGGTAGAAGGTTGACTTAATACCGAGAATATTGTATCTCTTTTTATTAAAATATTTCTGAAATGAAAGCCCTATTTTGGGTAAAAGCTATGTAATGTCCAGTCCTGTTCAGTAATTCCAGTTGCTTGTAGAATCCTTTTAAAAACTTTTTGGGTTGCTTTTTATGTTACATATAAATCTATCAAATCTATAAAATAATGAAAAAGACTGTTAAGACCTTCGTGGTTTATATCTTGACTTATATTTCCATTTCTTTCAATTCAAGAAATATCTAGATTTTTTATAGAGATCTTTTATTTTACTTAAAGGTATATGTCAGATGTGTTGCAAGGAAGTAATTAGAAAATTGACCTCGCAGTAGTGTGCCAGTATGTACTATACTATAAATAGCATTTTTCCAAACGAGTGACTTCCGCAGTCACACATGTATTGTACAAAGTAACTGTTCTGCCCTTTTCTGTGGTATTATGTAGACAGAGTCATAAACGTCTGAATGTTGCGGTTGCCCGCTATTTTGTGTGGTGTACCCGCATATTTTAATGGAAAAACTTTATTTATTAAAATCCTTCATTCAAATAGCACTCGGGAAACAATGGCTCCGTGACTCATAACTGCAACGTTTTTATTGGAGGCATGAAAAGGGGTATTTTATGTAATGAACTTGTTGTTAAGTGTATTAATATACGTTTTCCTGAGGTAAGCCTTATGAGGCGTGTTGGTAGTATGTTTCAAGGCTCTATGAGCTTTAGTGTTCCGGCTAATCGCAATATGTTGGTACGGCGAGCTGAACACCTATTATAACTTCCGTGGTATTATTTGTTTCCTGTTTATTTAGGCTGATATAGGTGATGAATAGGATCAGCCTAAATGACATTTTTATAATTGTTTTTCTTCTTGTAGATGGTGAAAAAAACACGTTTATGAAATGATCTTGACTAGCTATTTAATGCAATTTAGATTGATATCACGGGGCATCTGCGGAATATGGCAACTGCCAGGATTCATTATAGATAATGTTGTATAACCCAATTATCACTGGCTTCACACTATATCCATAGGAGTTTCTAATTGGCTCTATATGGATCCATTATCTGATAGAGGTGTGATAATGATGCCATCTAGCCGATTTTGGCCACAGCGACTGCATTCGATGGCTTTCTAGGGAGGTTGTCGAGAGCTTTGGTGTGCTGCTCTATCATGTGCTCTCAAGTGGCTAGCTCGGAGTTTTTCGGCCAAAGCAAAATACATATCCCGCAAAAATGAATTTTACACATAGCAAAATACATAGCACGCAAAAATGAATTTTATCGACATTGATATGATTGTAGGTAATCCAGTTTTATTTGTGTGTGACATCTCTGCCAGCGTATGCCGCGCTCGGATGCACGTGATTAATCGTACTCAACTATCAAGAAATTTCATACACAATTTACATCTTTCTATTACTTATTTACATTATATACAGACTACAAATAGAACTAAACTAATGATAAAAATAAGGCTAAAGGTAAGAAAATATATCAAGTGAATATATTTTCCCAATTTCGAATATAACTTAGCAGCTCGTAAAGGCGCTGTTAGTAAACACAAATGTCAACAATTTGTCCAAACAGCGCATTTAAATTCAGTTCAATATTTCACCGCGCGCACTCTGTTCTGTCCCTCTAGTCGTTTATTGTGACATTCAGGCTTTAGGCCTGCTTATACGATTAACTTCATTATGACAGCCTCTGAGCCCCCGCCGAAGAAAGGCTTTCTTCTGAACTTATATTATTAAAAGTTTGTTATTACAGAAGGAGATAATAAAATGTACCAAAGTTGGGATGTAAATGACAAAGAAAATTTGTATAAAATGTCCATACGTAAGCCTTTATGAAAGAACGAATACAAAGGTATTTTGTTTAATAAAAGTATTCAGACACATTTCAAACTTGAAATAGACTGCCATATTATACTATACATTATACTTCGGATAATATGCATTTTCCGAGATTCTTTTACTTCTTTCACCCAGTTAGCGGGAAAACGTAATATTATCATGTGGCTCGGAGTTTTTGTGTCGGTCATAATGAATGCGAAGACAAAACATTTCCTAGCTGTGCTAGTATGAAAATAAAAATAGAGAGCTGGATCTGTGTCTGAACCAGGACGGGTGACTCAATGGTGATGTAATTAACCTAGTTACAAGCTACAGCTTTATCTGGCGGTAGGTGGCAGTATTTTCATATTACTTTTGAGTCCACTCTTGCAAATTAATGTTTGGAATTACACTGGCAAAAAATCACAAAAAAGTTGAAAACGGAACTAAGAAACAAAAAAACTGTCATGTTTCACTCTCCACCTTGTCCACACCATCCTGTCTTTCGCTTATGCGCGCAAGTCATCATCATCATTATTATTTCAGTCGAAAGACATCCACTGCTGGACATAGGCCTCCCCCAAGTGTCGCTACATTGACCGGTCCCGTGCGACTCGCATCTAGCGGATCCTTGCAACCTTCACCAGGTCATCGCGCAAGTCTACATGATAAGAAACTGAGCTGCACCTTGATATGACGCGAGTATATGGCGTTTTGTGGTGCCGTTTTTCAATTTAGCCTATTAAATCTGACCTGATGGCGGGACGAGCTGGACAAAACCAACAACCAGTCCACTTTGGCCCTAGATCTAAGGATTTGGAAGTCAAAATCAAAATCAAAGCATTTATTTCAAATAGGCCAGTTACATGCACTTTTGAACAGTCGAAACAAAGACAACAATTAAATGTAGCTACAGTCCCAGTCACAAGGCGTACAAACTGTGAAAGTCCTGTAGTTGCCCATTCCCTAGCGTAGATCTCTGTGGAGAAGAACGGGTAAGAAACTCCATGGACACAGTCATGGGGAGAAGCCTTTTCTCAGCAGCGGGATGACACAGGCTAACAGTAACATAAGTCATAGCAAAGGTAGGTCAGTACTTAGTATTCACGCAACAAGTCCCTATTATTTAATTATACGTGACGCAGCGCCGGCATCCTCGCTATGCTGAGACCACCCTGAGGCCACGGCCAGACCTCATTAGTCGCAAAGCAAAGGTCAGGCGGGAACCGGGAAGATCGGATGAGGACCACACAGAAATGGGAAGCATGTCATACAAGAGGGAAGGTTAATGCTGAGCAATTGATGCAACAAAGCTGCCATTGCAGGTGACTAATGATGATAGTAGCAGAAGTTATATTCAAAAGTTGAGAACGAAATTCTAGGTCATAATCGTAAAAATAACAGTACTCTGAAGCATACAAGGTGTAAACGGACCCTTCACGAAGCCATAAACAAGAATTCTATACATCAAACTATGTAACTCTACGCAAAAATGTGTTGGGAAACAACTTTCTTTTTTGGGTTGAAAAATCACTGGTTACGGTAGGGCTCAACGTAACGCACTCAAAACATTGTGCTGATGGATGCATTAAATAGTACGGGGGTCGTACGCTTTGGAAAGAGCAACTACAGTACTTTCACAGTTTCTGTGACTGGGACTGTAGCTACATTTCATTGTTGTCTTTGTTTCGACAGTTCAACAGTTAAAAAGTGCCTGTAACTGGCCTACTTGAAATAAATGCTTTGATTTTGATTTAAAGTAAAGTTACATTCGAAATTTGATTTTGAAAAAAAATTAAAAAAGAACCTATAATATCTCCGTAACTAGAAGGTTCCCACTTTCCCAGGTTTCATGAACAAAAAAATATCGCAATGACGGGGAAAATACCTGCCTTTCGGCTTCGTTAAGGGTCTTTTTACACCTATTATGTAGCTACAAAATTACTTAGTATTCACGCAACAATGAGTCTTAATTATACGTGACGCAGCGGCGGTATCCTAGCTATGCAGGAACAGTCAACACTAAGGCCGCAGCCAGAACTCATTAGCGGCAGAGCAAAGGTCAGGGGCGGGAACCGACACGTTTGATCGATAAACTGACCCACTTCATGAGCAGTTTCAACTGCAGTCGGGTTAAGTAAATAACTGTCTTTTAGTAATATAACATCACGCCTGTAATCCCAGAAGGGTAGGGCAGAGGTGTCTTATTAAATTATACACCCATATTTCGCTTGTTATGTTTATGTCTCATGTAATAGGGGGCGAGCCTATTGGCATCAACCAGGACTCTGGCCGGTACTTACAAATTTCTGATGGCAAAATTCGGCTCAACCTGGGAATCGAACCCGGAACCTCATGCTCAACAGTCGCGCTTGCGAGCACCAGACCAACATGGCCGCTACAGCTAAATATAGCAAGCATATAGTACTAATAGCCTCGAGTGGAAATGGGACCAGCGGGCCCTGTAAGAGTGGGAAGAAGTGTAATTTTATTCGTTCTTGAACAGCATTGTATGATGTCATTTTCAGATAGCAAATCCAACACTGTGAATATCAAATTATGCAGTGAAAAGTTTAAACTGTCTCGTAGGTTCAGTGGTCGGGTTACTGCTGAGTATGAGATTTAAGGTTCAATACCCGGGTCGGGCAAAGTTTTTTTCACGAAAAAACTAATAATGTGTTTTCATGAAAAAAATTCAATACCCCGAAGTCTTGATTTGTGACCGGTTGATGGCAATAAGATTGCCCCTAGTTACATGGTGAATTGTGGATGTATAAAATACACCTTTGCCTAACTTTCGGGGGTGCCATGCATGATACTGTGTTGTGCTCTAATATATAATAAACTCACCTTACTGATCTCTGCTTTACGACCTCGTGGCTAATTAATAACAGCCGCACCGGTTGATCTTCAAGGTTAAGCCGTGCTTGCCGAGGTTGGGCCGTGGATGGGTGACCATCATTCCAATTAGCAAGCACGTTAAGCCGTTGGTCTCGGCTGTCATTTGTAGATCTTTGACAGTCGTAACGAGTAGTCAGAAGCCGAAAGTCTGACATCCAGTCTTACCAACGGGTATCGTATTACCCAGTTACTGAGTTGTGGAGGTCAGATAGGCAGTCGCGTCATGTAAAATACTGGTACTTCAGCTGCATCCGGTTAGATTGGAAGCCGACCCCAACATAGTTTGGGAAAAGGCTAGGCAGATGACACCTAACTGATATCTGCCTGAAAAAATGTGGATGCTAACAAATAATTTCTCATCGAATGGAAACTAAATTCTGCAGTTGAAAACATGTTTTTCTCTCTCATTGTTTGCCAGGATCGGACTACGTAGATTGAATTACGGTCAATGATCCGAGACGCATGCGTTAATATGGACATGCCTCCGCAATTTGTAAAGTTTAATTTTTTTTCCTCCGGGATTTTAAAATTGTAGACTGTAATATTATTCTAGTCATCGAAGTAACAGTAGTATGTCAGTTGATCATTGGTATCGGAAATCTGCTTTTGTTTTCCACGTATTGTTATAATTACTACCCAATCATATATGTATATATTATATTACTAGGCATACCTAATTATCAAAATGTGGGTGCACTGTACACATCTGCGTAGCCCCTCAGAGCATACAGGCGTGATATTATGTTATGGTGTTGTGTAAACAATAAACATCCAAGCGATTGCAGCAATCACGACAGATTTGCTGTCTATTATTGAAGAGTTCCATTGATATCTCCGAAGATCACCATCAGATCTTCACCAAATAAAAAATGGGACCATTGCGGAATAATATTCTTCCAAACAAAAAAAGAATCATCAAAATCGGTTCACAATTGGCGAAACTAAAACCTATTTACGTAAATTATTTTTATCATAGAAATCGCGCATGAGGTTACCAACTAAATTTTAAATATTAATATCTTTTGCGTTTGTTGGCCGAATTTGATGAAATAAACGCTAAATAATACCCAGAACAATGCTTCTTATTTTGTAATATTTAGATTTTGAATACAATGAGGGGATTTTATGTGATGCGCGCACAAACGAACAGACAAACCGACAAACCGACAAACAGACAAAAATTTAAAAAAATGTTTTTTTACTTTCTACTACTTATTTCTAGCACCTTCCAGTGATTTTTTTGTAAAAATATGTAATGTACAGACACGGAAAGTCTACGATTTTATTATATGTATATAAAATAGATTACTGGATGCATAAATCGGCACATAGGATTTTTTTTTGAGAAAAAAAGGCATGTCCATGTTATGATTAGAAGATGCGAGTACCAAAAATTAATCAACCTACCCGATCCTTGCTCATTACTGTAGATTAATTAACATGTTTTTCTCATAGTGCTTAGGGCATCCTAAAATCAAAATCAAAATCAAAATATTTTATTTCACATAGGCCTCGATGGGCACTTATAAAACGTCGACAAAAAGGTACACGGTTCGGGTTGGTCGTTTCCTATGGAGAAGAACCGGCAAGAAACTCCATGGTTACTCTTTTCAAATCATTTGGTGTTACAGTATTATGGATACAGCATTTGTACTTAAGTATGGGGGGACAGCGTAGGCCCGACAATAAGTCGTTGCTTACTACACAAAAAATGTAGAACAAAATAAAAAGTTAACAAGCAGTTGGGAATCTACAAAGCCTACAATGTCCACACATTCACAAACAATCGATAAAAAGAATCTATACAAAGGTAAGAAAATATTGTAAAATACTAAATTAAACAAGTGACACAAATACTGTTATCAGTGCTGTAACTATTTTGGCACGGCCTAGGCGGGCCGTGTAACTTTTTTTAATTGAAATAATGATGTCAAATAGACAGTGTCTCTATTCCCCCGCGTGTTAGAATAGTCAATAGAGTGTCAATCATCACGACCGGCTCACCGTCATTGTGTCCTCAATCATTCAGTTCATCATCAATTCCCGGAACGCCTGTAGTTCAATCTCTATTGACATACATACAATGTATATTCGACGTAATTGCTTTATGTGTGAAGGTTCAATATTACTAGCACGTCATATTACGACAAGGTCTATTTGTCTTTGAGACAGTTGGATGTTGCCAACCTTTGAGAAATTATAATTTTCAAGGAATTCTTGCCAGAGGTGAAAACGAGGTCGACTACAACAGGCGACGAATATTTTAGACCACGTAGATCATTATTAAATACCTAGGAGGTACCTACATTTATGAGAGAGACATTTATTTTACTTCCAACAACGAAAGTCGGCTGTTTAAGTCGTTTTCCCGTCTCATAAACGTCACATCTAAAATAGTTTAATAATCTTTGTCCTCCACATTGATATGAAAATGACAAAGACATACTAAGTGATTTTAAATCCCAAGATTTTGTAAATGAAAGGTATACATAGTATTCCACCAAGCAAAGATAGCTAGCTAACAGAGACTTACGGTGGTACTAACAAACCCATAAAATCAATTCGTATAACAAAATCCAAGCAAAGGAACGAAAATCGAATGAACGAAGAAGTAGCATTTAAGGAGACCACGTGTGTATCCAGCGATTATACAAGGTGTAAGGGACAGCCCTCCGCAAACTGACAGGGTGCATTCAGCTTTTTATTTTCAATTATATTCCACCGGAATTTGTCTCAGGAAAATATTTTTTTTTCCGTTTTTTCAGTTACTATTCCTATATTTCAATGTAAACTACATTCCTTGTACGCAGCACTCCATTTATGTAAATAATACGGCTAAAATCCAAAAAAACCAACAATGGATGTTGAAGTACTCTAACAAACGACGCGTGAAATCAACGGTTCACTTCCTGCCTAGCTACAGACTTCATCGAACTCGTCGTCGCGCTTGCTGTTCGCTACGTGCATTTTGCCATGGTAACGATACATTGCATATGAGGAAATAAAACAAATCAAATTTATTGGATTCCCATAACAATCCTGAAATAATTTCTTGTACCGGTCATCTTAGTATGATAAACTGAATTTACCTCATCAGTTTGTGGAGGGCTGTCCCTTACACCCTGTATTATAATGAAACTAGACCAATAACAGCAACTTGTATCAATGTAACTTATTATCATGCAGACAAAACATACAAGAAGTTAATACGTGATCAATACGCGTATGGTCAGATATATGAACGTGGTCGAGGAAAGGAGTATGTAAGGGTAGTAGCAGGTGGCGTTCTGTAGTTTCTGCCTACCCCCATGGGAAAAAGGCGTGAGTATAAAGGGTGTAAATAGACCCTTAACATATCCGAAAGGCACTTGTTCTCCCCGTCTTTGCAATCATTTTTTTTGTTCTAGACCATACCTGGGAACCTTCCAGTTACGGAGATATTGGGGGTCAAAGTTCCAACTTTTTCACAAGTTTTTAAATACATGTTTTTAATGTAAGATTTTTACACACCTCTACGACCCCCGTACTATTCAATTCATCTATCAGCACAATGTTTTGAGTGCTTTCCATCGAGTCTTTCCGTATCACGTGATTTTTCACCCCCAAAAAAAAGTCGATTCCCAGCATTAATTTTTGCGTAAAGTTACTTAGTTTGATGTACAGAATGCTTGGTTGACGGCTATGTGAAGGGTCTGTTTACACCCTGTATGTATGTAGGTGTATGTAGGAACAGATTATATGAGCCAGAAGAGGGTTTGTGTTCTTTCAACGGATATTACGAACGTAGGAATTGAACGTATGCATTATTTATGGAAGTAACAAGGCAAATGCTAGCGATACTGGTGCATGGTGAAGTATAAAATTCTTAAGATGCTGATAAAAAAATCAAAAAAAAAATGTAAAGGTTCCAAAGTTCTTCATTTAAAAATACGACCTCTACTGGAACGATTATACCTGATACGATTCCAAAAGAAAGTTTTAGCAGAAACAAATGAGGAAGAATTTATCTTCTTCTTCTTTCGTATCGATGGTGCGACTCATTTAAACTTTTTGAGCACAGTATGTGGCCACGCTAATCGCGGTGTCCGTGGTTAAAAAAAAGTCGTTTCATGAAAATTACACACAAAAAATACTTAAACTCGAAAACAATTTTTCCATTTTTATCTCTAAAGCAAAATGTAACTTCAAAATCTATAAAACCGTCGAGGCAAGTCAACTAACAGCGTCATTGTGTGGCCAGATCGTACGTTCAAAGTTATTGAATGAAAATAAAAAAAGAAGACACACCTAAATTGAAAGGCGCTCCTCGCACCAAATAGCGAAGTAATCAGTCCTATGCCAAAGTTGCGGATGTAAATAGAACAACAACTTTACAATAAAGTGCAGTCTACACGATGGAGTTTAAAAGTAAACTTCGGGACTTGAACGAAGCTAATTTCTGTTCGTGATATTGTATCGTGTTATTCGTTTTTCGTACGTGGGTTTTGCTTAATTAATACTTGTGGCGGCTGATGTTGCGTGGGCAGCGATAATTTTAGATGGGAATGTGAAGGTTAATGTAATGGACACGTTTTTTTGTCTATGGAGCACATGATAGTTTCATTCAGCGATGAGATTTATGAAGTAACAAATGATTAGATGATGTTTAATTTCTAAATTGCGGTTTTACAAACACTTTTACTCGTCAGTTTTTTTTTGTAATATCATGTTTATTAAGTAGAGTATACTAACTATTTACATTCTTAATTAAAAACTAATTAATAACCTAAAATAAATAAACTATTAACAAGCTATAAAAGGGTATCGAAAAAACTCCTCCTCAACGCTGTCAGCTGGTAATGTGCCCAAGAGACTGGCGGCGTTGCCACGTTGTATGTCAACACTTAGCCTCTGGTCAAAGTAAAAGCCAGCCCTTGGGTCAAAATAAATAAAAGTGGAAGCGAAGCAATAGAAGGACCATTGAAACATCTAGAAACGTACGACTGACAACTTTGTAACGAAAATGTCGTGGTATTGTTAAGAGTGCTACACTTTATTGCTCATACACCAGCGGGTAATCCTCTTCCTACTGAGACCCCAAGTGAGCCCCACAGGAGGCCCAAGAAATGCTGGCAGGATATCGTAAAAGCCGACCAAAGTGCTAATAAACTCGACGTGAAGGCCGGACCAGATTGTGCGAAATTGAGAAGATTTAGTAGTAAAGAGGAAGCAACGATAGCATAAAAGAAGGAAGAAGATAATAATTATGTTTGGTACAACATGTTTTTATGACTAGTGAGGTCAAACTGTTACTTATAGGACATAACAATATAAAGGGTGTAAATAGACCCGAAAGGCAATTGTTCTCCCCGTGTTTGCGATCATTTTTTTGTTCTAGATCATACCTGGGAACCTTCTAGTTACGGAGATATTGGGTGTCAAAGTTCCAACTTTTTCACAATATTTTTTTTTAAATACGTGTTTTTAATGTTAGATTTTTACTTTACACACCTCCACGACCCCCGTATTATTCAATCCATCCATCAGCACAATGCTTTGAATGCTTTCCATCGAGACCTACCGTAAAACGTGACTTTTCACCCCAAAAATAAAAGTCGATTCCCAGCAATAATTTTTGCGTAAAATTACTTAGTTTGATGTACAGAATGCTTGGTTGACGGCTACGTGAAGGGTCTGTTTACACCCTGTAGAATGATTTTACGAGTGATAAGTTGCCTAAAACAGACAGTATCGGAAGAAAATCAATACGATACAAGGAAAAGGCTTGAAATAGATTGATAAAAATATGATTCAATATCTCCTATTCTCAGATTGTATTAATAAGTTTCCTAATAAACCCTAACTTTAGTGTAGCAACTCGTAATTGAGACGAATTCAAAAAGTTTTTGTGGTCTCTGCGGGCGCTGCCTTATTTACTTTTGTTGTAATGAAGCAATTTAGCGATATAATAGGAAGCTCCAATGTTTTTCGGCTACGGAAAGAGGATGATAAGTTTCGCTTAGCCTCTCAGGTCTTACGAAGTAATTATTATACTGCTTCAGTTGTATTATTCTTGTGTTTTCTCTGTGGATTTGTATTCCTTAATAATGTTTCTACCTAGAATGGAATGGTTTAGTTTTTGTACTACTAATATCACCTTACTACCAAACATTTTTTTGTCATTTGTGATAAAAACATTTTATTTGGTTGCTATGTAAATTCAGAGCCGAATCAAACTAAGAAGCCTAGAAACAGTCCTCATTTACGCAACGATATGAATCCAGCTCGCTAAAACCAATATTACTTATGCAAAGAATACCGACAGTCTTTAGACGTAAGCTTAGCAAAAAGAAGCGCTCCAAGAAAAAACAGAGAAAAATTGCTTTTTATTCCATTACGAAACTGAAGAGAGCGTGATACGATTACAAAAAGATACAGACGGAGCATAGAGAGAATTTAGAGAGGCAAACTGGTTAACATAATGCTCGTTTAATAAATTTAATGGATTCAGGAGTAGGTATAGGCGTTTATGGAGGCCTTTGATAAATAGCCGATGAGTTGCGTGTTTCTGGAGGGCAGGCCATCATGTTTATAGACTTTGTATTATGTTTGGTGAGCAATATTGAATGATGGGTTTTGTTGATTTAGCGGTTTTGTTTTGATTGTTCATTGGTTGAACTTGTGATTTTGCTGAAACAGAAGCAAGAACAAGTAGCAAAGTATTTATCGGAATAATTGTTCTGATGAAACTTGGAACATAAAACAAAACACGTTTTACCCTTAAGCCCTTAGTAATAACGTTGAAATATGGACGACCGTCAGTGGTCATGGTAGGTATGTGGCACATAAACAAATAACTTAGTAAGTTCCTAATATCAGACAAAAATGAAGATCGCGATCGTTACAAATCCAATAACTTTAAGTAATGAAGCTAGTCATACAGTAAATAATTCTGATACAATACAGTACCTACCTATATCTAGAAGTAAAGTAATCAGAAAAGAAATAAAAATAACTAAAACTATTACGAGAATACATTACGATCATAAAAAGGCGGAGGATAAGGTAATAAAAGTCATAAATAAAGATAAACTAACTAAACGTTCTAACTTAACGTTTTCTGTAAATTATCGATATTGATTATGACGTTGCTTGGCTAAAGTACTAGGCTAACATACAATCTAGGAGGTATTGAAGTGTTTCCGATTAAAGTCGAAAGTTTCCATTTTCAAAGCGCTGTCAAGCTTGGGGAAACCATTACAGTAAGGCTCAAAGGCTGACTATTAACGAGGGACAAGCAAAGTGGAGTGTTGTACTAACCATTTGTTTAGGAAATAAAAAATTAATTGGTTACCTAAATACTTTGGTATCATTAAGAAAGCTTTAGATTTTCTGAAAGATATTAACTGAACGAGTAACAGTCCCCAGTAGGTCAAAGATTTTTTTTCGTTATAACAATGTTTAGCTTCCTCGCATTTCCTTTCTGATTGCCATGAAATATTTGACTGACTTAATTAGGTAAAAGGGATGTTGTGAAAGGCGAGTGAACGTCTGCAAGTCATCATCATCATTTGCATTTTCCCAACTATGTTGGGGTCGGCTTCCAGTCTAACCGGATGCTGCTGAATACCAGTATTTTACATGGAACGACTGCCTATCTGTCCTCCACAACCCAGTTAGTACTGAAAGTCATCATCTGCCTAGCCTTTTCCCAACTATATTGGGGTCGGCTTCCAGTCTAACCGGATGTAGCTGAATACCAGTATTTTACATGGAGCGACTGCCTATCGGACCTCCACAACCCAGTTAGTACTGGGTAATACGATACCCCTTGGTAAGACTGGTTAGTACTGAAAGTCCATTGGTAAAATATTGGGTCAGCAGATTAGATTAACATGGTCATTATCATAACTGACTGTGTAAAGGGTATTGGCAAGAAAGGAGATCTGATGAGATGACGAGTAATAGAGACGTATGGAAGAAAAAGACATGCTGCGCCGACCCCAAGGAACTTGGGAGAATGATCATGATGATACTGATCATCAGCTTTTTTTTAAACTTTGCGCCAAACTGTTAATTTGTCCTCTATCATTGGTAGCCTTGTTTCAGCACACTCCTGAGTATTTTATTCTGATTTCTGAGTCTTTTATTCCATGTTGCCCTGGTCTGTATAAGTCTCTTCCAGGACATTCCCACTATCTTTAGGTCATCTCCCATAGGGGTGAAGCAGGTATTTAAAGAAAAAAGAATATTCTATAACAGTTTTCTTTAAAATTCGTAGCACAGCTTAACTTCGATGGCTTCGTTTAATTCTTGTTTCCCAAACTATGCAAGCTGTTCAAGCTTTTAGCTCTTCCACTTTAGCAGCTATTTTACATAATAATAGAATTGTAAGCTGTTCTATTCAGTGTTAACAAACAAATTCAAACAAGCTATTTAGAGAAAACGTGAGGCTTTGAAGTAATGGGTTACGTACTTTACAGTTACAGAATATTGTTTGAAAAAGAAAAATCTAGAAACAGAATAATGAGAAAAAGTATGTTTGTAAATGCCTGAAATTGAATTCATTATCACAATATTAAATCTTACGTTTTTCGGTTGGCCTCTTTTGATAGACTTTTATTTTTGTCATCAACAGTTTTGCCAGTAATTTAAACCTGAGTACCTATGTACCAGTGGCGAAGGTTCCATACAATTTCTACCGGTTTCCCTTTGAAAAACGGCTTAGTCAGTATTCTATAGACAAATAATATAATCTATAAACATTTGTACTCCGGCTTACCTCTCACAAAAATTGACCCTTCGCTACTGTTTTGTACATCATTTTTAGCAAAATATTTGCTCTCCAAGAGAAAAAGGCACGATTTTATTAATGTACTATCGAAAACAAAGATATGCGTAGCAATTTAGGGTACCTATGTACATACATTACGTATGATGAATATTGCGGAACTAATAATGAATTTGCATTAAACTAGGCATTCATCCAAATGAGAACACAACCACCAACCATTAATTTATTAACTAAATACCAAATAACCACTAGTACAATAAAAACATTTCTCGTCTAAAATAGCACAAGAATTGAATGCTCAAACTACTTCTGCGATTAACTATTACTCAGGTCGCTAACGATACTACGGTTGGGCCATGAAATAAGCGACTCAGGGGTAATTAAAATCTACTATAACCCGCTTGGGAAGTTTCTTGGAGTTGTACTGAGATATTAATGATACTACATTTTAATTTAATCTGAATTTAAGCGGCTTTGCTTTGTGAACGTAGTAAATATAGAATACGAAATGTTTTATTTATTATGTTTGGAAGAATTAAACTTGTTTTATTTAGTTTTGTTATCAGGATTTAATGTTTGTTTGCGTGAGATGTTTGTATTTACTTAGGTTCCTTAAATTCTAAAACAATATTATTCCATACAATAATATGAATTATTTACTGGGTTGTGGAGGTCAGATAGGCAGTCGCTCCATGTAAAATACTGGTATTCAGCTGCATCCGGTTAGACTGGAAGCCGAGCCTAACATAGTTGGGAGAAGGCTAGGCAGATGATGATGATGAATATGAATTATTTACCTTCATGCTTAAAAGACAAAATAAAACATCACATAATAATATAAAATCTACCTAACATAAAAATGGATTATCTTGCGGTTTATATAAAAAAATCGAAAACTGCCAATTTTTCACAATGCATTTCCATAATCCTTAACCAATGAAATGACGGATATAATCAAAATTAATTTATAAAGACAGCGACCTTTCACGAACTTTTCATGAACATTTAAACGTTATTGAAAAGTTCGAGGCACATCCCTATTAAAAGCCTTTGACGCCTGTTAGGCATTTATTTCGAAATCGATTTTCTTACTTGTCTCTACTTTAATTTAATATATAGGACTACAGGCCAGGCATTTGCCCGCGGCTTCGCTCGCGTTACGTTTCAAAATTATCCAATGTGAACATTTCAATATGTACAGCCTAGAGTGTCATATGCACTCGGAGATAATGTAATTTTCTTAATAGTAAAAGATTTTTTGGGATCGGATCAAGTTCCGAAAACTACCTCCGTCATCTAAAGTGTCAAACATATAACTTTTCCTCTTTTTTATTGTAGTAGATATTATTTTGCAGCTATTAAAATAACATTTATGAAAATTTGATGATTGTTTTCAGAACTATTTTCATTAACATGTAATATTCATGGTATTATTAATTATTATGCGGTTTTAATTATTAATTTAATGTATTACATTTCGTAAACATTTAATAGCAGGTATGTAAGCAATGCATTGTTAAAATATGTAATCATGATTTTATTATACTAACATAATTAATATAATTTGTGTGAATAAATTTAAAAAACTAATTTGTTTGAAAAGTTGTGTGTTAATTGGTTGTCGTGGTATGGGCATGTGATGCGGAGGAATGAGGAAAATATCGTGAGGAAAGCTATGAATATGAATGTGGATGGGTAAATGAGCAGAGGAAGACCAAAGAAACGATGGATGGAATGTGTAAAGAATGATATGACAAGACAGGAAGTGTCCGATGAGATGACGAGTAATAGAGAAGTATGGAAGAAGAAGACATGCTGCGCAAGAAATAAATAAATAAAGGCAAGAATGATGATGAATTAATATAATTTTAATTGAAATTGCGTTTTACTTGCAAACGGCGCGGCGTGCGCGTATGAACATGGACGAAGCATAAGAAGTGGGTATGTAAAGATTAGTAGTAAGTGCAGTTCTGGTATTTGTGCCTACCACCTGGGGACAAGGCCTTGGGTTGTGTGTGTAGCACCACCTGCCAAGCCTTTTCCCAACTATATTGGGGTCGGCTTCCAGTCTAACCGGATGGAGAGACATGGAGCGACTGCCTATCTGACCTCCACAACCCAGTCAGTACTGAGAAATACTATACACCTTGGTAAGACTGTTTTTCAGACTTTTGGGCCACTGACTACCTGCAACGACTGTCGAAAGAACTACAAATGACAGCCGGGGTCAACGGCTGATCAATCGAGGCAAGAGTGGCTGTTATTATTTAGCCACGAGCTCCTCTATGTAATATAACAATTTAAATAATGCGTAATATTTGAAAAGGTTTTCCTATTCCCTTTAGGTACCCTAAACCTTATCAGAACATCGACACTTCTTCGATTAATTCTGGTTCCGTGCGCAGAACTGATTACCAAGCTTATACGGTTGAACTATTAATAGCCAGAAGGTTTACTGGCAGCGCTAAAACTAGATGATAAACATATGAATTAGATATTGAGGGTAAGTGCTTATTTATAGGTCACTGAATTATAAGAGGTTGGTATCGTTATCTTGCTATTTCTATGGCTAGTTTCCTTAATGAATAAGGATATGGGTATGTCCAATGATATTATAAAGCAGATATGCTACGTTCATACTGAGCGGCGTCCAAATATCGTTGCGTTGTTACGACTGCGATAGATAATACGGAACGTATGATTCAGAAAGAGATAGCTATAGCGCTTGAAGTAACTACTTAAATTACGACAATTGTCTGAATTTGTCTGCAACAATTTGCGCGCGCTAGCCCGATATCTACCTCTTTTTATTTATAATATCATTGGGTCTGTCCATTAATAGATTAGTATATGGGTCAGTATTTACCATAACCAGTGTTGAAATTATATTTCATGACACCATTCTTATCCCCGTTTTCAATAAGACTAGGTGATACCTAAATTAATGCTGAAATAAAAGCGCGCCTTGTTGCCTCGTTGGTCTAGTGGTCGCAAGCACGACTACCGAGCATAAGGTTTTAGGCTCGATTCCCAGGTTGGGCAAAGAGGTGTTGGTTTTTTCCATTAAAATTTTCTCAATAGCAGCCATGGAGTCTGGGCTCGTGCTCGGTTGATGGCAATAGGCTCGCCCCCTATTACATGAGACTAAACCATAACTGGTAAAATGTGGGTGTACTATTAGGTACACCGCTGCCTAATCCTTCGGGGATTACAGGCGTGATGTTATGTTACGTATAAAAACGCGCTGTTGTATTTTCAACTTTCCTGTGCGGATCGTTGAAAATCAAACATTACAATTTTAACTGTTTCTCAATTCAGAATATAACAGCGCTGCTGTTATGCAGGTTCTTCCTCATCATTTCGAAATTGCAGTGGTCGCACAGAGTCATTGAATAAACAGTAATCGCTTATTTAAGAGCCCCAATCAATATCTTTGCACCCACCATACTTAATTAACAGACCGTCCCGTAACACGCCCCTCCCATCCGTGTAATAGTTAAGCAACATCAATTTGTGGCTAATCTACGCTAACTGCCTGAGATCAATAAGTAATTAAGGTACACGTTACTTGCAAAAGGACCTAAGTACATGTATATAGGGTGTAAACGGACCCTTCATAAAGCCCTCAACCAAGCATTATGTAAATCAAACTAAGTAACTTTACGCAAAAATTATTGCTGGGCAACAATTTTTTTTTTTGGGTGAAAAATCACGTGATACGGAAAGACTCGATGGAAAGCACTCAAAGCATTGTGCTGATGGACGTATTGAATAGTACGGGAGTCATAGAGGTATTTAAAGTTACAACATTTAAAAAAAAGTGAAAAAAAAGATCCTACAATATCTCCGTAACTAAAAGGTTCCAAGGTATGGTCTATAAGAAAAAAAATATCGCAATGACGGGGAAAACAAGTGCTTTTCGGCTTCGTTAAGGGTCTTGTTACATCCTTTATGTGCCTTTTTAGTCCGGTAAAGGGACCTAACTACAGGTAGATGAGCCCTTTATACCCTGAATAGAGTTACGGCCCATAGGTAATCACATCAGAGCGCTCTAAAAGGATGATTGTGTGTTTATTTTTGGACGTGCATGAAAGAAAATTTATTTTGGGACGAAAACGTAATTTATGTTTTAATTAAAATCGTTTGTATATTTTTTGTTTGGTAAAGATCTTCTTTTAAGCATAAAATACCATCACACCAATATTCCCTAAAGGATTAGGCAGAGCTGTACCTGGTCTGGCTCTGGTCTTCTACCTAGGTCTGGACCTGGACAGTACCATGTCATAAACCTATCGCCATCACCGGCACAGGTCTTGGCTCCTAGCAGCTTCCACGTAAAATTCCTAATAGACAAACCCAACAACACTTCTTTTTTTCTTTTTCTTTTCGAGGTCAAGAGCAGGCCCATTTTGAAATTTAAAAAAGAAAAAACATTTTATACATTATAACGTTCAGCAGCTGCGCTGAATACTACTAAGTCAAGTCGGTATTATTATTTCTAGATTAATTCTCCAGAAGATTCTCTGATAATTTCAGAAATCTGCAACAAATGTTTATTTACGAAATATGTTTGATGGTCTAAAAACCACTTAATCTTAGTTCTGAACTTTTGATTGCTTTTCGATTGATGAAAGTGATTTTAAATTACAAATTGAAGATTTTAAAGTTAATTAAGTAAATAATTCTTAGAAAATTGTAGAAATCACGTTCTTTGGTATTGGCTGAACGAGTATATTGGTATTCTCATCTGATCTAGGTATGACGTCATCTGTCGAGGCAATAAAACGCCAGCTAATACTTTATAGAAGCTATGCGGGCTATTACTCGTAAAATAACCCATTAGAGGTAGTTAAAGATAACGAAAACTAATTTAATGTTTTCAGTGTTTTTCTTTCAATATTATGAATTCAAAATTAATAATTCTGGTACTCATCTGCATCCGGTTAGACTGGAAGCCGACCCCAATAGAGTTGGGAAAAGGCTAGGCAGATGCTGATGATTATTAATTCTAAATTATTTTTAAATCAAATTACTTAACACAGTATTTCTATTATTAACAACTGATGGATCTTTTCCTTAGCCCATACAGTCCCACAGTTGGGCAAAGCTCTTCCAGGAACTCTCATCCATCCGGAATTATGAATCGCGCTACTCTACTGATATTATTATTTATACCTGGATACATACTATTGAATCTACTATATTCAGCCACATTCCGTTTAAAAATCAGCTCACGTTCGTCTGATAAAAATAATAAAAGTTTTCCATATTTATGACTTTCATTTCATTGAACTAATACAAACATACAAATCAGAACAAGCCATTCCAAATCGCAAAGTAAAACAAACAAAACTTCGTGGACAACGAGCACTTTTATATTTAACTAATATCTACGTTTCCATATTTTCGCCACACGTGGGGAATTCGAACGAATCCAATCGATTAATTTGGCTCAATAACTGGCGCAGCTCTAAAATACGAATAATCGTTAAACCGTGTATCGAATGAGAATACTAATCGATGCAGAGTGGCATTCTGCGACAATTTATACCGATCGTTAAAAAAGAGTAGTTACTGGAAAAATTGATAGTGACACAGGCTTGTGTAGGAATATCTTGAGCGTAAGCCATAATGATGAAGTATCTATTGATCGTATCCACTCAACACCCAGTTACTCACAACGACACCAAATGGCATGTAAAGAGCCCATATATCTTGTTCCCTATTGATATACTAGGATCACTAGTCCATTACCCTATATGCTTTAGAGTGATTGCACATTAGTTGAGGACCAACGTCCGTAGCGAGCAGTTCCTCGCCAAGAGCTCGATTCATGCACTTTTTTCGTACATTTTTGTCCAATTTCATCGACGTCGACGGTTTTATTCGAGGACGATGCGACGTTTCAAAAGATAGGGCAACTGAGTGGATATACGATTACCGTTTAACATGAGCTCAAGCTCTACCTTTGATACGTAATTCAATTTTTTTTTTAAGAGAATTGTAAATATAAAGCTCCTTTTTAGAAGTCGGTTAAAAACATGTCGTGCTTTAGACGTTTAGTAAATTGTATCTTTACATATAAGTGGTTAGGTTCAACGATGTAACCTACATTAATAAGAGAGGTTCATTCAACCCCAAAATGCTGATAGCCTATCCCATTGCCACCCCATATACAATCTACATCGTCCGATTACAGCCAGATATGGCAACCAGGCTCCACTATACGTGGCGTATTTAGTGGTCTGTACCGAGATATACACGATAAAGGCCATGCAAACGGATAATTTGCTATCACCAGGAGACCAGGACGGTATAATAGCCCATTCGCTTGGAACTGTGATACAGAGGCGATTTATATCAATCAATATTACAATGGGATATCGCAACGCTTGAATAGGCTGCAGTGAATAGTTTATGGCGTGATAGGGTTGAATTGCTGCAGATCTTAATGGTTACATGAAATTGATGGAGGATGCAGTTGTTGGATATTGCATTTTGATAATCAAGTCAATTCTGACTTAGTTGTTAATAAACTCTGATATAATCTTTTCTCGAAGGCTTATTGTGGTGTTCCTTAGACCTGATGTTAATCATAATGGTACACCTATGCGACCTAATCGACACAGCAAAGATGAATTATAAGTGTTTCTATATCCCACTTCTGGGCAAAGAACTCCCCATTTTCCTTCCAGGTACTCTTCTCCTGCGCCCCCTTGAACTAGAATCTGAAATTATATAAAAAGAAATGCAGGACACAGGAAAGAGAATAACCAAAACAAGGAAAACCAGTGACTGTCCACCGAGTACGAGTGGCGCAAAGGGCCATGGAGCGAGCCATGCTCGACATAACCCTCTTAGATCGAGTGCGTAACACCGAAATCCACCGTCGGAAAAAGTCTACGACGTCGGGGACCGGGCGGAGCGCCTCAAGTGGACTTGGGCAGGACATCTGGCTAGAAGCGGAGATGTCCGATGGAGCAAGGCTTTGACCGAGTGGTGGCCAAGGTTTGGGCAAAGAAATCAGGGGCGTCCTAAAGCTCGTTGGGTCGACGACATCGTCAGAGTCGTGGGAAACACCTGGATAAGGAACGCCCAGAACCGGGAAGTGTGGCAGAAAAAGGGGGAACCCTATACCCAGCAGTGGGAGATTCCGAGCTGATATGATGATGAAGGAAAACCTGGTCGGGTGGTTATTTTTAGATGAGTGATGCTAAAGAGTGTAGGTGTTCTTCAACAAACGAAAGAACAATTCGTTTCTTAACTTCGTGTCAAGCGTGTCCTGTTGACACTGATGGATTTAAATTCGCATCCGACTTCGGGGATGGCCCAATTTAGATAGCCCTATAGATATGCTGCTGATGATGACATCATCTTCCTGCCCTAGTCCCATTCAACTTGGGGTCGGCGCAACACGTTTTCTTCTTCAATTCTCCCCCGTCAGACGTCACGCCATCATTTACTCCTTTGTCTGTTATATCACTCCTTACATAATATCCATCACTTTTTTAGTAATATGCGTTTCATCCCTCCACATTACAATTTCCATACCAAGATAGATGACTTCCGAACAAAGGACATTGTAAAAAATGGCCCATGCATCAACACGTAAGAAACCTTTACAATAATTACTAGTTCTTTTTATAATTTACATTACAATTATTACACTAGAACGGACACTACATAATTTCGAA
This sequence comes from Noctua comes, assembly GCA_963082995.1. NCBI lineage: Eukaryota > Metazoa > Arthropoda > Insecta > Lepidoptera > Noctuidae > Noctua > Noctua comes. The sequence continues at coordinate 11,024,947 of OY720277.1, read as the reverse complement.
ATTTTCAAAAGTTATTCACTTCCTTCTGTCTTATTCCCATGTGCGGGTCATTATTTTTTTGAATTGAATAAGGTTTTTAGTTACAAACAGAATAAACGTACCAAACGTATGAAACGAACAACATCGACACTGACAGTCAATGAATTGACACATGACACTTTGACATTTGAGAGTTATGACAGACAGTCTCGTCATTTTGTCACACGCAATTATTACGTTTCTATTGGCCTAATTATAACCTCAAATACAGAAAGTTTTTTGGATTTTTTTACAATTCTCAGAAGTGTCTGTGATTTTAATTTAGTTTCAATCGAATTAATGCATTATCTAGAACACAGAAAGTAAATTCACGTCTCTGTTGGTTCTTAGGCGAACGATGTATGTACGCCGAACAATGTCCTTTGCGACATGCAAGTCTGAACACAGTTGATAACTTTATGACTGTTTTAAAAAAGATGCATATTCAATCAGTTCTGTTATCATTCGATTCAACAGTTCTCTTCCAGCTTTTATCGATTGACTTATCCTAGTCCAACATAGTTACATCCCTATGCGAGCATTATTCTTGGAACTAGGTTACCTGTCGGGCCAAAGGGAATGGGGACGCCGTATAAACAATCTCCAACCTCAATCATACCTCGTTATAAGGAAGTGTATGAATCTCGGATGAATTATTTATTTATCTTACCCTCGACACGTGTAAATGGTGGTATCACTTTCTTTCTTTCGGTCTGTCTGTTGTTTTTCGTGTAAACAGATTGACGTGAATAGGTGCGGTTTCGTTTTGCGGGTTGTACTTTTTGTAAGAACGTGTGCCAAGTGTGAGTTACTGAATTTCAGTTTAAATAAGTTATTTCATACTCCTTGATTGAAGGAGACTTGGTGAATATTTTCAACTGTAGTCATATTAACAAAGTATCGTTTTCAGTTATCGCTTTAATATGATAGTTCTGCTGTCGGTACGGCTCGTCAATTATTGTGTCTTGTTGTATTTCTTATCATCATCATCTGCCTAGCCTTTTCCCAACTATGTTGGGGTCGGCTTCCAGTCTAACCGGATGCAGCTGAATACCAGTATCTTACATGGAGCGACTGCCTATCTGACCTCCACAAACCCAGTTAGTACTGAGTAATACGATATCCCTTGGTAAGACTGGTTGTCAGATTTCGACGTCTTGTTGTATTTTTTATATTGTTCTAAATTGGTTTTATATGTTTTAAATAATTAAGACAGATCCTTAATTTATTGTTGATTGAATCAACAAGGATTAAATTGCCCGCAAGGGAAAACACAGGACGATGGACTGATTTCGAGCAAAAATAATGATGAAGATAAAAATGTATGATAAACTGACAACACCGTTTGCCCCTTTCGATCCCCATGGGTTGAAATGGGTTCATATCTTTGAAGGTAAGCACCTTTACGGATACGTATGCATTTCCTTATTTACTCTGAAATACGATTGGAAGATATTTGAGGAATATTACAAAACACACGTACGTTTTACAAGCTTTTTTGTTTAGCATTTTGTCAAAGGAGAGAGACTCGGTTCCCATAAAAGTGAAATTCCAAACACGACCCGTGAAGCGTCAATTGCACGGCCGTATTTCCGAATGAAAAAAGAAGAGATGTTTGAAACCAAAATATTATTTTAAACAAATTCAAGTTTAAGGCGTTTGAAAATAGGAACCATAACAGCACAATACCACACAACGAGGCCTAAAGTTTATTCATATTGTTCAATAAAACATTGTCACAAATAAAACATTGTCACAAAGCAACATATTTAATAAGATATTTCCCGTTCCTGATTGCCATAATAAAGTACCCAAAACATAATGTATACAAGCGCGACAACAAAGTAAACAATTAAAAAAAGTTATTAACGTAAAAGCCTTTCGGCTGGGCCCGGTCAGCCCAGTTGTGGCGACATAGGGCTACAAGGTCAGCACACACTCATACAGGTGGCGAAGACACGCCCTGCTCTGGTTTATAGCTAAACGAAAGTGACGCACCAAATTATTATGTTTCACAGGGGAAAAGGGTCAGAAAATCGCTAATAATATGTCGTGATTGCCTGGCTGAGGGTCGAATTCCTGTCGTTTGGGCAACTATAGGTTAATTGTATTTGTAGCTGTCGAATTCACTGTTTATCACTTCAGTGATTTCCAAAATCAATTATAAAAACTATTTCCAAAAGCAATTATAAAAAAACTAGACCAATAAAAACACTTTTCATTTGTCTAGTTTGTTTAAACCGTTAACTCCCACTCAGTTTCCTATTAACGGTAAACATTCCAGCTTACTGTCTGTAAAAATAATTTCTAAAAATAAACATAATATTAATTTCAGTTTAGCCTAAAGCTGATCTAAAAACTCAGCAAAATTAAGGCTAAGCCCGCCTTCACCCTTCACCTTGAAACCTTGACGTCGCCCTCATAATCGTTACACCTCAAAATGTACACTGTTACAGCCACAGAGCAAACAAAAAACAAGTACGTAAGTACTACGAAAGGTAATTTGGCGCTATCTTATTTATGTAATTACTCTAGTATTGCAAACATTTGACCGCCGTTACGGACCGTCATTTGTAACATGCCGGACTAACTAAGTTTCCGCATCAAATGCTCCTACACACGATCCGGAGTTGTGGAGACCGAGCCGCAGCGGGCGTTTGAGTACGCGGCCATAAAAACAGCTCGCAAAAATAAAATAAAAACAACCCCATGCCCATTTTTATTCCTATAAATATGGACATCGGAAACCAAGTAATAAAGTAAACGAAGCCACGAAAATAGCACTTGGAGTCGATAAATTGTCGTGTCTGGACACAAACTACCGGCGCAACTTAGATGCTATTTTGCTTACGTCTGCAAATATGGGTATCGTATACCGTAATGGCCAAACATACATTATTATGTGCAGGGAAGATTTGTAACATTTGTCGCTTGCAATGTGTCTGGTATTTAATTTAAGAACAGCTCGGGTAGACTGGACTCCGTAGAAATGAGATTCATACGTAGTAAAGTCGAGTTACTACGAGTACATGGTAAGATGAATGTAATTTCAAAATGGCTAATAAAATCACCAAGCCTGAAGCGTTCGGCTTCAAACTTCAAAGGCAAGTCGTTGGTTTCATAGCCGAAAATTAATAGCATGTAGAACCACCATCTACAGCTTATGATTTAATACCAACTACGGCCACAAAATACCAAAATGGTTCCCGAATAACGTTTTAATTGAAAACGGGAAATCCAATAGACATCTCAGATTAAATTGTTGTGGTACCTAAAAGCTTTTCAGAAGATTTGAAAGCTAGAATAGAAATTAATAATAGAACAATAGTATGTATTTCATTTATTAGGGTTCACACACTCATGATGTCTACAATATAGTGAAAAGACTACCTAAAACCTCAAAATGGTTGACAAATATTGTCAGTATTTGTTTGTATATCAGAAAAAATATACTGTCAAGAAATCAAATTTATGTTCACTTCTTTAATGTTATTTTCTCGTAAAGTTTAAGACTACATTTCACAATGAAACTTCATGACATTGGCAAAACTTTACGATGAAGTTTCGGTTTAAAGCCTTCGGCGCTGTATATTTGTAGCCTGAAAATCGACTCGAAACTCGAACATTTTCCAATAAATGATCTATTGAGATTGGTTTAAAGACTTATATTGTAAAACATGGTAAATGAAAAATGTTATTTTCTTCAGAGATTCAGTGACATTTTTTTACAATTTAATGTAATAAAAACGAGTTTCCGCTTTCTGATTAAAGCGCAGGTGTCACATTAATGCAAAGTCCACTTGGCACAATTTTTCCCGACTTTGAAAATATTTTATCTCTATACGAATAATAAATCCCGACATTAACATCAACGTCAGCATGGCTAACCTGATTCTTCGTTTAAAATGGAACCTTTTTAAACTTGGCTGCTTCAGACCGCTCTTATTTACCCTGATTTGCAAACGCTAAAGAATAATTATAGTGGATGATAAAACGTGCATTTTTAACTGCAGTTTTCATGCAAAATATACGACAGAAAATGAGACAAATAAAAAGTGTTGAACAGAAAAGTAACTCGACCAAATGTCATGTTGTTTGAACTACACGACAACATTTTGCTTTTGTTTAAGTTGGTGCAGACAAAAAGATCTCAAAAGTTTTGCGTCCTCTCTAGTTTTTCTACTTCCTGTTTCTAGAAGACAGACTAGAGTTTTCTGCTGAGAAAGGAAACACTTCTTTACTTAAATAACTTTTAAGTTAAGAAAACTGCTCTGAATTTTAATTTTTTTTAAGTTTTCCGTTTTCAGTGGCGAATAAGTTGCTCATTTTGTGCAATATCCAAAAAACTTTTAGTAGACACCCATTTCAAAGCAGGAGACGCGATGGTGAATATTATCTTTATACACTGAAGCAAAACGAAGGGTGTATCAAAAACGATATAAAAAATGACAATCATAAAGATGAAAACACAACTTCTTTTCTGTCGTATCTATCACGGACAAAACTCTGTCTTTTATGTAAATGTGCTGTGCCCCGATACTTAGCACCTACTTATTGTTGAAAAACTCGTTATTGTGTAAGTAGCGAGAAGTTGATAAACAGATTGCACAATACCTATTGTGGAAGATACTTCCCCTTGTCAGGAACTTGTGTTGTGAGACAAATGTTTTTTTCTTTTACTTTGTGCAAATGTCTGTAAACTTGTTTCTCAAGATAGTTGGGATACTAATTCGGACTTCGGTCAATTACAAAGTGGACTACATTAAAGGACAAAGTAATTTTGAAATTAATTATAAAAAGTTTTTACGATATGTCGTTTAGAATATTTTTTTTAGGTGTACTACTTTACACTACTTACCAAATCTAACATAACTAAATTACACGTACATTACGGAAAAAAATCTTTGTTCTCCATTTGAAACCGGAAAATGTATGAAACCAGCAGATAAAATAAAAAAGTGGAAGTTTCCACCTCGTTATTTCGGGAGACTTGAAACAGAATAATCCCTTGCAAATGATTTAAAAATGGACGTTTCCTTAAACGTATTATCCATTTTTTGTGTTTTTCTTTCAGCTCTACAGATTAATAAATGATGTAATTCATTTTCCGAGAAGAATTGCGAAAATAGGCATCAATTTGGTTTTCATTTATGTTGTGTTTCTGTTATTGTGTTTTGGTTAGGTTTTCGTTCGGTTTCGATGCATGAGACAATCAATCACCCCGATGGTTGCATCTCTATTTGTATTGACACCAATCAAAACCAGAGCGGGATAACCTGTCCAGTTCAGCCTTTCGTAGGCTTCGTACCGCATCACTATTTCTTCATTCCAGTTTTATTCAACAGTAAAAGGTCTAGACTAAATTGAATTTGAAATTGGATGACTTTTAGTTCTAATCTTACGGACTAGTCTCAGAACTTAGACCGTTCTACAAACTTCACAAATTAGGGATAACTTTTATCGATATAAGATTTTAAACTATCATGGTCACTAACATTACTATTAATACTAACGGGATATTTACCATGTTTACTGTTTTTTATGAGTTCCCGATATTTCGGCGCTGTTGCAAGCACCATGATCACGGATAAACTCCGCGATCATGGTGCTTGCAAACATAGTAAATATCCCGTTAGTATTAATATTAACTTTTATCGAAACATATATCAAGAGCCATCATTACGTTTCATCCTTTTAACCCTGCTTACGCTGACGGAAAAATAAAAATGCCAACGTCACAATTTCACAAATGCAGACTTGTGACATACCGATCCTTGTCATTAAATTATCAAAGATGTCCAAACTCACGCTTTGCGTTGTTTTAGTAGAAAAATGAAGAAAAAAAATAACGTTTTCAGGTCGCACTTCCCTGGTACGAGTGTCTTGTTATTTTTGCATGCAAGTATGTAGTATATGCAGGTACTAAGTGAAGAGCCGTCAGACTGCGGTGCTAACAAGCACTACTGCTGAATTCTAAAACATCAATTGTACAGTAAAATGTGAGCAGTATTTTCTGCATAAAAACGGATATTACATTGCATTCTTTTCTCTCTGTCCGTGCTTTCATGGTTTGTTCTGGACATACGCTTTGTTCATTCTGTTATTTGTTTTTCTATCTTCAAAGCGTTTTTCATACATATCGTGGAGATTTTAGGGTAAAAGGGAACCTTTATTGATGTTTGTGAATTCACAAAGATGGTGTTATTCTACACATGGAAGTCGTCGTTTGTAAAAGGGGTTTGAATTTAATGGCCGGCCTAGCATCCACCATTTTCTTTTTTTCAAAGCTTCTGCCATACCCAAAACCTATATTAATCGATAGCTGGTATCAAAACAAAACAGTTTTGGATGTGACAAAATCTTCTAAAGTGTCACGTTTCAGAGATATGAGCTTTCAAAGTTAAAGTCTGATGGCAGCATCAGCACTACTTTGATAGCTTATATCTCTGAAACGTGACACTTTAAAAGATTTTGTCTCATACATGCAACATGGAAAAAAAAAATGGCGGAAGTTAGGCCGGCCAGGCTTCATGGTTTTTATTAATTTCAGAGCCTATCAAAGTTGCTTTAAAGCCGATCTAAAAATGGCCAGCATTTTCGATAGCTAACAGTATTTTCTTTCAAACTATAGGTAAGGTAAGGGTCTATTCGGTTTAACCGTTCCTACAATCAACAACCATTGTTTGTTTAACCTGTGCCCGCTGGTGGTTTTATGGAATGGGTACCAAGGCTCACAGTATTATCGAGGTCAGGAACCTCGTTGAAACGCGCCTTGCACAAATATTTGTAGATTTTGATATTGTGCGGGCTTAAACCAACACGTATACCTACAACTGTTCCATTTCCCTGTACCATATTGACGTACTTTTCATGCTTATAAAGGTGGTTTCCCTATAACATGATCATTACTTACGATTTGATTATGCACACCTTTGTACCTTTGTACGTGGAGGAGCTCGTGTCTAAATAATAACAGCCGCTCGGGTCGATCTTTAGGTTAAGTCGTGCTTGCCTAGGTTGGTCTGTGGATGGGTGACCGCCCATTATATACCGAGTTTCCTCCGTGCCTCGGAAAGCACGTTAAGCCGTTGGTCCCGGCTGTCATTTGTAGATCTTTGACAGTCGTTATAGGTAGTCAGTGGCCCAAAAAGTCTGACAACCAGTCTTACCAATGGGTATCGTATTACCTAGTACTGACTGGGTTGTGGAGGTCAGATAGGCAGTCGCTCCATGTAAAATACTGGTATTCAGCTGCATCCGGTTAGACTGGAAGCCGACCCCAACATAGTTGGGAAAAGGCTAGGCAGATGATGTACCTTTGTACGTGGAAGCTTTAAACTTTTATATATTTTCCTTCGTTGCTGTTTTTTTATTTTATTTCCGGTAGGTTACTAATCAAGGTTGAAATAATATTACGTTTCTTCTCAAGCTGATAACAACTTGCGAGGACAGCAGTTATTTAAATTAAGTATCGGTTCTATCTGAAAGTGTTGTAGAGATGGTAAAATTACCTACATTTTCATAATTTAAATTCAAAATCCTATAAAACGCGGTTATGCCTCGTTCAAAGATAACTCGTACGAAATAAAAAGGGTGTCCTCTGATGCGTACGAGCGATAAAAATAAAGCTCATCATAACTGGGTGACTCAAATCTCATTAAACATGTATTGCATAAATAAAACGTGTGAATAAAAATATAAATTGCCAAATGACATTCGAGAAGTGGACAAAAATAATATATATATTAATAAATTGAAACAATTTCTGGAATATTACTCAGTAAAGGAGTTTCTGGATGACAAATCGATTACAAAATAAAAGTATTCGCTCTCATGTAATACACCAAACATTACAAAATAAATATATTTATAAATGGAATTTAGGAAACCAAATATAAATATGAATAGGTACACAAATAATAACATAATTTCATAATAATTACCTACATTATTCTTATGCAATACATAAATAAATATAACTAATATATTATACCTATATGAACAAACCTAATAATGTATTATTTATATATTCATAATTATACACCCAATTAAATTTATAATTTCTCATAATTTATAATAATATTATTGAATTGCTGCTTAACCCTCTTCCTCTCTGCTAATGTTGCTGTGCCCGACAGGGTCCATATTGACCTACACGGTGTAACAAGGTAAAGACCTTGTTATACCATCTATGTAATACATATGGAATGCAATAAAAACTTGAGTATTGAAATAAAATGTAGGTTCCTACCCTACGAGGTAAATAAAACCATCATCATCCACCTTACCTTTATCCAACTATGTTGAAGTCGGCTTCCAGTTTAACTGGATACAGCTGAATACCAGTATTTTTAGACCGCATCTTAGTGAAATAAGTTTCTTTCAGAATTTCTTTACACAGTAGTGTCCATCTTTCTATTTACGTCGTTTATTTTTCAGTCCAGCAAGTTAATTAATATAAATATTACGCAAAGTTATAAGTAGTTTCAAAACTACTTAGTAGTTCTTCAAAGGTTTTATTTCAGTGTAAGAAAACGTAATATTTTGAAGGATGTGAAAATCACTTGGGGTTTTATGTTAAAGTTGCTGGTTTTATTATTAATACTTGAAACGGATTTGTTGATTGATTGATTTGTTGGTTTGTTGATTTGTTTTTTTATTATTATTATTTTTGTTTTTTTTTTAATAATAAAGTTAGTGACCATGATAGTTTAAAATCTTATATGTTGCTGATTTTGTTTTGGATAAGACAGCAATAAATGGATTCATAACAGAATATTTGGGGCCTTCTAGGTGTTTTTAATAGAAATAGGTACTACTTAACCAACATTTATTATCCTACCTAGGTAATATAGCCACAATGACGTATAAAGACATTAGTTTCTCCTCAACGACCTTAATGGCTGTTGTCAATAGTCCATAATGGCTTGTTATGTTCAACCATAAATGATATTTTTGTCAATGTGTATCCACATACAGTAATATTACTCGTAACGTGTTATTCTTTAGCCATTCCAATTATATTAAGATACTTGTTATGTTTCCAATTCACTAACATGATGCTGTAGCAATAATTATTATTATTAGTGACGGAACGGATAGTTGGGTGGCCGGATATTGAACTAAAAACCAGTAGCCGGCCGGATAGTCGAGATAGCGGATAGTTTCGGCAAAATGCTTACAATTTTCGGTGAAGCACTGTAGGTAGATATTTAATTTAGAATATAGCCACAGTGTTGTTTTTGTTGTGTATCATGCAGAAATATTACTATATCAGTACAGGTGAATCCCTTCAGCTCGCTACTTATCGTCTTTGAACCGGAAAATTAATACGATCACAAATTAATTAAGTACCACCCTTAAAATTAACTGAAGACTGCTTACAAGCTGAGTCTTATATCAATATTGGCATACAATTAAGAAGAAACTTTAACCGGTAATCCCTCAGATCATTTAAATGTTTACATCTAGTAATGGGTCCGCATCAATCGTTCATAGTTCGTATTTGTTTAACCCACATAGAAAGTTTCATAATTAATTTCTTTGGTTTACTAAAACGGTTACAAAGTTTCTTTACAATTAAAGAGGATTTTAATTGAGTACCTTTTTATTTGTTTAGAGTTCTTAATTAAATTTAAGATTAAGGTATTATTCATCATCATCATCATTTCAGCCAAAAGACGTCCACTGCTGGACATAGGCTTCCCCTAAGTGTGTGCGACTCGCATCCAGCGGATCCCTGCAACCTTCACGAGGTCATCGGTCCACCTAGTGGGAGGCCTTCCAACGCAACGTCTTCCGGTTCGCGGTCCCCACTCCAGAACTTTTCGGCCCCATCGGCCATCCGTTCTGCGTGCAATGTGCCCTGCCCACTGCCACTTAAGTTTGGCTATTCTTCGGGCTACGTCGGTAACCTTGGTAAAAGGTATTATTAACTCGTTGATAATAGATTGGCTGGAGAAGGCAAAAGATAAAATTGAAAAGTATAGGATCTCTACCATGCTTTTTAATTTTACCTTTGCCCAGCAGTGGGACAACATAACGTCATCACTTTTTGTTCCCACAGTGGGCCCTATCTGCCTAGCCTTTTCCCAACTATGTTGGTGTCTGCTTCCAGTCTAACCGGATGCAGCTGAATACCAGTATTTTACATGGAGCGACTGCCTATCTGACCTCCACAACCCTATTAGTACTGAGTAAAACGATACCCTTTGGTAAGACTGGTTGAAATGACATCCGGGACCAACGGCTTAACGTGCTCAAAATCAAAATCAAAATCAAAGCATTTATTTCAAATAGGCCAGTTACAGGCACTTTTGAATTGTCGAAACAAAGACAACAATAGCTACAGTCCCAGTCACAAGGCATAAAAACTGTGAAAGTACTGTAGTTGCCCATTCCCTAACGTAGATCTCTATGGAGAAGAACGGGCAAGAAACTCCATGGACACTCTTTTAAATCAGTATACTTTTACAAACTCTTGGTTACATCATTCATGTTGAGATGGTACATTATGTGAGAACGATGTAGCAAGATGTGTACGTTAAAAGTGTCCACAGTAAACAATTCAAAAAAGAAAAAAAAAACAATTCAAATAAGCCGTGGCAACCAAGAGATGACCAGTCACAACTGACAGCGCCCGTTCACGAACATGACGCATGTATCAGCACCATTCAACTCAACCATTTTGAAGGGAACTAAATGATCCGACACACGCGCCACCATCAGCGAGACATTTGAGTGAGCATGACACACTCCTAACCGCCAGGGCACATTCAAGTCAAGAAAAGACGTAGGTTTCCCGCGAATGACAGCTTTCTATTACATAGTACTCACACAATATGGGCTATGCGGCTATATAATACTATCTATACATATAAAATTCAAAGTCCTGACTGACTGACTGACTGACTGACTGACTGACTGACTGACTGACTGACTTATATATCAACGCACAGCCCAAACCGCTGGTCCTAGAAACATGAAATTTGGACAGTGTACTCTTTGTGACGAGTAAGTATCCACTAAGAAAGGGTTTTTCAAAATTCCACCCCTAAGAGGGTGAAATGGGGTGTTTAATTTTCTGTGAAACTTTTTATTGCCTGAGTCGATTGACTTGAAAATTTGTGTATTTACTCTTCAGTTAAAATAATGAGATACGTGTATCACAGTTTTTCCAAAATCATCCCCAAATTTAAAATTTAATGTCTTATCTGGCTGACTGATATAACAACGCGCAGCCCAGACCGCCTGGTCCGAGAGACATGAAATTTGGATGGTGTATTCTTTGTGAAGAGTAAGTATCCACTAAGAAAGGGTTTTTCAAAATTCTACCCCTAAGAGGGTCAAATGGGGTGTTGAATTTTATGTGAAACTTTTTATCCACGGAGCCGATTGACTTGAAAATTTGTATTCATACTCTTCAGTTAAAATCATGAGATACGTGTATCACAGTTTTCTAAAAATCATCCCCCAATTTAAACTTCAATGTCCTGCCATGTCTGGTTGCTTGATATATCAACCCCCAGCCCAAACCACTGGTCCCAGAGACATAAAATTTGAACGGTGAATTGTTTGTGAAGAGTAGGTATCCACTAAGGAAGGGTTTTTCAAAATTCCACCCCCAAGAGGGTGAAATGGGGTGTTGAATTTCCTGTGAAACTTTTTATTCTCGGAGGCGATTGACTTGAAAATTTGTGTACATACTCTTTAGTTAAATTTATGAGATACGTACATCACAGTTTTTCCAAAATCATTCCCCAATTTAAAATTAAACGTCCTGACTGGTTGATTGATATATCAACCCCCAGCCCAAACCACTGGTCCCAGAGACATGAAATTTGGACGGTGAATTGTTTGTGAAGAGTAGATATCCATTAGGAAAGGGTTTTTTGAAATTCCAGCCCTAAGAGGGTGAAATGGGGTGTTGAATTTTATGTGGAACTTTTTATTCTCGGAGTCGATTGACTTGAAAATATGTATACATACTCTTTAGTTAAAATTATGAGATACGTGTATCACAATTTTTCCAAAATCATCCCCCAATTTAAAATTCAATGTCCTGTCTGGCTGACTGATATATCAATGCACAGCCCAAACCGCTGGTCCGAGAGAAATGAAATTTGGACGGTGTATTCTTTGTGAAGAGTAGGTATCCATTAAGAAAGGGTTTTTTGAAATTCTACCCCTAAGAGGGTAAAATGGGGTGCTGATATTTGCTGGGTCGATTGACTCGAAAATTGATGTTCACACTCTTCAATTAAAATTATAAGACATGTGTATCGGTTTTTCCAAAATCATCCCCCAATATAGTTAAATAGGGCTTCGAAGCTCACGTAGAAGGGCGCATGCCGCGCAGCGTTGCGTGGGGCGTGCGGGGCGCGGGAGTATTTACCTATTACTAAGTAGGTAGGATTTTTCTGAGGAAGACGTGTCTGTGAATATGGTTTATTCCACCGATTTTCGCGTTGGCTCGCGATACGGGACATTGATATTAAATATTATGTCAAAGTATTATGTCTATAAATAGATTCCTTATAAATCATTTGATTGGTGTCCCGGTGTCCAATCTCAAACCAAGATATTTCACATATGTAATTTAATTGATATTACTATGAACAAATATTTGCAATAACAAGTACACGTAAATCTATGTATGTACTATACATACATAGATTACTTATTATCCCAGAAGTACGATTCCGTGGGCAATTCCCGAACTCCACGCGGGCGAAGCCGCGGGCAGAAGCTAGTATAATACTAAAGAGATTGAATTTATACAAAGCAAAGATAGTTGTACAATCTTCAGCAGCTCCAACATACATTTTAATGCTTTCCGAGGCACGGAGGGAACACAGTATGTAATGGGTGGTCACCCATCCACAGACCAACCTAGGCAAGGCAACAGTAGGCCCTATGCAGGTTGGTAAAATTAAACAAAAAGTGGGACGGCAAAGTTTAACATAAATTTAGTTTTTGGTATTTAATTCCACAAAGCATTTTAAATATCCTTTGAACATAAAAAGATTCATACATTTTTCTCTTTATGGTTACTCGTGTAAGAGTTTATTAAATGTAATTTCGTCCAACTAACTTATTTATAAAAAGCTTTTAAATCAACAAACGAACCATTACAAAGTATAATAACAAGAGTTGAGGAAAGAATTGCCCGCTATCTTTTACCGACCTATTTAAAATTCGTTCCGAGCAAGTTTTCATTTCGAACGAGCAATAAGTTAAAATAAAATGAATATTATTCAATCCTTACATTCTCACAGCTGAAACTATACCCATAATATGATCATCATCATACAGGGTGTAGACAGACCCTTAACATAGCCGTCAACCAAGCATTCTGTACATCAAACTAAGTAACTTTAGGCAAAAATTATTGCTGGGAATCGACTCGATTGAAAGCACTCAAAGCATTGTGCTGATGGATGGATTGAATAGTCGGTCGTGGAGGTGTTTAAAATAAAAATCTTACATTAAAAACATGTATTTAAAAAAAAACTTGTGAAAAAGTTGGAACTTTGACCCCCAATATCTCCGTAACTAGAAGGTTCCCAGGTATGATCTAAAACAAAAAAAAATTATCGCAAAGACGGGGAGAACAAGTGCCTTTCGGATATGTTAAGGGTATATTTACACCCTTTATAAGCCCGGAATCACCCACTGCTGGAAATCGATCTGAAATATTTGAATCAGATTTTGGTTCTGTGATTACAACTTTTTCGTGGAAACAGTGAAGGTTTTATACTAGAACTAGCTTCTGCCAGCGGCTTCGCCCGCGTGGATGTCGAAAAATATCCCACCCGAACAAACATAGTTACTTACCTTCATCCGCTGAGACACGTTTAAATTAATTTTCAATTACCAGCCTAAACACAAAATTTGAATATCCTAACTTCAAAACTGACGGACTTTCATATAAACTTCCATCCCCTATTTTACCCCTTTATGGGTGGAATTCCCAAAAATCCTTTCTTAGTGGATACTTACTCTTCACAAAGAACACACCCTCCAAGTTTCATGTCTCTAAGACCAGCGGTTTGGGCTGTGTGTTGATATCACCCAGACAGTCAGTCAGTTTACCATTTTATTTATATAGATGGTAATGTAATACAAAAATCAGCATCACTTAAAGTGAATCCGAAGATATCTTTATAAACTTTTATTGAGATAAGAATAACAATAAGTATAACCGATGTGCTCTTTCCTCTGCTGATTCTTGAGAACGCCTATTTCTCATTCTCTTAGCTTCTCTCGAATTTCGAGATAAAGATAATCGTTTTTTAGGTGGCATTGATGCAGGCAAATAAAAATAAATAAATATTATTAGTGTATTTCATATATAACTTTGGTGTTTCTATACCGATTTCTATGATTCTTTTTTATGGAATAGTTAATAATGTCAACTTTTTTAATTAGGGATGACTGAGAGTGTTATAAACGTAAGAGTAGACAAATATAATCAGAAAGCTTCGAACTGCTAAGCTATCGGGAGTTACACGTGATATTGTGAGTCAACCATAAAAGATAGACATATGCTGTCATCAGTGGCGTGCCTACGATACAAGCCCAGAAGCCTGGCTTGCCTTACAATCAGCCTATCAATAAACAAAAAAAAAACGTTCCATATTAGCAATCATTTATAAATATCAAAATAATAATAACATTAAAATCCTCGCGCCGAACGCAACGTCTTCCGTCGCACGATTTTACAAGTTGCCAAATAAATATTATCTGTTTCATTCATAATTATCAGAACATTATTTAAATTTCACGTGCATTCATAATGCAACGACGACTAAACCTACGCTAGCCGTAAATGCCACCCACAGTTGCGACCTCGCTCTAACGCAATACACTAAGCGTTGCACTAAGCGCCCTCTCTCTCGCACTCGTTGGCTTCGCCATTTGGCTTAATATTTGTATAGAAATTATAAAATTTCATTGATAAATTCGGTGACGATTTTTGACCATTTCTATGGGAGCGACAAGCCGCGAGAAGCCCGGCTTTTCTGTGGCATTAAGTTCGCGCAAACCAGAGTACGCGTTGGCCGGCCTGAAGTGAGTTGATAATGCCAGTAGCACGCGTTGATTATTATGAATGAATGCTGTTTTGAAAATTTTGAGAACAATATTCTAAAGTTAGGTTTTGTTTTGTTATTGTAATTGTGTGAAAGTTATTGACACGATGTGATTTATACCTATGATTTTGCAAGTGATTAATTGATTGTTTTATAGTGGTCTTATTATTACAATGTGAATTCGGATATTACCGTCGAAAAGGTATGTAAATACGTTGAGTTAGCTCTTTACTTCACTGTTAAAGAAGTGTTAATGATAGTTTTTTCTCGGCAATTTATTTCTGTTGCTTTTCGCATATCATTTTGTAGTTATTTGATAAAGTTCTTCCAAATAAAGAACCGTCATCATAATATTATCTCTTTGAGAGAAGAAAAGAATAAGTAAATAAAATTGGCTATTATTTATTAGTGATTTATAATGATTTTGTGAGATCATTAATATTTATGTAATATTATTATTACACAAATATATATATATTTTTATTTTTTTTTATTTTTGTATTTAGGTAATGTTTATGTAATATCAAATATTATCATTTTATTCGACACTAAATTGAATTAATAAAATAGTGTATACGGCAATAAAATAACAAATCAATAGTGTAGATGCCATCTAGCGGCCATTTTGAATGAAATATTTTGCACGTCTGAATTGTAAACAGTAGCGTAGCGAACTTACTTTGGTATCACGATTCGTACGTATAGATGGCGCCTTTGTCAATTATGCAAGCGTACTATGATATCGAGACTAGAAATTAATTGATACACTATAATTTATAAAATTATTTCCCAAAACATCGGTAGCTGACAAATTGGGCTTGCCTCCATTCTGACCTAGCGGCACGCCACTGGCTGTCATGGGATATTTTTTATACAATTTTAAGGAGAACATTTCCGTCATACATGATTTCTGTGTAGCTTTAACCATTAAGGTTGCACACGCGACGGAAGCTTAAAAAATGGAGTAACTTCTCCCGTTTTCCCAACATTTCCCTTCACTGCTCTGCTCCTATTGATTGTAGCGTGATGAAAAGTATACTATAACCAACTCAGGAGTATGAAAAATAATTGTACCAAGTTTCGTTAAAATCCGTCCAGTAGTTTTTGTTTCTATAACGGTTATACAGACAGACAGACAGACAGACAGACAGACAGACAGACAGACAGACAGACAGACAGACAGACAGACAGACAAAAATTTTACTGATTGCATTTTTGGCATCAGTATCGATCCCTAATCACCCCCTGATAGTTATTTTGGAAATATATTTCATGTACAGAATTGACCTCTCTACAGATTTATTATAAGTATATATAGATTACAATGAGATATATAAGAGCTGCAAAAGTCTCCATGTCTCGGAAAGACAGTCGCTCTTTGTAAAATACTCGTATTCTGCTGCATCCGGTTATGCGGGAAAGCGAGCCCAACTTAGTTGGAAGAAGACTAGGTACCCAAATGATGACTTTTTATTTGATATAAAAATTGTTACTCTATTCATCAACAAAGATACCTTAATGAAAAGATAGACCTTATATAAAACCTTATGAAAAGATAGACCTTATATAATTATCAGAGTTTCTCAAGAGTCTATTTCCACGGGCCTTATTGCCACTTATTTTTGGTCTCGGAACCCTTTTCACCTTTGGTTCCTATTAGATAAAAAAAGGTTTTATCTGATTTTTGGCCGTAGTCTTCTGTCCTAGTTGAGTGTTTTGACATACATGTGCTTACAACCGCTAAGCAGGTGCTGTGTGTGTGATGTATGTAGTCGCTCCATGTAAAATACTGGGAAAAGGCTAGGCAGATGACGTAGAAGTACCTACTTCTACGTCATCTGCCTAGCCTTTTCCCAACTATGTTGGGGTCTGCTTCCAGTCTAATCGGGTGCAGCTGAATACCAGTATTTTACATGGAGCGACTGCCTATCTGATCTCCACAACGCAGTTAGTACTGAGTAATACGATACCCCTTGGTAAGACTGGTTGTCAGACTTTTTGTGCCACTGACTACCTAACGACTGTCAAAGATCTACAAAAATGACAGCCGGGACCAACGGCCTTACGTGCTTTCCGAGGCACGGAGGAAACTCGGTATGTAACGGGCGGTCATCCATCCACAGACCAACCTAGGCAAGCATGGCTTAACCAAAAGATCGACCCGAGCGGCTGTTATTATTTACGTCCGTACGTTCTACGTAAAATTCCAATGATCATAAAAACAGTTCTATCGAAAAAAATCTGACCGAAGAAAAAAAAACATTATATCTAAAAAACACGTTGCTCTACAGGCTTCCTAGTTGAATTTTAAAATAATCGATTTATTTACAAAGATATTAGCTACCCTCGTTAAAAGGCGCCGACGTAGCGACGTCTAGGGAATTCTCCTGAATGTGATAAAATGTGCTTGTTCATCTGCACACCCTATTTCTATAGCACGTTGCTGGGAAGTACTCTCAGAGGGCGAGATGTGTGAGGAGTCAATACAACTCTGAACAATCATGTTTTGAATACGACAAAATATACATGACATCCACGCATGTAGGTGACACGTGTTTATACTTATATATGGTATCTATCTATTTTTAATGATGACGACACTCGACTATTGTAATATTGAGCTCCTTTCTTCCACAAAAGATTTTCAGCTCTTGGCAACAGATCGCTTTGCCTTAATGAATTATTTTTGCGGTATTCAATTTCAGCTTTCAGAATTTTATCCGGATTTTTCCTTAATATAGGCCTCTTTGTATAAATAAAAGATACATTATTGTTTGATTGTATATTATATGTCCTACAGAATACATTCATAATCTGCCCTAGCCTTTTCCGAACTTTATTAGAGTCGGCTTTCAGTCTTACCAGATGCAGCTGAATACTAGTATTTTACATGGAGCGACTAGGCAGTGGCTCCATGTAAAATACTGGTCACAGGTCATATAGGCATCTGACCTCCACAACCCAGTTAGTAATTGATAATACGGTACCCTTGGTAAGACTGTTTGTCAGACTTTCAGGCCACTGGCTTCCTGTAACGACTGTCATAGATCAACAAACGACAGCCGGCACCAACGGCTTAACGTGCTTTCCGAGGCACGGAGGAAACTCGGTATGTAATGATGGTCAAGTATCCAAATACCAACCTTGGCAAGCTCGGCTTAACCTTGAAGATCAACCCGTGCGGCTGTTATTATTTAGCCACGAGCTCCTCTCGCTCCCCACAGAATATATTAATTATACTAAAAGTGTACTTAAGTCTTATGTTCCATGCCATTCATTAACATTTTCTACCAATGTTTAAGTACTTTGTGAACTTGTGCCGGTACCTACTGACACTGGCAGTAGTTGACATATATTGCTCCTAAAGTGCCTTTGGGGTTTCATAATTACTATAAGAAAAACCTAATCTCGATACACACAATACATTGATACATACATACATAAACTCAAGGCTTTTTCTCATGGGGGTAGACAGAAACCATAGATTCTGCTGCGATCCTCACATACTCCTTTTGCCTCGACCACGTTCATGTATCAGGTCATACACGCACGCCGGTTGCAAGGTCTCCACACCTAACCTTTCTGAAGAACCTCACCAATAAGGTCAGTGTATGTCCTTCTAGGGCGTCCCCTCCCGAAGTCCAGACGTTATCACTAACATCTGCTTTTTAAATGCCTTTTCTTAGTCGCCTTTCAGTCACCCTCTTCATGTTATCAAACCATGGAACATATTGATAATAACAATGAAACAAAACCAAATGTATGTCAAGGAAGTAGCCTTGAATACTGTCGCAAGATGAGATAAATGAATCACAACGGGCATCAATTTCAATTGCCCGAACACTATCGCTAGAAAGACATTCTGGTTATTTGCCAAACGGGAATGGCCTTGCCAAATATCGTCTGATCATATCAATTGTAACGTTCGGAAAGAATCACGAGGAGCGAACATGAAATCGATCTGAAATATTTGAATGAGATTTTGGTTCTGTGATTACAACTTTTTGGTGGAAACAGTGAAGGTTTTTTTTTCAGAACTACAATGAGATATAAAAGGGCTGGAAAAGTCTCCATGCCTCGGAAAGACAGTCGCTCTTTGTAAAATACTCGTATTCAGCTGCATCATCAGTTATACGGGAAAACGGGCCCAACTTAGGTGGGAGAAGACTAGGTACCCAAATGATGACTTTTTATTTGATATAAAAAATTGTTACTCTATTCATCAACAAAGATACCTTACATCATCATCATCATTTCAGCCGAAAAACGTCCACTGCTGGACATAGGCCTCCCCCAAATGTCGCCACATTGACCGGTCCCGTGCGACTCGTATCCAGCGGGTCCCGGAAGACGTTGCATTGGAAGGCCTTCCACTAGGTGGATCGATAACCTGGTGAAGGTTGTAGGGATCCGCTGGATACCGTATAATAATATAATTAAAAATTATAAAGACAAAAATATGTAAATAATTGAAAATTAATTCCAAACCAATTAAGGATTTTATGTAGATTTGATGTGAGACTCCAGAGATTAGGATAACCCTTTCAAATAGCGCATTTATTTAAATGCTTTCAGAGTTTAAGTACTAGCCTTGGTCCCTACGCCATTAAGCATGCCTCTGTAACGTAGGGTTCCCAGATGTATGATTTTTTTCCGAAGAAAATTCTGGACATTTGAAGAAAATGCCAGACTTTTTTTTAAGTGTGCAGTAGGTACAAGTTTACTGAATTTATTAATTTTGTTTTTATTAAAAACAATTTATTTGATTACAAACCGTTTTTCTTTAATCTTATAATTAGAGGGAGACCAAAGAAACGATGGATGGACTGTGTGAAGGATGATATGGCTAGAAAGGAGGTGACTGCCGAGATGACGAGTAATAGATAAGTATGGAAGAAGTCATGCTGCGCCGACCCCAAATAAGTTGGGATAAGGGCAGGAGAATGATGATGACCAACCGTTTTTTCTGATTTATGGAAATTCCGGACACGGAGCTAAAATTCCGGATATGTCCGCAAAATTCCGGACGTACGGCAACCCTACTGTAACTAAATTGTACTCCTGAAAAACGTTACGAATATTGCAAAAACAGTTTTTATTGGTACTTCAGTAAACATTTACTTGAAGAAGAATTCCCGCCTTGGGAAATGTATGTTTCAAATTAATATCGTCGTTTCTCATAAAAATGTACGTATGTATTGCCAAGTAAAGAGTTCACGTAGCTCATAAATAATAGAACAAAGTCCCACGTAATGAGAACAAGTGTGCTGAATGCCAAAATAGCTTTTTTTGTACTAAACGACTCCCTCAAGGAGTCTGATTGTCGCAAGCACTATCACTTAGATCTGAGCTAAAAACATCGTTAAGTTTAGTGGGTCAAAGTTGATTATACCTTTCAATTTATATACTGGATGAACTGGCGAAGCCTAACCAATCCGGTTTTAGGATATTAAAGCGTTGTTTTTATCACATAGTTTCAAAACAAGCTAGTCAACTAAGCAACATCTAATTGAATGCCTAAATATTTATTATAGAATGTTGGAATTTGAACTCTCGACCAAGAATCATGAGCGTTGAGTATTAAAACACACTTTTATTTATGTAGAAATTGCCTAGTGTTTGTAAAAACGAGCTTAAGAGCTTGTGTTATGCGTAAAACTAATTAAGCCGACTTAATTATAAATAATGAAGAACTCAAAATTAAGCAACTTAATTAGGTTCTTCATCACTTCGCTTAAAGAATTAAAATAAATAGTCTACTCAGAAGAAACGCACTGAAAATAGCAATTTTTAATCGTCAGTCGACTTTAGCCAAGCCTGAACTTTAATTTAACAACGTGAATTACACAATGAAAAGTTTGCAGACTCAAAGATTGTTATTAAAGTGTCGAGCTACATTTTATTTTAAGTAATTTTTACGGAAATGTATTGCTTGTTCGATAAAAGCGAATATTAATATTCACATCCCTTTTTCGACTTTAACTCAATTGTACGCTGAAACTTTTAAAACATGGCGGCAGCATTTTCGCCACTACACATCACACCTGACGTCACGCAAAATTCTGTACCATGCGAGCAGATTAGGATGTATGTCGCAGTATGACAGTTATAGCCCTAATAGCATTTTAAACTGCCAAAAGATCACCAAAATTAAAACGTCATTTTAATGTTAAATTATTACCAAAAATTTTACATTTTGCTATACTGTTTAAGCAGATTACTATATCCTATTTAAGTAACCTAAGTCGGGGTGCCCGAAGTCCCGAGCTCGCTTCGCTTGCTCTTGCCAAATAATATAATACTTATAATTATTTATGTAACGGATCCGTCTTCCGGGATATAGCTATATCCCTATGGATATAACTATATCACGGCTATAACTATCTTACTGTGACATATACAACATCAACACCCCGACAACACCTTCGGGCAGTAACGCACCAGACACTACACCCTTTCATCTGCATGTACTATGCAATGGAGGATGAGAAACTTTACACCTCCACTGAAAAAGGGAAGAAAAGCACCTTCCTCATACCTCTATAAGATCGTTACACAAACTTAATCACAATAAAAATCTATTTCCCGATAAAAAAAACCCGATTACAACAACTGACCCATTTTCAAGCTAAAATTCAAAGTGGCTCATGTAAATTGGCCCCCTCACAAGAGAACGATCACGTTTCATATTAGCGTCATTTTATAATGGCACTGCTTACATTAATGCATTCACATGATCCCTTCTTCTTCCACTTACGTCACATAGTGCGATGTATTCTTCCCTGAACAACAGGAGCGCTAGTTTATAAATTTAATAGATTGGAAGTGTTGCCCCAAGGTAGAGTTAATGGCAAAACTATAGTCTAGGTCCATCATTATTATTAACTTCTCATAAGCCATTCACTTTAAGAGAACTTAGGTTTTACAAGTAGGGGAAGACCAAAGAAATGATGGATGGTTTCCGTGAAAGTTGACATGGTAAAAAAGGGGTTACCACTGAGATGATGAGTAATAGAGAAGATATACTTTTCCAGGTATTAATGGCAGAAGAAAACGTATTAACTTTCTAAAAAGTTACTAAAAGGTTGTCAGTGATGAATCTGATCGAGCGAAAAGCTGGTCGCGTCTCGCACGAGATATCAGTTCATGCCCTAACACGCGACGTATCGAGTATCAAGCATCCCTGCTATGACTGATACCCGATATGCCTACCTAAGGTATTGATGGCACTTGTATAATAGGTGCCTATGTACTTACATATAATGGGTGTACCTAAAAGTACCCCTAACGTAGCTGACAGGCACTTGTTGTCCCCATCAATGCGATATTTTTTTTGTTGTAAACCATACCTGGGAACCTTCTAGTTACGGAGATATTGTGGGTCAAACTTTCAACTTTTTTAAATGTTATAGCTTTACTTTAAATACATTCACGACCCCCGTAATGCATCCATCAGCACTATGTTTTGATTGCGTTGCATTGAGTCCTACCATAAAACGTGATTTTTCACCCCAAAAAAAGTCGTTTCCCAGCAATAATTTTTGCGTAGTTACTTAGTTTGGTGTACAGAATGCTTGACTGACGGCTTCGTGAAGGGTCCATTTACATCCTGTATATGCTATCACCTTTTAACATAGAGGGAGATATGTATCTTTAAGCTTAAACAATGCGATCATATTTCATCGAGTACCCAGAATATATCGAATTATTATTAGTAACATCTTGACTCGACAGCCCACAAAGTGTAATATTCCCCATTATCTGTATTCTATTTCAACCACAAATTCGAAGAAATGGCTAAATGGGTGTACCCAACACCCATATGTAGAAGGTCTACCTTCCTATATTACGTCACTGGTTTGATGTATGAAATACAAGCGAGACGTTGTGTTACATCAAAATCTAATCAATACAGACTATAATCACGAATTTCCTCGCCACATAATCCATATGAAGACACACCTAGAAAATAGGAATCATGAGAAACGTCGAACAAACGAAAACCCAGAATCCTTTCAGAGAATAAATGTAGCAATAATAACTCTTTGTTTGTCTGAAGACGAAGCTTGAGAGATTGAATCTCAGTTATTTGGATTTGTTAAGGTCGGATGATCCGTCAAAAACTGAAGAGATTATATTTACATTTATATTATTTATACGAGAGAGTCTAGGTGATTGTGTAGAATCATCATGCGTTTTGCATAATCAGACACATCATCATCAATTTTATAATTCGGAGGCATTAAACACCTTTCTGCGCTTACTTACTTCATTTTATACAAACGTTGACGTTGCAAAAGACATATAGAGTACATTTTTTGTCATATAAAAATTATATTTAACCCAGAGCTGCACAATTTCGTGAGAAAAAGCACAGCTGGCGCTTTGATTCTTTTTTATCTTGAGATTCATTCATAACTCCGCTCAAATCTACGCAATACAAAGGCAAATCCCTTTCGGTTGTATGCTCTCATAAAAATAGGAAGCCGAGCTCATCTTCCCGAAATCCTGGACCTTCCACGTACACAATGGATCACGTTCACACTTCAGCAATAACTCATACTCTAATAAACATTCACAGCCACGCGTGACAGATTTACCTATGTTCACCAGCGTTCACCAGCATTCACCAGCATTCGCCAACATTCACCAACATTTTTCCCTGAAGCAGACACTCGGCCAAGATTGGAACAAACCTTTGCGCAAACATCTTATACGAGACAAAGGCACGTGCCCGAATTTTGAAAGCCAATAGATAAAAGCCGTAAATCTTGACACACAGATATATTTTCCTTTTATATTTGTGTCCCTTCTTTTACTTACGATCTACTCATCGTGCTTTTGAAATAAGTGCGAAATTATTAAGTGACAGACACATCGATGCTACCTGTTAAATGTGTATCTTATAAAAGATTTTCAGAACAAAGATTTTTTTTCAATCTTCAGTCCTATTTCTAGTTCAAACATTCAATAGTTTTTTGTGTGAGTGGTAAAAGAATACTTCCAAAATAATTCATAAAAGGTCCAAGAATTTAATTAAACGATCAAATAAGTAATTATTAGTTCATAAATTATTAATTACTAAGGGTTGTTCGCTCAACTACAAAAGGAAATCAGCATTGTTAGTAACAAATGTTAGTTCAAACAATGGAACACAATGTTGAAGTTCTGTGTTTAACTATACTAAGACTACAGTATGTGATAAAAGGTAGAGATACATTATTATATCAAATAATAACAAAACAATTTTCTGCGGCACCCGCTTCTCTGACCGTCAGAGAAAATTAACCAAGTGGCAAGCTGTCAAGTTGACAGTTAGTAAGTGAGTAAATTACTTGGTAGTTTCGGAGGATCCGACCTGAGTGTTCGGAGCAACAAAGTTGTATTTGATCAATTTGTGCTGCAAATTGCTGACGGCGCGGCGACGTTTAGTGTTCTGGATTGCACAGGTACATTCACGACGTAACATTGTTTATAATAATACCAAACTATTGCTCTAACTAGGCAAAGGCCTCTTCGTACACAGTCAAGGTATGAGCATTGATCACCTCGTTTGCTCAAGACAGGTTGGCGATTTCAGACTTTTTCAGTCCATTCATTAAATTTTCTTTCACAAATGTCAATGGTGTCTAAGATAAACTTAGAAAGTACATTATGAATTGAAAGTCACATCGGTACTTGCTCGAATTTGAACCCAAAACGTTGTGCATGAGAGGAATTTCTACATCAACCCGGATGCACTGGTTAGTCGGTTAACTGGGACCCAGTTTCCTCCATCTCACAATATGCCCCGAGGCTCTGCCAAGTTTACAATGGCCGTTTCCCGAATAATATTAATTCTGCAGACCCTACAAATTTCATTCGTAACATAATATAATATTAAAGACCAAACATCTATTCTAAAATTCTAAAACATCATCAGCAATGGTCCACGTTTTCCTCATGGACGACATTACCAAATTACCTAGCTTTTGAGTCGACGTAATAAGGTCGTATATAAAGCGTGCACCGTGTGTACACTTTCGGCTGAGCTGTAGTAATCATACGGAATATTTCATGATGACTAATTGGCTAATAGGACGTTATTCACTGGTGTTTGTCTGTGCGCTTGAATATAAATTTGCTTCAGTACCGCAGCCAATTTGGAGTAAATTAGCCTACAATTTTGCACTCGGAAACTGTGAGCTGTAATAAATTTATTTTCGTACATCTGTTACATTAAATAAATTTGTTATGAAATATTTTAATTCGTGAAAAGTTCTTTCATTACAAAAGCCCATTGTTACATAAAGTTTTCCTTTGTAAGAGCTTGAAATTTATTACATCTTACGCAACGAGCACCTTGATCTCGGATTTTCGCAGTATTCATGCGTCACTCCGTAGAACTACTTACCTACTATTTAACAAGCACTAGAACATCAATCATGCGAAACGTATATTCCAAGGCAGGCACGTTATTATATCCATAATGTAGTCCCACTAGCTCACAGCCCATATGACACAGCGCACATGAGAAAAGCTACTCAATTTCAGAAAATTAATTACATATTTTCACCTGTGCGCAACCCGCAGCGCTACGCGTCAGGAGCCGCAGCACAGCAGCACAAAGATTAAGAATTATTGAAAAGTCTGTACGCATTACGTATTTGGGCGTATTATCCTACTGTTCCCGAATCCGCTGTAACTCAGCGCCAAGCTGAAGCCCAATAAGACGGCGTTAATAAATCATCTTGACAGGTATTACTTCGCACCTTGAGCGGCGGCGTAATTACATCAGACCTACTCCGATATTCAAAATAAACAGATCGTGTAATGAAGATGATTCCAGTGTCGGTTAACGGGAACTATCTAGTTTAATTTGAACTTTAGTCAAGTTTAGTATTATAGTTCTCGGTCTATTGGATCCTGGAAACATTGTTTCAAAAGGTTTTTGACCTTGATGTTGTTATGCCTTACAATAAAGCTTTGTATTTTGTTGCTAAGACTAACTTGTTGACACATTAATTTGACTAACTGTCTGACCACACATTCAATTATTTAAATAAGGGCTGGTGACAATAACAAGTACTGAATCAGAAAAAAAAACAATTGAAATATGCAGACGTCTCGCCGTATTTTAATAAGCTTAATTACTGTATTCATTTATAGAATGCATTTTGTTATTTTAATCCTTTAATTTGAGCTCGTGGCTAAATTTTAACAGGCGCTCGGGTCGATCTTAAGGTTAAGCCGCGCTCGTTTAGGTTGGTCCGTGGATGGGTGACCGCCCATTACATATCGAGTTTCCTCCATGCCTCGGAAAGCACGTTAAGCCGTTGGTCCCGGTTGTCATTTGTACACCTTTAACAGTCAGTGGCCCGAAAGTCTGACAATAAGTCTTACCAAGGGGTACCGTATTACCCAGTACTAACTGGGTTGTGGAGGTCAAATAGGCAGTCGTTCCATGTAAAATACTGGTATTTATCTGCATCAGGTTAGACTGGAAGCCGACCTCAACATAGTTGGAAAAGACCAGGCGGATGATGAACTTTGGAAAAAAAAAATCGAGGGAAAGATTAAAAACCACACTTGACACCGCAATAAAAAGTTGAATTCATGGAAAAATCGAAAGTCACCTGAACATAGGTACAAGTAAAGGGTTTCCTCCCTACATATACCTGACACGGAAGCTAATACGGTCGCTAAGCTTTTCAGTAAACCACGATGGAGACCGACCGAATATCAATTTTTGAAGCTTCATCGCACACTTCATATGAAAGGTTCTTGACTGTAAAGGTACCTTCATAATCGAGGTTCCTAACAGTCAATACGGGTCTTTAAAAAGAGCTACTTAATGAGTTCTGGGAAGTGCCTTTAGGCCGCTTGTGCATACGTTTTTGTCGTGAAAATTTGCGGTTGATACGCCCTGTGTAGGCATGGTCGTCAGTGTTGTATGGATCAATATGGAAGTTTTGAGGTATGAGGAACGGTGTGAAGTTCCTGATACTCGTTGAAAAGGAAGGACCCTCCGACCGGATGGATTATGTGTCTGGTAGACATGCATATGCTTATCTTGCGGATAAGCTTTGATCACGCGATGCAGGACTTCTTTTTCTGTTTTCATCTTTTGTATCCAATGTCGCACCGCAGTTCTGCTAAAAATCGCGTATGTACTAGCGTCCTTACATCCTCGATTTTAAGTGAAAAATCTGAAATATGGTGTGTATTCAAAAACAAACAAAAATTTATAGAAAGTAAATACAACCATACCGGTCGTATTTACTTTCTATTAATTTTTAACCTTTTCACCGCCAACGTACACAGAACGCGATGCCTCGCCAGCGCCAAGCTATAAATGTTTTTGCCGATTTTAAGACAAATAATAATAATACTTTTGTGTGGAAAAGTAAAAAACAGGGTATTAGACCGTGTTATATTAAATAATAAAATGAAACGAAGCTTTTAAATACAGTACTTTTATGTTTTTTTTATAAGTAGTTAAAAATTAAGAGCTTCTAATGAAGTCGTGGGCGCTGGTGGCACGTAAATCTGGAACTAGTATTGAACTCCGTGGCGGTGAAAAGGTTAAACAAAGATTTTCATACTGGTAATCAAAGAATTTTTACGTAACCAAATATTATCCTAATCCTAACTAATAAGTATTATAAATGCGAAAGTAAGTTTGTTTATTTGTTACCTTTTCATGGCTAAACCGCTGAACCGATCATCCTGAAATTTAGCATGTACGTTGTCAGGTATACAGAAACGGACATAGGGTACCTTTCATCCCGAAAAAAAGTACTGTTCCCAAGGAAAACAACAATAACGTTCTTAGGATAATGATAGCGCCACGAACGATTTAATTATATTATAGTAGAAACTTTAGTAGTGTGTCAAGAGATTTTTTTCAATTGGCAAACAACAAGCAGAGTACAACCCGAATTAATTGTCAAATTCTAAATAAACGCGAGCGAAGCCGCGGGCCAAAGCTAGTGACTCCATAATTATTTTTTTGAATTAGGAAATACCTGTAATGATAGTAATGATCAGTTAATAAATAAATAATTACTTAATATGAAAAATGTGTATTATATATTTGACAGAAAAAAAAATACTATCTCTTCCTATTTCTAAGTTGGCATGCACCTATAAGCCATGAATTTTTCATTTGTGGCATCCATGCACCTGATATTTCTGGCCAGTGCTCATGCGACACCTGATAGACGTGTCCTGTCTAAACCCGTTTTCCCTCGACAGTTTCCCCGTCTATATCGACGATTTGAGCTCTACTTCTGCTTAGA
The DNA here is from genome assembly GCA_963082995.1 of Noctua comes. NCBI lineage: Eukaryota > Metazoa > Arthropoda > Insecta > Lepidoptera > Noctuidae > Noctua > Noctua comes. The sequence goes on along the minus strand of OY720277.1, from coordinate 10,996,557 downwards.
TTTTCTATTTCTATCTAGTATACACCGTGACTTTTTAGTCGTCTTATAAATTTGGTCCACTCAATGTACCCAACATAAAATACCTCAAGGTGCGATTTTTTTTTTACCTTCTTAATAAAAATAAATAATACATTAGAATAAAATTATGAAACCGCCTGTTTAAGATTTTTACGTGTCAAACGGGAGAATATACCTACCCAGCGCTCGAGTCCAGTAGATCATCGCTCGCAACAGGGTGTTTTAACAACGTCATGGGTCATAATACTGAATAATATTTGTATTTTTAAATGATTAAAATCTCTTAAATACCTATTTTTTTTAATGAATGTTTAATAGTCCTTGGATACACGAAGTGGACTGCCGTTATAAGACGACTAAAAAGTCACGGTGTATATTATAAGGTAGATTTTATAAACTCAATCTAAGTTTTCACTCATCCTCCTAGCTTTTTCCCAACTATGCTGGGGTCGGTTTTTAGTCTAACCAGATGCAGCTTACCTGTATTTTACATGGAGCGACTAGCTATCTGACCTCCACAACCCAGTGACTTGGTAATACGATGCCCCTTGGTAAGACTGGTTGTCAGATATTCGACCGTCGAAGATCTAAAAATGATGAAGGTGTAAATGGCCCCTCACGAAGCCGTCAAGCAACCAAGCATGCGGGACATCAAACTAAGTAACCCTACGCAAAAATTATTGCTGGGAAACGACTTATTTTTGGGTCGAAAAATCACGTTTTAACGGCAAAACTCAATGTAACGCACTCAAAACATGCTGATAGATGCATTGAACAGTACGGGATTAGTGGAGGTATTTAAAGTAAAGTTATAACGTTAAAAAATTATATTTAAAAAAAAAACTGGAACTTTGACCCGGCTCAATATCTCCGTAACTAGAAGGTTCCCAGGTATGGTCCAGAACAAACAAGTAATCGTAATAACAGGGAGAACAAATGCCTTTCGGCTTCGTTAAGGGTCTATTTACACCCTTTACAATAAATGGTCACCCATCCGAGGACCGACTTCGGCAAGCACTACTTAAGCTTGAAGATCGAACCGCGCGGCATTATTGAGCCACGAGCCCCTTTTAATCTAAGTTTTTACTACAGTGACAATATTTGGAGTTATAAACCTAGATAGCTAGCTAGGTAACTTAGGTATTGGTTTCTAGACCAGCGAATATTTTCTTATAATATTCCCAAGGTCTTTCTCAGCGAATATCGCTAAGCAAACGTACCTACTAAAATAACAGAGTAAAGTAGGTAGATACATAAAGTATATCAGCGGATTTTCCCAATTTCGCTAAAAGAACCACAGTCATTTGTTTACTTTACTCTTGCGAAACGAGTTGAAACAAATTTCAGTGCGTTGTCGAGCGTTTAACATTCTTCATGGGGCCTAATTTACAACGGCGGAATACAAAACAAATTCGTTTTCTTTTATTTTTATAAGGACGTGAATGTGAGCGTTATTAAGGAGAGTGAAATCATGTGTAAACATTTTAGGAGCTCTTTTATTTTTCCTTCTTTTTTTAGATTGTACATTTTTTTTTTCAAAGGATTGTTAATTCGGGTAAATGCCGCAAGCTTAATGTTGGTTATAATAACGATAAGATTTAAAGCAATTGATGTTAAATTGGGATTGCCAGTTAAGCCCGTTGTCTTTGTACAAGTCTTTACATTTGGCTCATTCGCTTTGTGAAGCCCTGATTAACGGCCACCATTTGCTGAGAGTACATTCATGTCAGACTCAAACAAATGCCTATAAAGTTCTAAACGCTTAATTAAACTTTCGCGAACAATTTTATAACGTAAAGGATATCAGGGGGGTTTACTATGACATCTTAAAGCAGGAGTAATTCCAGTGTGGGAAAGAGACGGAGCTATACAGGTCGTCTAGCGCCATCCCTTTACGTTTACATCCCAGACGTGATGGTAGGCCACTAGGACTAATCGCTTTGAAATGTTTTTTTATTTGTTTTTTAGAAGGAGCTGTAAACTTTGTCAGGAGTTATTTAGTTTCAGATGTTATTCGGCTCTTTCACACACATCAAGCACGTTTGAGGGTAAGACATAACACTGTCGTGCCGCATCAGTGCGTAGCAGCCGTCCAAAGCGTAACTTTCGTAAAACAAAGATTCCATTTAGTTACATTTCGGGTCCTGTAGCGTCCATACAACTTGCTAATGGACGCCACACAGCATTAAGATGAAGTTGTGGACTTATGCGACGCCTGTGCGTCCAACTTTGACCACTTCTCATGTCCTTAATGTTTTCCTACGGACATTTAACTTTTGTTGACAACCCCTGACTTAGCTACTTATCTTGCTTTAGCGTTGAACGCTGACAGGGAAAACATTGAAGTTTCCAGTTGTAAGGTTTTAATTTCTTGGACAATGTGTTGAATTTTGGACAATGTTTTGAATTTACTTGAATAAATTAAATCTGAGCTGAATGATGTCAAAAGACTAATGAAGGCTTTTCCATAGGCCGCTGTTTACTCTTGCATTTTGTTTTACCAAAAAATAACTTTCTCACATTAATAATTTCGGTGCTATGAACAAACAAACGTGAACATTAATCAAAACAATACTGATCATTAAGGAGCAATGGCTTTCCTTGCCTCTAATTATTTTCGTGTTATATTTAAAAAAAACCTCCAAAAGTTATTGTTGGTCGTTACTCATCTTAGTAATAAGTGTCAAAATGATTTATTTCTCCCTCACTTATTGGGGAGCAGCTTTCCATTTTCTTATTTTCATCTGTTTTCGGCGCTAGTTTTTCTGTTACGTGTTTTTTCTCAAAACCGATTAGTTGGCGTTCTGAGAAGTTATTCAGGACACGTCAACTGGTAAAAAAAGTGGTAGTGTGTACGTTTTGTTTAGGTTCAAGCAGTCAATCATTTAGGACTGAAATGTTATAACTATAAGAGTACAAGCGATCCGGCCGTGTTTTGCACGGTTTTTCGTCTTGACAAAACATCAAGGTTTTTTTTATTATATTATAACACTAGCTACTACTCGTGACCTTGAAATTATAAAAAAATGCTCTTTTCCCCGTTTTAGCATAATTTTTCATTGATGCTCAGCTCCTATTGACCGTAGCGTAATGTTATATAGCCTTTCTCAATAAATGGGCTATCGAAAACTCAAGAATTTTTTCAATTCGAACCAGTAGTTCCTGAGATTAGCGCGTTCAACCAAACAAACTCTTCAGCTTTATAATATTAGTACAGATAACAAAGCTGGAGCCCTGAGACAGACGGGGTCGCCGCAGACCGAGGAGAAAATGGCGCGATGCCTTGGATAGCTTTCTCGTTAATTGGCGAGAAGTCGCGCAGCGCCAAGAAAAGTGGAAGAAATGGGGGGAGGCCTTTGCCTAGGAGTGGGATAGTCATTAAGGCTAACAAAAAAAAAATAACATAACATAATATCACACCTGTCATCCCCGAAAGGTTAGGCAGAGTTGTAGCTCATGGTACACCCACATTTCGTCAGTTATGTCTAAGTCCCATGAAACAGGGGGCGAGCCTATTGCCATTTGTTTATTATTTTATGTAAGTTTAAAATCAATGTATATAGTCCTCCTTATCGATTTTGATAACGTTACTGCTAATGGCAGTCCGTAGTTTCACTCGTCTCCTGTAACGTACTTAACAAATATAATTATATGTACAAACCTTCCGAAATCAAATTCTCTAAATTAACATAACATAACATTACGCCTGTTATCCCCGAATGGTAAGGCAGAGGTGTACCTAATAGTACACCCACATTTCGCCAGTTATGTTTAAGTCCCATTTAATAGGGGGCGAGCCTAATGCCATCAACCTGGCACAAATCTAGACTCCGTGGCTGCTACTGAGAAATTCGGGATTCCAATCCAGGACCTCACGCCCAGCAGTCGCGCTTGCGACCACTAGACCAACGAGGCAGTCTCTCTCTAAAATCGCATCAAAATCCGTTCCATAGTTTAAAAGAATAACACAGTCACGAGCGACTTTTATTACCCGACTGCGACGAAGCCCAAAAGGAGGGTTTTGTGTTCGTTATTTATAAAGGGTAACAAGACCCTTAATGAATCCGAAAGGCACTTATTCTCCCCGTCATTGCGATCATTTTTTTGTTATGGACCATACCAGGGAACCTTCCAGTTACGGAGATATTGGGGGTCAAAGTTCCAACTTTTTCACAATTTAATTTTTTAAATCCATTTTTTTAATTTAGATTTTTACTTTAAACACCTCCACGACTCCCGTACTATTCAATCCATCCATCAGCACAATGTTTTAAATGCGTTACATTGATTCCTACCGTAAAACATGATTTTTCACCCACAAAAAAAGGCGTTTCCAAGCAATATTTTTTGCGTCAAGTTACTTAGTTTGATATACATAATGCTTGGTGGACGGCTTCGTGAAGGGTCCCTTTACACCCTGTATTACCTAAAGGACGCCGTCAACGATACTTGTTTAGTTATTACTTACATATTAAGGTTTCTTAAATGCATTAGTATATTATTTTGTAACATTAATTTTAGTATTTTTATCTATGGGCCTCAGTTGCCTGACAATAAAATGATTGATTGACAATTTTACGCATTGTAAAAATTCAAAACCGTATTCGATGCCATTCACATAGCAAAGTGTCATACATGCTCTTACTAGGAACGGCTAAAGCGATGATAATTAAACCTCATCTCATTGGGTAATGTCGCTTCATTAGCCACAGGCATATTTGGTAAATTACAATTACACATAGCCGAGTATCATGTGATACACAGCTAATACAATGAGAAATCAAAGCTGTCAATGCAATTGATATGTAATTAATGTCATTATCTCTGCCTAATTGGTATTTAGCTTTAGTAATCTGAGTACATTAACATAACATCATGCCTTTATTCCCCCGAAGGGTTGGGCAGAAGTGTACCATAGACCGTAGTTCACCCAAATGAGCATAAGGTTCGGGATTCGATTCCAAGGTTGGGCAAAATGTTACGGGTTTTCCATTAGGAACTCCTCAGTAGCAGTTTGGAGTTAAGATTTGTGCCCGGTTGATGGCAATAGGCCCTATTTTTATTTAGGAATTAAACTTAGCTGACGAAATGTGTGTGTACTATAAATACTTCAGCCTAACCCTTCGGGGATAACAGATGTGATGTGATGTGATGTGATGTGTTATTATGTGATGTGATGTGATGTGATATGATGTTGTGTTGTGTGGTTTTGGTCTGTGTACTTATATTTTCAGTCATAAAGTCGAAAGGCACCAAAAATGTGGAACAGCTTTGAGAGTTTAGTGCCGGTTACTGAATTAGTATCTGAAAAGGACTGAATCAAGTTTTAAATTTACAAAAAGGTCCAAAAGGGCGATGGTTCCATTGCATTGAAGAAAACGCCTCAATTAGGGTTTTAGTAGTTCTATATCCAAATACGAAACTGAACATTAGTGTCAGAATAATTATTAGCTATTTAAGTTATATCTTTTTACTTTCAATTTAATTTAAAATAATTATACCCACACACATTACTTATTATATTGATTGTAGAAATAATTAATTTTCCCAACCGCACCATGAATGGCGAAACTCCGTGAAACCATGCATTTTCCGATTAACAGTTCAAAGACTTATTTCCCATGGCTTCCTCTTCGAACCGACGAATTGAAAAGCTTTCTGAGAACCGGCGGAATCAGAAGAATATAATTCATTATTTTGATGGCTTCTCTGTCAAAAGCAAATTAAGCAATCAAGACTATTTATTGAATTTCCTTTGATACATAAAATAAGCTATTTATATTGCTTTTTAGAAATTATCCTCTTTACTCATAGAATCATGGGGAAGCAGGAAACTCTAAGATAATTAACGGCTAATAGTCATAGATAAGTGAGGTAGAGGTACCCATAACATGTCGAGCGTCCAACGAAATACAAACAAACAGGTATGTTAGGGCGCTGCGGGACGGTTCGAAAGAGATACCGCGGCCCTGGAACACAAAGGGCAAAGAAGGAACATGGATGGGGTTTAGTCAGTACAAGTCTGACACTCCCATCCGCTCTCCCAGAGCGGGGGGGGGGGGATAATTTGATGATTTCCCATCCGAAAAAAAAAGAAAAAGCTATGTTAGGGTAGGCTTCCAGTCGTCTAACCGGATGCAGCTGAATACCCGTATTTTACAAGGGGCGACTGCCTATCTGACCTCCACAACCCAGTTAGTACTAGATAATACGATACCCTTTGGTAAGACTGATTGTCAGACTTTTCGAGCCACTGACTACCAGTAACGACTGTCAAAGATCTACAAATGACAGCCGGGACCAACGGCTTAACGTGCTTTCCGAGGCACGGAGGAAACTCGGTATGTAATGGGTGGTCACCCATCCACAGACCAACATAGGCAAGCACGGCGTAGAAACATACAGGTAAGTATAGGTAACTTTGCCTTCCATTAAGGAAATATAATATTTTGACATCTTCCGCATATAAAGTGTTAATGTATGCTTAACAACAACTGACGTGGGATTAATTTATGCATGAAACGTATTCATACCTAATGTTCACGTACTCGACAATCTTCTTTCAAGTTAATTAATTGTGTTGTTTGGTTTCCTTAACGAATGAATTCGTCGCTGCCATTTTCACTTAAATTTAACTAGTATATTTTCGTCTATAGCCATTAAATTCGTTAGCGAATAGTAACAGCCCCGTCTGAGCGCTTTAAGAGCTTATCCGTTCTCCGCTGGCGAGCTGTAAAGACCATCTGCTGCCAACATTTATCAAACAAAAAACTACTCTTTTAATTGTAAATTACGGTTGTAATTGCAGTAAATGATCGTCCACTCAGTGCTTAGCGCGCTTACAGCCGCTTTAAATTCAAGGGGGATTTCTCCGCAGATAAGAAATAGGATGCTGTTGAAATATGCGCGCTATTTCCTTGACAATAAATAAGTAAAATTATACCTAACCTTGTAAGATACATAATTTATGTGCTGACGTTGGTAATACTTAGCAAAGGTAATTTAATGCGTGAGGGGTACCCTATTAATGAAGGTGTCTGAACGACCTTAAATTAATAGCCAGTCGTGTTATCATGTCTTAGCTTATAAAGGATGTAAATAGACCCTTAACGAAGCCAAAAAGCACTTGTTCTCCCCGGCAAGGCGATATTTTTTTTGTTCTACACCATACCTGGGAACCGTCTAATTACGGAGATATTGGGGGTCAAAGTTCCAACTTTTTCACAAGTTTTTTTTTAAATACATGTTTTTATGTAAGATTTTTACTTTAAACACCTCTACGACCCCCTTACTATTCAATCCACCCATCAGCACAATGCTTTGAGTGCTTTCCATCGAGTCCTACCGTAAAACGTAAAGTTACTTAGTTTAATGTACAGAATGCTTGGTTGACGGCTTCGAGAAGAGTCTGTTTACACCCTGTAAATCCATATCAAAACGAAGATATTAGCTCCAGCCAGCTGCTTGTGTAGATAACCAACTAGCCCATAAAATCATTAACCAAATCTCAGTAACTAACCTGTCTGTTACTGAAATAGGTCAACCACTAAAAAGGCTTTAATTTAATTCCTAATAAGTATGTCTAGGCACGAATTGGAAGCCAAAATTACCTCATTGCCTTAAATATAATGATACCCCTAGGCTACAGGCTAGGTCGCCTAGGTATTACACGTTATGTAGATAGGCTACAGGTCATCGTCCCGCGGTCAGGCGCACCTACAGACCACACGTGACCACACTGCCCACACCCTTAGCAACACAACCAATTACTTATTGTTAGTACATTGCTGTCCTAACAAATACGTGGTAAATATATATTACGAAGGTTTTAGCACAACACTGGAATGTGTAAAGAGAATAATATACATGTGAACATAATTAAATTATTTTCTGGACTCGGCATGTAGGTAAACACTTTGAAGTTATTACCCATTTCGTAATGCCGAATTATGAATTGTAATTTTAACAAACATATTAATAATTATGTTACATCGCACCTGTATTCCACAAAAGAGTAGGCAGGGAGATACATTACATGGTAAAGTAACCCTTATCGTTCTATGTAATAAGGGGCAAAACTATCTGGGATTGAACTTAAAATAAAGATGTTGCCTTGTTATCTACCGAATGTTTGTAAGTTTGATACGTAAGACACCGGTAACTAAACAATCCCGCGTTCCGTGAGTGCAGCAGTATAATTTTGTTACAAGAATTACTAGTTGCATTTACACCCTGTAGGTGTAAGAGACCAAACTGATGGGGTGAATTCAGTATATTAAGAAATTATTTCAGGAATGTTATGGGTATCCTATAAAATTGATTTGTTTTATTTCCTCATCGTTTCCGTGGCAAAGCGCACAGTAGCGAACGGCAAGCGCGACGACGAGTTCGATGAAGTCTGTAGCTATGCAGGACGTGAACAGTTGATTTCACGCGTCGTTTGTTCGAGAACTTCAACATCCATTGTTTGATTTTTGATTTTAATTGCTGTATTATTAACATGAATGGAATGTCATTTTACATTGAAATAAAGGAATAGAAACTGAAAAAAAAAAACCGGAGAAAAGTTCCGGTAGAATATGATTAAAAATAAGGAGCTGAATGCACCCTGTCAGTTGGTGGAGGTCTGTCCCTTACACCCTGTATAAAATTAATTGCATTACAAAATTACAAGTTTATTTGGAGCTAATAGATGTACACTAATAGCAGAGGGCGTCTCTTAAACTTAGTACAGCGACGACAAAGTTTTCCGTGACCGGAATTTGTGGACACGACAAGTTTGTTGTAAATAGTTCCGAGCCACATCAATGTTTAGCACTTCAGTTAACTCTGCAAAAATTTGAATAAAATCAAACTTCAGTCATTTGTATGGAAAGCCGGTCACTTTATTGATTTTGTGAGTTACATTATACACTTGTATATTTTAGTGAACTTAATAGGAGTTTTTATGACACACAACCACCATTATGTAATCTTTATGGGTTGGGCATTTGTTTAACATGCTTTTATTATTGAATTTCACCAATGAAACTGATCGCGATTGTACTGCGTTTAAGAGCTGTCAGTGTCATTATTGCTATGGAATATTAACACTTGTAGCTTTTGAACGCAGTTTACATGTGCTGATCGCATTCCGTTTCATTGGTGTAATACTTCCTCAATTTCCTTAACTTGCTATAAATGCAAATCATCATCTGCCTAGCTTTTACCCAACTATATTGGGGTCGGCTTCCAGGCTAACCGGATGCAGCAGAATACCAGTATTTTATTTGGAGCTACTGCCTATCAGAGCTCCACAACTCAGTTAGTACTGGGTAATATGATACATCTTGGTAAGACTGGTAGTCAGACTTTCGGGCCACTTGTAACGACTATCAAAGATCTACAAATTACTATAACAATCTACGATTTACTATAAATGTAAATAAGATTCGATCTACAAAAGACTATAACGAAATACAATTTACTATAAATGTAAATAAGATTCCTAAATATAAATGCCCGACTAATTTTAAAATATCAAATTGAATTTATCAGAGACATTTTTTCAATCATTTTTATTTTCTTTCCAGTTCGGCCAGATGAGGAGTTTCCAGAGCCAACTCTCCGCATCATGGCGCGGTCGACGGTGTACAACGTCGGAGAAACAAAAGCCATATTTTGTAAAGGACAACATCTATTAGAAGTACGTGTACAGAATTTGATTAAGTAGCTTATAGGCTAATTTAAAATTTATTATGTAATGTTCTTCTTCCTACTGCTGCGGTTCAGGTCTCCTCTCAATAGGAAAGAGCTCTTTTCGACCCGAAGCAGATTCAATGAATCAGAAAACCGTTCTAAGTTAACTGGTTGTGTCGGTGAATTGTTCGCCGTTGAAAGTTTACATCGACGAAATTCTCGTAACGTAAAGAATCCTTCTGTCGGCGAAGTTCTTCGGAGAAGCAAATTCGTAGTACCGTTTCAGAATCGTGTCAAATAGCTAACTGATCTAGTCAACAAGATTCTGATTACGATATTAGTACTACAATAACCTGAAAAAGGTTTGCTGAGTATTCTCGTCAAAGAATTTGAGTGCCTGTGAAATTGTAGAAAAACAAATACATTCGAGCTTTACCACTAGTCGAAACAATCGGTAAAACCGTAATAATAAACTTGAAGCAAAACTTAGGGTATTCCTCAAAGCGCAACTATTTTTAAGCGCAACCAACTAATTGAAAAAAAGAAATGAATCCATCATACCCCTCTCTATTTTTCATCATGGTTGCGCTTTGAGGAATAAACATATAATATTTTTAATTTGAATTTGGGAGCGCAACTAATGATTGCGCTTCGAGGAATAATTTAGTTGCGCTTAGTTGGTTGCGCTTTGAGAATTACCTCCAAAATTCATAGCAAACTTAAAGCCACTGTCAATATTAAAATAAAAATGATTAATCTGGTTGCAACTTAACTCTATGTTTATAGGCGGTTGCGGTATCACAAATCAACAGACAACACCAACCACTTTACAACATTTCGAATCCCGCACGGAACAAATATTTGTTTGGTCTACAGGTAGTTGTTCCGGGTCTGGCTGTTTGTGTATGTGAATTTAAATGTTTGTAAACGCACCCACGATACTCGAGAAATTCCTAGTGTGGGGGCAACAAAAAACAGTTTCAGTAAATCATTGTTAAAAAAAAACTTCTCTTAATATTAATTTCAGCCTATTCAGTGGTACTCCCCCTCGGGCAAGTTAGTCGAGGAGCGATCTACCAAGAATAGCAGAGTGTTCGTCGAACGCAAGACTGAAGACAACGGCGTCTTGGTCCCCCTCATCATCCATAAGATCAAGATCAATGATGGAGGCAACTGGACCTGTAAAGCTGGCAATCTTAGTGAAACTAAGGAGTTTATTGTTGGAGGTATATATGTTTTATGAAAGAAAGATCGTTGTCTTTCTTTTATGCATTTATTATTTAACGTAATGCACGCAAATTAGGCATACAAAAACAAAAAGAGACCAAGTAGGGGGAAAATATATGCGTCACATCCGCGCATAAATGCACCATCTGTCAGCATAACGTCTGTCACCACACCAGACAGAGACACTGGTTTTCAGCGACACGCGGCGTTGACGTGATGTCATCACCATGTGTAATATTATATTAATAAGTGAAATGTCTTGATAAGCCATTGCATTCATCATTATGAACAACTATTACCATGCTATACCAGATGGATGGAACAACCTTGAAATCGCGAGAAAGAAACGATTCCAGTGTTGGTTCTACGGTTAAAGGTGATCATAGGCATGAGTAAAATTATCCTTAAAGGTGTAAACCTAAACCTTATCGTCCAAAAATCAGATTGTAAAACATTCAATGGCATCAAAAGTTTAAGCCACACCTTGTTTTGGTAATTTAAAAAGCTAAGAGAAACAACCACAGACAGAAAGGGAGACGAACAAACTGCATATTTACTTATTCAATACTAGCTGACCCGTGCCCACTTCGTTGGGCGGTAAACAATGTTTTAACTTGTCCTAACTAAAAGATAGAAATATGGTGTCGCGGACTTTATTGTAGAACTATTCAAAGCGGACCAGGTTGCCATACATCGTTTTCAATTATATACAACTGTTAAGGCAGCGAATAACTCTGTTGTGAGAGCTATTTTTTTCCGCCTGGCTAGACAAAAATTGAGATAGTTCGACTAATATGCATGATATCTTTATAATATATAGCCTATAACACTCACGAATAATGTAGCTTTCTACCAGTGAAACAATTTTTAAAATTGGTTCATTACTTCCGGAGATTACCCCCTACTTACAAACAAATTTTACCTCTTTATACTATTAGTAAAGATTTTAAAAGGTCAAGATAAACAATAATCCAACTTGCGAACTTGTACTTAAGAATCAAAATTATTTTCCTCAACCCCTGTCTCCAGAGACGGAAATGTGTACCTATATGATTACTTTTTTGAACTTGAAGAGGCATTATCAAGCATAATAGATGATGTTTTTACACGTGGCGACTTTTTTCACCGCAGGGACTTCACTATATTAGAGGGAGTGGGCCCATTGAGGTTTGTCGAATTGTCTACTACAAAATGTAAATATTTCATTTCCAGAGAAAGTCAACATCAAGGACAGGAATGTAACCTTGGAAGGAGAAGAGGGCAAGTCTGTCAAGTTGACCTGCGAAGCCACTGGGTACCCTCCCCCAGTCGTTGTGTGGTACAAGGATAAGCAGCAGATTAAGGGTGAGTTAACTCGATACATAGAGCGATTAGTTCCAGCCATATAATCAGTGCTTGAAAGATTTTAAATATAGGTTCTTGAAAGATTTGACTCCATAAAAGGTAAAGGTTAATTTGTGTGTCATTTGTAGATCTTTGACAGTCGTTAGGTAGTCAGTGGCCCAAAAAGTCTGACAACCAGTCTTACCTAAGTATCGTATTATCAAGTACTAACTGGGTTGTGGAGGTCAGATAGGCAGTCGCTCCGTGTAAAATACTGGTATTCAGCTGAATCCGGTTAGACTGGAAGCCAACCCCAACATAGTTGGGAAAAGGCTAGGCAGAATCCTTAAATTGGTAAAAAAAAATGGTAATGGTAAAATAATACAAGGTGTGAAGGACATTGACGTACAAACTGTACCCCCGGTTTTTTTTACTATTGTGGGTTTTGACTTCTGCCTTAATTGTTTAAAGCGCCACTAATTCATTGATAAACTATCACAGTACCATACATATCTTCAGAAAAGGCCCGTGGTTATTTTGATTTATAAGTAATTAGTAAACTGAGCTACAAATAAATTGCTGTATGTTTCTTATTTACTAGCTGTGGCTCGCGGACAGACTATAATCTATATCTGGGCCAAATTTCATCCAGATCCGTTGTGATTTAGTAACGAAAATCCATCCATCCTAACTTTCGCATTTATATAATAAGTAAGAAGTAAGATGTATCTGATCATCGCAGAACTCATAAAGAGCATTGATGTTTTTAGTTTCTTCATTCAGCGTATTTTCCATTCCAGACAAGGACGAGCCCAAGAAGTACTCCATCAAGCAAGACAACACTCTAGAGATTAAGAAACTGAACCACGCCGACGTTGGCCTTTATGTGTGCAAAGTGAGACAAAAAGTTCTGTCGCACTACACAGAGAAGACTGTACATCTTTCCGTACAACGTAAGCTCTTAACACTGTACCATAGTACATAACTAGCTTGACACTTAAGAAGTGTAGAAACATTTCAGTAAATCTCATTCCTGGCGATTGTTTTTTTTTTAAACACTGCAAAATTAACTTACTTATTAAGATTTTAAACCATCATGGTCACTAACAAACACATAAACCCCCAACCGGAACCCCTCCCCACCCCTCCTGTTCCTATATCGGTAACTCAAATCAATCAGTAAACATGGTAAATATCCCGTTTCTAGTGTTAATAATAACTTACCTACGCATAGTGATTACTTAACTAAGAATAAGTAAGTTAATTCAGCAGTGTAGATGCAAGATGTAGAAAAATCAACATGAATAAACCTTCCCGACAGTGCATCGGTCAAGGCATTCGGATAAAAATACTCGACTATCAAATAGTTATATTTTTGTCGTTCTCCTGACAAATGGTCAAGAAATTCAATGGTATCGTAAATGTTATCACAAATCAGAAGACCCGTAGGTCACGTTTTTGGTTTTAATAAAATATTTTCTTCCAATGCTGAAATCAAACAGCATCACATTGCACATTAACCAATCGCCAGACCAGTGCACCAACCATGCCGTTAAACTATGGACTGCAGCATACTGGTACGATTGATTAATTGATAGGACTCATCGGAAAAGTGATTCAGATCAGCTCATGACAGCAGATATCATTTTCGAACTGTATTGAAATTCTTTACATTTTTTTAAATTAAAAGCATTCCTGTGTTTAATTTCGAATTCTTATTTTATCTGAAACTAGCTGTCGCCCGCGACTTCATTCACGTGGAAATTTTGGTGTGCATGTGTGAGACTGGCTCATTGGTCTAGTGGTAGCAAGCGCGAATACTAAGCGTAGGGATTGATTACCGGGGTCGGGCAAAGTGTTAAAAAAATGTGTTTATTTCAATTGGGAACTATATTTTCTATCACCAAAATTTATATTTGTCATCAAGTTGTATCACCTAATAAATAGATCTATCGCCACGAAATATTTTCGTTCTCAGATAAACAAAAATTGTTCCCAGGTATGAATTATCTTATAATAACAGTTTTGTTACTTAAATAATAGCTTTGTGCTCAGAATGGTAGATCTGTCACCAAATAAATCGATTATCGCAAATCTCGGGACTTGGGGCACCCCGACTTTAGGTTAGGTTAGGTTACTTTAAACCCTGCAAACAGAAATAGGAGCCCCGTGCGGAGCCCCGTGCGGAGCCCCGTGCGAAAATGTGGCCGTAAAATAATACAGTTTATCTCTTGTTTAGAATCCTACGAAAGTTTATAAATTTCCTAGAAAATTTATTAGTTTGCTTAAATATCTATTAGGACAAATCTATTATAATACATACAAAAACATTTATTTGGTACTGGACCCTATATCTCAGGATTTTAGGTGATTTATTGTGGAACTGATTTTGCATTGTTTGGTGACTACATTTTGGTGACAGATCTACTATTTTGAGGACAAACCCTATTATTTAAGAAACACAAAACTACTTAAATTGGTGATAGCTTAAATGATACCCATTTCAATTACATAAAGTTGTCACACGCATGATTTGGAGATCACCTTTTAAGCAAGAAGATGCTTTTGTTAGGGGGCGTCCATTAATTACGTGAGGCAATTTTTCGACACCCTTCCCCCCTTGGTGGGGTGTCATGAGATTTGGCTTGACCCCCTCATCTCCCTCCTAATCTCACGTGAGATTGATCAAAATGCGTGGTTAAGTATAAATAGGTAATCTGTGCTTGATTGCGTTGAATTCACTAAAACCCAGTTATATCTGCCTATACCCCCCTCTCTCCCTCGTGAGATTGGGTGATATTGGGCGCGACCCCCCCCCCCTTTAAACGTCTAACGTAATTAATAGACAATGTATATGCAAATGAAAAAATACTATGAATAATAGTGTTATTGGGTTATCCCATTATTTATTTATTGGAAAAATACTCAAACACGTGGTTTTTAATTTTTCACCAGGATGGTAACTACCAATTTTTATGGTTTAAACTACAAAAATGACGATTTTCCATACAAACTTTCATCCCCTATTTAACTCCCTTAGGGGTTGAATTTCGAAAAATCCTTCCTTATTCCTTGTCTACATTATAAAGGAAACCTCTATGCAAAATTTCAGCTTTCTAGGTCCAAGGGTTTGGGCTGGGCGTTGATGAGTCAGTCAGTCAGGACTTCTCTTTTTATTTATATAGAAGATAGATAGATAACATGAATCAACAAACAGAATCTTCAGCTTTAACTTTAATAGAAAACCTTATTTATGACCAACATTATTCTGTTCTTGTATGTCACAGATCTGACGAACCACGATGAGTTTTCATTTAAAATTTCCAATACTTGACTATAATGAATTCTTGTTTCAGATAAACCAATTTTGTACAACAGCGACACGCAAATGATTTACTCAAATCAAAAATACAAGACTGAAGAAGTGTATGCTATTTTAAATGATACGTAAGTACTTATCAGTACATTTTTTTTCTTCTTCCTCGTTTCCTCATGACTGAGGGTCGTGGCCACATGAGGTCGTTGCTTTGTCCACCAACGCTCTCCATGCTTGACGGTTTTCGGCCATGCGGACAGATGCCTGGAAATTCCCACTACAGACTTCCTTTACCACATCTGTCCATCGGGTTGGTGATCTTCCACGACCTCTTTTTCCTTCCACGTTACCAGCCGCAATAAGCTTCTCCAAGCTATCAGGCCCTCCTTGCCACATGTCCGAAGTACTGTAGGAGTCGTTTCATACAGATGGTCGATAGGAGCGTATATTTTTACACCTGCGCAAATTTTACAAGACGTTGCGTTGGAAGGCCTCCCACAGTCCCACTAGGTGAACCGATGACCTGGTGAAGGTTGCGGGGATCCGCTGGATGCGAGTCGCACGGGACCGGTCAATGTGGCGACACTTGGAGAAGGCCTATGTTCAGCAGTGGACGTCTTTCGGCTGAAATGATGATGACCTTTGCCATAACTTTGTAATGCCTAAAACCCTATACAGGGTGTTTTTTTAAACGTAGGCTATACTTTAGGGGCGTGTAGTATTCATGAAAATAGGCAACTTTTACTATGGGACCGACCATGAAATCGCGAAAAAAATATCAGCTGCTCCACACATTATTGGTCGCGTAACTCGAAAAAAATGTAGGCAACAGCAGATTTTTTAAATCATATTTCATATTTAGCCCCATAGTAAGAGTAGCTCATATTTATGAGTACTTCACTCTCTTAAAGTATTGCCCTAGTTTAACCAAACACCCTGTAGATGTGTACTTAAGTACATCTTTTGTTGGAGACCCTTTTTTTTTCGGATGGGAAATCATCAAATGACCCCCCCCACTCTGGGCGGAGCGGAAGGGAGTGTCAGACTTGTACTGACTAAAACCCATCCATGTTCCTTCTTTGCCCTTTGTGTTCCAGGGCCACGGTATCTCTTTCGAACAGTCCCGCAGCCCTGGCAGGCATCGGCCCTTGCAGACCCCTACATCGTAGCTGACATCTCTTTGAGGCGCGCGTGGAACACGAACGTGCTTGTTGGAGACCCTAAATAAATAAAATTACAATATCTATCGTCTAATCCGCAACTATTAATTGGGAACATCATACCTTAGCTTTTGAATTCAGTCACCTGTAAACGTTTCTATTAAATTAATTAAGGTAGACTGATCTGTAAACACTACGCTTCAACAGTTTGAAAGCG
The DNA here is from genome assembly GCA_963082995.1 of Noctua comes. Taxonomy (NCBI): domain Eukaryota; kingdom Metazoa; phylum Arthropoda; class Insecta; order Lepidoptera; family Noctuidae; genus Noctua; species Noctua comes. The sequence continues at coordinate 10,979,618 of OY720277.1, read as the reverse complement.
ACTAATGGTTGTAAATTGTGCTCAAATAAATGTAATAAAACAATTTAAATTGCATAATCAGCCTATAATGTTCCCACTGCTGGGGGGGAGTGGGCTACAATACATCACGCGAGCCCAGTGCGGGTTGGTAACGTCACACGTCTGTGAAATTTTATGGACATGCCGGATTCCACACGATGTTTTCCTTCATTGTTTTGAGAGAACTGGTGATGAAATAAGTTACACAAAGTAATAACTCGAGGCCGTTACCAGTGGACCAACAAATATGTAGTGTAAATAAAGTTATATGAAATAATTAAGATCTTATTTTTTTTGGTTTTCAGCAAAAATGTGACTTGCAGTGCCATCGCGAACCCACCACCAACCTACAGATGGTTCAGGAGAGTAAACGGCTTCGATGACGAAGCAATTACGGATACCGATACGGTGAGCAATATGTATTAGCTCTTATATCTATCCTTCACCCACAGTATAGCATTTTTATACATATTATATTATTCATGGTAGGTCAGTGGTTCATATTAGCCCTTGGTCAATGGTCAATCAGTCATATGGAGGGGCCATTTTGCCCAGAAATGGGATGGTGCAGGCCAACAGTAACAGTTATCGTCATCATCATTCTCCTGCTCTAGTAACAGTTATAATGGTTATTTGAAATACCATAATATACACCACTGAAACATCACTAAAGACCATGATTACTCATCTTCCCATCCATCTGATTTTATAAAACTAAACATAACTTTAAGACAAAATTATGGCAAATGAATTTCTAAACTGAAACGAGATCAAGGCGAAGATTGATGAAGATGTAAAGTTCTTAGCTGTGCAAAGTTTGCAGCGCGGTAACTGGCCAGGCGTGAACTTGTAAGTTCAACCCTTGCAAAGTTACCGCTTAACACGATATCCTCGCTCGAACGACACACGCCTTGCGAAAGCCACTGCGAAGAAAACAAATGAAGGAAATTGAAGAGAAATTAAACCAAAATATTTATTGATATACAAGGTGTAAACTGACCCTTCACAAAGCCGTCAACCAAGCATTCTGTACACCAAACTAAGTAACTGTACCCAAAAACATATTGCTGGGAATCAACTGGGTTTGGGATCGATCCCAAGTATGGTCTAGAACAAAAAAAATATTACAATGACGGGGAGAAGAAGTGCCTTTCGGCTTCGTTAAGGGAATTCTTTACACGCATTAGGTCTATTGGTCTATTGCCCGACACATTGTCTGCGTGTATGGATGAAAAGGAGCCTATTTCTATCTCTCAAAGCTACTTATCTGTCAACACAGACAGACAGAATAACTTTCGCATTAAAAAAATAAAAAAATACTAATAAAATTTAAAAAAAATTAAAAAAATTAAATTTTTCATTCAAATTTCTTCCTGCAGGTCATCACGTCTGAAGATGGGACCAACTCTGTGCTGATCCTTAGGATTAGGGACGAAAGCACCTACGGGGAATACCGGTGCTCTGCCAACAACACGAAGGGTTCGGAGTCCATCATCTTCCACGTCAACCCTGGCTCCAAGCCTGAACCCCCGGATTTCGTGAGTATTAATTTCATACCGAATGTGAGTGTCTTGTTTCTATGTTTTTCTTTCGGGAATATTTTTTTCTTGTCGCTTGTTGACAGAAATCAAAAATTTTCTTGCTTTTTTATATTTTTTGTACACAGGGTGTAGCAGAAAGGGTATGGTCATATAAAAGGATGTGCAGCAAACCATCAAACTGAACAACTTTCTCCTTGGGTCCAATATCGTAAATGCGAAAAAATTATCAGCTGTCCCATATAAAGGGTGTAAATAGTCCCTTAACATATCCGAAAGGCACTTGTTCTCCCCGTCTTTGCGATATTTTTTTTTGTTCTAGACCATACCTGGGAACCTTCTAGTTACGGAGATATTGGGGATCAAAGTTCCAACTGTTCCACAAGTTTTTTTAAAACATGTTTTTAATGTAAGATTTTTACTTTACACACCTCCACGACCCCCGTACTATTCAATCCATCCATCAGCACAGTGCTTTGAGTGCTTTCCATCGAGTTCTACCGTAACACGTGATTTTTCACCCCAAAAAAAAAAGTCGATTCCCAGCAATAATTTTTGCGTAAGGTTAAATAGTTTGATGTACAGAATGCTTGGTAGACGGCTATGTGAAGGGTCTGTTTACACCCTTTATTTGGGTCGAGTAGGTATTGAAATTGTCTATGGGACAGCTGATGTTTTTTTAATATCCTTTCGTATGACTAAACCCTTTCTGTTATACTCTGTATACTGTTTCAACTTACTAGCAGAATTTTAGTCAAATTTATGACTAACGTTGTCTAAAACACTGCTAGTAAGACTGCTTGCTTCTACTTTTGCTGCTGGTACTAACGAAAATCTGTTCGGACAAAAAAAAACTATTTTTTGTTTCTCAATGTTCGAAGATCGACGGGTACGGGGGAATTAATCATGCTTAGCATAATCCTTCTGGATTACGGTCAAGCTTGACTAACAAAGGGATCTATGGGATGTCTTTTGACAAATACACTCATTTGAATTTTGTGTTACAGGTTAATCTGGTTGTGGCCAACGCTACCGAGCTGACTTTCAACGTTACCTGTACATCATGCATCTTCGCTACTGGTGATGAAGTTTCGCCAGACCCCAACAATTTGACAGTTATTGGTAAATGATGTTTATTTCCTAAGGACCGATTTTACAGATGATCTGAACGAGATCAACAAATATGTTCAGCATCTGTTTATGATGTTAATATTTCACAACAATGACGACACTGACAGATAAATCTTAAACTCAGTTTAAATGTGCTGACCACGTTCAGATTAAATGGTGGAATTCATCCTAAGTATGCAATTACGATCAAAACTATTTTTCTTGTCTCTTGACAATTGACTATTTTTCTTGTCTTGCATGTTTCGTTTGAGGCATTTTAGCTGTTCACATCTCAAGAGTTTATAACCATAACATGTGTCATATTGTTGAAATTAAGAAGGTTCTCTTAAACGTATATTTCAGGATACATTTTCCAACTGGCTCATGCTCAAGAGGGTTACCCAGCAGACTGGGATGGAGCACCTGAATTCCGTGTTGACATCGAAGAACCCAACAGTAAGATATATCTCAGTACTATTTTATAAATCTAATCTAACAGAAGATTCTTCAAGAGTAACAGCGCTATGTGGGCAGCCCGATTTTCTCCCTAACGCTGTGGGCTAGTAATGATTTTCACGAAAGAAAAAGATGACAATATTTCTATACTGCCTCATTGATCTAGTGGTTGCAAGCGCTACTGCAGAGCCTGAGGTCCTAGAATCGATTCCCAGGTCGGGAATAGTAGTAATGGGTTTTCCCTCCGGCAATTTCTCGTAGTAGTGATCAAGTATCAGGTTTTGGGCTCAATCATAACTGGCGAAATATAGATGTACGCCTCTACCTAACCTTTCGGAGATTACATGCGTGATATTATGATAAAATAAGGTTGCCTTAACAGCTCCTTCCACTCTTTTTCAGACACCCTCTTCACAGTGGGACCTCTAACAAACAGCACGTCGTACCACGTCCGTGTGCGTACGCGCAATGCCGCCGGCAACTCCGAATGGATGGAGATTGCTGATGCGAAAACAACTAACCACGCAGTCAGGCTCACTGCTATCCTAGTGCTTGTCATCGGCGCCATCTTGTGCAATCTTTATGATTAAAAAAAACAGCTTTTGTTTGACGTGGGGATATTTTTTTGGAGTATATGTATAAAGAGGTTTGTGATGATTTTGAAGTCTTAGTTACGGATGACAGCCGACGGTATAGACAATGTTGAGTTTTAAAGTTAAGTACGTACGGTTCAGTGTTAATGTTATTTTTATCAGATAAGAAATATATTTACTACGTGTTATTAAAACAAACTGATTGGATATCGTTTGACTTGAGAAAATTATGAAATGAATACTTAAAATTTTAGTAATCAGATTATTGTAAACTCCATGCCAAATATTTAAGCCAAATCGTTAAATTGTTCTTTTAGTGTTAATTTAACAAATATGCTATCCCCATGACATTCCAAAGAAAATGTAGATAGATAATATTTAATTTAAACAAAATAATTGTCTATTATTGAAGTTTTAAATAATTAAGTGTTCAATTCTCCTACCGAATATTTAAACAGCCTGAGGTTATACTTTTCAATAGAAAATATGTATTTAAAATTTAAATAAATGTACATGAATGGTAACGACTAGGAAGGATTTCTTGCTTATTTTCATTTGGAAGTATAAATGCGCGTTTTCATGTATATTATATTGCTGTGATTTGCTTGAGTACGTGTTATTAAGAATCGAAACTATGAATTTACAGAAAAATACATTCGTCAAGTCAAAGACAATGGATCTTTAAGGAACGTTAAACGATTCCTTATCAAGAACTTCAGATTTATTTATTATTAGGTACTTGAAGGGTCTTTTATAAAATTGAACTTGCAATATCCGAAACAGACAATATATTATTTGAATATTCGACAAAAACGCACCAAGAGCACCGATTTTCGCAGCTTGGTTTTCACTTGTAAATACATATAAACTTATACTAATTATTTAGCTCTGCATAAAGTAACGTAGTTTTAAGCTATCGCATATAATAATGTAAAAGGATTTGAAGGGTACTTTTGGAGTTAAGAATATTTTTTACATCCGAATAAACTGATATTAAATCTTTAATAATTCCTGAGCCTACTTTCAAGTGATATCCAGTGGTTTGGGAAGTAAAATAAGGTTTTCAACCCTTATGGCTTCAAACGTTTACACATTAACTTTAAGAAAGAACCACAGATGCAAATAGTGGTTTCAGTACTCGATTGTGTGTTATTCGCTTTAGGCGATTCTCCACTGAACCGCGCTCCGTACCGTAGCGCGGAAAATTCATGTAACTTTTAGAACACCAAAATGAAGGTGTATACGAGTTTACAGCTTATTATTGCTCATTCTGAAGTGAAACCCTAATATGACTGGACTAATTGTATTTGCGTCTGCACGCGTCGGAGTACAATTAATTTTTAACGAATTTGAGCGCAGTTCAGTGGGAGAATCGCCTAAGTCAAACTTGAATGAAGATGGCAGCACTATACAGGAATGAACACGGAAGGGACATCGACGCTCAGTACATCACTCTGAACCGCCCCACATATAATTAATAAAAAAAATCTGCCGTTTCCTACGAAAGTACAATTTCCTCCATCGCCAGAATGTATGGAACCGCAGATTTTTTTTTTTAATTACCGATCAAAAATTCTAATTATAATGTACTACTGAAAACGTGGTAATCGCTTGAGCGTCGGTATCCATCCTGTATGCTTTTAAATTCTTCTCTTAAAGAAAATTATTGGTAGGTTGTAGGTCTATGAATTAACTCCAAAAGTACACTCATAGGTATGTGTAGCTGGAACTGATACATGCACTATGTACGAGTAGATAACTACTGTTAAGTGTACTTTAAGTTATCGTCGTTGTTAGAGTAAGTTTAATTTTAAATGTTGAAGAAAACGAATCCTTAACATTATAAACTATGACAATATTTATGCAGGTACTTTTTTATTCCAAATTCGTTGACATTTTTTTAGAGTTTTACATTCCAACTTACTAATACCTTACCTAAACCAATAATCGGTCAATTTTAATTGCTTAAGTCGCAGTTCTACCACGTTCTCGCAGGAAGACTGATTATTCTATTGTATATTTGTTTCCCTTTGTATCGCTTCTTTAGGTAAAACATAGATAGGTTTACCTTTTAATATGGGCTAATAATGAACGATTAAATGATCAATCTTTGAGATTGATTCTGTAAAAATGTCATGATTGGCGATCGTTCTTGACATTTTTATTGCTCCTAACACGTTAAGAATTATGTACCTTTGAATATTACTTGCGGAGTTAGCTTAAGAAGCTTGGTATCACTATACATTAAGGGCTTGGATGGCCTCATACAAAACGTGCTGCATATTCACTGTCGTGAAAATTGAACAATCGTAGCGTTTACATAAAAGTTTATAAGTAGTTGAACGAAAATCATTGTTTTATAAAATGTTTATTGCCGTTTGTAATACATGTACACGACTCTGGTAATTTCTACTGTGTACATACATAATATTGTCGGCTAATGAGTTTCATATACACTAATTGTTATGTTAATTACACTGGTGTTTCTGCCTCTAATAAAATGGTTTATAAACATTTGAATGGTTTATTAATTTACCAACTAGCACCACGCCCCGGCTTCGCACGTATAGCAGGAATATTGTGCAATAAAATAAATAAATAAATTAATTAATAAATAAAATGTTTTGATGTTTATAAAGGCGATATATTTAGCCTATGTAACAAAATAATTCCTGACTTGCTAACAAATAGAATAAGATCATTTGTAAGCAGATTGTATTCAAATATTATATAAATAAAGAAAATAAAAAAAAATAAAAAATAGCCGGGTGATTTCTGCTGGATGGATGGGGCCCATCATTTGTGATGAAGTTTTATTTCTTTATTAATTTTATTGTGTTTACGTGGCGTACATCTAACAATACAATAAAAAAAAATAATAATGATGCAATCAACGACTAGCTATTTACTAGCCACCACAGTTAGCAGTAAACTATTGTTGCACAAACCAATAATATTCAGTAAAATAAATAGGACTAAATTTAATATTAATTAGAAGGAAGGGGATAGGATTATTTAATAGGATAATTATTTTTTATTTTTTTTACACATATTAAATACATTTTTAATAATTAATAGGATTTATTATTTAAGAGTTTATTTATCAAAAATAAAACGCCTTCCTAAGTTTTACTATTTATTTGCCATGAAACATGTTCCCGTGAAATATTAAAATATAAATTGATCAAACACATTGTACAAAATACATAAAGTAACAATTTGCATAATTATAACATTCGATTACTTAGAAAAAAAAGTATTTACACGTACTGAAAATTAAACTTAATTTACTTAAATCTCAATACAATAAAAAAATAACAGATACTAAATACAATCGATTCACTTTACTTAAAACAAAACACGATCTACTTAACCATTCTCAAAATGAACATACAAACGAAAGACACCACAAAAATGCCACCAGCGAAGAAAATGCCATAGAAAGTGGCTTCGGTCATAGATTGCTCATTATCAGACACTTCTGGTTCAGCCTCAGGAGATTCCGTGGTGGTAGTATCCTCGTCTTCAGTTAACGTGGAAGCCAGGACAGGATCCGACCAGAGAGACTCCCCGACGTCGTTCGTTACTCGGACCCTGATCCAGTATGATGTCTCCGGTTCTAATTTTTCTAATGCAACCACAACGCCTGAAAGATGAAGAAAAAAGGGTGATCAAGGCAAATAATGAAGCAATACACAGAACAGAAACTATTTTATATGAATTTAAGGGTAGGTGTAGACAGGTGTCAAAATAATAAACCAGTTGCAAAGAAACGGAAACCATGACTACGACCTCGTTGACGCCTTTATCGCTTTAAATACTCATGTAATAAGAGCGAAAAGAGTCCGATAGCAGTAAGCTTTTTGACCGGGTATAGTCTATTCCGTGGTATAGTCTATTCCGTGGTATAGTCTATTCCGTGGTATAGTCTATTCCGTGGTATAGTCTATTCCGTGGTATAGTCTATTCCGTGGTATAGTCTATTCCGTGGTATAGTCTATTCCGTGGTATAGTCTATTCCGTACATATGATCAGTTTATAAAATTATGCGAACCTTTACGAAATAATAATGCCTTACCATTAACTTCTGGATCAATAGTTTCGATCAATAGATCAGTAAACTGAACGTCAGTTTGCTTACTTTTCCTCCATGTATTCAAAGTGGGCGTGGCTAGTTTTTTACCGTTACTTTGCTCTTTTACAAATTGAACTTCGAATACTGAAAAAAAGAGAGTTTATTAACTTTTATAGTTGAAACTTAAATGAATAAAACATCCCTTTAAGGTCATTTCAATCTAATAATCTTTTTTTATTACAAATATTGTAATGATAATAACTTCAAAGTCACTAGTGACCCGCCCCGGCCTCGTACGGGTGCAATATATATATAATTAACCTTCCTCTTGAATCACTCTATCTATTACTGAAAACCGCATCAAAATCCGTTGCGCAGTTTTAAAGATCTAAGCATACATAGGGACAGACAGCAGGAAGCAATTTTGTTTTATACTATGTAGTAATGATACAATCTGTAATCTTACCGTCAATTGGGAATTGTACACTGTCATACCACGTTAGATTCAAAAATACTGTATCTGAACTGGTGCGGTCTGCGGTAACCTGAAAATAAAAATCAATACCTTTTGTTAGAATAAATAAGACGATATTATTTTGATATACTTGAGACAAGTAAGAGTAAAAAGGGAATGCAAAATTCAGACGCCTAGAAAAATTATCAGAGCAAATCATCAACTCAAAACATATCATATCATATTGTTACCTTGTGAGTGTTCGTTTTTGTCTGTGCTTGTTATCCTGTCTGTATGCTTTTATATATCTGTTTGTGTATGAGTCTTGTTACTTGAATTAAACTAATTTTATTTTATTTTATTGATCTAACTATTTGCTAAGTGTCTTTTCACACGCTCTGACTTCCAGATCTATTTTGCCACGTCGAGTACCGATAGGAATGCGTACGGGTCAGCTGAGCGATTTGACAAGTCAAAAGTCAAAAATGTATGGGACGAACTTATGCTACTCTTCAGTACAACTTTGAAATTCGGCTTGTATTTCGGAAATATGTCGCTTAGAAAATGTTGTCTCATTTAATACTTTTTTTATTAATAAAAGCTGTTTAATAAGGCTTAAACCAGATATTTTTAAGTCGTTGTAGAAATATGGAAGGCTTTGAAAGCAATTGCAATTGGTTTACCGTACTCGGTACGGTGTGAAAGTGTCACCTCCATGCACTCGACGTCAAATACCGGATTGTGTGAAAGGCACATAGCCAATTGTTTTGAGTTAATGATTGCTCTGGTAGTTATTGTAGGCTTATTTATTAGACGTGCCACACATTCGTTCGCGTTGGCATTAAACGGCACAGCCGCGTGGCAAACTCGATTATAAAGGGTGGAACAAGACCCTTAACGAAGCCGAAAGACAATTGTTCTCCCCGTCATTGCGACCATTTTTTTGTTGTAGAACCTTCTAGTTACGGAGACATTGGGGGTCAAAGTTCAAACTTTTTCAAGAGTAATTTTTTTTAAATACATGTTTTTAATGTAAGAACTTTACTTTTAAAACCTCCACGACCCCCGTGCTCTTTAATCCATCCATCAGCACAATGTTTTGAATGCGTTACATTGAGTTCTACTGTAAAACGAGATTTTTCACCCAAAAAAAATCGTTTCCTGGCAATCATTTTTGCGTAAAGTTACTTAGTTTTATGTATGTACATAATGCTTAGTTGACGGCTTCGTAAAGGGTCCATTTACACCCTGTATGTAGGAACTGCTTCTGATCAGCTTTGTCGTTCATTGAACACTGCCGAATTGGGTGTCCATGTCTTCCTGAACAAGTGCACAGCCAAAGCACTCACAACACACACAACACTCTTTCTTATTATTTTATCAAAATATCATATTCAAACTAACCGTATCAGGCTTTTTTGGTTTCTCAGTCTTCACTATCGTGATAGACTTTTCAGTATCGCCATGCTCGTTGCTTGCCTGACACTTGAACCTTTGCCAAAACGTAGTCTGGTTAGCTACTACAGTCAAAACCGCCTTGGTGTCGTCTTCAATCAGCTTTATCTGTTTTTTATCGTACTCGAACATAACATCGTCTCTTAATTCTCTGAAAATTCTGTATGTGGGTGCTGGGTAACCATAGGCGGAACATACTATGTCGACTCTGAAAACATAGGGAGGAACAGTTAAAGCAGGTGACGAAATATATACAGGAAGGGAATACAATTCTAGTCTGATAATATTGTAACACCAATTGATTTGAAAGGAGTAACCATGGAGTTTTTTGGCGGTTCTTCTTCATAGGAAATGACCAACCCGAACCGTGCACCCTTTTTGTCGACGTTTTATATGTGCCCAATTAGGCCTGTGTGAAATAAAATATTTTGATTTTGATTTTGAGTCTGTTGACAGTGCCTAACCTGGTGTCAGAGTTTTATGCCGCCCATGGGCCTCTGACTTGGCTTTACATGCCGTCGAGAAATATCTCTCAGGCATGCTGACAGCTGAATAATTAAATGATAGTACAGTCGCCAGCGCATCAAGTTACCACAAACTGTCAGATTTTCTCATTCTTTTTTGAACTTAACCATCAACATTTTATGTTTTGAAATCATTTGGAGAAATTTGACAGTTTGTGGTAATTTGATGTGCTGGCGACTGTACCTAATAGTAAAAAATCTAGCAAGAAGCTATCGCGATACGTATCGGCTACGTATGAGAGTCTTCTCAATCGATAATCCTGAATCAAGATGATGATAGATAATCGACTTAAACTACTGATGACAAGGTCGATATCGGTATATTTGAATAAATTATTGTCATTAAACTTCTACATTGCCATTTGGGATTCCTATATTGATCGTTGCCACAATATCAAACCGGTCAACAAAACGAGATTCACATAATATTTTACTTTGCTTTCAATGGGATCATAATCAGCTATAGTAGTAAGAGTAAGCACATCTCCAAGTTATGATAGTAAAGCACTCGTAAGTTCTTTAGCATGGTGTATGTACCTACTTAGAGCAAATACTCAAGCAACAGCATGTTGACCAAACACTTATATTCTATCTATTAGCTCTAAGTACAAGTACCTGTCAGTTGGTACTTGACTTATACAATAGACAACTAGTATCATAGACTACCAAGCTACAGACGTATAAACCTCATAAAATAACTATACTTATGTTATCATAAGTAACCATCCATAAAAAAAAAGTTAACACTTTAATTTTTCGGATGGGAAATCATCAAAATGACCCCCCCCCCCCCTCTCCCCGCTCGAGGAAAGGCGTGTCAGACTTCTACTAACTAAAACCCATCAATGTTCCTTCTTTACCCTTTGGGTTCCAGGGCCGCGGTATCTCTTTCGAACAGTCCCGCAGCCCTGTCATAACTACACTGAAATTCTCAAAACATGACTTTCTGAAGTATGAATTCTGAAATATCAAAATAATATAAGATATTATAGATGCTCTATGGATTTTAAATATTACCAATGAATGCGTAGCTGATCTTGTTCTAGAAAAGTCTTTTAAACTTATTTATAGCCCACAATTTTATATTTCTAGTATTTAATAGCTTTCGATTTCCTGATCACATTACGAATCACGTTATGTAGGGAATTTGTATTAAATATCCACATATTTTGCGATAACATGTTCCTGCATAATTTAAGAGTCATTAAATTCAAATTCTGTTTTTTTGACTGTCGTGTTGGTTTCTTTTATCTTAGCTTTAAGTACCTATGATAAAAAGGATTGATTATTGCCATAAAATATATGCTACTAAAAGACATTAGTGACTACATTGACATTGATTTACGGCACAGATCTACCGACGTCTTTAGGAATGTAATAATAGGATGAACTGGATATAGAAGGCGAAAAACCGGGTATTATGGTTGTGGCGCAACTGGGTTGGAGGCTTTGATCTGTGGTTGTGTGAGTAGAATGGTTGTAATACTCACTCTTGGTTAAGCCTGGCAAAAACTACTTTAGTTTGATTGCCATCTTCAAAATAAGGAGCATCTGAAACACAAAAATCATAGGTATATTATTTTTATCTTTTTTTTTCTTGAAGTATCTTTTACAGGGAGTAAAATTTTGAAGTAATAAATTTTAATATGAAAATTCACGCTTGCACGTAGTTTTGATCGAAAAGGGTTGAAATGTGGAGTTTGTGGACTCATCAATCTGCCGTATGCATGGAATGCCATTTGTGAAACTTCATAGATTCAGATACTTACAATTTACATTCAGGGTGATATTAAACGTCGAAGTATGGCTGCAGTCTTCGGCTTCAGGGTTCTCTTGAATGCTCAGACAGGAATAGATGCCACTATCTTCTGGCTCCAGCGATGTGATGGTCAGCAGACCTTCGAACCCTTGGATGTTGTACTTCGTCATCACTTTGTATTTTCCAGAGCTGTCGTCATCTAGACAAAATATTTTGGGTTTAGAAAATATTTTTTTTGCATGCGGTGCATGATAGACTCCTATCATGCACCGCATGCAAAAAAAATATTTCGCTGAATGCGCTGGAACTTTGAGACAGGATTCCGATTTTGTAGTCCTCGAAATTTCATACATGAGGTTCCACCGTAATCCAAAAAGAAGTATTATTAACTTATCATAAATAGGTTTGATCATGTGTAACTGCGGATATACTGTCAAGTCAGTAAGTAGAATATTTAAATAAATTATGCATTTCTTAAAAAGTTAACGAAAACTACCAAATATTTTTAAAATTAAAATGACACTTACCGTACCAAGCACGATTAATTTCCAGAAGAAGACTACTACTAACTACTACTTCTCCTTACTATTTAGTTTCGACTTGAAAGTTTCTTAAAAGTCTGAATTAAATAGAAATTTTATGAAACTGACAATTGATCAATTGTAAAAAAAATCTTTATAAATATTAAGTAGATATCAAAAAACGTGATTAACCACAATAAAAGTATATTGGCTATAAAATATATTTTATAGAACTTAAAACCCGTAAAATAATAAAATATTATAATGAGGAGTCTTTTGTTTTTCTTTTTAATGGCGACTCGTCATCTCCTCCGGGTTGTAGGTATGTAAAAATCTTTAGAAATAAATAATTACCCAGTTAAATAACAATTTATATTATTACGTGTTCGTGACAAAGCATTAATTAAACGACTTTATTTAAATGTAGATGCTGTAGTATTTTTGCATTTATTTACAAAAAACGTTACTATCTTGCTATCAAAAGAAATATGCTATAAAAACTTTAAGTGGCCTGAAGATCACATTTCCACACGTATACGGAATTTTCGCTTTTGAATGTACACGTGGTATACCTGCTACTTTTCTTGAAGTCAATTACCTAGTTTATTTTGTACTAGCAGTTGCCCGCGACCTACGTCCGCGTGAAATTTTATAGCCTACAACCTTCCTCGATAAATGGGCTAACAAACACCAAAAGAATTTTTCAAATCGAACCTGTAGTTCCTGAGATTAGCGCGTTCAACCAAACAAACAAACTCTTCAGCTTTATAATATACAAGGTGTAACGTAATAAAGGCAAGACCTCCCGCGTGGTCTCTCGCACCATGAAACTAAACATCTTTTGTTCTACGAGTTCTTGAAATTCGCAAAAAATAAATACTTTCTATAGGAACGGACGCAATCAGCTGATCCACACTTATGGTAAAACTAAAAAAAAGTTATGAATTTCCAAAAGCCATAGAACAAAAGTTGTTCAGTTTCATGGTCTGAGACACCACACGAGAGGTCTTGCGTTTATTATGTTACACGTTGTATATATAATATATATTTAGTATAGATTTCTTATACTAACAGCACAAACGTAAACTTTGTTCGAAAACAAAAACCAAAACACGCCTTCATTTGTCTTTTTCAAGAGATTAAAAAAAAAACCGTAACCATTATCAGTGATTAATTGAATAACAAATGGCTGTGCACGACTGGCAATAAAATATTCCAAAAAAGACAATTTGGTACCTGCTGATGCAGGTTGTTAGGTTTAGTTTGGAATCCCACAAAATTGAATGTCCCAGAATCCACCTTGAGCTGAATTATCGTAGTATGGATATTTAACAGAATAAGAGGCCACACGTTTTCACACACGAAATATTTTAAGAGTAACTTCTATAAGTCGTAAAGAGGCCATGCATCGCAACAAAAAAAAAATATCTGAGTGTTTTCTTTTTTACGAAATTATTATAATTCTAATTTTTTTTGCGTTTTTGCATAAAACCTTTACTCCTATATTCTAACAATAACAGTAGGTAAATACGACGTGGTAAACTAGCGGATAAAACTAATGGATGTTCAAAATAAGGAGCTAGTATTTATTTTGTCAAGTAATTTTAGATTATTTATTTTTTATAAAAATATACTCAGATAAAAAAAAATCCTTGAAATGGCTTCATTATAGCCGTTAGATGATTCCCTGAAAATACTTCGTGTATGAATAGTTAGACCTTATATACTAGATTTGTTACCGGAGTACAGGTTCTTTTCATTGCAAAAAATGGAATATTCGTAGTTTCGACGCACTTTCCGTGTAAAAGTTAGCTAAGAAAAGAATACTCTACCATCAATAGTCTCCCCATTCCGGTTCCATGAGATCCTGGGTTCCGGTTCTCCTTTAGCTTGACAGGATAATGTTATGGAGCGCCCCAAGTCTGCGACCACCTCCACTGGCGTGTCTGCGAAGTCCGACGGTTCTGTGGACAATATCGGAATGATAAAGATTTCATTGATTCGTTTTCACGAACACTAATTTATTTATATTTATTGGCTGTTTGTCTATGTGAGTTATAAATATTTGTAAACGCACCCACGATACAGGAGAAATTCCTAGTGTGGGACAATTTTAAAAAAAAATAAAAAAAGTAATGTACTAGTGCTGAGATTCTACTGAGGAAATCGTGACTAAATAATAACAGTCATACGGGTCGATTTTCAGGTGAGCAGACCTTGGCAAGCGCGGGTGCCCATTCATTACATACCGAGTTTCGTCCTTGCCTCGGAAAACACTTGAAAATCTTTCAAGGAATAAGTCGATCCCTCCCTTTTGGTTTTGGCTATTTAAAAAGGCACGATGAGCAGCATACTCTATTGCATAGGTAAAATACAACAGCTTTTCAGAACAGTTCGAAACACATCCTTAAAAATGAAGACAAAAATAGTATGCGAGGTCAGTTATACTGGTTATGAAAACAGTGGTGAGTATATTGTCCAAAGCTTTTTGCCACTAGATTTCTGTAGTACCATTCTATAATCGAGTATCTGGTTGTACTAAGTTAACCTCAAATCTGTTGACTTTCCACTTCAGGTTACAAAAGACCTCTTACGACATTGCTTCAAATGTATGTTTGTCCATCAATACTTCAGTTTTTCTTTACCACACCTCATTATGTTGATACCAACAAAGTTTATATTTAAACAAATATTGAGATTTTCGTAATAATATGAATATGAAATCAGGATGTACGATCAGTCTAGTTAAAATTATACTTAATTAAAAGGTTTACTTCATATTTAATACTACTGACTATAACTCCGTGACTGGTTTGCAATACAATCCTTTTACAATTTGCACACCTTTATTGGGAAACATCCGTCGAACTTCAGCTTACTTATGCTGTTAAAGCGTTTGTCATAACTAGAGATCGGATTATATGCAATATAATAATGGTCGAAATATGCATGCAAATATGCATCTTAAATACTCGAAATATGCAAGAAAAATGCAAAAAGTGGCTAAATATGCAATAATATAAAATTTAAATAGGTACTAATGTATTTTTGAGTATTTAATACTCAAAAATACATTTTTTCGGACTCAGCATACATAACGACTTGAACAAATTATTATTTTTTGGACTAAATACTATCATTAATGTTCCTGAAAACTTCAATAATCGAGTACTGTTCCAAATTCTCAGTCGCAGTATTGAGTCTTCTTTCAATTATAATATTTTTATTGATTGAAAAAGACTCGAAATTATTTTTGAATTTACGTTTTTTTTTAGTCATAACCTTTTCTTTGCTGCCTTGCAGTTAGTGTAAATTGAACCTTTCAAGGCCAATGACAATTATTCATTTTATCACATCGTCTCTAAGTGCATTCCGAAACAAAAAAGATGCGCAGACGTGTGAATGGCTATCTAAATTTATTGTATGCAAGCTAATTATAATTTAGCGTAGGTATGTGTGTCTGGGAACAAAAATTTTACCATAGTTTTCTTGTTTCCAAGTCCTACCAACCACTAAAGTACTCCAAAATCAACCATACTATGACTGTTAATAGGTTCGTTTCATATTATGTGCAACGGCAACTGATTGAATCAAATTTGCTCGTTCCACTTCGTGGTTCGACGACAGCTTTGAACTGAATAGCATTTTGAACTTTGAAGTGTTGTGGTGTTTATTTAAGATTCTCTTTGAATTGATATAAAATATAAGCACACGTTTTGGCTAAGCACCTCTGATGTTTATTTTGTGTATGTAAGAGGAAACGAAGAGGCTCACTCGAAAATGAACGATAGGGAAAACATTTAAAAAGCTAGCTTTTTAATTGCAAGTAACACTGAATAAACACTGTTTTTGAGCTTTCACGGTTTACAACTAAACTTATAGTGTCACTTACGGGATATCTTCCGTGATTGTTCATTATTTTGAGCTCCCGATATTTCGGCGCTAGAGGGAAGATAGATTTGTCTGCTCTTAACAATTTATTTTCCATCCACCCGCATTCTCCAGTCAATCCGCGATTATGGCGCTTGCAACAGCGCCGATATATCGGTAGCTCAAAATAATGAACAATCACGGAAGATATCCCAGAATAAGTTAAGACTGAATAGTAAAGGTATTATAATGATAACATGACCACTAGCCTCCGTCCACTGACTTGTAACTAGGCCTCCAGAAATCAACAGATTTAATAGAAGCTAGGATCGATAGAATGCAACTCCGTTGCTGAAAATAACTTTTGACTGTTTAAAGTGCTTTGTATAAATAATATCCTCCCAAACGTATTTCACGCAGTCTCAGCGGCGACTAGCCAATTACGCAGGAGATATTTAGTGATCATGTATCTTTGCAAGCACAGGGCCTATTCTTTTACTCTCATAGTCTCAGATATTGTTATAGCAGTTGCTCATGAGCGACTCCCCGGGGAGAGAAATCAGGCGCAGGACCAACGGCTTTCCGTGCTTTGCGAGACACGGCGACCACACTCGACTGAATTGTATAAACTGAAGACAACTTACCAATAACACACAAAGAGACATTCTTCATCAAGTCTCCGGACCTACACGTGTATACTCCAGTATCCTCCACCAAGGCCCTGCTGATGGTCAGCACCAACGCTGGCGCTCGTCCTCGCATGGACGGCACGAAATGCTCCTGCGAGAAAATTCGACTACCGGGGATCCGCTTCACCACGTGACCCTTTGGATCTAGCCATTCCACCTGAAAAAGACGAATGAGCAAGCTGTTGTTGGGTGAAGCCTTGTTTCGCATAAGGGTACAATCACCTTATGAATATTTTTTCTAGAACGTTTTCTTTTAGGTACACTAGAACCAGGCAGTATTGTGCGGGGTTCCGTCTTGATCTTTTAAACATTTTTAAGACTTCGAACATGTTCAATATTGTGGACTACATCTATGGAAAGTTTAGTACTCTCAGTTTCGTTATACATTATTTTTTGTATGACACGATACAATAAATTACATAAGGCGAAAAATTGGTACCCTGACTTATCCTACGTAAGTATTACAATATTTACATATGGCTGAAGTATTTTTCTAAAGAAACTATTATCGTACTTTCATGGTTTACTTAGGACAGCTCCTGACGATAGGTATTAAAGAATAGGATTTACATAAACTATACATCAGACTTTTAAACGTACGGCGTACAGTCACGAGCACCATTATGTATACACTTTCCTAAATTTATAAGCAATTTTCGCAGAAATAGCGATTGTAACTTGAAGATAGGATCTTTTTCATAAAAATATGAGTTCCAAAATACTATGTTTGTAACAACATGAAATTTTAATCAGAATAGTAGGAGAAAAACACTTTTAGAAGTTGTAAAGTGTTTCCATATTGGTGCTCGTGACTGTACTTAAATTTTTATTTTTAACGCAGCGGTATACTAAACTACAAAACATGATTAGTGCCAATTAACGCTATAGCTTATCGGGGTCCATTTCTGCGGTAATTTTCGGGGCTAATTATACTGACGAAATTTTTCAACGGTTACTATTAGCATTAATTTTGCAATTACATGGAGCACCCTAATCTACATGATACAGCGCGTAAAAGACAGGTTGTAGACATACTTAAGGGTGTGCTTACAGAAAAGATAATCAGCTGCCCCATACATTTGAGTCGGTACTGAAATTTTGTATAGGGCAGCTGATATTTTTTTCTCGATTACGATGTTGGTCCCACAGAAAAACCTGTTTAGTTTGATGGTCTATAGTACTGTCTTTAGTATGTTCTGTAACACGCTGTAATATGACATCATGTATTCCTCAAAGACACCTTCGTACCATTTACAATAGACCCAGTTACCAATACATGCACAGTCTACCTACTGCCCTATCATCACGGCTATCGAGTATGAGTGTCATGAACCCAGAATTTTTTGTGGGTTTCATAGTTTTTAAGTCCATTCCTTATTCAATTACCCTTTTATCTTACCTTTTGATTCCTATTGGACGCTTTACAGCTGATGGCTTTGTGACCCCCTACTTTCAGAAATTCGTCATCGCTGGGAGCATCCACGGCCAAAGTGTTTTCCACTGGTTTTAGCCCGTACACTAGACAAACATGAATCAAATTAATCATTTTACTTCTAGCCTTATGAGGAACCAAGGGAAAGACTTTTTAATATTAATGGGAAGACAGATGCGCCGGCATCGTCATACTGCAAAAAATAATTCATCATCATCAACATTCATTCTTTTTTTTTTAATTCTTTTTTTTCATCTTAGTTTTTTTTCCTTTTTAAAGGCAGAACAATCAGAGGAACAAACGTTAAAAAGTCGTTTAACTGAACTAGTTTTTTTACCCGACTGCGACTGCAATGAAATAGTGTTGAGTTTTTTTACAGTAACTTTTATATTTACATTACAATATTGCATTAATTGTATTACTATTTAATGAACAAATCTTATCTTACTTCTTACAACTACTTAACAGATTTGGATGAAATTTGGCAAGTAGATAGTTTATAACATGGATTAACACATAGGTTACTTTTTATCCCAGTAGTACAATCCCGTGGGATAATTACCGAAATCCCTCGGGCGAAATCGCGGGCACACCCTAGTGAATTATATAATTACAACTCATACGATACCTGTCCTGTAGAACATGTACACTAAAACGACCACATAAAATAACCACTTCATTTCAAATAATTTCGGATTTGGAATTTGCAAAAACAAATGTCAAAATGACACATTAACTTTTTTTTTTAACCAATGAACATCACTCGTGAGTCCTGTTTTTTTTTCGTGATGACAGTGGCGCGACCTGAATGAAAGTGCGGCGCTCATGAAGTGCGCATACGCACCAATTAATTAATAGGAACAATTAATTTATTCTAATTACCATCATTGTGTACAATGTCATCAGTGAGGAAGTCACACTTATGTAGTTACCATGGAAAATTAAAAAGGTCACAATACTATGTCAAATATAAATAATTACTGAGGTAGATAGGTACCTGGCTGCGATAATTTTGTGCGCATAATTATTTTGCACTGACGGACGTGACGGTTTACTTGGGATGACTTTCTTGAATAGAAAAACCATGATAAATGTGTGTTGTGTTATATACACAACACAAAAAAAAAGAAAAGAAAAAAAAAAG
The DNA here is from genome assembly GCA_963082995.1 of Noctua comes. Classification (NCBI taxonomy): domain Eukaryota; kingdom Metazoa; phylum Arthropoda; class Insecta; order Lepidoptera; family Noctuidae; genus Noctua; species Noctua comes. Next base: position 10,959,980 of record OY720277.1, on the reverse strand, counting down.
ACAAAAAAAAAAAAGTTTCAGTAAATATGAACGAAATAAGTTTCCTAAAAAAAAATTAATCACATTGTATTTTTTTCAACATAACACGCCTGTAATCCCCGAATGGTTAGACATAGGTGCACCTAAGTCCCATGTTTTAGGGGTCGAGCCTATTTTTCCAAGTAGGTATGTTTTTTTTTTAAACTTTGCCCCACACTAGGAATTTCTCCTGTATCGTGGGTGCGTATACAAACATTTAAACTCACATACACAAACAGCCAGACCCGGAACAACTACCTGTAGATCATACAAATATTTGTTCCGTGCGGGGATCGAACCCGTGACACGCAGCGCGGCAGCCAATCGCTCAGCCTGCTTGTAGGTAAAATGTGCAGTTGGCAAAATCACATAACAACATTTACATGAAATGTTTGATTACAATTTGATTTGAACTTTGTACAACATTCACACACACACACACATCCATGTAAAGTTATATCAATTGAAGGTAATAAGAGACAATATACAAAACATATCTTCTTCTATCTATACATATAAAATTCAAAGTCCTGACTGACTGACTGACTGACTGACTGACTTATATATCAACGCACAGCCCAAACCACTGGTCCTAGAAACATGAAATTTGGAGGGTGTATTCTTTGTAAAGAGTAGGTATCCACTAAGAAAGGGTTTTTCGAAATTCCACCCCTAAGAGGGTGAAATGGGGTGTTGAATTTTCTATGAAACTTTTTATTCTCCGAGTCGATTGACTTGAAAACGTGTTTACATATACTTCAGTTAAAATGATCAGATACGTGTATCACAGTTTTTCCAAAATCATCCCCCAATTTAAAATTCCATGTCCTGGCTGGCTGACTGATATACCAACGCACAGCCCAAACCGCTGGTCCTAGAGACATGAAATTTGGAGAATGTATTCTTTGTGGAGAGTAAATATCCACTAAGAAAGGGTTTTTCGAAATTCCACCCCTAAGAGGGTGAAATGGGGTGTTGAATTTTCTATGAAACTTTTTATTCTCCGAGTCGATTGACTTGAAAATGTGTCTACATATATTTCAGTTAAAATGATGAGATACGTGTATCACAGTTTTTCCAAAATCATCCCCCAATTTAAAATTCAATGTCCTGACTGGCTGACTGATACGTCAACGCACAGCCCAAACCACTGGTCCTAGAGACATGAAATTTGGACAGTGTACTCTTTGTGAAGAGTAGGTATCCACTAAGAAAGGGTTTTTTGAAATTCCACCCCTGATGGGGTGGAATGGGTTTTTGAATTTTATGTGAAACTTTTTATTCTCGGAGTCGATTGACTTGAAAATGTGTCTACATATACTTCAGTTAAAATGATGAGACACGTGTATCACAGTTTTTTCAAAATCATCCCCCAATTTAAAATTCCATGTCCTGACTGGCTGACTGAAATAGGACGCACAGCCCAAACCGCGGGTCCCAAAGATATAAAAATTGGAGGGTGTATTCTTTGTGAAGAGTAAGTTTCAGTTTTTAGAAATTCCTACCTCATTTTTTATTTTTTTTTTCGGATGGTAAATCATCAAATGACCCCCCCCCCACTCTGGGCGGAGCGGAAGGGAGTGTCAGACTTGTACTGACTAAAACCCATCCATGTTCCTTCTTTGCCCTTTGTGTTCCAGGGCCACGGTATCGCTTTCGAACAGTGCCGCAGCCCTGGCAGGCATCGGCCCTTGCAGACCCCTACATCGTTGCTGACATCACTTTGAGGCGCGCGGGGAAAACGAACGTCATAAGACGGCCAGATGGCGAGCTAGCCCATAGCTCGCCGTCCACAGGCCCGCGCCTACGGTGGCCGGGAGCCACCACGTGACCCCCGACGCCCAGGGCGTCTTCCGCGGCGGCTGGGACGTGAGGTTTTTCCCTCTCACGTCCCGCCACCTCCTTCAATAGCATGACTGCTTCGCAGAAGGAGGTGACGGCTTCCCATTCCCTCTCGCTCCGGACCATGGCTTGAACCAGGGCCGGACGCGAGAGATCGCCGCTACGAGGACACGACGGTGCTCCGCCCAAGCGGGGCAGACCTCCACGGTGTGCTCCACCGTGTCCTCCGGACGATCCTCGCAGTGGAAACACCCGGGCGTTTCCTCCCGCCCAATTCCTACCCCTTAGAGGGTGAAATGGGGTGTTGAATTGTCTGTGAAACTTTTTACTCTCGGGGTCGATTGACTTGAAAATTTGTGTACATACTCTTCAGATAAAATCCAGTAAATCCGATGTCCAATCTCAAACCAAGGTATCAATATTTCACGTATCTAATTAAATTGATATAACTTTAAACTAATAATTGCAAGTTATAAGCAAGTACATGTAAATCTATGTATGTATCATAGATTACTTATTATCCCAGAAGTAAGATCCCGTGGGCAATTCCCTAACTCCACGCGGGCGAAGCCGCGGGCATAAGCTAGTGCTTAATAAATTTTATTTTACTATAATATTTATTTTGTCAAAGAACGAAAACTGGAAACTTGCACATTGCTGAATTCGTCTGCCTAAGCGAAATTGACGACAAAATCATCGTAGTTGCGTGTAACACCTAGGGAGGCCTAAAATGGCCGCTTTAGCAGAATCATAATAAAGTAATAATAATTATGAATTTTGGTGCCCAAGATGGCTCTGGCTTTGTCTACTTCAGGGTCAATGTTAAACCTGTTTGTAATATTTTTGCTAATAAGTTTTGTATTTTTATAATTACGTTACAAGTCGCAAAATGGCCACAGAATGACAATTGATAATATAAACTGCCATTTTAAGAATTTTAACGTGATTCATGTTATTATCCTATGATGATTCTGCTAAGGCGGCCAATTTAGGCCCACTGATGTTGATACAGAGCTGCGTTGCTGGCGTTCTTTCTAATCCGTAAATGTATCTAACAATTACTCATTTATTATTCGGAGATTAAATATTTTAGAAAAAGATGTTTGGTAACCGTGAAAGACGTAGGTACGCACGACGACCAATCAAGTCATTCGAAACCAAATTAAGCTGATCTCTCATTGTACGGGAAGCTCATACAAAACGAGGTCAGGTCATACTGGATTGAATAGCTTGATGTGTTGCCGTGTGTACTAGCGCACCTACTGCATACTTGTCAACCATTTCACATTGACGCCGCCTTTATTTCGTAACAGTAAGGGCATTTTACGTTTTTCAAGTCTTACCGCGGATGTGCGGTTGATTCTACCTATGAGAGTATTACAATATGTTAGAAACCACATGGTATGTTATGGTATCACGACTCTTGGTAGATCTGGGCAAGTTTTTGCCTTATATCATCAATGCAAAGTGAACTTTATCGCAATAAGCATAAAGAATATTTTGTTATGATCAAATGTAATAACGCGCAAATTTATTTTCAACTTCAGTGCTAGCATTAGACTAGAACAATCTATGCTCCCGCGTCGGTTAACGACTCGGTGTCATCATAAATGTGACACACTTTAGCGAATAACATCAGCATGTCACTGCGCTAATATATGCAAATATTAAACTGGTTTACGAAATAAATTCATCGATATTATTATTTTAGCATCGTAAATAAACACATAAGCATGTCCGAGTTGCTGTTCTAGTTTAAATGTGTTTCAAAGTTAGTTCCTGATTTTTATTTTATTTCTTTACTTAACATTTAATTTTAATACGATTATTTTAACATAAAAGCGCTTTGGACTTTGGTTAAATTGCTAAATGTAAGCTAAAATGTATAGTAGTGTAACTGATCAACTAGTTCAATTGACACGCTGCTACGCAATAATTAAAGCATTTTATTTACTCTGCAAATCTTATAAACATTTAGTTGTAATATTTTGCATACATGTTATGTTATTTGACTGTGACTTGCAGGTCCTTGGCAGTCGTCACGGATACTCCGAAACTGACAACCAGTTCTACCAAGAGGCCAAGAGGGGAGGGAGGTAGTATTAACCAGTTAGTGGGTGCGAAAGCTAGATAGACAGTCACTTCATGCCAAATATTCAGCTGCATCCGGTTAGACTGGAAGCCGACGGCAGCATATTTGGGAAATGACTAGGCAACTGACGACGATATCCAGTGCAGTAATGTTACCCCACTGTGCCTAGATGCCGCCCCCCCCCCCACAGCGTCCCCTGACGTTTGTAATAGAATGACTGGATGTCGTTTTGAAACCAATTAATCAGCCAGTCCATTGACACTCTGACATGCAATAAATCAAGCATTTTTACTCTGCCAATTCTTCTAAATATTCGATTCGATGGTCAAACACGCATCGGCGTAAGTGGCGTTTTTGAGGTTCTCAAAAGAGCTGCAAGTTTGTGGGCACTTCGAAACATTTAGCTTTAATGTTCACCATATCTTATCAGGTGCTCCATGTAAAATACTGGTATTTAGCTGCTTTCGGTTAGACTGGAAGCCGACCCCAAAAAACTAGGAAGATGATGTTTTTTTGCATATCTTATCCTACTTGATTAATAAGTAAATACTCCATGTTTCATCATCAGAAAAATATAGAACGCCACTAATAAGATGACGTCATCACGTAACCATGAGCCAAATCGTAACATTCTAAAAACAGAAACAATCCACTATCGTTCCCAGCTAATACGACAACAGCTTAAAAATAAAATGATTCACTCCATCGTCAACAATCATGCGTTTTTATCAGAATTATCAAACGTTTTCAATGATCTTCGACATTCCCTGAATAACAAAGTAGTAGCGTGACGTAGGTACAGTTGGCAAAACAGAGAAGTACTGACAGCTAACTTTCAAACTTGCTTTTAATCCATGACTATTTCCAACTACACTCCAGTTCAGTAAGAAATTTTCGTCAAGGATTGTCAAGGGTATGCGTAATCCATTGTTTCATTTGTTTGAAAAATTCGTCTGCTCGTCAACGTCAACAAAGCAATGACATACTGTTGAATTGTCAAAACGCGATTGTGTGTAATGTGCATGTTACGCAATAGCCCCGCAGCCGGTCGTTAAACCAATATAATCGAGTTTCAGAAACACATTGACACAGGCTAGTTGTGCTATAATTAGAGATCGCGGACTGTAATGAGTATATGGCTTATTACGGTGACTATGTTTGTTTCATTGACTATTGCCACAGGCTTCCATACTCAGTGTTTTTTTGGAAGTCGGTTTATATTGTTTTTGCAAAAAAGTTTTTTTTATTTTACCCTTTCTAGTTGAGATGTAACGAGAAGTTATTATGATATCATCATGTCATCAACATAGACGAAGAATAAAAAATACATATTATGAAGATAACTTATAAACTACTAGTTCTAGTTAATACAATTTATATGGGGCCACCTGCACCGCACGAGCTTTTTCTACCAAATATTATAAAAATCAAGAAAATTGAACCAGTAGGTAATCACAGAGAACGGTGTACATACAAAAAAAAAGGTTTAGTGGCATACCTAACCTCCTGCTTTTTTAGAAATCGGTTAAAAAATCACAGCTGATGTTAATCTTATTAACATCAGCTTCATTTTAATAATTAAAAATTACGCTTTCAAATATTATAATGAATTTTAATTTATGACGATTGTCTTGTCTGTAGATCAAATTGTTTTGTTGACTGTACTTACAAACCAAATCTTGTCAAAGAAATAGTGTTGATAGAATAATAATGACTTGGGTTGCCCACAATTTGTGACGTCACTTAAGAAATAGAATCTGTCTTATGAATGACTTATCTATTTACTCATTAATCTTAGAGACGTTTTTGACATCAGCAAGATTTTTATTATAATTTTTCCCACTATACAAAAATGCATTATTTTGCGTCAAAGCTGTTTTTAAACAGTTATTTCGTTATTAAGAGTGTGCTCCCCATTATTGTTTCATCGATAGTCCAGTGGATACAAATATGTTTCCACTGGACTATCGATTAATTTGTTGACGGTTATTACCGTCAACAAATAAACGAACAAAAACAATTAGGTGCTGCCCAATATTTATGTAAGTGATGCAGAAGGACTTGCCGCACCTGAGCGTCGGCTTCAAAGCTTGAAACATGGTATCTTGTGGTTATTAAAATGGAAGGTTTAGCAGAATCATAAAATTTAGTTACAATTTGTAAAATGGTCACAAAGTGGCAATTCATAATATGTATCAACTGCGTTTGTGATTTTTTTTTTTGTCTTTTTTTTATTCATGTTATTAACCGATTATGATTCTGCTAAAGCGGCCATTTTAGACCCCCAGTACTTCAGTCAGAGAGCCTATCAGGCAGGGTCCGGTATCCGAATCCGCATCCACAAAACATCCGTACAGATTTGACTGAACCTTAAGTATCGTTTGCAAGACTAAATAAAAGACTAATATCGTTCAAACCAGTCGATTAGTAAAACAATCGGTATTGCCGATGCGTTCCAAGGTCGTGGTGTACACACGGAATTTGAGTGAGTTCAAAGCTCCTCAAAACAATGCCGACGTTGACTCTTTTTAAATAGGGCCAAGGACTTGAAATGTTTTATATTGTCTAAAAACAAATACGATTTTTAATCGTCTTTATTTGATTTTGAAATGAGCAAACCAATGATTTATTCATTTCTTTCAGATGTAACTTCATAAATATTCACCATAAATTACGGGGTGGAAGGGACACCGACGCGAAAACGGATACCATGTATTCAGTACATCATTCTGAGCCCCACATAAAAATTTTTCATCGTATATTAAAAAAAAAATCAGCTGTTTCCAACAAAAATGCAATACCTATACGTAACCCCTTCCATTCTGTGTAATCAATTTGTACTGTATCCTTACTTTGCAAATAAATTACGCAAATAAAAAAAATACAGAAAAGAAAAAAAAACATCAAAAATAAATAATATCTTCTTCTCGAATCGATGACTCGGATCGTGGCAACCTGGACAGCTCTGTCTTTTGCCTCATTCAAAAAAACATCAAAAATACATAAAATCAAATTGTGTTTGTAGTCTTATTAAATGCATGATGGATTGTATTTTAAAAAATGCAAGCCGATTAAGTTCAAATAAAAAACTGACAGAAATTCCCCACATAGTATCGCTCCCCTCTGAAATTCAATTAGCTCCTGAATTATGCATTGCGTACTTGACCTTTCATACGCTTACGTCACCTTTGTCGATTCTGACGTAACGAAAAGGCGTTTCGCTGTTATATTCCAGATTATAGCCTAGCATTTCAGCCACAATGTATTGTTCAATTTCTTTAGTGATTTGATAAGCTAGACCACCTACAGCCTACAATGTTGTCGATGGTGTTCTGACATGTCCGCTTTGTACTTGGTACTTTTCGGCCAAAGTTGGAAATGCTAGCCACTTGAGAGCACATGAAAGAGCAGCATACCAAAGATCTCGACAACCTCCCTAGAAAGCCGTCGAATGCTGTCGCTGTGGCCCAAATCGGCTAGATGATATCACCTACCATTTAATTAAACTATCGTTTTCGCCGGCGCAGGTGTTGGAAAATAACCCATAGGATTATTTTGTATGTTCCCATTTCCGTTCCCCGGGATAAACAGTCTCGAAATATCCTAACCCAGCCCATGGCCCACCAGTATGCCGAATTTCATCGAAATCCGTCAAAGCCAGAATTCGTCATGTCAGTGATAGCACCGATGATTTCATATCATTTGAAGCGCGTGATTGGAATAATACCAAAACATGATGAGACTTGTCCTGTTATCAGACGGGATGTAGGGAGGTGATTCAACCATAAAAATACAGAAATGTAGGTATAGTTGTAATGATAATATTAAAATTAGGTCAACGCACAGTCACGACTTCATGAGCAATGCACGCGATCAGTTTCACCTAAACTCGAGTTCGGGATCTTTCTATGAACTCAATACTACATCACAGACTCACAAGCATCGTAACGACTTTGCTTCGGCTCGGGATCGGCTAGAAAAAATGAGCCGAGACGATGCTCATGAGCAGTACAGGTGGTTGTTATCGATGTCTAACTTTATTTTTAGTATCCAATCACATGAACTTGATTTTTTGGAGGAGCTCGTGGCTAAATAATGACAGCCGCACGGTTCGATCTTCAAACGCACTTTAAGCTGTTGGTCCCGGCTGCCATTTCTAGATCTTTGACAGACGTTACAGGTAGTCAGTCTGACATCCAGTCCTACCAGGGGATATAGTATTATCCAATACTAACAGGGTTGTGGAGGTCAGATAGGCAGTTACTTCATGTAAAATACTGGTATACTGCTGCATCCGAATAGACTGGAAGCCGACCCCAACATAGTTAGGAAAAGGCTTGGCAGATGATGATTACAATACATGAACTTGACTTTTAACTATTTGGTTCTGTATGTAAAGGAACATTCCGAAGTGTATCGGAAGTGGTGAGTCGCGTCGCGTCGCGTCGTTTGGATAATGAAACAGCGTAATTTTAGGGTGACCATCAAATATTACAGTATCGCAGGACAGGTACTTGGGTACAGTAGTTGCTTTACCATTAGCTTTGGTCACCCTTGAGGTTTCCTTTGCTAATGTTCAGATTCAAAGTTCAACCCGCACCGCCCCCAGAGTTTAAACGCAGCGCTGTTCCACAAATGATGAATCACTTAATATTGTAGTCGATTGCCAGCGACACACAAGTAGAAGACCCAGACGTAAAAATTATACGTCTACGATTTATATAGAAACTACGCCTATGAACCCTTGAGCTAAAACTATGAGTGGCAGATGAAGTTCAGCAACGGTACTCTGGGCTGTCCATGTTGAGATGAAACAAAAGACTGCTTGGAAAAACCAAAACAATCAAGAAGTGACATAGCGGGTATGATTCGCTAGACATTACCTATTTTTTCTAAAAGTCGCATATTTCATTACTTCAGGGACTTTCCGGATATTTAAATTACATAAATGACACATTAAAACATAGTTTATCCGGGGAATTCAGTTAACATGGTTACCCTTCCCGATAATATAATTAACCGTAATAACAGGCAGCGATAAATTCTCAGTGTCACTAAATTTTTTGACACAAAACATAATTAGTCTGCTAATTAAACATACAACAATAAACAAATTAATATAATATTATAGAACCGTTATACCGGATAGACAAATAAAGATAATAATAATTCAAAGAAACTGCACGCCCTAATTCGGTTTACTGTATCCGTTTCGATATCCTGCATAGTTAGTACACACGGCAACACATCAAGCTATACATTTCCAGTATAACGTGGCCCCATTTTGTTTAGATTTCTCGTACAATGAGAAATCCTCATAAACTGGTTTTGTATGGCTTGATTGGTCGTCGTGCGTACTTAGCAATCAAAATAAAGTTGGTTTAAAAAAATATGAATTGCTTTTCGAACTTCAATTAAAAACGGGCACACATAACCTACGCCCCTTTTCCCTGGGGGGGGAGAGTATCTACCATAGAACGTCTCCTTCTCCGATTAATACGAAAGAACAACATATCTTTAAAAGACGCAGGTATAACATCATTCATATTAAAATTGATACGGCTGCTGCGGCCTACTCTAGAAGGTGATTTCATTTCGATAAATAAAAATAAATGGTATAATGTCGCTCTAGAAAGCCAAATCAGCCAAGGCCAACAGCCTTCTTCATTTTATTTTTAGAAACATCACCCACAACGATTAGTTTCCGACTGATAAAATAATTATAACATTGGAACCGTAGTTTTCCAGCAAACGTCATTTAATTACTGGAATAAAACTATTTCATAATTAACTTTATCAATGTATTTTTAACAAATGACAATAACCTTAACTCATCGCTTCCTGTGGTATACGGAAGCAACAGATAGTTTAAAAATAACAGATTGTGTTGCACTTGATAATTTTTTTATATATACTTCAAATCGGGTAACTCAATGCCATGAAAAATAAATTATAATTTTCACAAACCAAAATATTATTTTTTAAATTAATCCGTAAGTTGACAATTCAGGGCACACCCATGTTTCGCAAATTTTGTTGAACTTGCGACATATGCAACCGGGCATAAATCCAGAATAGGGGCTGGTACTGCTTTACAGAGTTATCTATACATATAAAATTCAAAGTCCTGACTGACTGACTGACTGACTGACTGACTTATATATCAACGCACAGCCCAAACCACTGGTCTTAGAGACATGAAATTTGGACAGTGTACTCTTTGTGAAGAGTAAGTATCCACTAAGAAAGGGTTTTTTGAAATTCCACCCCTAATAGGGTGAAATGGGGTTTTAAATTTTATGTGAAACTTTTTATTCTCGGAGTCGATTGACTTGAAAATGTGTCTACATATACTTCAGTTAAAATGATGAGATACGTGTATCATAGTTTTTCCAAAATCATCCCCTAATTTAAAATTCCATGTCCTGACTGGCTGACTGATATACGAACGCACAGCCCAAACCGCGGGTCCCAGAGATATAAAAATTGGAGGGTGTATTCTTTGTGAAGAGAAAGTATCAGTTTTTCGAAATTCCTATCCCTTAGAGGGTGAAATTGGGTGTGGGTGGTCGTGGAGTCGACATACTCTTTAGGTAAAATCCAGTAAATCCGATGTCCAATCTCAAACCAAGGTATCAATATTTCACGTATCTAATTTAATTGATAGAACTTTAAACTAATAATTGCAAGTTATAAGCAAGTACATGTAAATCCATGTATGTATTATAGATAGATACATAGATTACTTATTATCCCAGAAGTAAGATCCCGTGGGAAATTCCCTAACTCCACGCGGGCGAAGCCGCGGGCACAAGCTAGTAATCAATAAAACCCTTGCAAGTTCATTTAATCCCATTGAATTACTTTTTTATGAAATTGTCATTAAATGAACTTAGGTACCGATACCGGTAGGGGTACCTTAGAGCATCCTCTTCCTCTGGGAATAAAAACCAGAACGGTAGCACTCAAGAATACTAGACCAACAAGGTAGTCTACAAAGAAAAATAAACCAAAATGCCAACTTAAATCTCAAAGTAAATATTCTTACTATCTTCTTATATTATCCTTGACCCGAGCTTAATGCAAGTATTTTTAACATAATCAATGCTCACAGTATATTATGTAATCAGTCGCTCGCCATTTGTGAGCTAATCCCGCTGCTCAAAACAAGATTCAGAAATATGTAGGTAATAGGCAATCGTGTTGCCAATTTTGCAATTAATATAGTAAAAGTAAATAGTTATAGGTTCAATCCGACTAGGCTCTGATTCAAACCAAGCTGTGTTGGGCCAATCTTTAGCAATGGTGGGAAACCTTTGCCAAAATTTGGCCCAACATTCTTAGCTATCAAAGTACATAAGATACTATTCAAATATTCTGTGTTGTGTATGTTTTCCATGTGTATGTTAGTCGAACTCGAAGTTGCTTTGATACGTTTGACAACAATTCCCAACAAGAAACTTCACAAAAGTTGAAACTATCTAACTGTCTAGACAAATTGATCCTGTCCATTTATCAACCTTAAGATGGTAAGGCAATTTCGAGGTCGACTTAGACGAATATACAATTGCAAGACGCACTAACCTTGGTAGCACCGCAACCATGAACCGTATATTGTAGAAGAAAGTATAAAAAAAAAATATTATTAATTAATTTATATTGGTCAATACCGCATAAGAATTTTAACCATTTATGCCTTATATATCAGACAGTTAATCATTACATCCACTTCCATTCTCTTTTTGTTCAGCGTTTTTTAAATATTGTTTTGTTAAGCAATCTATATTTCTCACATTTGTGTTTTAATTATCTGTTTTTGCAATGGTATCTTACAAGTCTTTTTGTCATTAAATAAATAATCTGCGAATGCTATGCACTTTTAAAAGTGACGAATTCACTACACCTAAAAGAGTTTGTTATTTATGTTTATAAGTAAATTATTAATCCATAAATTAATTAATTAATAAACATGTATATAAATCATACTTGTATCACCGTGTATAATAAATTTGCGCGATATATTGGCGAGTTTTCTGCAATCTATCATAAACCGGTCTCATAATATTGATATTGAGTCATATTTTATATAAATAGGTATAATTGTTAATGACCTACATGTTATGCAATCGGAATTTAAAAATAAAGAATGTTTCAAAATTGAGCAAAAAATTTACAGACTTATGTATGTAAATTCTACGGAGGTATCAATGTGTTTCCTTGGAAGATGGGTAGGCCTTTAGTGTGGGACGCGCCATGCGTCGATACTCTTGCGCCATCACATCTTCCAAGCTCGTCGTGCTGTGCTGGCGCTGCCGCTGCGGCTGCAGAGAACCTCAAGCGGCGTAAATATAGAAACCTTTGTGGTAACTATATTTTCGAGCCGTTTGGGGTTGAAACTCTGGGGTCGTGGGGTCCGAGTGCTCATAGCCTGTTTAAGGAAATTTCGAAATGCCTAGTTGACGCTTCCCGAGACCCAAGGGCTAGCTTTTACTTTGGCCAGAGGCTAAGTGTTGCCATACAACGTGGCAACGCCGCCAGTCTCTTGGGCACATTACCAGCTGACAGCGTTGAGAAGGAGTTTTTTTGAAGCCCTTTTATAGTTTGTTGTTAACTATGAATAGAGGCCAAACTTGCATTGCAAAAATGTGTTTCGTCATAATCATCATTTCTGCTGAGATCATTGTAATTATGTGTGCCAAATCTCATGGCCTTTTGAATCGTTGATACTTTTACCGTCTAATCTATGAAAACGAATCTCAATAAAATAGCAAATAATGCGTTTTTCATCATTTCATCACCTTGCGTGTATTATGTACACAGGGTGTAACCCTTCACCAAGCCATCAACCAAGCATTCTGTACGCCAAACTAAGTAACTACGCAAAAAATATTTCTGGGAAACAACTTTTTCATTGGGGTGAAGAATCTTGTTTTACGGTAGGACTCAATGTAAGGCACTTAAAACATTGTGCTGATGGATGCTTTGAATAGTACAGGGGTCGTGGAGGTATTTAAAGTAAAGTAATAACATTCAACACCTTGTAATTAAAAAAAAAGTTTTGGAAAAGTTGGAACTTTGACCCCCAATATCTCCATAACTGGAAGGTTCCCAGGTATGGTCTAGAACAAAATGATTGCAATGACGGGGAGAACAAGTTTCTTTCGGCTTCGTTATGGGTATTTTTACACCCATTATGTGGGTCTTAAAGCAACCTACACTTCTGCTCTGGGAAACACTAACCAACGTGATTTTATGTTTTGTTGATACCGTGTAAAAATTATTATCCTTATCACGATATCACAGCCTATCTTCCTCATACGGGTTTCCTTAAATCCAAAGTAATCCAGGCACAAGGAAGTTAAAACTTAACTTTTGAAGTGTCGCGGAAAATGAGAGGTAGTCGAGACACGGATTAAGTTAGATATTTTCCTGTATCTATGGCAACCGGTATTTCAATCAATCAATTAACTGCTGTCCATGGCCTGTCCCAAACTGCGCCACAACACCTTATCCTCGACCTTCCACATTCAATATGGGACTGTCCGTTAAGGGGGAGGTGCCAGGGGTATATACAAATTCAGGTTTTTTGCTGCCGCATGTCAGTGTCAGGTTGTATGTTGATTATAATATGATTCGCGACCGTAACAAATATGGCTTTACTTTGGACGAATGACTTTTTTATGAAATAGTCATTGATGGGATTAAATAAACTTTGAGCGTTCTATTGATGATTTTAATGATAATAATTCTGTAAATAAATCCTACGTGTTAAGGTAGCGAATTTCGAGCTACCCTGGCGCATCCCTCTTAACTGTAGCATACATAAAGCTGGCTCGCTAAAGGAATTTCAAATTGAGTAATACTTGTCGTTGGAAAACCCGTGTATCGATGCAAGAATCAATCCTCATAACATATCGCTCGTTTGCTACAAAAGTGGCATAACTCAAAAATTTTGTAGCTTAATATAAAATTAAAAAGAAAGTGTGATAAATTAGTTAGTATTAAATTAGGTAACTAAATACGTAAAATAAACCTTTCATCTTTTAATAAAAGGTTTCTATGCAACAAATATATTGGCAATATAATGAAAATATTTTTAGTTTAATTTAAAAAAAACGCTGTCCTAAATTTCTTATTTTACCGAGTTATGTCATTGTTGTCGCAAACAAGCGATATGCATTCAACCACAAATCGGTAGGTATACCTAAATCACTACGCCCATATCAGTTATGTGTGCCATTAGTGATTAACGTGATATACAGTATTCCTAGGAAAATCATTGAGTTAATGCGTGAATAATCTGTGCACTTTGCAATCATTAAACCGTCAACTTTAATCGATTACCTGTAGTTGACTGTCTGGTATTATAAACAGAATTAATTAAGACATCTGTTTACCACACATAGTTTCTATTCCTATTTGAACCGCTTATCGTCCTGAGAAGAAAAAAGACAAAAATCATCCATTCACCACTGTGGGAGTCTGTGACCAAACTCCTTAATTAATAAATGAATTATATCCAAATACAGGGTGGAAGCGACACCGACGCGAAAACGGCTACCACGTATTCAGTACCTACGAGTACATCATTCTGAGCCATTTTTCATCGGTTATTAAAAAAAACAGCTGTTCCATACATTTTGACCATGTAGATAATGCACTTTTGTAGGAAACAGCAGATTTTTTTTCTCAGAGTGATGTACCTACTGAATACGAGGTAATCTTTTTCGGGTCGGTGTCCTTTCCACCCTTTATACAGAACTAGCTTATGCCCGTGCGTGGACTTCGAGAATTGCCCACGGGATCTTACTTCTGGGATAATAAGTAATCTATGTATCTATCTATAATACATACATAGATTTACTTGCTTATAACTTACAATTATTGACTGTTACAATTTTTGGCTGTTTGTGTATGTGAGTTTAAATGTTTGTAAACGCACCCACGATACAGGAGAAATTCCTAGTTAACGTTAGGCAACGTTTTTAAAAATAAAAATAAAAAATTATTAGTTCAAAGTAATATAAATTAAATTAGATAATTATGTGAAATATTGATTCCTTGGTTTGAGATTGGACATCGGATTTACTGGATTTTATCTGAAGAGTATGTACACAAATTTTCAAGTCAATCGACTCCGAAAATAAAAAGTTTCACAGAAAATTTATCACCCCATTTCACTCTCTTAGGTATGGAATTTCGAAAAACCCTTTCTTCTCTTCACAAAGAGTACACCGTCCAAATTTCATGTCCCTAGGACCAGTGGTTTGGGCTGTGCGTTGATATATCAGTCAGTCAGTCAGGACTTTGAATTTTATATGTATAGATGAATGAGTATTGAAAAATAAATATTGTTCTGGTACATAAAAAAATAAATATTGTCTTCTGGAAACAAATACATTACAATAATTATCACTTTGTTTTATGTTACTTACAAATGAAACTAGGATAAAACAATAACATATTAAACGATTGTGGTTCTGCTTGTAACAGCTGCACAGCAAATAGTTGAGAAATCATCACCATTGTAATAATTGTTAATTTATTTGCAATATTGATGCTCATTTTCTTTGCGACTAGGCGACACTTAAACGACACACTGTTGGATTTCCAACGCCCATCTCAACGCCGAGAGTCGAAATTCCAACAATGCAATCTTTTTAGGCATTCATTTAGGTACCACTTAGTATTTAGCGAAAACGCACGTCAACGTAATAGGCCAATAGGTATCAACTAGTTTTATCTTATATGCACTATGTACCGGACGCGTGATAAGTTGTTTTTTTTTCCAAGAGATAGAGCATAATGTTTACTTAATATTGAGGTTGTAGACAGTGCACATGCACCTAGTGCATATCCCTAGTGCATGTGCAACGTGCTAGCGTGTTATTCATAATTGTTATACAATGAAATCATGATATTATCCATTGCTTATCGTTCTGGAAATATGGGTTAGTGGTATGCATGTTTAGCAGCCGAATAGCAAAAGCAAAAATGAAGAACTTCCCAACAATCTTTTATCCCTTACCTACTTTTAAAGGGATAGGTACATTTTCAAAAGTCCTTTTTCAGGGCTCTCTACGATAAACTTTTTATCTGACACAAACAATTCCTACTTATGATAGTATAAACTTAATTGATAGTCTACGTACTTTACCGTACGTACGTTTACGTAAGGCGGCGCTAGGCGTAGGCGACGTGGGCCACCGCCTACGGCCTCGCGGTACGAGGGGGCCTCGCACCTCAAAAACCCATTGACAAAATTGGGACCGGAACGAAAACTCTAAACTGTACATGGCCAATTTTGGCCAATATATATTTTTTGTTGACAGCGCACTCTATTCTTTTTTTTTTTTTTTCTAACACAGCGACATCCTTCGGTCTTGTACTGACAGAAAGCCATTGTAGTTTCTGATATTCCGGGCCTCGCTAAATGTACCTTGCCCACATAAAATTGTGGTCTTGCCCCGCCACTGCGTAAGGGAGTACCAACTGGGTTGTGGAGGTCAGATAAGCAGTCGCTCCATGTAAAATACTGATATTCAGCTGCATCCGGTTAGACTGGAAGCCGACCCCAATGTAGTTGGGAAAAGGCTAGGCAGATGATGATGATGTTTACGTACTATAATAGGTACATGCTATACAGGGTGGAAACTGGACATCAACGCACAAACGTTTACCATGAAATCAGCACATCATTCCGAATGAAATATTTCTATGTGGGGACACATAGAAATATTTCATCGATTACTTTTTTAAAAATCAGCTGTTCCATACATTTTGACCGTACACGAAAACTATTAAAAAAAAAAACGGTTCAGTGTTTCGGAATATTGTACTGAACACGTGTAACACGTTTGTGTTTCGATGTCCCTTCTACTCTGTATACTAGTACAATCATATTAAAGAAAAAACATAAAAGTAGATCAGTGTATCAACTAGGTCTTACACATCTATGCCATGTTTCATCCACATTCGATGCGTGATATAAAAAGTCTGAGAATGAGATCTTAACGTTTCTCCCAGACTTGCTGTTTGATTGTGAAATAAAGTACATTCTATGATGTATACTAATATTATCAAACTGAAGAGTTTTTTTGTTTTAATGCCCTAATCTATGGATCTACTTGTCGGATCTGAGAAATTCTTTTTGCAGTTAATAGCCCGATTCCTGAAGAAGATTATAGCCAAGCTAAAAGAAAAAAAAGTCTGAAACGGCGGATGAAACCACAGGACGCAGCTAGTATTTCTTAAGTAACAAAGTTTATGAAGATTATCGTCATATGTATAAGAAGCAGGTTTTGTTTGTATTTAACTTGTAATTGAAGATTCAATACGGAAATAACTCGGCGTTCAAAATAATCGGTTTAACATTTTTTAGTCATTACATCAATCGGCTTATTTATTTACTTTTCATGTTCCGAATGTTAAAAGAATACAGCAACGTAATTTTGCCAGAAAGCTCGATGGTCTAGTAGTTGCAAGCATGTTAAGTATGAGATCCAGGGTTCGATTCCCAGGTCGGGCAATGTGGTCGGGTTAGTTTCTCAGTGGCAGCCGAGAGTTAATTGTTGAAATATTGGAGAACTATGTATAGTTCTGTCCAAACTTGACTCGGAAGTTAGCTGTGAGTGACGATCAGCGAAGGTATAACGGTTCAAACTTTTTGCAGCTCAACATCTAATGCTGGCACTTCACTTGGTGTATTTGTCAAAATATTCGCGTTATTGGATCAAACCAAAATGTTTTTTATGCCTATTACGATAAAGTTCACTTTGTTTTAATGATAGAAGGCGAATATTTGCCCAAATCTGCCAAGTACAGTATCACCATAAAGTAAAAGAAAAGCTGCGCTCAACACAATTTTAGGTACAGAGAACGCATCGTCTTGACTGTATAATGCGCAGACCGTCACTCGCAGCTAACTCCCGAGCCGCCATAAAGTTTGAACGGATGTGCAGTTAATCTGAACATACCTTTGCCTTATCCTCCGGTGAAAAACAGGCGTCATGTTATGTAAAGGTGCGTCCCCCCTGGACGCACCTTTACATAACATGACGACGTAATTCCAGTGTGTGAAAGAGACAGAGCTATACTGGTCGTCTAGCGCCATCTCTTTCCATAGTAACCCCCCAGATTAAGTAACATTTTACAAAACTTTTGGTGTATATAACACGACGAATCAATATGTACAACATTGCCAATCTCTCTGTTGAATCATGTTCAATAACCATGTTTTATAACATGTTATGTTATTAGTGTGGACACACCATTACCAAGATATTGCAACATTAAGAACCGATAGGTATAAATACTGATAATAGTAATTTCTTTGATTTATAAACATTATTTTATTACATACATTTTTATTTTAATATTATGCTTGTTGAGCAACTCAAGCAACTATCGCTGTTTGAAACCGGTCTGTATGTTATTTTGCAGTGGGAAAATTAGGTATTTTCCTAATTAAAACAATGGGGTTCATTTAATTGAATTTGGGCGATGTCTTGTTAGCCCTATAATTAATATTTTTTTGCATATCACAATAGCGCTGTTGTGTGCGGTATTTTTTTAATATTATATGTGTTACGATTATTCATAGCGCTAAGTTAGGTTAAGAAAATGTTTGTAACAATGGTTTAATAAATTATTCTTATGTACGTAATTTAATGTTACGAGTAGATTGTATAATTAAAAATAATAAAAAAAAATACCAAAAGCCACATTTAAAATCCTTTGGAGCATAGCAAATCGCAATGGGCGTTTCCGGGGTTTGGGCACGGCGTAGATTCTGCGTAGGTACGGCGTAGCACTACATAGGAATAGAATCTGCGTAGCGCTGCGTAAGAACGGCGTAGTATCTATGGGAGATGCTACGTATACGTACTTTCAAAGAACACCTCTGCTAAAACAACGAATCAATAAAATTGAATTATGCCATAATGGCTTCCTCCTTCTTTTTCGCTTTCATCCCCTTCGATATTATTTAATAAAATCGCAGGGGATGAAAAAAAGAAGGGAAAGGCTTTAAAAATGTTCTTTATTTTTAACCGACTTTAAAAAAGGAGGACGTTCTATGTTCGTATGTTCGTTTCGTGTATTTTTTTTTGAGTCGATGGCAAAAAAGTCGATGAAACAAACAAAAGTTATTTTCCGCTTTTTAGTGTTTTTTTGGAAGTCGGTTGTTTTTTTTTCTTGCAAAAATTTTTTAGAAGTAACAATTTCTGCTGGCCGAAAACGGCAATTCTGACGTATGTACAATCTAGTTGTTAAAATGCCTTCTGCTACGGAACAAACAATGAGATGAAAACAATAGGAATACAACAAGAAGTGACAATTCAATTGAACACTATATTAACTCTTATGCCCAAATCACAGACTCCAGTCACCGCTTACTCTGTGAACTCTGTAAGAGAAATCATCAACTATTCAACAAACTACAATCAATGAAAGTGAGTAAGTTAAGCGGTTTGAATGTTTAAGTATTCATTGTATGTATCGCCGCGTTTTATGTACCAGTCGGGTTCAGAAACGCATGCGGCATGGTCGTGTAGTCGCTGTGCGTCCAAATTATATCGCGACGTAAATAATATCGCGGAGTTCGTTTACCAAAATATTTTTATCACTTGGATGACTTAAAACTAGTGTGTGTGGAGTTTAAATGTAAGAATTACGTTTTAATTTAAAATTTTACATTGTATTTTTAACATTTAGGAATTTGTTTGTATTATCGGTTAGTCATTGTTTTGAGATTGTGGAAAGAAAGGCGTGTTTTGTGCTTATCTTAACACTTAGAAGGCGATGCAGTGTCGTGTGTACTTTCATTTTATGCCACCGCTTAGATAAACGTAACCTACATTCGGAGTGAATCACTATAGAATTCCATCGTCAAACAAACGCTTAAGATAAGATTGCTATTATAAACATTGAACTGTCGTCAGCTACCCGTCATATTATGTATATTTTATCAAGTTGGTAAAACATAACAGTAATGGCCAGTGATTGTTACTTTCAACTTTCTCTGGTATCCGCTTTTTCAATTTATAAAAAAAAACTTACCTACATTTTTGATGTACCGTTTTCGGAATCTTGACTTTCACGTAAACCACTTGCTCGACATTTAAAGAACTGGACGGTTTTTACAATTTCTCACGATAATCGGAAACCTACATTGTACGTGCATTTTCAAAATCATTACATATTACTGAAAAGTTTACAGCAGTAACTGAATTGTGTACATAATCATGAAGGTTAATGAATTCTAGGCGATATTTTAATTTGTTAGTTAAGCAGTTCATACTGTGTTTTATTAATTTGATTAACTTTAAAACAAAATAAAAGTGATATAGATTAATTATAATTACAATGCTTTCTCAAAATTCTATGGCTGTTCTTATTTCAAGACAGAGGTTTAAACCGTGAAGTCAGCAATGACTTGGTAATTACCTAGTCATTGCTGACTCCACGGTCCTCTTAAACAAAGGTAAATGTTGACACTATTCGACTTACTTTACTAACGCAATAAGCACCTTACAATTTCGAAATTGTACTAATAATCATCAACATCAGTTTACAATTATAAATGCAAAAAAAAGAGATATAAGTGACAGCGAGCTAAGTCTAATTGTTTTACAACGTACCTATTAGCAAAATATTGCTGTTATTACTTATGTCAACTTAAACTTTTAATAATGCCAGTGAACACTTACTGACGAGGAAACAATAAAGCAATGTTTCAATGTAGGTACCTAATAATTTACCAATAAGTAGGTAATTCAATTGTTAAACTCATCATTTATTTTACCAAAGTACGTATTCAATATCAAAATAGAAGTACGTTATGCGGTCACGATTAGTAATTTAGTTCATAGTCCAACAGAAAACTACAACACCACGAAACAGAACAGTGACGCTTATCTATTGTTTTTAACTAAATAAACTGGATTAATACAAGTTTTCTCTGTATTATCAGTAGTTACAACACGTTACTATGTGTTTTGATTAGATACCAATAATCTTAACTGAGTTTCTGGGTCAGAATTTGATACAGTTATTATGAGAAACCTTCGTAGCTATGTGACAACAAAATCAGTAAACAATCGAAAACAGCTGAGGCAAATAATCACAGAA
Organism: Noctua comes; assembly: GCA_963082995.1. Lineage (NCBI taxonomy): Eukaryota > Metazoa > Arthropoda > Insecta > Lepidoptera > Noctuidae > Noctua > Noctua comes. The sequence continues at coordinate 10,938,898 of OY720277.1, read as the reverse complement.
ATGGTGAGGATTATAATATTTATTCAGAATTAATTTACAGCACTGTGTGACAAATACTGATACAATTGTGTGATGTAGTCCTCAGGAAGTAGTTACTAAACGTTACCCTACCCCTGAATAATTCGGAAAGAATAACAGTAAACAAAAACCTGTGACCTTTGTGTGATAAAATGCGTAGATACAAGTGACTGCATTGAAGACCAGGGAATGTAAGTGAGGGACAAAACGATCTTCAGCTCATTAGTCGTAGCAGTCGTTGTAACATTCATTTCTGTTAGTAAAGTATTAATAAACTGTGACAACACTAGACAAATAGGCGTCTTCTAATTGAGCCAAATATTGACGTAGAAGTCGACGTAATTCTATTTTCACTGTTTCAACGTAATGTCAATTCGGAGAATGCAGTAATAAAAACAAACAACAGTCGGGTAATAAAAGAAAAGGGTAGACGAAGATTTTAATTTGAAACTATGATTTAATTTGCTTTTTTCCGCGTTTTGCTTTCGCCAGGTTGAAGAAATATAAAATTCAAATATTTTTGAATTTAGAACCACAAATAAATGTTAATTTGTTCATAAAAGTATTTTTTTTTTAAATAATCATGTTCATTTATGATATTCTATTTTTAAACACAATTTTTAAAATTCAAAAAATATTTAAAGACGCATATCACTTTGCCCAGATTAAAAAAAAAACAATCATAGCATAGTTGAACCCATTTGGACTCAGTATCTTATATCTGTGGAAATTTTTATTGCCACACGTGTGCGTAAAAATATTAAAAATGCACGCGTGTGAAATCCATTGCATGTTGAACCTAATCGTAGTGCGATAAGAACCAGTTTTCGAGAAAGTGTATTGAAAAAAAAAATTTAAAGTGTTTGTCGTATTTCTGCACTATAGTATCAACAATAGTGTATTAAGAATAGTGTGTAGACACCACACAACTAGACATCTTGTAATTAAGCCAAATATTGACATTGAGGATAGTTTAACGATTTTAACGCAAAGTCAACGTCATTTCGGAGAATGAAGTGTCAATAATCGCAATGTACACTGGCGGACATAAATACTTAGGCAATTTAACATTGCTTTCACGCATCGTATATGTCACGTATTCAAATAAATGAATTCAGTGTCATTCAACTGTTATTTCATCATTTCTCAACCATTATTTTAAAATGTAAAAAAGGTAGCCAGATTATAATGAGAACCAGCATTTTGGTAACTTTATGATTTCATCAATGGTGTTCTTAAACAATTCTTGCTTATTTGAGTAATTACTTATATTTATTACGGTCTCCCCTTTATATTAATCCAAGCTTCGCCTATATTTCCCCGTATAATGAATGACTCATAAAATTATAACCACTATAGACTTTGTAGGTATGTGATTATTCGCACGTTAAGTATAATCATTACATTTACATAATTTTCATTTGTTTTATCATTTTACGATGTAACTGAACGGTTGTTTTTATAGCAAATTGAATAGGTACAATACGTAATAATATTGTCTGTGTATTTGTTTGTATTCTAAGTTAAAAACCCTATCCGTTGTTTATAAAACATCACACTTATTTTATCTTTACTTTTTATTGTTTTTTAATTGACGTGTTGACGTGCATAATATGAGATCATTTTAAACACTGTTTTAAGCTTTCACGGTTTACAACTAAACTTATACTGTCACTTACAGGATATCTTCCTGTGAGTTTACTACTTGTGATCATTTTAATTTCCTAATGAAGTGCCGGAATTTGATTCGTACTTATAATCCCAATTATTGGCACTTGTTTATTTTATTGTATTATTAGCCTGTTTCATTGAAAGAACAGTAATCGTCAAGGCACAATAACTGAGGAAAACCGATTTGTAGGTCATTGTAGGTATAGGGATCTACCGTTACCCAGCTGAGTGAAGCAAACTGCAGTTACGGACAGAATACGCGACTGCGCATCTACATAACTTTCGAGATTAGTGCATTTTTTAACTAATAAAAAAAGACTTACTTGAAGTTACTTGAATTATATTAATTATAACAATTACATGCGAAATAACTGCACACGTTTATACAACATGCATATTTATATTTTTTTTTAAATATCTTCACGGGTCAGTATCGTATAAACCCAGTTACCTATATTAAATTACAACAAAAGAGACAAGTTCCAAGCAAGAAACTCAAATTCCACTAAACATATTGGTAACATAATAATATTATTACGATAACGTAAATTGCATTACTAGGGCATTAGTATATTGATTTATATAACCTGGCGCGTGCAGTGGAGTAGCGACCTCAACGTCCCCGACCTTCAATGAGTCCGCATGGCCGCATTTAAATCAATAGTGTGAATTGCGATACCGCGGCCGATATGACCACATAGTAGGAAAGTTTGAGCTAGTGCGGCAGTTTAGGGTTTCAGTTTTTCAACTTGCGATCTTTTTTCGTGGTTGTCGGATTGAATACTTTTATTTAAAATGAGTATAAATATACCCTAACGAAGCCGAAAGACACTTGTTCTCCCCATCATTGCATTTTTTTTTCTCGACCATACCTGGGAACCATCCAATTACGGAGATAGTGGGGGGCAAAGTTTCAACTTTTTCACAAGTTTTTTTTTAATGTTATAACTTTAAATGCATCCACGACCCCTGTACTATTTAAAGCATCCATCAGCACAACGTTTAAAGTGAGTTATTTATTTTGATGTCCAGAATGCTTGGTTGACGGCTTCGTGAAGGGTCTGTTTACACCTTGTAGAGGTTCCAAGGGTTTGGTTACTCATTTTGAGGAAAAATATACATTCATAAACTCACGCCAACTGCAAATATCCGAGATCTACTACGACCGTTGCTTACATACTCCTTATGCTTCGTTCACATCCATACATTTGGTCGGAACCTTGAATACTGTTCCCTATTTCGATAATCTTAATTTACTTATACAGACGCCAGCACATCAAGCTACCCGAAACTGTCAAAATTTCCCAATCAACCTTGAACATAATGCTTCAGCGATAAAGTTGAATATCTATTAAAAAAAAAATTTAAAAAATGACAGATTCTACAATCTGTCAAATTGTATTAATTAATTATTTTATTGCTACTACTAGCCTGATGTGCTGGCGGAAAATATCAGAATATATTTTTACTTGTGTATTTATTAACTGAAAATAGGTATAAACAAGTGGCTTTCATGTGAAAAAAACCTACCTCAATATTTACATAATAATATCTCGAGGTATTTACATTAGATATCTACATATATTTATTATACCTAATGGTTTTTTTTACATTATCTCCAATACCTAAAATTCTAATCATAATGATATAATTTAGACGGTTTTCATTGGTTATTGCTCTTTTAATTAACTCATTACTTTAAAGGCGTGATTTGTTCATTTGAATAACAATTAATCTAATGTTTTTTTTGTGTTATCAAGTATAATGTTTTGTCAACAACAATAATTGTTATTTGTTTTAGCATTTTCTTGCTTTTATTTATTAACAAATTACATTTTTAGAGTTAACATTTGTTCTCTTACTTTAACACCAATGAATTACCCATAATATGTTAAGACCTGTCTTTAGTGTGTTTAGGACTAAAACATTTTTCGGCCTGTGTATCTGTTTGTTTCGGCTAATCCCCGAAACGGCTGGGTCGATTTTGAGGGGACTTTTACTGGCAGAAAGCTGATGTAATAAAGAGTACCTTTACGTTAGCGACCTTTATTTTCGAAAACGAATTTAGGTTCCTTGCAAAAAAAATTAAAATTCTTGAAATTTTCAACAAAATCCGATACAAATAAAGAAACAATATTTTTATAATAATTTCACGCGAACGAAGGTCGCGGGCAACGGCTAGTTAAATAATTTTCTACGCAATAGTCTGCTCAGTGCAAGACTTTGAAAATTGTCGAAAATATAAACGACTGGACTGTACAGACATGGTTCCCAAGCATCAAGACTTGAATAAAAGGTTTTATGGGTTCAGCGAGTCTCATTAACACTCAATTTATATTGATGACACTTTATAAAGTACCGTCAATTGAACATTGTATCCCGAGAATGACAATTATTATTGTTTATTCAATATATTGTCTTTGTCACCCCGTATGGAGTATCGACATAATGATTTATGTTGCATATACGTAATAGTTACCACAATATAGACCGATTTGTGTTCCTATTTAATTTATGAGACGGTAATTATATTATTATATTACTACTAATTAATTGCCTTCAAAAGTTATACCAAAGTTTGAAGATTATTTTTTTCTTAAGGAAAATCATGATTCTGTGATTTACAATTATTTTTCATCGTTTAAATTTTAAAAGATTTAGGTAGGTTTAGCTACATCGTTCTCACATAATATACCATCTCAACATGAATGATATAACCAAGGTTATGTAATAATATTCTGAGAGTGTCCATGGAGTTTCTTGCCCGTTCTTCTCCATAGAGATTCTACGTTAGGGAATGGGCAACTACAGTACTTTCACAGTTTTTATGCCTTGTGACTGTGACTGTAGCTACATTTAATTGTTGTCTTTGTTTCGACAATTTAAAAGTGCCTGTAACTGGCCTACTTGAAATAAATGCTTTGATTTTGATTTTGAAAGAATGTAAAAAAAAAACAATTCATATGATATTATGATTGCTTTAATATCGCTAAACACGAATGCAAATTGTATATTCACAAAATATTAAACAGTTGTTGGTTGTACTTAAGTCCACAAACCATACAGTTTCAAATAACATCGTTAAACCATACGCTACCAACTTCCAATCAAAATTCTGTATTATTTCTCAGTCCGTAAGGTTGAAAATAATGCAAAATGTTGTAATCAACCGTGAAATAGTGTTGATTGAAAATGCGGTTGTCGATTATATCCATCACAATTATTGCCAATAAACATTTATCATTTCATGCAAACGTTTGAGTTTTGGTCCAACTGTAATCGTCTGAGTATATCTACAGGTATTTATAATACTGAAAAATAATGTTTTCTTAGAAAATATCTTCTATTTCTGAATTGAAGAAAATCGCGTATGTTTATTACCTAATATCCAAAATTTTGTATGAAACTAAGCATTAAAAAAAATATTAAAAAACGAATTAATGGTAGGAAGGTAGTTAAAAATTTAATTACTAATTTATTTTTAGTTAAAAATATATAATTTTGCTATTCACCACCCTATGTCCTGCTGTGTTGCCTACTTTCTAGGTGTCATAATTCTTAGAATAATTATAATTAATATCGACTAAAGTGACTCGTATGAACGCAACGCAACGCGATTGATTCGTAAATAAACTGCTAAGGAATGCTCCTGTACTATAATAGGTACCCATTGCTTCAAGTGCATAAAACAACATCTTTATTCATTTTAATTCCAGCACAAAGAACAAATCAGACACAACGCCTCAATGAACCTACTTGTTTCTTGATGAATCGTTTATGAGCAATTAATTTCTATTAAAACGTTGATTGATACTAATAAAACCCCCTTCTGATATCGTGAAACACTGTCAGTCTGTTCGTCGTGGACACGCACGACGAACAGACTGACAGTGTTATGACTAGATAACCTACACCTAAAGAATCACTAGTTGTTTCCCGCCGCGGTTTTACAAATTTTCTGTAAAAACCACCTCGTACAGCAAGACAAAAAGTATTCTATATCGTACTTCAGTACATGACATATCTGTGCATAAAATTTTATCGAAATCCATTCAGCCGTTTTTGAATGATCGAGGAACAAACATACAAACATCTTCATCAAATTTCAATACTAGTGGAATAATTTGTACAGTTCGGCATTTTATTGAACTGCGTGCTAATATGAGATCATTTCTGAATTCAACAGATGTTTCAGTATCGGTTTACACATGTTATGTTTACGATAATACTTTGTTGATGCTTGCAATAACACTATCTTCGGAAGTCGTTTCTGAACTCATGTAGTCCTGCTATTCAATGTAACCCAGTTATTACTTGCTATGCGTTTCTTGACCTTTGTTTTTATTTTAGTAATCTTGTCTGACTTCCGTAGGTATTTTTAAAGACAGCTTAAAAGCTTTAAAGACAGTTCCTACTATTTTAAACAGTTTCCTACTCTGTAACATCGAGGTAATAATTAGATGCTCATCATTACACACGTTACACACACACACACACATACATTACATTTATTTAACATGGTAAATATCCCGTTTCTAGTATTAATAATAATGCTCATCATGATTCGTTTGTCTTACTGTGACTTCGTTTCTGTCGCAGCAATATACATGTGTACTTTTGTACCTAAATATTGATTTTGTTTAATTTTCAATGCACTACTTACAAAAATTAAACACCACACAAGCAGTGTGAATTCCCTTTGCATACAATTCAGATAAAACCGTTGAATGTATTTACCTATTTTACCAAGTTTACCCATCAAACAATTAAACATTTTAATAATAAATATTTTCATCATATATTTTTTTATAAATTCTGTATTTTTTTTAAATCCTTTATCAATTCCCGGTACTTGAAATATTCACTGTAGTCACATACGTTAATGATATCATTTGATGTCAAAAACAAATTAATAACATAGAACGATGCGTACGCGCAAGGTTGTAGGATAAAAAAGGGTAAACAAATTATTTGATAAGCTGTGGGATACAAATTATTCCATTGTAATAAAGGTTAGCAGAAGGCTATAAAACGTAATTAATAGAATGACATTGTTTGTAGGTACTTGATTAGTTTATTAGACTTCGATGACGGGGTCAATAGTACCGCTTTAAATGAATTTTGTTATTTGTAATACTTTGCACAACATCATATTTAAAACGAAGTTTCGAGTGCGGCCCTGCCCGCGTGTTTTATGCCCTTTACCGTTATGTCCTTCCTGGAAACGTAAATCTATTTTTCGGGTTAAAAGTATCCTATATTCTTCTCCAAGTCATGTTTAAGCTCGGTGCCAAAGCTCTTAAAAATCGGATTTGTGTTTAAGGCACCAATAAAAAAGTAATATACAATTGGTATTCTTCTTAGCTTGTCGAAGGCAAATTTTTATTAAATATGTTTTGCCCAAAATTCAGCTATGCGAAATCCGCTCGCTGATGCAGTCATAAGATCGTTAAGTGTGCAGGTGTTAGGGCATGCAGCGCAAGATGGAAGATGGGCCATTGTCTGTGGAGACACGCCGCATACACATTTGAGATCTGAGCCATCCATGAACACCCATCTGAAGAGATTGTCTTTGCTACGGCTGACTTGGGTTTGGAGTCTATTCAGAGATTTCCAAGTCGGCCACGGCAAAGCATGCCGGTGGAATAGGCTTTCAGATAACTGTCTCTGAAAGCCTTTAATTGGTGATACTCAATGTTAGTTGAGGATAGCTCTAGGCTTGCTTTATAAATGTGATAGTACTGAAGATCTCAGTAGCAAGTAATTAATTGATTTCTACCATCCATCGTTAAGTTGATTGATATCGGTGATTTTCTGGTCTCACTACCTGCTGCTACTGCTATTTAATATTATGAGGTGGTTGACACCGACTTAGGCCCATACTCCACCAAAGCAGAGACGAGCGGAGAGGAGAGGAGACGTGCGGAAACCGACCAATCAGATTGGTTGAAATGGACATAGCGTCTCTCGTCTCTTTTGTGATTGGTCGAATCTAGCACATCTCCTCTCCGCTCCGCCCGTCTCCGCTTTGGTGGATACCGGGCCTTAGTCATTGCAATCATTTTTAGACATTCACCTAGGTACATTTTTTTTTAAATTAACTGCACTGTTAAAGTAATTTCGACAAACAATGAGAAAAACTTGGGTATTTTGTATGTAAACAATAACACTATTCTTCTGTCAAAAACTTGGAATGGTCACTAGTACATGAAATGACCTGAAAAAAATAACAATAGGTGCAAAAATGCGGAAAAACTTGTAACCTTCAGCTTACAGTTAGTTAAATGGTTTGACACCTATCATGTTACTGTGATAGGTGTCAATCACAAACAATCATGACGAACTGCAAACATTATTTAGTGTTCATTTACCTAGTTCATTGTAACTGTATTTAATAGCTATTGTATGTCTTTCACAGATACGCGCCAATGGATAATTCCCGCTCCGACCTCGAACTTGGAATGACAACATAATAGGTCCCCTTCGTAGCCCACACCGCAGTGCGAGCGAGACGGAAACATTATAGAAAGTGAGGACAATATTCGTGTATCGGTGAAAGTGAACCCGCGGTTCTGTTAGTGACACGAAGATGACGCCTGGTGCGGAAGACTTGACGATAATGGGGGGCAACAATAATGTTGTTCCCCTATTGCCCCGGCCTACTTTGGAGCTGGAGTTCAGGAACATAACATGTGATATGAACACGTTTATAATGAACAAGATGCGATTTGGTAAGTCTTTGTTTATTGTTTATTCCGCTACCTGAACTTGGGTTAGGCGAACATTTTTTTACGCATGTAACGTTCGAGTGGTAGTGACGGTGTTCTCGTTATCAGTTTAGTTTGACACTTGGTCGCAGTTCACTTGACTCACCTTGACACTACCAGTGAAATCATAGTACATACAAATAAGTTAATTAACGCTGTGCTAAATACAATTGAATTTCGTTAAGCAACATCTAAGTGCGATGTCCGTTCCATATTTGTTTGATGATTTCGTTTTATGGTAAATTAATTACTATTCATTGATTTTTTTACTGTTTTGTTAACATTAATGGCGTGCTTCCCTAAATTATCAGACACGGCTACATTGCATGAAATGGATATCAAGCTTAGTTTGATGCTTTTATCATATTTTCCAGTTCTGCGTGTAACTGACAGACAGTCTACGCATAGCTGCTCTATGTTCAACGGTTTGTCCAAGCAGGCTGTAAAAGTGTATTAAATTTATCTACCCAGATTTTGTTTAATAATTATACGTTCATAGCACGGCCATGGTATGGTACGGTGTATTGGCACTCGCACGTAAACAGCAATAAGTTCTAGTGATAGTTTTATGTCGGTCGTAACTTGCGCTACTGCAGATTGAGCTTGAGCTTTTGGGTACAATGGCAATTGCCCAGGTTAGACATACTCGTAGTATTATTAGGTATCCGTCAGGTATTTTTCACTGTCAGACTGGCAATGGCATCGTGATTTGTGTCTCATTGATGTCAATAGACTCGCCCCCTTTAAAGGGTATAAAAAGACCCTTAACGAAGCCGTCAACCAAGCATTATGTATGTAAGTACGTCAAACTAAGTAACTTAACGCAAAAATTATTGCTTGGAAACGACTGTTTCTTTGGGGTGAAAAATCACGTTTTACGGTAGGACTCAATGTAACGCACTCAAAACATTGTGATGATAGATGGATTGAATAGTTCGGGGGTCGTGGAGGTAATTACAGTAAGAATCTTACGTTAAAAACATGAATTAAAATAAAAAAATTGTGATAAATTTGGAACTTCGATCCCCAATATCTCCGTAACTAGAAGGTTCCCAGGTATGGTCTAGAACAAAAAAAAATGATCGTAATGACGGAGAAAACAAGTACCTTTCGGCTTCGTTAAGGGTCTTGTTACACCTTTTATAACATGAGACTTAACTGACGAAATGTGGGTATTCTCTAGGTACTACTGCGTTACCCTTCGGGGACTTATTGTCGGGCCTACGCTGTCCCCCCATACTTAAGTACAAAATGCTGTATCCATAATACTGTAACACCAAATGATTTGAAAAGAGTAACCATGAGTTTCTTGCACGTTCTTCTCCATAGGAAACGACCAACCCGAACCGTGCACCTTTTTGTCGACGTTTTATAAGTGCCCATCGAGGCCTATGTGAAATAAAATATTTTGATTTTGATTTTGATCGCAAGCATAATTTTAAGTTATGTTTTTTTTTTCTATCTGCAATGTTTTATGAAAACAACTCTGCCCGAACTTGTTAAGGTACTTTTTCTTTTGGCACATTACGTCAACTCAAACCTGTATTTCACCAAGCCCTCCTATTACATGTTTACAGTTACTTGTGGGTCAATATATTTTAATTTATAAAGATATTTGTACCTGCCTCAACTGCCTCCTGGTCTTATAGGTTTGAAATCGCGACTGTTGAGCATGAGGTCCTAGGTTCGATGCCCAGGTCGGGTAAATTTTTGTTGGGTTTTTCCATCAAGAACTTCTCAGTAGCAGCCACGGAGTCTTTGTGCCTGATTGATGGCAATAGGCTCGCCCCCTATTACATGGGACTTAAACATATCTGGCAAAAGGTGGGTGTACTATTAGGAAAACCTCTGCCTAACCCTTCGGGGATTATAGGCGTGATGTTATGTTATGTAGGCCTCAGACAATTCTATTGTATGCAGAGAGGTGTGAATTTGTCAATTTCCTTAACCTGCTAATTAATGATTCACTTGGAAAACATCCCTTTTGTGCTGTGTTTACATTTGTTTAACGTTTTCACACATATTTTTGCTTCTTTTATTTTTTTGTTGGTTCATAAGGGCAAGAGAGGCCTTTGCCCAGCAGTGGGATGACACAGGCTAACAGTATCATTGTATCATAAGGGCGCTGTTTTACAAATACAGTAAATAAAAATACCTGAGAATATCCGACATGCACCTACTCATGTCACGTGCCTTATTATACCAATCGACTTTTGATCAGCAATTTAGATGTCAATTTATTTTGGGTCGCACAATCTGAACTTACTTGCCCGCTTTTGTACTAGTATGTAGATACATTTTTTACATAACCGGGCAAGCGGGCAATAAAAATAAAATTGCTATTCAATGTTAATAAAAATAATGAGAGTATTCTATTACCATTAAATATAAATTTTATTTTAAGATCGAGTTTTTTAATGTTAATAAAAATAATGAGAGTATTCTATTAACATTAAATATAAATTTTATTTTACGATCGAATTACCTACTGAATCCAAAAATAAAGGAATCATTACCTATCAGGATGTGCTCGAAGACGTCTTTAATAAGTTTTTTACTTTATGATGATCTCATTCGAATCTAACAATACAAAATAAACTATTTGATTAATAATTTCGACTTACCCATGTCATTGTATAACCATTTCTGCACGTGACTGCGCAGTTTCATTGATAAGCGTTTTCCCAATTAGGCACCTAGTAAGAGGAACACAAAAACCTTAAAACAAACAAGTAAAAAGTTAAATACCTACCGACCTACCTACACACGTATGTATTTGCTTAGTAATACACCTTAATTAGATTTTAAAATCGTGATATTCGTATGTACTTCAATCGTTCGCGAATGGATGTTACAACTGCGAAATAAAACACATCCTACGAATGTAAATTTAGGTCTTTCTAAAATCCACTAGTTCCTTGCTTAATTTACTCGACTCAAAATTATAAAATAAAAATTAAGCTGAAGATTAGCACTTTATGTAGGACCAAAACTCGAAAAGATGGTCAGTGGATTGTCTTAGGGACGTCAAGCCTAGAACACATTATAGCGGAAAGCGGCTGAAATATACTGAAAGCTAAAGAAGAGAATTTTTGGCCTCATGGAGGAAGTAATTCAGTTTGATGGTCAATTAATTATTTGTAGCACACTGCACACCTATCCTATGACTTCTCCTTTCGTATGACTATTCCCCTTCTCTAACACGGTGTATCTACCAATAATACTGCAGATAAAAACCCAATGAAAGATAGACACTAGTGTTATATACAATGTATACTTACATAAGCACTGCTGTTCCACTTTTTTTACTTACGCAACACAATCTAACGCGATTGGCATTATAACCCAGATTTTATGGACATTTATAATTTCATACTAAAGTAATTTATGATATTTTAAGAATAATATTGATATTTTATTTATTCTGGAAGCGTTAGCTAATTGTTTGTTTTTAATCTAGTAACAAAACATTACTGTATGGTAAACAATTTATAATGAGAAATAGATTTATTACAACCTGCATAGCAAATGCTTTTTTTAAATTAATAAAAATTTGACTGGTCCAATTGAATTACTTAATTTACAACAGGATTTACCGAGTACTATTTATAAAACAATTAATTATAATAGTAAATGTTAAATATCTTGTTAAGGCATTAAAAATGAAATGTTAAAGTTAAGTTATTAATAAAATGTAGTAATAAATTATATTTATTTTTGTTCTGTTTTAAAGGTTAATAAAATAGTCTAGGCATTACATAAATGACAATCGAGAAGAAAATTCCGAAACAAAGTCAGAGGTCAGAGAGTCAGAGGTCTCTATTAAAGTTCCGTCTACCGTGGTAGAATAACGTAGGTGATAAGATAACATAACAGAACACCACGCCTGTAACCTCGAAGGGTTAGGCAGAGGTGTACCTGATAGTACACTCACATTTCGCCAGTTGTGTGTTAAGTCCCACGAAAGAGGGGGGCGAGCCTATTGCCATCTGGGCACGAACCGAACCCAGGATCCCATGCTCAGCAGTCGCGTTTGCGACCTCTGGACTAACAACCTCGTTGGTGATGTAGGATAACGTAATTGCTGATGTGGTATGATAGATAGATAATGGTATTCATTCATGAGCCACAGAAATATTGAGTTTGCTGGAGCATTCAAAGACTAAGTATTTTCATAAGCGGTCAGTTTAAAATGTATGGGACTGCAATTTGTATTACAGTCTCATACATTTTTGAATTTTTCATAATCTTTATCACTGATAGAATGTGTCAAGTCTAAGGTTCCTGGCCTTTGATTAGCCCGATATGGGAGTTCACTTAGCGTGTAGTTATTTTAGAGAGCTATCACATCGAAACTATGAATAAGCATTATATTCATCAAAACTGCGTGAATGCAGTAGTGTTGGTTGACATTATTCTTCTTAATCCACAATTTATTATTAAAGATGACTTAATTTTAATGTCATGAACTCATGATCATAAAAAATAATAAATTATTGTTATTGTTATCCAATATCAGTCAGGAAAGATTACCGATGTTTTACATATTGTTCTTATTATTTTAATAAAGTGATTATTTCATTTCATTGTTTTATATTTACATTCGATCAGCGAGTAACATTAATAATAGGTAACTCTTAATGACTCGCTAAGCTATTAAAAAGAATGTAAGGCATTATTTACTTAGATGAAAACAGGAAATTAATATTCCGACCCCAGTATCCATGAGTATTGAGTAATCAGTTAATGACCCGCGTCGTAACGTAACTATAATATAACAATGTGAGCAGGTGGTTGAATTGGTGCGTGGTTGAACCTCAGTTAAATATATCTAGTTAAAAAAAAAACCTAATTCATCTTGGTACATTTATCTATGTACATCTATAAATGCTCAGTCGACTCCAAATAAATTGTAAAAGGACAAAACAAATAGAATGACAGCGTTTATTAATTTAACATTTATTTTAATTCGATATTCATACTGCCAAGTTAACTGGTTACAAGTACCTAAACAGAAAATTTATTTATTTTCCCGGTATTCGTCTGCTAATATTAGTCATTAAAAATCATATTTATACAGGCTGTACCTTACAGGCGCAATACCACTTAAGTGATTCAGATCATTAACATGAATCACTTTCTCTAAGGAATAACGGTCGAAAAAAATATTGGACTTCCCATACAAAACATCGCATCAGCTCACGCAAATTAGTATGAAGAGTCCAATAAGTCAGGCGTCAGAACGCCTGTACTTAATAGGTAGGTGCAATTTTATTATTGGTGGCTTTGGCGTCAAGTGAATCACATGGATTGAATAGGTAGAAAGGTGCTTTCGTATGAAACGACGGAATGTGTCGTAATAATATGCATTTCGATTGATATGGGTTTCGTGATAAGTATGACTTAAAATAACTACGATTCAGGAATGATTACAATTAAGTTTCGTTATTTTGACATACAGATAAAAGATACATAAATGCAGTCATATACATTTCATGATTAAACACTTTACATCAATAAGCCAACCAATAAGTTCTTACGATAGCTTACGAGAATCTTTTGATGTACTGCGGCTCTACATTGAAAATTCCGACTTATAATGTAGATTTATGCATCAGTTTACCCTATCGCTGTCCACAGCTGGAAATAGACCTCTCCCGTCACAACATCCGCCTCCGTTTTCCACATCCAATTTGTAATAATCGGCCAGCACTCATGTTCGGTCCAGTATGATACGGCTCAGCTGGGCGGGAAAATCGAATATAATTATGTAGATATATCCGTTCGGAAAAAAACTGTGAGGCTTAGTTCTAACTTTTCCGAGCCTAAACGGAAAAATGATTCAGTAATGTTTGATGCCAAATGCAGTTTGCCGATAGACACAAGCCGAATATCTGTAGTAATTAAGAATATTAAGAATATTAATTAAGAATAATTTATTTTAAAATTATTACAAAAACTGTACATTTAGGCGCAGTAGTATCATTTCTCATAGAATGGTATAATTAATACTTATAAGTAAACTATAACAAAATTATATTCAGCAGTCGCAAGTATTCAATAGTTCAATTCAGATGTCTGCAACCTGCCCGATCTAGGTTTATTTAAACCTGTGTTTCAGGCAATTGCTTCGGTTTGGCGTTATTGTTCAAGACATACTGCCTTTTACATAAGTGTATCACCCCTCAATCTATTTAAGTGGGGTACATCCAAAGCCAGCCGATACTCGTTTCAGAAGTACTAACTGGGTCCCTAATTGTTCTTAGCTTTAAGCCGTTTATTACAATTGAATATACAACGCAAATAAATGAATATGACGATAACCAAAACACGATTTTTACTGTATCAAAATTGCAATAGCAAATAGTTTACAACGCCTGCGTTTGTTTACAAATTACAAAGCATGTATCAGGTATATTTCTCACGTGCCAGATGTATTGGCAGAGTTGTCTTCCGCTAGTTTATGTAATGTAAACGGAAGTACTTTGTGTCTGTTTATAACCACGTTAGAGTAGAAACAGTGTCTGTTTCATCTCAATAAACGTCCATTCACACAAATAATTGTAAACATAATGGGAAATGGTCAAATTTTTCGTAACTTCGCAAAAAATAAACAATAATCGACTGAATATTGACTAACCCGTTCGAGAAACAATAGAGTAAAAAATTAACTACATCATAGCATTTTATTATTTAAATTGCGGGCCACACAGAAAAGACGTAAGACGAGGACGTCTCGCAGACGCGGCGCCCCTTCAATAAATTTTCATACAAAATGTATAGAAGCGTCGCGATACAAAATAAACAGAAAAGACAGGGCGCTGACGAGACGCGGAAATGAAAAACGCGTCCTCGTCTTACGTCTTTTCTGTGTGGCCCGCCCCTAAGATAGAATACAAACAAGACAACAGTCAACGGTCAGTGTTAACTAAATTACCTTAATCAATTCTATGCTTTATTAACGCAAACTCTCACGGGACAGAACGACTGTAGGTGAGGTGATTGTCAAAGAGACTCCTCATCTTCATCATCATCATTAGTTAAGCAATAATAACTACCAACCGAAACTAATCGAATAACAACATGAATCAACAATACTCTTGCCTAATATCTTCTGTTATGAAGAAACAGATTTCTATTGGTGTAGATCTGCATTGTTACCTGTGTTTGTTTTCCATTCACCCAGTGATACAGGAACTTAAAATAATCTAACAATAAAATCTAGAATACTGTCTAGACTTTTAGTCTTTTAGTACTCGGTTAGTTTGGGTGCTAAACCTGTAATAATCCTGCCAGAAACAGGTTTCTCTAAAATTAGTAAATTATTAATTAACTTTATAAAACTTAGCTTCCCTGCTGTAGGTGGTAAATTAACATAAAATTATTATTCGAAACATTACGACAGTTACGAAGTAAATAGAGAAAATAATAAGAATAGCAGAGTGAGTCGAATTATTAGTATTTATAGTGTGTCAACAAAAAAAAGAAAGACAGCGCTCCACGCACATCAAAAGTGAAGCCACAAAAACCGTTCTCCTGCAAGTGAATATACACACTCTCGCACACACCTACACTAAAACCATGCTCATCACCATGGCGCGCCGTCTTCTTTTTTTTGTTGGTCGGAGGTATCAACACTAACTTTTGACGCAACTTTGAAACTTCTATCCTCAAGGAAGCTCTCTGATGTGGGTTTTAAAAAGAAATCTATTTCATTTGCACTTACATATATTCTGCACTTTCATACTTCTTAGGAACCTATTTCCTAGGTATTAAGGTTCTAACTAGCATTAGCATTCATTGACTTACGTTGTTATATGTTTTCTCATAAACTTCATTCATCTGGTCGCGGAACTGTGCCAAAGATATAATAACTCTCGCTCTTAACGGATATTTGTAGGTCATACTGCTCTCCTACTACATGACATAACATAGTATGCAATATTTATATAAATTCTTTGCAATACCACGTATCTCACGGCTCTTTCCGGTTTCTTCTTAGGCTAACCGTACACGAATGGCTAACTCACACGGAGTAATTACATAACACACTTTCAATGACAATTCAGCAACATTAATTGCGTTAAATAAGTAGCGACTTAGTGCAAATATTACTACAGTGCCCTCAAAATCCTAAATGGCGAATTAAAGTTATCCAGAAGTTAAGAACATAAAGGGTGCAACAAGACAAGACCCTTAACGAAGCCGAAGGCACTTATTCTCCCCGTCATTGCAATCATTTTTTTGTTCTAGACCATACCTGGGAACCTTCTAGTTACGGAGATATTGGGGGTCAAAGTTCCAACTTTTTCACAAGTTTTTTTTTTTAAATACATGTTTTTAATGTAAGATTTTTACTTTAAACACCTCCACGACCCCCCCTACTATGCAATGCATCGTTACATTGTGTCCTCCCGTAAAACGTATTTTTCACCCCAAAAAAAAGTCGTTTCCCAGCAAAAATTTTACGTAAAGTAACTTAGTTTGATGAACAGAATGCTTGGTTGACGGCTTCGGTAAGGGTCTTGTTACACCCTGTGTAGAAGAACCCGACAACAACTGTCGGGCAGTAGCCCACCAGACACAACACCCGTCTGGTCGGAGGATCCTTCCTTATCTATGGAGTATTGAGGAACGTTACACCTTGTTCCTCATACTCCTAAAAATACGTTATGGAGCAGACAAAAAAAAAACTTTTAAATATTTTTTTTGGTTTGGGCATTTACTTCAAAATCCTTCGGATTGTGAATTTGTGATGTGTAATTGGGAACCCGACTGCTACTACCAGTTTTAAAACAGCGGTAGCTATACTTGGTACACTTAGCGAGTCGCCGCCACTGCCGCAAAAAGTCGCTATCACTGACCTCTAAATTGCTGCTGCTACGAGTGGTCCGGATGTACGCTACGCGTTTATGATGTGCTAACTCGTAGTCATACTCATAACACAGGAATTCTCTCGAGAACTTTCTTTACAACTCGTTTGGTCATTAGTAAAGCTTACATAAGCCAAGCCATTACTTCGAACTCTAGAACGTTGATCTACACGACATACCGTTAGATCTGCGCGGGCGCATTGCATAACTATGTATGGATAGAATCGATTGATCGAATGGTTTTACCGATAATCGTTAACAATGGTTGGAATTTCTACTGCAAGGTTGGTGGTTAAACGTAGCTAGAATTAGTTTGATAACAATAGGCTGATCTTAACCTTGATTTAATTAATCTAGGAATAGTTTTACAATTTATTTGATTATCATGAACAACCTATTATGTTGGGATCATTACAGTTGCTGCTTGCTATAATGCTGAGATACTATCCTGTCCGTAAAGAGAGAATTTATTTGCTAGGTATTTAAATACCTAGCAACTAAAAAAAGCTTGAGAAAAATATGGTATTTTCAAATCTGTTGTAATTTAGAAAATTTTCAACAACAATTTTAATTGTTTCCTTCATAATTATTAGTAATAGCCTTGTATGAGTTATGATTTGCTTATCTACTATCTACAAAAATCAAATGTCCATTTAGAAATAATCCTCTTTTTGGTATTAGTTTATTTTTTTATGATTTCGTAAGCTATTGATGTAATCAAGATGATAATTATTACCAACAGTTAACATCTACAATCAAATTCCGATTTGCAACCGTGTTTCCTTAATTTCTAGAACGATCGATTAGCAAAGGCTTTTGTAGATTATTTCACAAGTCATCATCATCTGCTTAGCCTTTTCTCAACTATATTGGAGTCGGCTACCAGTCTAACCGGATACAGCTAAATACCAGTATTTTAAGCGTGATACATAGAAAACAAAATGGTTGATCGGACTCTACTTAAATTTTTTAAAGTTTAGGGTTTAGAATATCCTTCCTACTTTACTGCTAAGTCCTGGGTTCGATTCCCAGGTAGGGCAAAGTGTTATTGGGTTTTTCCATCTAGAATTTCTCAATAGCAGTCTCGGAGTTTGAATTGCCCAGTTTGGAGTTGGAGTGCCCCGTTGATGGCAATAGGCTCGCCCCCGTAACAAGAGACTTAAACATAACTGACGATATGTGGGTGTACCAGTGGCGAAGGTTCCATACAACTCGATTCCTATCGACTTCTCTTTGAATAATGACATTCTATAGACAAATAATATAATCACATTAAAGATGTACTCCGGCTTACCTGTTACAAAAACTGACCCTTCGCTACTGGGGTGTACTATTAGGTACAAATCCGCTGTTGTACCTATATGTTAAGACTGATTTTTAACAATTCTAATTACTCATACCAAAGGAATTATTTGGCAAGGTAAAGAACACAACTATTGAAGGCTTAGTTGCAACATATGTAAGTATTTACATTAATTAGACGTACCACTAATTACTGTGGTTTAAGTTACCTTCATTTAAATCACGTCTCATCTATTCTGAAGATTTCATCAGAATACTTTTTGATGTAAAATCGATGGTGGTTCGAGGAAACACGATCCATGTCATGTATTTTATTCGGAAAATATTTTAGATGGTGGTCGTGAAATAGGTATCGAAATATTTGACTATATTGCACGATTTTGCATACTAGTAAAAGAGTAAATTGTTTAAAGAACAATGTACATTAAAAAACATTCAAAAATATAAAAAATAGTAGCCCACCAGAATCGGGAACAGGGTCCGAGCTAGCGGTGGTCAGGGCTCTTAAGAGAGGAACCTCCTCAGATTTATTATTATGAATCCTAAACTTTGTTAGCATTATGCTTTACAAATAACTTTATTGTTTCAGAGGTACAGTACATCAAAAATAGGTCTTTGTTCTCCACACTAGGGTTCCCTGAGTCGTGGAGGCCAGTCTTTTTCGTTGCAGAACAAAAAAAAATGCAAATTTACATAAAAGAATTTAATAAAAACAGAAATATGATAGAAATAAAAAAATAAAAAATGACATGTTAATGAGTGTAGCGTCTATGCATGTATGTGAGAAACTGTGTGTGTGTGTGTGTGGCTGTGAGGGGGTTAATTAATAATAGTTTGTACAACCATACATTATTGCTAACTTTGGAGGCTTGTGTGTGGTTTAACGTGGATTACCTCACTACTACTTTTGTATTGTTTGGGAATCCCAAAGACAAGAAAATAAATAAAATTATATAACAGTCCAATAATATGTTAATGTTTGTCCTACTATCAGACAGCTAATGCATGTTGTTATATGTGGGGTTCATGAGAGGAAATGGACCCCGGTTAGGAGCTCGGGAACGATATCCCGAGCCGCTAGGTATATCATACATTAACTGATTTTTTTTTTCCATGCGGATTCTTGCACACACACACACACTTACACCACACACACACACTTACACCACACACACACACACTTAGTTTTCAATAAAGAATTTGAATTCGCAATTGGAAAGCCGCGAAATTCAATTGTTTTTTTTCATAGAATGGCCATTTCATGTAAAAGTCATTCAATGGGATTCAATGAACTTGCAGAGTTGCATTGATGATTTTAATGATTATAATTCTGTAAATACATACGTGTTACGGTCGCGAATCATATTTTGTTCTGAAACTGATTTTACAATAAATGCAAAAAGAATGTATTTTGCGGGCTACGAAAAGAAGTGCCTATGTAAGGATCGTAGCAGGTGGCGTTGTGTAATAAACTTGTCGTGAAAACGTAAAGAGTAATTGATATAATACTCAGTATACTGAATAACCACGAACACAAAAAAAAAAAAAAAAAAACTCCTACCCATACCGTAGTATTATATTATCTGTGCCCATACCCAACATTGTGAAATTTGGCGAAGATGGTATGCCTCGGCAAATTTCACAGTGTTGGGCATTTTTTAATTCATACCTATAGTGGTATGTAGGTCAAAAAATTAAAAACAACATGACGAAACTCAAGAAAGCACAAACGAGTATTTTTTGCAACATTTTCGAAAACTATAGTTGCATCGACCACCATATTTTTTACACTTTATATGGTTCAACGACATTTTGACCCAAAATCGTGAATCATATTTTGTTTACAAACTTTTTGTACGATAAATGCCGTCGGGGCAGTCTCCGTGAATGGAAAATTGCACCGATTGTTCCTTAAGAAAAACTTAGGCAAGGTTGAAATGAATTCTAAAAATAAGGCTTTGTACTACATAACATCACGCCTGTAATCCCCGAAGGTGAGAGAGGAGAGAGAGAGAGGTGAGGAGAGGTGTACTTAATAGTAGGTACACCCATATTACGCCCGTTATGTTTTAGTCCTGTGTAATAAGGAGCGAGCCTATTGCCATCAACCGGGCACAAATCCACACTCTGTGGCTGCTACTGAGAAATTCCTGATGGTGCAAACCGGTAACAGTTTGCTCAACCCACCCCGGAATCGAACCCAGGACCCAACCGCTCAGCTGTCGCTCTGCGACCACTTAAGTAAAAAAAAAACAGTTTTTATTCTACACTATAAAATACACGTCAATTATTTATTTTCTACTAGCGGTTACACCCTGTATAGATTTCAAAGATTTCGCCATCGTCATTGCCCTACTTTCCAAAAAATAATGGAACTTGTAATTTAAACAAAAATTCACATAATCAACGACACAACTGTATACTTTACATTGTCCAAAACTTCGCCGTCATGCTTCCTAGTATTGTTTGCACTATTTCAAAACGTAATGTAATTTGGCAAATAAGCAAACGCATTGTTACCGAAGTCTAAAATAATACTTATGTGGACATATTTTCATTGAAGGTGCCTAATAAGCCAATCTGTAGTTTCTGCTTGCCCCCATGGGAAAAAGGCGTGGGACAGCTGATTTTTTGACACTGTTGTGACACACGTTTCTGATACATTACGCCAAAGGACTACTTTTCATCGTGTTCAGTTCATGTTGCGGCTGCTGATGATGATGATGACTCTGGACCTCTGGTAGAAAGACCAAAGAAATGATGAATGGACTGTGTGAAGGATGATATGGCAAGACAAAAGGTGTCTGATGAGATGACGAGTAAAAGGGAAGTTTGGAAGAAGAAGACAGGCAGCGCCGACCCCAATTAATTTGAATGATGACTTTGGACCTCTGTGGTCAGAACTTATGATGGTTTTATTACTACAATATTATTTAAAAAGCGATAACTGTATCCTAAATAATCCTAACTTCCTAACTAATATTATAAATGCGAAAGTAAGTTTGTTTGTTACCTTTTCACGCCTAAACCACTGAACCGATCATCCTGAAATTTTGCATATACGTTGTCAGGTGTACAGAAACGGACATAGGGGTACCTTTCATCGCGAAAAAGTAGTTCCCGAGGAAAACAACAATAAAGTTCTTGTGATAATAGATGGCGCCAGGTGTCTTTCGAATTATGTTTGAATTATATTATTACAAGCGGAGTACACAAATTCTAAATTAAAGCGAGCAAAACCGCGGGCAAAAGCTAGTTACACTAGAATTGGGAAAAACGACATTGATCGATGATTGATACAGTGGATCCCTGCAACCTTCACCAGGTCATCGGTCCACCTAGTGGGAGGCCTTCCAACGCAGCGTCTTCCGGTTCGCGGTCGCCACTCCAGAACTTTTCGGCCCCACCGGCCATCCGTTCTGCGAGCAATGTGCCCTGCCCACTGCCACTTAAGTTTAGATATTCTTCGGGCTACGTCGGGAACCTTGGTTCTCTTGCGGATGTCCTCATTTCTGACACATACATTACATAACATTTCTGATACATTAACTAATGAATGATAATTTGGAATCCCTTTCCTAGAAAAAAACTATAAAGGCAGTGGGAAGCTATATAGTTTCTTTATACATTTTGATACTACAATGATGGTCAAGGTTAGTGATAAATCAGAGCGGAAAACATGGTGGGATTTCCAGCCCATAATTGCTCTGATCGTGGCTTGAGCGCCCAGATATAGACACCAGTGGCGAAGATTCCCTACAACTCGATTCCTACCGCATTGCCTTTGAAAAATGATAGAGTCAGTATTCTATAGACAAATAATATAATCACATTAAAGATATGTACTCCGGCTTACCTCTTACAAAATTTGACCCTTTGCTACTGATAGACACTTAGTGCGTTTTTCCGGTTAGATTTGTCCTTAATTTTGCAAATAATACATGTTTACTTGTGTATTAAACTCATTCTTAACTTATTTCTTCTGCCCCACTGATCAGAGAAGAAGTGGAAGACCTAGGAAACGATAGATGGATTGTGTGAGGAATAATATGAAGGAAAAATGAGTAAATGATAGCGTGACGGTTGCGCCGACCCCAAGACAAGGTCAGGAAGATGATGACCGCTGATCAATGTAATCGTTTCAGTTATCAACTTATCATTTAAAGTACCTAGTTGTACATATATAGGTACATGTAAACCGACGACTATGTTTACAAATCACTTCCTCATTCATGTTGTGCTTGTGATGTGTTACCCATGCGCGTACGCACGTAGATGCCGCCTGCCAATCGATTTTTGCACATTATAAATAATTTATCAGGACATCTTGTATTGTTAGCTGTAAGTTATCGACAACCGAGTTTTTTTATAGTTTCATGCAAATGTTACTGTTGGCATACTAAATATCTAGTTTTGAGATTTTACATAATTTAATTGTTAACTGTCACGTGTCATTTCAGAACACGTGGTCAATTATTGTTATACGGATAAGCGGCGAAGCCGCGCAATGGAGCTACATTGCGCGGCTTCGCCCGCGTGGTCCATCCGGTAAAATGTACCTTTCAGATAGTGAAAAGTTTTTTCAAATAGGTGTCGTGGTTCCGGAGATTACCCTCCGCATACATACAAACTCAAAAAATTCGCAATCTCTATTACATTAGTATAGAATTAACTGTGGTGGACACTGTTTTTACGCGCCATTTGACGCGCATGTGCGCAAACGACGCTTTTTCAGATGTATAACGCGCTATTGGCGTACCGCGACGGCGAAGTCTAGGACCTTATTTTTATTTGATGCAAAAAGAAAAGTGTGAAACAAGAAATTCTTTTTAGTCCACGGAGACAAAAAATGTTTCGAAACTATGACTAATTTATATTAAAGATACTAAAAAATATTTTGTCACAGAGTCTGCGTTAGCAGATAATATAAAATATGAATATTTCAATAAAATTTAAATACACGGGTGACTCGAATTCTGTCTCAATCTGATACGTATTTTGACATTTAAATAAAATTTCGTTACTAATAATTTTTTATTCATAATTATGATAAAAAATACCTTTATAGAAACAGCAAAGTAAGGTAACATAGAAAAACAAAATATAATGAACATACCTACATAGTTATTAGAATGGACCCCAAACTAGGCACAGCACATATCAGATAATTATCATTAGGTCATTATCTTCCTGCCCTTGTCCCATTCTACTTGGGGTCGGCACAACGGCATCATTAACTCCTTTCTCTTTCATAATTTTCATTCCTCACACAATCCATCGACAAAATATTTATATCATTATGTAATAAACAGTTTTCAGAGTTAATGTAGGTACAATACAGGTTTGAGTTCTATACTAATTTAATTTGTGAACAGCCTACATACTAAGAATGTATCTCCGCCGCTTTAATACCGAGCGTATTAAAGACGCTATTGAGCGGAACAAAGGCTCCAAGGTATTTTCAAGAGATCTGGCTATTGGGCAGAGCCAGCTCACGAAACTGAAGACCGACGATGGCAGGATCGTATCCGCCAAACCGGAGCTGCTGAGGGAGATCGAGAGTTTTTATGGGCAGTTGTACACTTCAACTAGCAAACCCGTTGCAAATCTAGCTAACGACCCAAGAGCTAGACTGACCCGACACTATACCGAAGACATTCCGGATGTCAGCCTGTACGAGATTAGGATGGCTCTGAAACAGCTTAAAAACAACAAGGCACCGGGTGATGACGGAATTACGGCCGAACTCCTGAAGGCAGGTGGAAAACCGGTACTTAAGGCCCTTCAGAAGCTGTTTAATTCCGTCATACTCGAGGGGAAAATGCCGCAGGCGTGGTGCAGGGGTGTGGTGGTACTCTTCTTCAAAAAGGGCGACAATGCCCGGCTGAAGAACTATAGGCCCATCTCACTTCTAAGCCATGTCTACAAGCTGTTTTCAAGAGTCATCACGAATCGTCTCGCGCGCAGGTTTGACGATTTTCAGCCTCCCGAACAAGCCGGATTCCGAAAAGGCTTTAGCACCGTAGACCACATACATACGCTGCGCCAGGTTATACAGAAGACCGAAGAGTATAACCTGCCTCTCTGCTTGGCGTTTGTGGACTACGATAAAGCCTTCGATTCGATCGAGACTTGGGCTGTACTGCAGTCTCTCCAACGGTGCCAAATCGACTATCGGTACATCGAGGTGCTGAAGAGTTTGTACAAAAACGCCACCATGTCAGTCCGACTTCAGGACCAGACCTCGGAACCTATTCTTCTGCAGCGAGGTGTGAGACAGGGAGACGTCATATCTCCGAAACTGTTCACCGCTGCACTGGAGGATGTCTTCAAGGTTCTGGACTGGAGAGGGCTAGGCATCAACGTCAATGGCGAGTACATCTCTCACCTTCGGTTTGCCGACGATATAGTGGTCATGGCTGAGACCATGGAGGACCTCAGTACAATGCTCGATGACCTCAGTAGAGCTTCCGAAAGAGTAGGTCTTAAAATGAACATGGACAAAACCAAAGTCATGTTGAATGCCCATGTAACACCCACTCCTATCAAGATCGGAGACTCTACACTCGAAGTTGTAGACGATTATGTCTACCTGGGACAAATGGTCCAGTTAGGTAGGTCCAACTTCGAGAAAGAGGTCAATCGTCGAATCCGACTCGGCTGGGCAGCGTTCGGGAAGTTGCGTGGTATCTTCTCGTCCAACTTACCGCAGTGTCTCAAGACGAAAGTCTATGACCAGTGTGTGTTGCCAGTGATAACATACGGGACCGAAACGTGGTCGCTCACAATGGGCCTCATCAGAAGGCTTAAAGTCACCCAAAGGGCAATGGAGAGGGCTATGCTCGGTGTTTCGTTGCGTGATCAAATCAGAAATGAGGAGATCCGCAAGAGAACCAAGGTTACCGACGTTGCCCGAAGAATAGCCAAACTTAAGTGGCAGTGGGCAGGGCACATTGCTCGCAGAACGGATGGCCGATGGGGCCGAAAAGTTCTGGAGTGGCGACCGCGAACCGGAAGACGCTGCGTTGGAAGGTCTCCCACTAGGTGGACCGATGACCTTGTAAAGGTTGCAGGGATCCGCTGGATGCGAGACGCACGGGACCGGTCAATGTGGCGACACTTGGGGGAGGCCTATGTCCAGCAGTGGACGTCTTTTGGCTGAAATGATGATGATGAAGAATGTATACTTTTTATAACTGTACAACGACCGTAATTAGTTTATAGTTTTAATTTGTTCATGCATGCTGTGTCTATCGCATCATATTGTACACATGGTGTGTTTTTTTAGCTTGTATTATTAGAGTAAAAAGGGTAACAATTGTAGATAGGCCAATAAATAAATAATTGTACTAACAATCACCTTCACTTCACCCAAAGTTAAACTTGACTATTAACCTTCAAACCGCAGTAATTATTTTTCCCCGATGTTCTCGAACAACAAGCTACTGTAATTAAAGAGAGTGCTAACCTTAATCATTCATAGTTTTGAAACAACTTGTATAATGTTGTTTTCTAGAGCGTGAGGTTCGCACGTAATAAAATTGGATTCTGCATCGTCATAGTCGATAATACTATTAAATACTAACTTCACCTTTTGACCTGAATAATATTATGTAAAAATTTATCGCATTTCCATGTACACCCTTAAGGCGGTCCCTCACCGGGAGCATTGGCCGGTAATGCAACCGTTCAGATTCAATGAATGTAGTAACAGTACATACACACAGTACATATTCTGTAATATAGTATTATAAAGCTGAAGAGTTTCTTTGTTTGGTTGAACGCACTAATCTCAGGAACTACTGGTTCGAATTGAAAAGTTATTTTAGTGTTGAATAGTCCAATTATCGAGGAAGGCTATAGGCTATATAACATTACGCTATGACTAATAGGAGCGGAGCAAAAAAAAACATGTCAGAAGCGGCGGGTGAAACCACGGGACACAGCTAAATCTGTAATATACAGGAACAGTACAATTTTCGGTTTGTTAACGTATCTGGGACTATATTCACAAGGTTACCGACAAATGTAACACAATACCGACCTGTATCCTCTAATGAAGAACGAAATACGCTGAGGAACATGATACTTATAATAAGTTTGTTAACTTACCGTCAGTACTAGTGGAAGAGGAAGGGAAAACGTATAATTTCAATCGGCTTTATGTTAATCTGTTGGTATTACAGAATATTGACGTTTTTATGATAATTGTATCTGTTGTAATTTAGGAAATGCCAATATGTACAGTTTCATAGGGCACATTTAGGTTACTAATATTATGATGTAGTAAGTTTGTATGGAGGGGGTAATCTTCGGAACTACTAATCCGATTCCGAAAATTCTTTCACTAACGGGAGGCTACATTATCGCCGAGTGTCATAGGCATACATTTAAAACGTTCCCGTGAGTTAGTCTGTACATAACGGGACCGAAGCCGCGAGCAAAAGATAGTAATAGCATATTTCGAAAACAAAAAAGTAGCAAGTAGTTGCCAATATTTACTCGATGATAGTTATCTTGGTTGATTTTCAAGAAAAATTGCTTCGCCAGTATTTCAGCCTCAGTAAAATGTTTTCGACTTCAAACCTGTTGTTTATACTAATAACCTTTATTTAAGAAAAATACATTATGACGACGTAGCCCGAAGAATAACCAAACTTAAGTGGCAGTGGGCAGGGCACATTGCTCGCAGAACGGATGTCCGATGGGGCCGAAAAGTTCTGGAGTGGCGACCGCGAACCGGAAGACGCTGCGTTGGAAGGCCTCCCACTAGGTGGACCGATGACCTTATAAAGGTTGCAGGGATCCGCTGGATGCGAGACGCACGGGACCGGTCAATGTGGCGACACTTGGGGGAGGCCTATGTCCAGCAGTGGACGTCTTTCGGCTGAAATGATGATGATGATGATGACATTATGTAATCATATTCAAATGTAACATATTCATTTAAAAATATTTTTGTCAAAGACAGGTGGTGCACTCAAATAAAAGATTTGTATATTTAATCAAGGTCAAAGAACCACTGTACTGAATAAATTAAAATAAAATCCTGTTTCTATTAAAATGAAATGGCTCGTGGATTCTAAACACAATTCACGTTTAAATTAGAATCTCGATGAACCAGCCATTCAAAACAAAAAACAAGATATACGCGTATTTTAAGAGCATAATGCATAATGTATATGCCATTAATCTATGACATCGTTTTATCGACCTGTACCAGAACTAGATCTAGTTATTAATTAAGATATCCTTTCGAGTTTTATTTTAAGAATTGTTTTGCATATTATTGTTAACATTAGGGATATTATTAAGTGCGTGTGTACCAAGAAGGTCTTCGGTCTTCGGTGTATTACCGAGTACACTTACGGTCTACCATTTTTCACCCTTATGTCCTAAGGATTAAGGTTGAAAACTGGTCGCCTGTCAGTGAACTCGCTCAGCCGATTACTTCCTTCATATCGATGGTAAGACTTACAAATTTCGTGAACCCAGTAGGAAGATAGCCACATTATTAGCATTATTTTACGTCATCTAATGTGCAAGTGTTCACACATAGGACAATCCAGCATGTGTGGCATGGTCTGGTCGGGAGCACCGTAATCACACCGAGTGTCGGAACAATCTTGCACTAGTTCATACACTCCGCCCTGCGCGTCCACTCTGATACAGCCTCCTTTTAAAGGTCGTCGAACCATCTAGAGGTGTTAATTATGAGTATACCCCACATAATTTACTATACTTGATTAATCTGATTTCAAACCAGACCCCGAGCAAGTATAAAGTCCAGGATCACGCCCGTGAGCATGCCTCGTTACCTCCAAATCAATGGCGCAGTCATTCTAAGAATGATTACCTGTCTTTTTGTCTTTAATTATCGCTAAACGTTACTAACATGGTAATTAGTCAAATTACAGATCACGTGGCTTCTACAGGTGGTGGTCGTTCAGTAATTTGCAAGTTAAATGTTCAGACTTTGATGAACAATTGAAACGCTAATTGGCGTGAGATTGTGGACAATTTTTTGTAATAAATTATACTGTTGTACTTATATATTATCTTGTTTATTCATTTATATACACATCCTTCATATTTTTACATATTAAAAAAACAATATTCTTAAAAAAAAAAACATTTCAATTTACATTGGATATTTTTTTGTTATTATTTTTTAAACAATTATAAAAAATGAATAATCCAATGATATTTCGTGTTTTTAATATATTTTCAGCAGCATTTTAAATTCCAACAACCCTTTTAAATAGACGAACTGTATCCAAATGTGCAAGGAAGATATTAATAATTTTGTAACCATTTACCGCAACAGTTATGAACTACATGTATACAAAGTGAGTAGTGTTTATAATTTAAATTATTTCGTTATTATTCCGCACAGAAACTATAACTTGTTAAAAATTTATTATAAAATACCTAATTATACGAACATAATTATTTTCATGACGCAAGAATAGAGGAAAATCTTTTCTGTAGTTAACTACAATGTACGGGTATTTGTTGAACTATGTTTTAATCAAAAAACAATATTGTAGTATCAAAGTTTAACTTTTCCATTATGCTACGTCATTTATAAGAATAATAAATAAACTGTAGCGTAAATTATTTAAATCGGATTTTAATACGGTTTCCAATTTGGTGACCGCAGCTACCTACGTCGGCTTTGATTCCAATTAATCAATAACTCAATTGGAGAACCAATTAGTGCATGTTTTGCCAACACTTACGTATTTATTATTATGATAATTAATAGAACATTAAATCCAACCCACAAAATGCACAAACCATCCGAACATTATTATATGCTCTTTTTCTTTATTAACATTTGGCATTTCTAACATGTTCTAAAATAAATTATACGAACATAATTATGTTCATGAAGCAAGAAAAGAGGAAAATCTTTTATGTGGTTAACTACAATGTACTAACCTAGTATGTGATTCCTACATAGTTTAAAAAATACCTGTCTACTATATAGACGGGTATTTGTTAAACTATGTTTTAATCAGAAAACAATATTGTAGTAACCAATCACAAACAAAGCTTAACTTTTCCATTGTGTTACGTCATTTAAAAGAATAATAAACTGTCGCGTAAATTATTTAAATCGGATTTTAATACGGTATTCAATTTGGTGACCGCAGCTACCTACGTCGGCTTTGATTCCAATTAATCAATAACTCAATTGGAGAACCAATTAGTGCATGTTTTGCCAACACTTACGTTTTTATTATTATGATAATTAATAGACCATTAAATGCAACCTACAAAATGCACAAACCATCCGAACATTATTATATGCTCTTTTTCTAAGATTTTAAACTATCATGGTCACATTAATATCCCGTTATTAGTATTAATAGTAATGCTCTTTTTCTTTATTAACATTTAGCATTTCTAACATGTTCTAAAAGAACTATTAGGAAAATAATAACGTCTTTTATGTTTTTTTTATTATACTAACATTCTAGAGAGGTAAAGTTTGCATGTTTGTAAGTATGGATGTGAGGGTAATCTTAGGAACAACTGATCTGATTCCGAAAATCACTGATGGGAAGCTTCAGTATGCCCGATTGTCATAGGCTATGTTCAAAATGTCCCCGTGGGCTAATTTCCGATCATAATCCGAGCTAAGCCGCGGGCAAAAGCTAGTACTTAATAAAGAACAAGAATTAAAGTGTTTTGAATATAATATATTTATTAAATATTATTTATTATTTATTTTATGAGCAAGTCTGGTGCAGACTAGAAACATTTAAGTTTTATAGCTAACCATTGATTTTATTTTTTTCGTATCCGTGGATAAAAGATCTTTTTAGTCAATAATAATCTTGTCCGTCTGTCTGTGTTGTTCTGTCCACCTTATCTATTTCAATCATTGTCTTGAAGTGCTAATCCTTACTTCCTAGTTCTTTATCAATTTGATAAATGACAATAGTCCTTTTAACCTTAGGAATAATAATAATACGGAAAAGGATCATTTATGTCAAATGACACAGAATTTCAAAAAAATTAATAGGACTGGTAATAACATTGTGTTTACTTTACGGTAGCTTCTCACCATTATTGCAGTCAATTAATTCCTAATCACTTCCGTTTGGTAATAGAACTAATGGTTAACAAACCGCAAAAGAACTAGAATTTTCTCAATGTCATTAGAGTCTCATCTAGAAAGTCTAGATAAATGAGGACGAAATTCTTCCATAGTTTCTGTGTTTTGTAATGACATCCCTATAACAGCGATGTGGACAACATTGTTTAATTCCCTGTAATTCATTCGTTCCCTTAATTATGTGAAAATTATTTGTATTCTTATAAGTTCTTTAGCTTGTAAGACCAAAAAACGATGGATGGACTGTGATATCTTAACAGAGGAGGTGATGAGTAATAGAGCAGTATGGAAGAAGAAGACATGCTGTTGAAAACGCAAAATTTTTGAGTTTAATAGCAAAAAGTGAAAAAAGTCCCAAAATTTCGCAGTTTACCACGTGGTGCGCAGCGAGCACTAGTTTTTTTATTAAGTTGCAAATTTGGATTCACATCACCCTAACTGATCTATACAACATATCAAAAATGCAGAACTACATCATGTTTTGCGATTTTAATGTTAATTTCCACTGGGCAAATTATTATTATTTTTTTTTATTATGCAACCATTTGGTAAGATTTTATAATCAATTAGTATTTGAATAGCCTCTAATTTGTGTCGTATCAAATGGGACGACATACCTGAATAATAATAAATATATAAATGAACATGAACATGTAAATGCCCCGGAAAAAGTATTGACTTTTTAAGGCTAATTTACATGACATCTTGAGCAGGTTTCTTCACGTTAACATAATTAAAAGAAATATAGTGCTGCGGTCTATTGGCGCATGGGCATAATCGGAACGAATGCCGCCATCTTGTTTTTTTTAATACTTTTACAACCGAAAGCGCACCTGACATTGTCACACAAGAGCCAAAAGAACCATACTGCACTAGATAGACTGCCTCGTTGGTCTAGTAATCGCAAACGCGACTGCTGAGCATGAGGTCCTGGAATCCATTCCTAGGTCGGACAAAGTTTTATTGGATTTTTACATCAGGAATTTCTCTAATACGTTTAAAACTTGCTCAGAATGTTTTTATCGAGACGAGTCATCCACAAAGCATTGTTTCAAATCAACATTAGCACAAGAACGAAAGGATGACGAATGTCCTGTTTCAACCTTGATAAGGCTATTCTGTGTCAGTTTTGCAAATTAAGTATTCAATTATTATTATTATTTTTTTTGTTTTTCGAAATGGCATCTCGCAGTTCAACCTAGGAGGTTGTCGTCTGCTTAACCGGACTATCCTGTGGGTGCCTTGAATGTAAGGCCTCCAGCCAGGGCACTACTAATTAGCTTTTAATTCAATGTGATTTAAAGTTTTTTTTTTTTTTTATAAAAACTTTGCCCCACACTAGGAATTTCTCCTGTATCGTGGGTGCGTTTACAAACATTTAAACTCACATACACAAACAGCCAGACCCGGAACAACTACCTGTAGGTCATACAAATATTTGTTCCGTGCGGGGATCGAACCCGCGACACGCAGCGCAGCAGCCGATCGCTCAGCCACTGGGCCAACCGTGCCGTCATCTAGTTAATGCTAGTTTGACATGCCTGCTTATAGATAAAACGTATAAAACCGACTAGCGACTTAGGAATTTATATTAGAACATAAAATGTTACATGGATAATCCAATATTGATATTTTATTTCGCAAGCGAGACTGCTGAGCATGAGGTTCGATTCCCGGGTCGGGCAAAGTGTAATAGGGTTTTTCAATCAGGAATTTTCTCAGCCACGAAATCTGGATATGTGCCCGGTTGACGGCAAATGGCCTCGCCCCCTGTTTCATGGGACAAAAACATAACTGGCGAAATGTCTAAGCTATTTATTAGGTACACCTCTGCTTAACCCTTCGTAGATTACAGGCGTAATGTTATGTATTAATGTTAATAATTTAAGGGGTTATACTTATTTTAAACGCTCATTCGCGGGTTAAAAATTATATTAAACATTTGTCGTAACTAATCTTTATTTTATTATCAACATATATCAAGTTTTGTTGTATGATGATAGTTATATTTAGTCTTAGTTTTAAATATTTTAGGATAACTACAGTCATTATTTAAAATTACTGCTATATTATATGCGGAACCTTTCTCTGATCCACTTGTGCGGCCAAAATTTTGTATACAATTTAAAAACGTTACAATAACGGGCCATAATTACTTGACTGAAACGAGACACACATACAAACTAAACAGTAACGAATGTAGTTGTTTTGGCTATTTTTCTTCTCGTTGCTCTACTGCCCGAGATTATACGGTACAATGAACTCACTATCAGTACGAGACACAAAAAAAGCATTTAATGAAACTCTAAAAGTTAGTTCAAAGATTACTATGCTCGCGGCTTCGATTGCGTTTAATTTCTGTCGTACCATTCTTAATACAAGTACCCAGGATGAAAAAGAGTTTTCTACCTATCAAGTAGTTGGCTACCTATCTGTCAAATTTCATAAGGATCTGTTCAGTAGTTTACGAGTAAAAAGGCGACAGACAGATAGAGTTACTTTCCCATTCGTTATATTAGTATGGATACTTTTTTGACCCAAAAATAATGCATTATTTGCGAAGGTGTTTTTGTAAACATGGTATTTATCCTTATCCAAATAAATACGTTATTCATCACAAGTATTTAATTTTGAACGAAATTGCTCTTACATCATTTGATTTTAATGAATTTCTTAGGAGATATCACGGTTTTAAAATAACTACGCAGCAAAATAATGATCAGGTACCGCGCACGCATTTTCATAATGTGGAATGATGGGTGTGATGTGCTAGAATTGTACTATAGGTGCCTCGACCCACTCTCTCTAACCCTCCTCTCTCTTATGTGACGCAGACGAAGTTGCGCGGGCCTGCTAGTACCTTTATAAAGACTAACAGAACTAGGTAATATAGTTACATATTTCTAACCTGTGTTATCTTTCTTTGCAGAAAAAAAACAGATCCTAAAGAATGTGTCAGGATGCTTCAAGCCAGGACAACTGACTGCCATCATGGGCCCATCTGGAGCTGGCAAAACTACCCTCCTCAATATACTGGCCGGTTACTCGTAAGTATTACAGCACAATTTGATTGCTTTTGCAAGTTATGAATATGTGTCAATATTCCGAATCTGCGCAAGATAAGCAAAAAAAGAAACAACTTTCTTTCTTACAACTTGACGACCTTGGATCGGTGGGCCAATTTATTTTTGCATAAAAATGTGCAAGTCATAAATGTTTGAAATCTTATTCCGATATAAAGAAGAACGGCAGAACTTCATGCAATGGTGCAATTTCAAAAAACAATACACAATATTTTGAACTGCTTAGTAAGCATATCAATATTGCACGTAATATAAAATCATGCTACTTCCACAGAGTCATAATAAATTGTAGCTTGACACCTAGGTATTAATGATTATTTCAGGAATGAGAGGCACTCGACTCATCGGCATTGTCTTCATGACCATGACACAATTGATTAGGTAGTATGTACTAACTAGGTAATGCCAAATCAAGGTCTGAATTACAAATTCATAAACCTCATGTTTTACTGACAAATAAAAAGTGTGTACTCCATTGTTATGTTTCCACATACGTGAGTGTAGAAATCTTCAATAAATAATGATTAACTATCAAATATTGTAGATATAGTAAGGATTGCACAAATCGATCGTAATAGGAATAATGTACGTCCGCGGTCAATATTTTGCGGTCAGCTTGTTTCTCACATTAACACCTCGATGTTTTCAAAAGTATGGAAAGCCTTCGTCATGGGAATACCTATGACAGCATGACGGCCATGGGTATTTTCAAGCACGGGCTGCCACTACCGTGACGGGACTAATTTAGTAGATGAATTCTCAATCTAATGTGGATCACAAAAAACTTAATTACATGTTTGGGAAACTCTTTTGATGATGACGAGGGATCATTCTTAGTAAGAAATTTTTATCAGCACTTCGCCTATTATTATCCCACTATAGGGCTAATGCTTATTCTCATGCAGAGAAGGCACAAGCATTGATCATCACACACTTGAGGCGGGTTGATGATTTCAGACTTGAATAAGGACTACCTTGACGTCTTAAAGCAATATTGTTTTAATCTTATTCCAGAGTGGGAAAGAGATGGCGCTAGACGTCCTCTATAGCTCCGTTCCTTTCCCATACCAGAGTGACATTAAAACAAAACTGATTCAAGACGTCATGGGAACCCCCCTGGCTACGTCACGAAGTTTTCCTTCACCGATAATGACAGTGACAGTGATATCTAAGATAAACTTAATTAATTAGAAAGTTTAGTAAAAGCTTTAGTTTGTTATTATTTCTGTGTGCAGCATGAAGCGCAGGCCACACCGCCAGCTGGCGGGCGGGCAAGCGACGCGAACGACGCGACTTTTCACCTCTTTTCATACTTTGGTTCGCACCGCGAACTATCGAAAGATACAAACAAAGTATGAAAAGGGCTTCGTTCGCGTCGCTCAACCGCCCGCCAGCTGGCGGTGTGGCCTGCGCTTGAGATAAATTTGTGATCTAGCCACAACTTTGTATTTGTGGCCTAAAGCGCAGGCCACACCGCCAGCTAGCGAGCGAGCAGGCGGGCGAAGTGAGGGGAGTGTTCCGTCTCGCACCGGGCGAGGCGGGCGACGTGAACGAAAAGCATCGCTGGCATCGTCGGATATTTCGTTCGCATCGTTTGTATCGCTGACGTAGCTTAGCTCGATAGTTCGCGGTGTGAACCAAAGTATGAAAAGAGGTGAAACGGGTCGCTCGCTAGCAGGCGATGTGGCCTGCGCTTAAAATGACCGCTTTAACAGAATAATAGGATAATAATATTAATTACGTTTCAATTCGTAAAATGGTCACTAAGTGACAATTCATGATATTAATGTTAACATGATTCATATTATTATACTATTTTGATTAAGTATGAATCTGCTTAAGCGGCCATTTTAGGGCCCCAAGGCAAAATGGTTGAAAAATGTTTGTGTTATACATTTGCCGATAGGTGCTATTGATTTCTTAAAGGAAACAATAACTTCCTTAGCAATAACGTTTGTTATGAAAATATAGCAACTGTGTATGAGTCATTTGGAGCTGGAAAACTCGTGAGTCATGTTACAATACATCTGGTTTTGTATTTATACGACTACACCATGCGGCACGATTTTAATTTACCTATGTACCTATGTATGTGTGTTTAAAATTATAATGCTTACCTTAAGCTTGTGAACCATTGTTGGAAATCGGACTGACTCTCACGGTCCTGTGAATTTTATTTTTTTTGGTTTCAATAGGAGGGTAAATGGCGGAACAACTTAAAACTATTATTATTAATCTAACTAAAATGTATGTAATAAGGTAGGTAGATTTAGGCAAAAACGTTCAAAACTCGTGATTCGCAAACGGTTTTATAATATTTTATTATGATTTTGGTTTTACAGCAAGCAAATTAGGTAGGTTGTAATGAGAGAATGTTAAAAACATATTTGAAAAGGCAGACATGGTAGGGGCCCACTTTCAGGTTTCAAAAAGGGCCAAAATGTAACAACGGGTTGTTCAGCAACGCTGATTTCCATCTCAATGTATCAGGTCTGAACCTAAACGACTCACCTGCCATTTACAATAATTGTCAATATTTGGTAAAACTCTTCCTCCTACTATTATTTTAACCGCTATCCTGGCTAAACTGGCTGAAAAAGTTTTCAGCCAGTTTAGCCAAAAAGGGCGGAAGGGACTCCCACGCACAAATGGTTACCACATATTCAGTACATCACTCTAAATCTATACTTAATGTTCCTGACCTGTTTTTGAAACACTGAATACTGAAAATGCAAAAAAAAACTAGTTTTTCAGCATTACTTTGACTACTATTTTCTACCCGGTACCATAAAATCGACCAAACAGATAATTATGAAAAACAGTGATTTATAGAGCAACTCTATCGTGAAGTATTTTTCCATTAATAGTCAAGCCTGATAATTAACTACCAGGAAATCAGTAGGCATACGTGTCATTGTGTTTACTGTAATCCACATACTTTTAATATTCGTTTACTTAAATACATTACGTACGTAAGTGAATAATTAGGTCCAACTACCGAATAATATCGTCTGGCCAAAGATCAGCTGATATCTTCACTACATAGTATAAAACAAAGTAGCTTCCCGCTGTCTGTCCCTATGTATGCCTAGGTCTTCAAAACTACGCAACGGATTTTGAAGCGATTTTTTTTAATAGATAGAGTGATTCAAGAGGAAGGTTTATATGTATATGTCTATATTGCACCCGTGCGAAACCGGGGCGGGTCGCTAGTAAACCATTTTATATGGATTGATAAATTAATACCAACCGCATTTAACCCTTAAGGTTACTTTAAGTAATAAAAATAATGAACTGCCTCGCTGGTCTAGTAGTCGTTAGCTTAACTACTGAGCAAGACGACCTGGGTTCGATTTCCGGTAGGCCAAAATGTTGTTGGGATTTTCCATCAGATTTTTTTCAGAAGCCGCTCGCAGTCTCGATGTATGTCCGGTTGTTGGTTGTTGGACTTAAAATTCACTAGCAAAATGTGGGTATACTGTAGCTAATTAGGTACACCCCTGGGTCACCCTTTGAGAATAACAGGAAGAATAATGATGGAGTAATAAGTTAATAACTTGCACTTTTATAAAGACCCTCTTATCGAGCCGTCTGAAAGCCTTCCACCTGGGTTTGCTTTGCCGTGGCCGACTTGGAAATCTCTGAATAGACTCCGAACCCAAGTCGGCCGTAGCAAAGATAATCTCTTCAGATGGGTGTTCATGGACGGCTCAGATCTCAAATGTGTATGCGGTGTGTCTCCACAGACAATGGTCCATCTTCTATCTTGCGCTGCATACCCTAACACCTGCACACTTGACGATCTTATGACTGCATCAGAGAGCGGAATTTGCGTAGCTGAATTTTGGGCCTAACATATCTAATAAAAATTTGCCATCGACACGCTAAGAACAAGATAAAGGCCCTCAATTTGGTTGTGGTTAAAACCCTAGGTAGAAACTCTGACTTTGATCAAATTCCCTTGTCCTTGATCCTCCTACCTTAAGACCCGGTCCTTGATGTTATCATCTAAACCTTTTCCCAACTATGTTGGGGTCGGCTTCCAGTCCAACCGGATTCAGCTGAATATCAGTATTTTACATGAAGCGACTGCCTATCTGCCTTTCACAACCCAGTCAGTACTGGATAATATGATACCCCTTGGTAAGACTGGTTGTCAGACTATCGGGCCACTGACTACCTGTAACCACTGTAAAAAATGACAGCGACCGAGGCACGGAGGAAACTCGGTACGTAATAGGTGGTCTATCATCCACGGACCTAGATAAGCGCGACTTAACCTAAAGATCAACCCAAGTGGCTGTTATTATATAACCACGACCTTCTCAGTAATTAAAATGATAATAAAATAAATAAACAAACGATAAAACAAAGCTCGGCGGTTTATTGTTGTTACCAATGATTAATGTTTTGCTTTATGACAAAAATATTATTATACATAATATACCTACCCATTTGTCTTGTCTTTATGGTGCATATGATTACTGCTTGTTTTATAAAATATCTTTAGGCATGGCTATTATATTAATTTATTAATAACCTCACTTTAACCTTTTGAACGCCAGAGCATAAACGCAAGCGCGTGCCCTCTACGCCAAGTTACAATTTCCCCTACAATTTAGTCACATATTTGAGTCGTTTGGCGTACCTATAGGGCACGCACTTGCTTGTCACATATGTGACAGTGGCATTCAAAAGGTTAAAGGGCCTTCAGGTTTTTATTTGTTTTATTTGGCTCTGTTGCAATCAACCATACTGTTCTAATAACCTTCACTTAATTAGATAGTTAAAACTCGACTAATACAAGTAACTCTGAATCCAGGTATTGCCTAAATTGACACAAAGCCACCTTTTTTCGGTCGTTGGTACAACGTTAGCGTTCGTCGCTAGTTTAAAGTCACCCATTCCAACTAGCGTCGCCGCTGTCAGCGCCTTTTACGAAAGGGTCTTCATAGCGACTTCGTTGCGTTTTCGTAGCAACCGTAGTTTTATTGCAGCGTCTTCGTAGCATCTTTGCAGCGTCTAGGCAACAACAACTCCGTGCCTACACTGCAAATATCCGAATGATACCTACATTGGACAAAACAGTGCAAATACACTCTTGAAAGTTATTTGCCAATACTAAATTATAAAACCAATCTATTTGCACTCTACGTAAAGAATTTTGACTAAATTAAGGCAGGCTTAGTTCATTAACCTTCATAAACTAATAGGTTTTACCCGCATCCTCCCGTAAATGACAGAAATTATCCCAGGGGGTATACTACCCAGACAAAAAGTATCGTCCTGTACCAGGTCATTGTCTATCCCTGTGTCAAGTTGCATCCAAATCCGTTCAGCTGTTAAGGCATTTGAAACAAACACTCACACATTCATAATTAAAACTAGCGACTCGACCCTGCTTCGCACGACGACATCTATCGGATCCAAAACTTTCCTATCTTTCAAGCTGGAACCAACCATACCTACTCATTCACTGAAATCGGTTGGGTGGTTTTGGAGATTAGCGTGTACAAACATTATGATATATGATTCTCTTTGTCCTCAGAACTCGTGGTGCAAAAGGCGAGATAGCCATCAACGGCAACTGCGGCTGCGCATCCAAGTCGTCGGGCCGCGGCGGCGCGCGCTACATCCGCCAACACGATGACCTACGCGCGCACCTCACCGTGTATGAAGCCATGTCTCTTGCCGCTGCCCTTAAACTGGCCGACTTCACGCCTCAAGAGAGGAAAGAGAAGGTACTTTACCAACAGACAAACAAACAAACAAATGAATAGTCTAATCCACGCAATCAGCATTTTTAAACTCATTCAAGAGCTGTCTGTGTCAATATACCATAGTAATGATGACACTAACACCTCTTGAACGCGTTTAGTTTCATTGTTGAACCTTACGCAGTGTCCTGCTTGAGCGACGAATACGACGCGATGCGACGCGACACGGCACGATGCAATGCGACGCGACAAATGTCCTACGAGATTTTGGTCAATACTTCTCGAATCAAGGAGAAGTACAGTACAGTTTTGCTTGAAAGCTCATATTTAAAGTACAGATTTTAACAAAATATCGTAAAAAAAAACAAAAAGAAAACAAACATAATATTTTAACAACCAACCATTTCGTAGTTCATGGTGTCGCGTCTGGTCGCCCTCAAAACAAGTACACGTTACTTTGCGGTTCACCGCAGACTGCCATATAGGCCGCAAGCAGGGTATGCCGTTGAGTTGATCGCGTTCGTCACGTTCGCAGTGTCGCGCGTCGCGTCGCGTCGATTTCGTCGCTCACGCAGGACACCCCGTTATAAACGGCCGCCATTATTTAAACTTGTTATGTAATAGTTTGGCAAACAGCTTGTCGGCCCACCAAAGGGAAAGTGGCTACTGTCATGTTCCAATACGTACCTACCTACACTTTACAAAGTATTGTGGTGCAACTTAACTTATTTAATCCTTTCACAAAAGAACTTCAAAGCTGTTGAAAAGCAACCAATCTATATCAATGGTCTCTTTTCAGGTGTACGAGATCCTTGCCCTGCTAGGTCTGAGCAGCACATCGATGACCCTCTCCCGTGACCTCTCCGGTGGTCAGAGGAGACGTCTTGCCGTAGCGTTAGAACTTCTGTCTGATCCTTCCCTCATGTTCCTTGACGAGCCTACCACGTAAGTACATCAATACTTTATAGTTAGATAATACAATGATGTAGTTATTTTTCCTTCGCAAACAGTTATTAGTCGGTTTGACGGTTAATATGAAGAAATTGAGAACTAAGGTTACCGACGAAGCCCGAAGAATTGCCAAACTTAAGTGGCAGTGGGCAGGGCATATTGCTCGTAGAACGGATGGTCGATGGAGCCGAAAAGTTCTGGAGTGGCGACCGCGAACCGGAAGACCTTGCCTTGGAAGGTCTCCCACTAGGAGCACCGATGATCTGGTGATGGTTGCGGGGAGCCGCTGGATGCGAGACGCACGGGACCAGTTAATGTGGTGACACTTGAGGGAGGCCTATGTCCAACAGGGGACAACTTTCACCTCGGCCTCGCTTTGTATAGATTTCCGATACAATGAAAGATCCGCATAAACTGGTTTTGTATAGCTTGATTGGCCGTCGTGCTTACCGTAACAAATAACGTACCTACCTTTAGTTAATCGAAACAGTTAACTGCATCCTGTAACCTCCAATCTCCAAATTGATGGTCATGGT
The DNA here is from genome assembly GCA_963082995.1 of Noctua comes. Classification (NCBI taxonomy): domain Eukaryota; kingdom Metazoa; phylum Arthropoda; class Insecta; order Lepidoptera; family Noctuidae; genus Noctua; species Noctua comes. The sequence goes on along the minus strand of OY720277.1, from coordinate 10,897,853 downwards.
CAATAACTGTCGAATGAAAATTGTTTTGTCACGGAAAATGGAATAAAAAATAGTCTCTAAAGCGCAGGCCACACCGCCAGCTAGCGAGCGAGCGAGCGATCTGGCGGACGAAGCGAGGCAAGGAGACTATATAAACTTAGTGAAGCTTTGGCGAGCTAAATTATGTACTCGTATAACATATATTGCTGTGTAATAGCATCGCCGCTGTCTTCGTCGGATATTTCAATTGCATCATTTGTATCGCTGTCGTAACTTAGCTCTGTAGTTCGCGGTGTGAACCAAAGTATGAAAAGAGGTGAAACGATACTCGCCCGGCTCGCTCGCTGGCTGGCAGTGTGGCCTGCGCTCCTTCAGGGAAACAGCTAGCGAAATAGAATTCTAGCGATACATATGTTTAATGTGCGTCAGTACTACCTACATTCTAGGCTAGGTCTACGTGCGGTGTGCCTTCAACGCCAAGTGACGTCACAACGATGAGATTCCTCGATTAGATATGCGGTATGTTTTGCCAAACAATGGTGTATTGTCACAAAAATTGGCCACGGACGGGACGACGCAAAACTTCCATAGTTTCCACATGCCATAAGGAAAACTTTAATGATATGTATGATAGGCTCGACATTGGATTTTATGTCCCATCCTTGATGTAAACAAGAAGTTTACTGTTCATTACAATGTAATTACTTAATTAGTAATCATTATCATTATTTAGAGTTTAGTGACACTGTCATTAGTGACGTTTATTTTCATCTTAGCAACAGATGCTTACTAAAACATTGTTTTAAGATATTTGTCTCTTTGGACTTTTTGTCTCCGTTTAATTTTAAATTCAAAACATGAAAACAAAGGACAGTCAGTTGGCGGCTGAAGTTTTTCATTTCGAACGATCACGCTCAGAGTTGGTGCACCAATACAATACTTTTTGGTGCGATCATAATTTAATGATGATGTCATAAGCTTTTACAAATAATGATTGTAAATATTTCATACAAGAAAAAACTAATTTTACAAAATCTTTTTATCCACAGCGGCTTAGATTCATCAGCATCAACATCCCTGATAGCGCTGCTGAACAACCTTGCCAGGGGTGGTAGGACGCTCGTCGCCACCATCCACCAGCCCTCAGCTCTCATCTTCGAGAAGATTGACACAGTGTACTGCTTGCAAGATGGTAGAACCCTGTATAATGGAACCAGGGCCAGTCTCCTGCCAGCTTTAGCCAGCGCTGGACTGAGATGTCCACCTTATCATAACCCGGCTGATTTCTGTGAGTAGATTTATTTATAGTGACCTCTTTTCTAGAACTTGGATGTAATCAAATATGGATGCGAAATATGAATGAAAAGTACCTATCACGATTTTCTAAATTAAGTTAATTCGGAGACTGAGGTTTGTGATAGTCCATTTTTAAAGCAACTATTAGAATTCAATATCCTCATCGCAATCTGCTCAGTCGCACCTCGAGCCAAAAAATCTTCAGTTTAGAAACAGGATCTAAAATCGTTAAAACTATTTCTTTAGCCCCAAAATGTTGGCTTTAACCAAGGTTTTTTTCTTTCTTTATTTGTTTTGGGGTATTCGTCTAAACAGGCTTTGAACAAGGTTAGTAAGATAATTCAATGGTTCAAAATATATTATTATACCTACCCAAATTGGCATACAATTTAAATAAGTAGGTACGTGAAAAAAATGTCATGGTTCCCAGATGCAAACTTTGGAGTGACTTTAGCCGTATAGATCAATGAACTTGTTTATGACATGCAATGTTTGCCAAACGAAAATGAAAACAAAAAATCGGAGGATTGTAACGTTATAGTCTAAATGAGATAACAAGGAGCTCTTTACTGGTTCCAAATGTAGAAACTGGAAGAACAAAAAGGGCCGTAGAAAGCTTTCCGGCTCCAACTTTGGCTGAAAAATATAGGTTCAGTACCTATTCTAAAATAATTAGTACTTCATCATCATCATCATTTCAGCCGAAAGACGTCCACTGCTGGACATAGGCCTCCCCCAAGTGTCGCCACACTGACCGGTCCCATACGACTCGCATCCAGTACTTAGTACTTACAGTAACTTTAAAATAATTTCACTTACATATTATATCATTTTCATATTCATATTTGTCTAAGTTCTCAGAGCTAAATACCTACATCGATATGAGTGACACACTAGGTTCCCTACACAGCTATTTGTACATCTTTGTACACGAATCGAATATTTAAATACCCATATGGACTCAAGCCATATAGGAATACACGTAGACATACTACCGCTTGTTGTATACGACTAATCGGCAATCTGACCATATTATCGAACTCTTGGACACCTATTGAAATTAATTTACGAGCAATTATTGTGAATTATTTGATTACTTGAGTAAAATTTTAATTAGTTCTAAAATAAAACTATGGAATTGCTGCTAAGCGGAGTATTTTGAGCTAAGTAAGTACTATTGACTAGATTCATGATCAATGTCAGATTTATGATGAAAATTTTAAATCAAAAGTGTAATTGTAATAACAAAAAAGTAAAACTAAGTAGTAATCATTTTTTTCACCATTAAGTAGTTTTAAACCTTCTGTTACGAAACTGAACACTTCATTAATTTTAATTAGTAACGTTTTAATTACACGTCTAGACCTATCTCACATTTGTTATAATTAACGGTTTTATCGAGTTTATATGTAATTAACTATTAACCTTTTGCGGAATAAACAATCCGTCAGCTGTTACTTATGTTACTTTATCACTCGAAGCCTTTATCGTCGGGGTAGTGCAAATCCGCGAATCTACCATACGTAAAGTGCGCTTATTGCACTACGTGTAGGTTTACAGGGGAAGGTTTTAGTTTTTTTTTTTTTTCATTGATTTTTGACCTCATTTGTACATGAATTTAATGAATTGTTACTATTCATGTGTTCTATGTATTGTTAACAGTAGAAATCTATTAAATTAATTAATTTAGTCGCTACGACAATGCGTAATTAAAATTGGCTACATTTGTCAGATACGCGGAATTATTCAATGCTAGTTCCGCGGATTTGCACTATCCCCGACGTTATGTAATCTTACGTATCCATAAATCAGTATTAGAAAGTAGTAGGGGTACCTACTTGTCCTGCTACAAACTGGAATCGTCCTTTACTTCCTTATTTTCGACCTAATAGTAGAACAATTATTCAAATGTTCCTGGTTTGCCTCCAATCGTTTTACATAAGGAAGGCCTTTGAAAGTGCGTGATCTTAAGTTCCTGATGTCTCCGATGTATTTATTTAAACTTCTTGCATTAAAGAGTACATTGTTGGAATGTGTTTTCCGTTTTGCTATACTACTTTATAATATGATAATACATTATAACAATGAGCATAGGTATCTGTCAACATAATTTATGAAGCAATTATTCAAAACGAAACGAACAAAACGAAAACATTCGCAGGTAGCCCAGTGGTATGACTGTTGGATTGCCAAGTCATAGGGGTCGAGTTCGAAATCGAAGACCGCACCTCTGATTTTTCGGAATCATGTGCGTATTGTATACTTATAACTTGCTTCGGTGAAGGTTGACATCGTGAGGAAACCAGCATGCCTAAGAGATATTTCTCGATGGCAAGCCAAGTCAGAGGCCCATGCGAGGCTTAAAAACTCAGACACCAGCACGCGTAGCATGATCGTAGGAACGGGTTTTGTCGACGGAAGAATCGACAAAATGACAATTTCTATTGTTGATCTGTCATTTTGTCGATTCTTCGGTCGATAAAACCCGTTTCGACGGTGGTCATGGTACGCGTGCAGGTTAGACACTAACCATACGATAAAGAAATAAGAAGGTATCTGACAATATACTTGTGATCTTGGGATGTAAATTGTAAATCCTAGTCTTTAAAATGCATAGCTTTTTTATGACACCTACTAATAAAACATGAAATAAAGTAATCGTCTAATTTATGTGGAGCCACTTACTACATTTTGTAAAGACTCTGTAGTCCTGAACGTTTCTTGGTGGCCAATGTTAGCTGAGGCCAGCCATACGCAGTAACTATTATAGTGCACAAGGTGCACGTAGACTTAGTTATAAGCGCAGCACAGGAGGCTCATGGCTGAATAATAACAGTCACACGAGTCGATCTTCAAGGTTAAGCAGCACTGGCCAAGGTCGGTGATGGGTGACCATCCATCAAATACAGAGTTTCCTCACCCGCAAGTCTGACAACAGTGGCAACTATTCTACCAAGGGGTATCGTATAACCCGGTAATAACTGGGTTGTGGAGGTCATACCGATATTCAGCCGTATTCGGTTAAGCTGTATACAGAAAGAAAGCTGGAAACTTATAAGCGCTGGTAACCCGCGCAGGAAAATATATGAACGCGCGCCGATAAGCACTGAACGGTGCCGACAAGTTCCGACAAGCTTCAACACGCGCTGGTGAGCGCTGGGCGCTGCCATTTAAAATGATTGTCCGATGAGTTCGACATTTTGCTTGGTCTGCTTCAACCTGCTTCCTTTGTGTAGAACGGACCAGCGCTGTCAAGCGCCGGTAAGCGCTTATAAGTTTCCAGCTTTCATTCTGTATACAGCCTAAGACCGGAAGCCGACAAAAGAGAAGGATAGGCAAATGATGATGATGATGATGGTGTGCATAAACATAGGTCCACCCTCACTCTTCCCTTACTGTCATAGTCCACAACAGTGACAGCGATCGGAAACGACCGGAGAGAGATCAGGCGACAAACGGCTCAACATGATGACATAATCTGTAGCTTATCGCCTTTCCATCGTCCACTTAGCGACAACATCCACATTTGCATGTCTAATAAGATTCATCAAGACATGACCAATGCCCATTGATCAATTCGCATGATTGATTAATTGAGACTTGGTACAGGGAATGTCCTATTATGTAGATGAGCGATGCCAGTCATACTTGTAGGTGTATAATGTTTGTCATAATTAGTTATGTAGACGTGAAGGTTGAGTAGTCTGTGTTGTCGTCTCCCACATGAAACAATAATTAATTATTTGTATTTTTTAAAGTTCCCTTTTGTTCAACCTTGTAGATTGTTTTAGTTAGTTAACCTTGTTCTGAACGAAATGATAAAAAATATGCCGTTAGCTTCACCAGCTGAAGCAATAAGCTATCCGCCCTAAGCTGCTACACGCTTGATGAAACGTAGAAGCTCAACAGTTTATAATTTTGTGGTAGAGAGAGTAGTGGTGGTAGAAATTGTATTATTGTTTTGAAGGCACAACAACACCAACAAACAACAATAAACAACCGCAGTAAAACAACAACAACAATAATTTCAACAACACCACACACAACAAACAACAACAAAAATTTATCAAACAACAATTTTAAAATCGACCGTAGACTGCAGCGGCCAGTTCCAGCCTAGCTGTGATCACAAACCGCAGACACCATTGGTTTATAAGTAAATCTATTAAAACGCATTCTGAGATGGCGATGTTGCCGTCACCTCTAGATGCGTCCGATTACCCTGGAAAGAAGTCTTACTTTGCACCTGAGCTCGAAAAATACGGCCTTAAATACTTATTAACTATAAATAATTCTAACTTAAATTTGTCCTTTCGTTTCCAGTAATGGAGGTTGCGTCAGGAGAGTACGGCGTGGACTTGGTGAAAAGTGCGCAGACTATGACCCAGTTCAAGCCGGATCCCATCGGCAACGGCAGTTGGGAAAGCCACATTCCTACTATACCAGCTCTGCCTAGCCCTTTAGGTACAGTATCAATGTGTTATGCCAATTTGACACTTGTTTTCAGGAGTATTGGAACCTTAACTGTATCGTCTAAATAAGTTCATAGAAGTTCAAACAAATATGTATATAGATACGCTGAAAATGGATGTTTTGTTTCAAACTCTTGTAGTAGTATGACTTTGTGACGAATTCAAATATAATGACTTTATGAAAATCAATTGGGGAAATTATTAATCGGGCGAATTAAAATTTAATTGGCGTCCAATATACTGAATGGGCGACTATTGTACCAAGTAAGGTAACTATTTATCCGGTCATTGCGGCAAGGAGAATATAGGAAGCAAGCGAGCGAAGGCTGAGAGAGACTTGTGGCACCCCGACCCGTTATTTTAAACCCTATAAACAGAAATAGGAGCCCCGCGCAGCGGGGCTACGTCGACTACGCCTTATCCAGTGGTTAATAAACCACTAGATTGTAGATAAGGCGTAAAGGACTCTGGAAAAAACCTAAAACAAGGTAATAACCTTGTTTTAGGTTTTTTCCAGAGTCCTTTAATTATCACACTGATAGTATTGAACAACTAGTAACTCAAACTTGTATTTTGAAGTCGCTGTTTTAAACATTTGTATTCACCCACTATTTGTCGCTCACTTAGTATTTCAGTAGCCCATTTTCAATATTTTTATACCTTAATTTGAATTTATTTTCGCTCGTTTAAAGACTACCCAATCAAATGCAATGAACCTTTTTACCTGAGGGGCATTACTTCATTCATTGAAGAATGTTTTACAAAAAAAGGTCCTTTGTTCAAAAAATCTAAATGCATAATGATGGTTTTATGTTATTTGCTATGTTGTTATTGTCACTTAAATTAATCACTTATTTGACCTACACAAAAAGCGCCTTTTTTTACTAACTATAAGACATTTGTTTAGTTATCTTAGGTTATTTGATTATGTTTTATTTTCTGTGGTATTGAATATCTGTGCCGTTTTAACGTGGGGTCAATATATTATGATAATTTAAAATAAGGTTAAATCAATGATACGCCTACTGATTTCATAATACCTAAGGAACTTATTTACATCAATATTATGTTGTTTAACCGTGTTTATTGATTGAATTTAGGACAAATATTATCTAAAATTCGCCCAAAATGAACCGTGTACCAATACTGGAGATAATACTATCTGCCAGATTCGCTCATCAGAATAATACTCACTAATTATAACGATGTAATAGTAAAATGTAACTTAAAACTAGAAGCGTACAGTTCATGTTACACTAACAGGTACATATATTAACCCAAATAAATTTTGTTTATTACAGATATAAGTAGTGATTTGAAATCCAAACATCTGCTGAGCTCTAAATACCAACACACAAAGTTATCGAAGAACATTTATAGGCAGTCCGGACTTTTGCGACAGACTTGGATTCTACTCTATCGGAACTACTTAATGACAACAAGGAATTATGTAAGTACTTCAAAATAATTTACAAGGAACGAAGTTTCACAAACACTCTTAACAGTGACATCATTTTATTTATCGTATTCTTCTCAGCAAACCCTTCCATTTGATACGCATTGGAATGCATAAAAAATAACTAGTCTGCCATCTTTGGGAGTTCGCCATATTGAATTTTGAAGACGGCACTTAGCTAACCATGCATTGTCATTCAAACAAAACATGTATGCAAAATTTCAACTTTATTGAATACAGAGAAGTGGGTCAAATTTAACTTCTAAGATTTTTACATATGTACAGGTGAAGCTAATAAAATAGTGTCAAAAATAACATGGGGGCGTTATTTAGTTCTAGGCACTTTTCAGACTATTTTAAAAACGTGTTTCACTGTGTTGAGCCTTATTTTGTTTCAAAGAAAGTCCTCAGAAGAGAAACCATCAAACTAACTTAGATTTCTTCTAATTTTCAGTCATTATTTATGTACCGAGTTGCGGCACACGTGGTCATCGCGCTAATCTTCGGTTACCTCTATCTCGGGGTGGGCAGTGAAGCAGGGTCTGTCCTTGGAAACTACGTCTACTTATATGGATCTATGCTGCTTGTTGTCTACACTGGAAAGATGTCTGTTACGCTATCATGTAAGTTGGCTATTAATTTATACCTTTCTACAATGTCCATACTAATATTAAAAAGTAGTAACATTTGTTTGTAAGTTTGTATGTAGGGGTTAATCTCTGGAACTACTGCTCCGATTCCAAAAATTCTTTCACTATTGGAAAGCTACATTATCCCCATCATAGGCTATATTTAAAGCGTTCCCGTAAGATAATTTCCGACCATGACGCAAGCGATGCCGAAGGCAAAAGCTAATAATATAATAAAACTGAAGAGTTTGTTTGTTTTAATGCGGTAATCTCTGGAACTACCAGTCGGATTTGAAAAAAACTTTTTGCATTTATTAGTCCAGTTTTTGAGGAAGGTTAAATAAAACACATCACGCTATGACACTTAGGAGCCGAACAAAAGAAAAGCGGCGCCCGAAACCGCGGGACATAGGTATTCAATGGTTTTAAACGTCATATCAAAGAAAAGTAAACTCTTTATAGTTTAGTGATTTGACTTACAGCTGAATTTTATCATTTTCACAATGACCAGCGTTTTTAAACACCTGCCCTATGTTTATTTTGCGCAATAATGAGCTATGACGTCACTACGCATTTGATTAAAATTACGTTTTGTTTTATACTAATCCGTTTGCTTCGCGTTATAAACAATCACGCATATATTCACTCGTGTAAATGTAAATTTGTATATTTACAAGGCTTTTTTTAAATATTCTTATGGGATTTTTAACAGGTGTAAGATACGCCTATAGGAGTAAAACGTGCTTTTCACTACCATAAAATATATAGTACAAGATTTTTAAATTATTTTTATGTGATTTTTATTACACTTATAAAATATGCTTATAGAATTGGTAAAACGTGGTCTTCACAACCATAAAATAATCTTGATTTTTGCAAATAAATCCGTCTTTATTATTTATATATGCAACACTATAATAAAACATAAAGATAATAATATAATGATCGTAGAACCAGTCTTGCTTTAGGTACTTTATGTAAATAGCCGCATAATGTATGTATTATATTATACACTTGGAATTTATGAAACACGTGAATTTAAAATATTTAATAAATTATAAGTAGATACTAACTCTTGTAATGAAATACCTATTGTAATTTTATACAATTTGTCCAACATGGGACTTATATACAACATTAGTTTTAGTATATGCGAAACCTGAAACACGTGTCTAGTATTTTTATGTAAAAAATCTACAAAATTTCAAAACTGTGTCAGGAAAAATCACACAGTTATAAGCTTGTTGTCCGCACAAAAACGTGGTCACCACGCTGCATGCCCGCGCGCGCGCCTCCAGCGTCGTCTTGAGCTCATTGATAATAATAATTAAATATTTTTGGAACAAAATATAACATGGTTTAAAAAATATTGGAATCGATTCAGTTACTTATTCTTAACAAACTATATTCAGGTTTCGCATATACTAAAAACAATGTTGTATAACTGGCAAATGTGGTTGTACTTGTTAAGTACACCTCTGCCTAACCCTTCGGGGATTATAAGGCGTGATGTTATGTAATTTTATATTTTGACCAGAAACCTTATATCAATCCTTTAGAATTTATTTGACTGACAGCTGAAATCTAACCTTAAACCTTACAACCTTATTGCCATAAGAATAAAGGTCACTGTAATTTTAACAGCCTTGTCAGTGACGGCCAACCCAATAGAAACCTTATTTAAACGAGATAAAGTTCACTCTGATATGACACTGGTGCAACCTCAGAGGTAAACTAACTGTGAAAGGACTGTACTTATGTTAATTTAACGTAATCGCCATGACTTTTGATTCGAAAATTTATAAACCTTTTTTTATTATTTTCTGACTGCCTCGTTGGATTAGTGCTTGCAAGCGCTACTGTTAAACATGAGGTCCTGGGATCGATTTGCAGTTCGGGCAAAGTGTTATTGGGTTTTTCCATCAGGCATTTCTCAGAGGCAGCCACGGAGTCTGGACTCATGTCCGGTTGATGGCAATAGGGTCGCCCCCTATTACATGAGACTTAAACATAACTGGCGAAATGTGTGTGTACTATTAGGTACACCTCTGCCTAACCCTTCGGGAATTACAGGCGTGATGTTTTCTTATTATTTTCTAACAACAACCATATTTTTTCTTTCCAGTTCCTTTAGAAATGGACATACTACGAGGTGAATACTTCAATCGATGGTACAATTTAGGACCCTACATAGTATCGATATTGGCAGTCGAGTTACCGTTCCAGGTGAGTTTTAAAACTTTAATTAAATAATAATTATAATATTAATAATACCAGTCTATTATAGTCCCACTGCTGGGCATAGGTATTTTCTTATACAGAGGAGGCACGATTATTGATCACCACGATTGCTTGAGACGTGGTGGCACTATACTTTAGTATTTTTCGTCTTTGATAATTTAATATTTTATTTTCCCGAATGTCGTACATAGCTCATAGTGGGTAAAAAACTTGAAGACATAAAACGTTGCTTTTTGTTTATGAACAGTCACGGATACAATACACTTAGCAACTTGAACAAAAGTGATTTTCGCTTACTGTATTTACTATAATATCATGTTGTTCCCACATATTATTCCTCGAGGTAATCGCTTTAGTGTGGTTATCACTTAAACTTTGGTAAATGTATATATTTGTGCTCTTTACTGTATTTATGATCACTACCTACATAGAAACAATGAACTATGACTTATTTTTTAAGTTTTCCGCAATAATTCATATTTTAAAGTTATGTAATTTTCCCACGTAAAAAAAATTGCGAGTTTGGCTGTTTATGTAAATTATAAAAATTAAAAGAGTTAGTTTTTAATTTATTTTAAAATACCAACAGAAACTTATCTTTGAAGGTATTTTAAAAACCTATCTATTCAAAGTTCTAAAACTTTGATTGTCGATATTTTATCTCAAGGTTTTATGTTAGGTGTGCTGTTAGGTACTTAGGTACTGTGACTAATTGAGTAGATACCTACGTACCCAGTATGTGTTCAATTCCAGCTCTACGAACTACTATACATATACATGGAATCAATACTGTACACGACATAATAATAATTCTATGACACTGACTTAGGTACTGTTTGCAATACACTAATTTTCCATTGAATTATAAACGGAATGCAAAGTGATCATTAAATATACCACTGTCACACATTCCAAACCGTCATATCTTAGATCTAAGTATTCGAAGACATCTACCATCTGGTGGATTACGTCCCACTCCCTCTCACTGAAGAGCCCTGTTTCCCTGCAGTGGGAACGATATGGGCTTATTATATTTGCAACACATTCAAAACTGACTCTAAAGACCATGTTTCAAAGTCTAATTCTTCAATTTCAGATGATATCCTGCGTATCCTACGTGGTGCTGTCGTACTGGCTGACAGATAACCCTCTAGAGCCGACAAGGGCGACCCTGTTCCTTGCCACCATCGTCGCCACTTCGCTGTGTGCGCAGGCGTGGGGTTACTTCATCGGGTCTACTACACCTACTAGGGTAAGATTTCTCAAATCTTCTATCAAGTAGATACTTCAGCCAATTATATTCCAGTAGACATGAGTAAGTGGAACTGCAAAATCTATATTGAGAATCTTTTCGAGGCAAAGATGTTCTTTTTGATACGGCATTTGATAATGGCTCTTATTAACGACCTGAAACCATCATGGGCATTTATAACTAAATTGTACATCCGTATCTGCGAAATAATAATTATAGAAGGATGCCTCTAAACCCAAATAACCAAAATTTGGAAGATATTTTATATCCAGCAACCACCTGAAGGATTAAAGCCCAATCCCTTTCACAGAGAGGAGGCCTGGGTCCAACAGTGGGAACACTATAGACATATTTTGCGTTATTCTTAATCTTCCCACAAGTGGTTGTTTTCTGTACAAATTGGTATTTTTTTTTATCCTGAGCCTATATTGTTCACTGTTAGGCAAAGGCGTCCCCCATAGCCTTCCACTCAAGTAAAGCTAGTTAACTAAGGTAGTTAAGTTACCGTCACAAAATAACAAAACTTCATTGCTCTCTTCCAGATCGCGGTGTTCGTCGGTCCGGTCCTCGCATGCCTGTTCTCAGTCTTCGGCTTCTGTCTGGCTTTGGTTGACACTCCCTACGAGTTCCGCTGGCTGCATCACATCTCCTACTTCAGGGCAGGGTTCCACGTCGCAGTACATTCGGTCTACGGCTTTAATAGGACTAGGATGCACTGTTCTAAAGGTGAGAAATGTTGGATAAAATGCTGTTAGTTCTGGTGTGTTGGATAGACTGGAAAACCCGCTGTATGGTTTTATCACCTACCTTGATACCAAGGTATTTTAATTCGGAGTATTATTATAACCTATCACACGAGTAGCATGTCAAAAACCTCGGCTGGTAATCCAATTTAAAAGTCGTTTATTCAAATTAGAGTGATATTAACACTTTTTAACGTCAAAATTCCACAAGACAGTCCCCAATACGCTCGCCCAAACAGGAACAAACTCGCTTGCAACACATCTGTTTGTTACATTAAATGAATGACTGCCTCGTTGGTCTAGTGGTCGCAGGCGCAACTGCTGAGGTCCTGGGTTCGATTCCCGGGTCGGGCAATGTGTTATTGGGTTTTTCCATCATGAAATTATCTCAGTTGCAGCCATAGAGTCTTAATTTGTGCACGGTTGATGGCAATAGGCTCGCCCCCTATTACATGGGGCTTCAATATAACTGGCGAAATATGGGTGTACTATAACTGGGTACACCTCTGCCTAACTCTTCGGAGATTACACATGTTATGTTATGTAAATTAATGACTTTAAAAATCTTCCAGAATACTGCCACTACATCACACCAAAGACTTTCCTCAGAGAGATGGACATGGAGAACGTGGACATAGGAGGGAACATGACGCTGGTGTTGTCCAACACAGTCCTCATGCATGTCCTCACGGCGGCGGCCTTGTGGTACAGGCTCAACAAGAGATGAATACATTAGCTTTACTTTCACACCAGCATTGGATATTGGATTGGGATCTTATGTACTGTACTTAGTATTAGTTTAAAGACCGCATAGGCAAGGAGGGGTTGAATTCTGCAATTGAAGGTTGAAATATGTCCAAAGCAGATGACATGGCAGATGTTTTGACTGTATTTGACAAAGGAGAAGAATACTAAAACCGTTTAAAACTTGGAGTGTTCTCTGCTTACGCGGTCTTTTAGTTTCCTATTTATTTAGTAACAGCAAAGTACTTAGTTTAATTTAAACAATGAAAGAAGTAACAGGTGCTAGGAAAATATGTGATATCTTGTGTTTTGTCCAAGACTACCGCATCAGGCTCTTGGAGTACCTACTATTTTTTTTTTAATTTGTCGCTATCGCCTGTAACCATTTAGCTGATGTTTGTATTTTTGATTCTTTTAAAGTAGGTAAATCCTCACTTTTCGCTGGATTTTAAGCTCCAATATGTTACCAATTTAACAGAAAACAAAGCGACCTTAGATATTTAAATCATTGAATATTTATTACCAGATCTGACTCCATGACTGATAAAAATAACGACATAACTGTAAGACCTCAGAAAAACGTTGACTAAATCGTAGAGAAAATCTTCTGTTACTGATTTAATTTCTTTAACTCTTCTTGTTTCATGTTAAGCTATTTTGAAAGATGACCATTTATTGTTCCATTTTGTTCTGTTGTTATAAAATCGCTCTTGTTTCTTTAATGACATTCTTAGTAATTCATCTTATTTAATAATTCGTTGACAATTTCTTTTTAATTATTATCACCTGAATTATTATTAAGCCAAACTTGCCTACAATCAAAATATGTATTTAATAACTATAATAAGCAAGTATTATTAAAACAATTTCTTTCATTATATCTTGCAAAGTTATAGTGTGAATTATGTAATAGGTAAATTATTTTTCATAATGTGAAAATAATGTGTTTTAAAGGAATTGTTTAGTTAGCTTAATTTATAATGCAGGTAATATAGTATTAATTAAATAGGTTTATTTTTAAGACCGACAGGGACCTTGCTATGGTATAGTTTGTAACAAACCATTGTACTTACATTTTTAGAGAAAATAAAAGTGAAAACAAACTTACTATTATTAAAAAACTAAACTTGATGTGCTGTATCACGCTGGTCGTGACATAGACTGCAAAACACGCGAGAAAAAAATGTACCCCAAGAAACATTTTAATTTCAACCACGCGTTTATAATTGGAGCCAAGTCAGGGGCCCATTGGCGGCATAAAACTCTGACACCAGGTTAGTCACTAACCACACGAAAAAGAAAGAATTGAAACAAAAATGTTTCTCACGGTACATTTTTATTCAACTTTACCTTTCAATATAACATGGCCAGCCACTTATCGAGATACCTAACTCCTCAAGATTTTCGAAATAATCTCGCAAATCTTTCTGGAGTGTTCTCAACAAGTGAACACCTGTGCCTATCATACATAATCCTATCATATATAATATGAATCTCAGAGGCGATCAGAGATTTGATGACTGATACGAATGATTAACTCCGACACGTGTTTACCGAATAATAAAATAGATCCAGTGATAATACGCTTTTTATTTATTCCTTCAATTTGAAAATAATAATACTCAGTAGTTATTGATGTACCTAATTGAAACAGGTTCACCACGAGGTACAAGACTTATATAAAAGTTGCAATACCCATAGATTTTTTTTTTATTTTTTTTATTTATATTGATATATATTTATAGTATTTTGAAATATAGTTATAGTATTTTATATATCCTTGTAGTTTATCTTAGTGTTAAATTAAATTTTTTTGCAAATTTATGCACCTACCACTGTCTGTCTCTGCATCACCCAAAGGTTGACTGGTAGAAAATGCCTATGGCATTAAGTCCGCCCGTGCACTTTGTGCTTGAAGTGTTAAAATTTGAGAAGAGGAGAGAAATGCCTGAGCGCCGATATATATAATTACTCGTACGCACTATGACCAATCAAGCTATGCAAAAGACCGCGCGTTCGTGTTCCACGCGCGCCTCAAAGAGATGTCAGCACACAGGAAGGGGTCCGCAAGGTGATGCCGACGATGCCTGCCGGGCTGCGGGTCTGTTCGAAACAGATACCGCGGCCCTGGAACAAAGGACAAAGAAGGAACATGGATGGGTTTTAGTCAGTACAAGTCTGACACTCCCTTCCACTCGACCCAGAGCGGGAGGGGTCATATGATGATTTGCCAGACGAAAAAAAAAAACAAAAAAAAGCTATACAAAACCAGTATAAGCGGATCTCTCATTGTACGGGAAATCTATACAAAGCGAGGCCATGTTATACTGAAGATGTATAGCTTAATATGTCGCCCTGTGTACATACAATCACATAGGCAGAAACTACTGAACGACTGCTACGATCCTTACATACTCCTTCGATCCCGTCCACCGTTCATACATCCGATCATTCACCCACGCACGGTTGCGAGTATTACGCAACTAATCTTTCTGAACAACATCACCAATAAGGAGCCCAGCGCTGTCACTCACATCTACCTTTTGTTGGCTGCTTTTCACTCATCCTCTCAACGTGACCAAACCATCTAACCACTAACCATGACCTTTTAATGTCACTACAACTTTAAAACGAAACGTTGTCGTATCACACAATTTCGTAATATATCATTTAAAGTTACACCAAACTTGCTACGCAAGGAACGCATTTTAACAGAATTAATTCTACTTTCATGAGTCTTTTGCCACACCCAACATACATCATCATCATCCACAGCGTGACTACGCATCTCATTTTATATGTCTCGGATCCGGTCATTGTGCATTGGTACGGACATAAAATGAATTGCAAGTACGCCAGTGGCGACATCACGCGACCTACGTACAAGTCTACCCACACCACAGCGCGCTTCTACAGAGCCGCGATGTTTACAGCTCGAGGCGAGGACGACATTCAATTTCTGATCGCGGCGGAGTTGAGACCTCCTGAAACTGTACCCGATTGATTGTGCCCCGTGTTATTGTGTTAAATTGTAATTTCAAGTAATTTGTTAGTTTAATAGAGTTACACCCATATTCCAGAACGCCGACTTAGTCCATTTTTGAACTTAAGTCGACATTTGTTGTCATGGCAACAGGTGAGGAACGCCCACCACGGTATCAGCAACACCCACTCAATGATGTTCAAAAGGTGAGGACAGACTAGCTAGAGCTTGCATTTGCAACAAGACATCGAGCCGCTTGACACTTTGTTAAAACTTGATTTGCTAAGAAACAAGCAACTTGTGTAACATTTCATCGAGCAAAAACACGAGCGCGGGCAAATCGTGCAACATGGAAAGAGGTGCGTGGACTTAGGGGTCGTGCTGGTCGTTACTTCTCCTAATTCGCTGTGTTTTTTTTTTAATATTAAATTAAATTGCAGCACACGCGACTTGCAAATCCAACATATCAACGAAGAGTACCTAAATGCCACACAGTAAGAACAGTCACTAAAGAACCCCACCGGCTTGCTTCGTTCACGTTCATACATCTGGTCATACACGCACGCAGGTCGCGAGCACTGCCACCTGACCTTTTTTAAGAACAATACCAATAATTTTTGTCCTTCTAAGGTGTTCTCTTTCGGGTTTTGTTAGTCGCCT
This sequence comes from Noctua comes, assembly GCA_963082995.1. Lineage (NCBI taxonomy): Eukaryota > Metazoa > Arthropoda > Insecta > Lepidoptera > Noctuidae > Noctua > Noctua comes. Next base: position 10,881,398 of record OY720277.1, on the reverse strand, counting down.
TTTACTCGTCCTCTCAACAAGACCATCATCCAAACATATTCTTTTAATTTTTTGTCTCTACATCTCCTTTTCAACCGCAACCTTGCAGTATTATATCATTCCTCAATTTACCAACCAATGTTACAATACGTTTAATTGCTCAGATGAGTACTCACCTTAATCTACCTCCAAAACATGCTGTCCATTTCAAACCCAAAATAAGTATTTTGCATGAAGGTTGCAAGCTGCTTTGTATGCTAAAAATGTTACATTAAAATACGTCACAATGCTAGAGAAGTCTTAAATCGTTGTTCTACCGAATGCTCTTGGTTGACATCATTTGTCAAAGAACTTAAACGGATTTACTTGAAAATAAATATTTATTTTTTCGTGGTTCATTTCTAAGATTTTCACTTAAAATAATGGCATCAAGAATTTTCTTTTCGGATGGTGAAAACTCCTTCAAAATACGACGTTGCCGGGCAGCTCATCAGCGACAAAATGTGCTGTGGGCTCGCCTAACCCAAGAGTATAACTCAGTATTTAACTAGCGCGTAAGTACCAAATAACATGTATGCTGTTTTAATACCTGGTCTATGTTTGATGATCGTAATGAAAGGCAATCTTTTCTTTTTATAGAGAACCGAATCTCAGTTATAAAGGTGCTGGTCCAATATTAAGGCTAAGAAAAAGACCACCCTTAATTTAGAAAAAAAAGAAAGAATGAGGACTGGGGGTGGACCCTATCCTGGCCCCGCGTCCTCAGATCTCGAAGGAGTGAAAGATGCGCTGCCGGCCTCCACCGATTTGAAATCGAGGTTCGCAATGGACTGTGACACTATGCCAAGTGAAACTCCTGCTGACGGTACATCTATAGTCTAGTAATTTTATTGATTCTATTATTTGTATTAACGAATATATGAATAGATTATTAAAAATATTTACTTTCTTTTTTCAGTTCTGGAATTTCGTCCGGTAGACGTGGTACCGGTACCGGTGGCTCAAGGGCCACCTGAAAATAACTCGACTGACTTGGCGTCAGCAAACTCGCAGTTTATTGGTAGGGTTGATCAAATGATTTTCAGTTCATCTCTACACGTTACAGTACATCAGAAAGTTAAATTATCTGTGTATGGCACCAATACTCTATTTGTATTCATTCGAAGCATTTTATTTTTTATATTCTCATTAGTGTTTTTTGAAGCTGCTTGTACTTAGCAAATTAATACTAATATATGTTCGCGCCCAAGTTATAATAAAAGAGGTACGGGCGAAAAATTTAAAACGGAGTGAGGAACGAGAGGAGGAGTTACATCTGCTGAAAATGGAGAAGCAGAAGTGGTGGTGAAGGCAGCAGAAGAAGCGTACCAAAAGGCAAAACTCGAACGTTTGAGTGCCGCCCAACTACTTCGATTCAGTGAGGTTACAAGGGACGAGGCCGAAAAAATAAATTAAATTATTATTATACAAGCCAACTGGTTTTTATTTTATTTAAAAGTAGTATCACGTATAAAAAATATCTAAATTACACATTTATAGACATAGAAAAACAAAGGACATTTTTCATTTTCATTCACGTAGGACTACGTAAGACTGGATCCAATCTCTAGGTTAGTAAAACCCAACAACACTGCATGCATGGGGATCGAACCCATAACCTCACACCGTGCAATTGCTTATGACTAGTTGACCAACGAGAGAGCAAAAATATAAATATGAACATCACACAATTATAAACATACTAGCCGTTGCCCGCGACCTTCTTCCGCGATTATTATATTTAAAAATAAACCCGTTTCCGCAACATTTTTTAATGCTCCGCTCCTATTCCTCAACAAAAGGGTTATCCAACTCTAAAAGATTTTTTCCATTGGCTCCAGTAGTTCCTGAGATTAGAAGGTTCCGGTCGTCCAGAGTTGAGGGAAGCATTCAGTTGGACGATGGACCGAGTAGCCTTGAATTTCTTTGGATTCGTTATCGCTTATTCTCTCATCATTACTCTGCAGAATGAGTTTGTGCGGAAGACATGGTTGTGGTCACCCAACATAATGGTGGGTTTCATATCGGCCCTTCTCTTCCTCCGTTTAGCAGTAGCAAGCCGCCTGCTACTCATGTTTAGCTTACTCCTGTCCTTTCCCGTATCATATGAAAACAAACCTAAAATAAGCCGGCTAAACCACTAAACGCAACGGCGAATAAGAATTCGATTTGATTATTTTATTATTGCAATACTCGTATAACAGAAACTGGCCACAACAGCGGCTGACGAGCGCTACATCCAAGTTGGTTGCATCAAATTTGTATTTTTTTCTTTTTCCTTCTATTTACAATCTATATACTACTTCGATAGTACCGCAAAGGCAATGGGATTATCCGTATTACTACAGGTAGAAGGATTGGTAGTAACACGGGTAAGTCACCCTACTATCGCTTTATTGGCTACTATTTTATGCCTGCGGCTTCGCCCACGTGGAGTTCGGGCATTGCCCACGGGATCTTACTTCTGGGATAATAAGTAATCTATGTGCTATACCAGACTATAATATATCTCTGTACCAAGTTTCATCCAGATCTGTTCAGCCGTTCTGGCGATTGAGTAACAAACATCTATCCATCCAAACTTTCGCATTTATAATAGTTATGTAAGATTTATGTGTAAGCTTTTACTTTTAAAGTTGAATAGGTAATAAATAATAGTTAGTGTAAGTATTTCATTTTATTTGAGCAATACAGACTCGCGTTTTTCTTACATGTACTTACCTTATAACTTGTTCATTGTAATATCAATTACATTACATATGTGAAATATTGATAACTTGGTTTGAGATTGGACACCGGTGGCGACAATCGAATAATTCATTAGGAATCTATATAGACATAATACTTTTAATATCAATGTCGCGTATCACGAGTCAATATGGCGACACTTGGGGGAGGCCTATGTCCAGCAGTGGACGTCTTTCGGCTGAAATGATGATGATGATGATGTTGTATCACGAGCCAACGCGAAAATCGGGTTTTCACATATATTTACAGATACGACTACCTCAGAAATATTCTACCTACTTACTAATAGGTAAATGCGCCCTGCACGCCCTGCGTAACACTGCGCGCCATGGCCCGTCTGCGTGAGTTTCGAAGGCCTATTTGACTCTTGATGATGTTTTTAAGTATAGATAGATGATGAGAGCGACTTTGTGGTATCGTAGGTATAAACAAAACAACATGAGTATGTGCAAGCTCGCTCATAAGCACCATTCGCACCATTTTGTCTGATATTCAAAATGGTTTGTTAGTTTTCTCATGCTTTAGAAATATCACGTGAATTAAGCTTGTATTCATCTTTTATGTGTACGGTACTCCATATTACGACTATTTGTCACTAATATAATTATTTACGCGATCTTGATTACTAATTCATACAATCCCACGATAATGAACACATACCGATACCAATACCTACCGATTTGAAAAAGAAACCGTGCGTAATATATATTTACCACGGATATTTGCAAGTGCTTGCAATATTAATAATCATTTATTAATAATCCCGACTACATACTAGCTGGCTTCGAAATTAAAGGCGACGGAAAATAGTTTTATCAACAAGGGCCGTCCACGGGCTGTAGGTCAAAATTTCCAGAACGAAAACGTTGGAACCAAAAACGAACCGCGTTTTCTTTTACAGTAGCTTCCCTATTTTATTTTATATCAGCCCTCTATGTCCTACTGCTGGGCAAAGACCTCTCGCATGGCTTTCCAATTTTTGTACGGTTTCCTTCTGAAATCGAAAGTGTCTTTGGAACTGTATATTGATGTAACATTCTAACGAGTTGTCGGCATCGGGTCACGATAAATAATTGTATGGCATATCGTATCCTACATAACCGACATACTCCTCAAAATTCATCTTGCTTTGGCTATAACAAGAAAACAATTTTACACAAGTCGATTCACTTGGATTTCAGTAGGTACATATGTCACCCACAAGATAGGTTTCAAGGATCTTCTGGCGCGGGCAAACATCGGAACTAACGCAGCCATCTCTTTCTTTTCTCAATATTTTTTACAAAACAATTAACAAAAGGTTTACCAACAGCGCCCCCCTGTCAGCTTCATTCGAGCGCCAAAAGATTCTTGTACCACAAAACCCTTGAAAAGTGGGCGTATATGTCAAATTATAAACAAACTGTAGCTGTAAATATGACTTATGGGGTGAAAAGTAGGCGTGTCTAGTCCGACTTAAGTTCAATCCACGACTTAAACTACGGGTGTGTTGTATCGCACCCAGTGTATTTTCATTGCACAAAACACATCTTGAGGACCTAGGACCTCAGTACAACGCTCGATGACCTCAGTAGAGCTTCCGAAAGAGTGGGTCTTAAAATGAACATGGACAAAACCAAAGTCATGTTGAATGCCCATGTAACACCCACTCCTATCAAGATCGGAGACTCTACACTCGAAATTGTAGACGATTATGTCTACTTGGGACAAACGGTCCAGTTAGGTAGGTCTAACTTCGAGAAAGAGGTCAATCGTCGAATCCGACTCGGCTGGGCAGCGTTCGGGAAGTTGCGTGGTATCTTCTCGTCCAACTTACCGCAGTGTCTCAAGACGAAAATCTATGACCAGTGTGTGTTGCCACTGATTACATACGGGACCGAAACGTGGTCGCTCACAATGGGCCTCATCAGAAGGCTTAAAGTCACCCAAAGGGCAATGGAGAGGGCTATGCTCGGAGTTTCCTTGCGTGATCAAATCAGAAATGAGGAGATCCGCAAGAGAACCAAGGTTACCGATGTAGCCCGAAGAATAGCCAAACTTAAGTGGCAGTGGGCAGGGCACATTGCTCGCAGAACGGATGGCCGATGGGGCCGAAAAGTTCTGGAGTGGCGACCGCGAACCGGAAGACGCTGCGTTGGAAGGCCTCCCACTAGGTGGACCGATGACCTCGTAAAGGTTGCAGGGATCCGCTGAATGCGAGACGCACGGGACCGGTCAATGTGGCCACACTTGGGGGAGGCCTATGTCCAGCAGTGGACGTCTTTCGGCTGAAATGATGATGATGAAACACATCTTCTGCCCACATGATGTACGAGCCTAACGGAATAAATCCTGACAATCCGACATATGTATATTAGTCTATGACTACGCACTGTAAACTGTAGTGTAAATACGCCAGAAGTTAGTAAGATTTATGAATATATCTACTTATCTACGAGTAGTATTTAATACATACTATCGTGACTACGATTATACAGCACGCGTACGACTACTACGAGTCACTGTGATTGGCATAACAGTGACGAATTTTCTAATAAAAAGAATTTAACTAGATAATCGTTGATTAAATCTAAACTCTTTGTTATCGGATTCCTACGTTCTTTTAATAATAAACCTAAATGACGAATTAGGCTTTATCGATCCCTAGATTTTATGACAAGTGGGTGAGTCATTGGGAGATTAGTCATTATTGAATCTGCATGGTACAAAATAAATTGGGATAAGGGCCGGAGAATGACGATGATGATCAGTAATGATCAGTGAGTAAAATTATGACATGTTATATTTAGTCATATTAAAAAAAAATAATATTATTAAAATATACTTATACATTATACATTATTATTATTTAAATAATAAATAAATATTGAAGAATTAAAACATAAGACAAAAATGTATTTTCCAGCTAGCTTTTTTTTTTTTTAGCTTGGTAAGATCATCAAATGAGTCCTCCCACCCAGGGCAGAGCGGGAGGGACTGTCAGATTGTACTGACTAAAATCTGTTTAAGTTTAGTGAAAGGCCACAATGTCTTCGCGAGGATTTGCCTGTTTAAGTCCTGTTGGCTCAGGACCCGTACAGTGAGATGAAAATCAACGTTGCTGACCAGCCCGAGTCTAGTTTTTGGCCCTTTTTGAAAACAGAAAGCCCAGCCCGAAAGGCTCCTGTCTGAAACCTTTCTTAGTCAAAGAGATGTCAGCAACGATGTAGGGGTCTGCAAGGGCCGATGCCTGCCAGGGCTGCGGGACTGTTCGAAAGAGATACCGTGGCCCTGGAACACAAAGGGCAAAGAAGGAACATGTATGGGTTTTAGTCAGTACAAGTTTGACACTCCCTTCCACTCCGCCCAGAGTGGGGGGGGGGTCATTTGATGATTACCCATCCGGAAAAAAAAAAACCTTTCATAGTATTGTTTTAGCGTCCTCTCATCACGCCCTACTAACTCACCTATTATGCTGAATATTTTTTCTGAAAAACCGTCTGAAAATCTTCACTGTACCGAACTCTGTTCTAAAGATATCTTGATTCTATTTCCATCGACATTACATTCCTACGTCGTCTATAATTCGTAAATGACGAATTAGAAAGGCTTTATCCATCCCTAGATTTCATGCCAAGTGAGTGAGTCATTGGGAGATTCGTCATATTGATCTACAAATATGAACAATAATGTTACTAGATAGATAAAAAAATGTTATATCATAATATTATGATACAACGTGTGACTAGTATTATCTAAGTAGAGTTTTCCTCAACAATCAAAAACCTGTCACATGGATGAACCGACCGGATGGAGTTTCAATCAATACCTTTAAAAATCTATAGGTACTAATATTATAAAGCTGAAGAGTTTGTTTGTTTGGTTGAACGGGCTAATCTCAGGAACTGCTAGATCGAATTGAAAAGTTATTTTAGTGTCGGATAGCCCATTTATCGTAAAAGGCTGTATACTATATAAACAACACGCTAAAACTAAAAGGAGCCGTGCAAAAAGAAAACAAGTCAGAAGCGGCGGGTGAAACCGCGGGGCAAAGCTTGTATATTGTATTATAGTCAACAGTTTACCAATGAGGAATAGAGTGCAGTATACTAGGTGGTCAATTAACCGTGTTCGAAACAACTAAAGCCTGCCCAACTGAAATGGCGCTGTGGGCAGGACATGACTGCCGCATGCAAGACAAATTGTGGGCCAATGTAGCACAAAACTAGTGTCATGTCAAAAATCAAAATCAAAATATTTTATTTCACATAGGCCTCGATGGGCACTTATAAAACGTCGACAAAAAGGTGCACGGTTCGGGTTGGTCGTTTCCTATGGAGAAGAACCGGCAAGAAACTCCATGGTTACTCTTGTCAAATCATTTGGTGTTACAGTATTATGGATACAGCATTTGTACTTAAGTATGGGGGAACAAAAGTTAACAAGTAGCTGGGAATCTACAAAGCCTACAATGTCCACACATTCACAAACAATCGATAAAAAGAATCTATACATGTATCAGTGAGCCACGAAGGAGATGGCGAGATGAACTGGATAGATTGCATCTGAACTGGAAGGAGTGGAGAGAGGCCTTTGCCGAGGCGTGGGACAGAAGAGATTAGGAATAATAAAAATCTTTAATAATAATAATAACTCAAAGATAAGCAAATCAAGTATCTTGACTTGGCTCACGAGGTTGTCGACATGTGGGATGTGGACTCAGCGATCATTGTGCCGATAGTTGTATCAGCCCATGGCTTAATTGCCAAGAGCCTCGACCAATACCTGAGGAGGCTCTCGTTAGGTAGCTGGATCAAGGGCTTGATTCAGAAAGCGGTACTTCTGGACACGGCTCGTATTGTTAGGAGGTTCCTCTCTCTGGAGCCCTGACCGCCGGTAGCTTGGACCCTGTTCCCGATACCGGTGGGCTACAATTTTTTATATTTTTAAATGTTTTTTATATTTTTTTTTTCTAAAGAATATTTAAAAATGTAATTAATTTGTATGTAAATAAATAAAGGAAATAATAACTCAAACAAACAAACTGGCACAAACCTAGAGTATTAGATACGAATGATCGCAAGGAGGTATGGCAGGGCAAGGAGCTTGACGGACGCTTTTACCGGGCTTTACATGGACCCGATGTAGATTTCTTAGCGTCCGTATCTTGGCTGCGCTTTGGTGACCTATTCGGGGAAACCGAAGGTTTTGTCTGTGCAATAATGGACGAAGTTATGATGACGAATAACTACCGGAAATACATTATGAAGGATGGCACGGTTGACATATGTCGGGCATGCCACCGTCCGGGTGAATCGATCCGACACATTATTTCTGGATGTTCTCGTCTGGCTAACGGAGAGTACTTGCATAGACACAACCTCGTTGCCAGGATTATCCACCAGCAACTTGCTTTGAAGTACAATCTTTTTTATATTACTTTGTATAGAAATATTTAAAAATATAAAGAATATGTATAGAAAAGAAATAAAGGAAATAATAACTCATGATAATAATCTCGTGAAATCCGAGAAAGATAAGCAAATCAAGTATCTTGACTTAGCTCGCGAGGGTATTAACTATTGGGAAAAAAATGTCGCGTTCGTTAACACTGTTAACCAGTAGAACGCATCATTCCCAGTAGTTAATAGTGTTAACCACGGGGTATTAACCAGCGGGAACAACCCCTTTATAATTTTGTTTTCAATATCTTCAATGTACAGACATAGGCCTGTTACAATTTTATTATATGTATAGATCATACTACATGTCGTTTAGCATGTCGTTTGTCGTTTGGCGTTAAGCTTTATCAATGCCTAGATTTCATGACAAGTAAGTGAGTCATTGAGAGATTCGTCAAAATAATCTATAGATATGAACTTAATATTATGATTTAAGGTGTTCCTAGTTTGATTAAAAAAATGTTTTAATCTTTAACACTCAAAATATTATGATACAATGAGTGAGTAATATTATCCCATGTTTTAATTTATAATTAATTGTATTAGTATGTACATATTTATGTGTATCAATTTATGTTAACAAAATAGTATTTCTCTTATTTTTTTTTGTACTCTATCAGAATGCTGTCCTATTTGACCCAAAGATTGACTGGTAAACAATGCCTTGTGGCATTAAGTCCGCCTATGTACCACTCTTGTACATGAAGTTTAAATAAATGAATTAAAACTTATTTAAAGAAAGTTTTACTTAGCAAGGAAAATCTGTCGTCTGAACAGCCGACGGTATTGAGTTTCAATAGAATACAAAGCCAGTATATACTGGTTTTGGTACACTGCCTACAGTATGCTTAGTGCGAGTTTTTTTTACGTATCGAGCGCGTTAACGTTTATGCAAATTAGTATGGCGCTGGGTAAGCGACAATTCGTGCCGCTAGGTGGCGGATACCCAGCGCCATACTAATTTGCGTAAACGTTAACGCGCTCAATACGTAAAAAAAACTCGCACTAAGCATACTGTAAAGTTATATTCAATAATAGTTCACAGTTAGATATTATTAAGTTCGCTACCATAACCTTTTCTATACTCACAAGTTCTCTATGATGCCTTTTTTAGTTTTATATTCTGCAAGTCTTGGGGGGCCTGGTGAGTGGTGACCCGTAACACAGGTATTGTATGCCTATTTCGGGCACCAGTGTCTCCCAAATGTTTACGCTGTGTAATAGATTTAATAATTACTGTTCATTGTAACGCTTGTGATGAGAAAATAAACATTTTTTTTTTTTTTTTTCGGATGGGGAATCGTCAAATGAATCATCCTGCTCTGGGCGGAGCGGAAGGGAGTGTCAGGCTTGTACTGACTAAATCACATCCATGTTCCTTCTTAGCCCTTTGTGTTCCAGGACCGCGGTATCTCTTTCGAACAGTCCCGCAGCCTCTCTCTATAATGCTTCCATCTTACTTGGCCAGTCTCCGTTGAAATTCGGAGTACGTCTCCAAGATATAGAACACGCTCGGGGTGTCTCCAGATTACCTACGGGCTGTTCATACTACACTACACTACTCTACAGTTATTCTCTTATGTAGTTCTAACATCTACTTAAACACACACAATATTGCCACTGGAATCATATCAGGCGCTAAGAAAATTAAGACACAAATGCATTTTTACTACGATTTTTTTAAATCTAGGAAAAAGTTCATTTGTGAAAGTATTTTAATTTTCACTTGTAACAATAATACGTTAAATACCTAAGTTTCGTATTAATGTCAAATCAAGCTATACATTTCCAGTACAACATGGCCTGGCTTTGTACAGATTTCCCGTAAAATGAGACATCCGTATATACTGGTTTTCTACAGCCTGATTGGTTGTCAGGTGGTCAGAATCGGATTTAATCATTGATCTATTTAATGTCAATGTCAATCAAGAGCCAAAATATCGTTGTAGATCTGTACTTCTGACTTTTTTATCATTAATTTCGCCAAAAGAATGTCACTGTGGCTCTTTGTTGTAATAGTATTTAATAAATAATCATAATGACAATTCATAATACTTACTTAACTCTAAACCGTGACAAAATACCGTGACCATCCATTTGAATTAGTTATACCGTTACCTTTAATGAAGACTTTATTTCATATGATAATTTATCCATAACACGCGTTGCACGTCTACTTAACCCCTAGGCCACGAGCTGCACAATTGAGCTACACGCGTCTTGCGACAGCGACTGCGGAGGAAACAGAATAAGTAATAAATAAGTTGTTTAGGCCATGTCATGAGTAACCGTCATGCATCTTGCAAAGAGATGGTACTCATACGTGCACACATATTAATTGACACAATTCGCGTCAAAAGTCGTATCTCCCAAGGTTGTGAAGTGGCATAATGGGCGTATTCATTAGCCATTCTGCGTTAAAGACACAATATAGTGTATTTCAATTGGGTAGGCCATTAGCAAATTTTTGATTGTAAAAATCAATTCCAAAACGTATCTTCATGGAAGAAAATGGGCAAAAAATATCTCTATGGTTCCTAATTTTACTTTTTTTTGTGCATTGGACCCCCAGGGGTCGTGTAATGACTTAAGTTAGTATCATTTATCTATGCTTGAAAATTTAAAGCTTTTTTCCTCTTCGATGACTCATAAAATTATTGTTTGAATACAAATATGATGCTGCAAAATCTGATAGGGCTCAAAACCTGCCGTGAGTCATTCTATTAAAAAAAAATTAGCACTCGAAAGTATGATTCATCATCGTAAAAGTGATATTAGGTTCGTACCACGGTATCTATACGCTAAAATACATTTAGATCTTGTTATCATAGAATTGGTACCTGTGTGATACACCTGCACACTGAAATTTTATGAGTCATCTTTGTGTACATGAACCAATTAAATACCTGAATTTTCTTTAAGATTTTCCTCTTTTCTTTTTAATGACAATTATTACTGATGAACTCCTTTTAAGTTTTACTTTTTAATCCATAACTTCTGAACACTTCACAGTATTTATGTTGTAACAAAAACTTGGTAATTAAGCTTAAAGAAAAACAGCAACACCCTTAAAAATAAATGAACTAACCGTACCTATATTATTTTATTTACGGGTATTTAAGTAAGCAATACTTACACACCTGTAAAAAAATATTCATTCAATTAACCACTTTTTATTTTTACAATAGCTAAATAGCTACTACTTATATAACTGATAGCTTTATCTTACCTAAAAACGTCGTGATCCAGTTATAAAAAAATCCGTGTCTTTATTTTTTGCGATAAAAATACTATATATTACATCCAAATGTTTAGGTAGTGCGAGTTGATAAAACGCGCAGGTTTTCAATAGACAGTTACCATTAGTTCACCAACATTGTAGGCCGTAGGGTTACTTTCAGTACTGCCAAACATTTACGTGGTTTTACGTTAAAAATAAAAGTTTTGTTAGTAATAAAATTACGCATTGGATGTTATTAGTGATCAAATTGTGAGTATTTTAAATCAGTATTTTGAAATTATAGCTATAATTATTTTTTTTAATGATTTAAAATGATTATCTACTTATTTATTTAACTTCATTGGAACGGACGTTATTTACATTGAAACTATAACCTGAAATTCAGATGCGTTTTTTTTTTAATTCTTGATCAAAAATCTCCTAGTTTTTCTCACAAAGACGTTTTGGTGTACACTTAGTTGAATGTATTTATCTCTTCCATATATGGGTTTTCTTTGTGCAGAAAATCATGCAGTGCATGTCATATACATTAATACTCAGCAGTTTGTAAAATCAAGTCTATATTTAAAAATGTGTCTCGATTTCTATGCCGGTAATTTAGACATTTTTAGCCACAGAATCAGAATGTTTATTTGTTAAAATAGGTAGTTACAGAGTGTATAAGATGTTACATTCAACAGATCCATAGTAACTCATTTATGTAACATCTCATATACAATAGTATAGTACCTAATAGTATTCAAATGATCAAAATGACGATATTATTTACATACAATTATTGCTAGGGAAGGCGGAAGGATGGTCAATATTTTCCTAAAAATGACATAAATAAACAAACAGCTTTGAAGGCGGTCCGTGGCAGACCGTAGACGTTTAAAAACTTTCGAAGGAGAAAAGTACGAGTACAGACACCAGCACATCAAGCTACCTGAAACTGTCAATTTTTCCCAATCAACCTTGAACCTAATACTTTAGCGATAAAGTTGAAAATCTGTTAAAGAAATTTGACAGATTGTAGTAGCTTGAAGTGCTGGTTTCTGTACTTTCGGCACTACCTCGGGGATCCGAGAGGTCTTGCGTTTATTATGTTACACCTTGTATACGTACACGATGAAAATTCAAATATTTTACAGATTTTTTAGATTCACAAAAGCTAAAATACTCATACAATATGAATCTTAAATTAACTATGTATAATAATGTTAGATGTGTATTACGATTATCCTGTATCACAGGATGCAGGAGCTGTAATCATATGCTATACTCGTATGTAGGACAATAGTTTTTTTTTTTTTATATACACCGTGGTTTTTTACTAGTCTTACAACGCTAGCCCACTTCATGTATCCAATGACTACTATACACTCATAAAAAAATGGTATTTATGGGATTTGAATAATATAAAAATATTATTAATTATTATGACGCATGACGTAGGTAGTTGAAACACCCTGTTGTGAGCGATGATCTATTCGCCTCGTGCGCTGGGTAGGTATGTTCTACCGTTTGACACGTAAACATTATTAACAGGATGTTTCATAATTCTAATGTGTTATTTATTTTGCTTAGTACCTATTATCTTAATTAATGGTGAAATAAAAAAATAATGGCGCATAGTGGTATTTTATGTCCGATTATGAGTGGACCATCTTTGTAAGCTGACTAAAAAGTTGCGGTGTATTTAACATTAGAAAATGACAAACTTATTTTAATTAACAAACTCTATTAACTTAGAACTACTATTACAGGCAAGCATTTGCATCAGTAGAATTATATACTAGGTAATTATGTGACGAATTAGGCAAAATAAACTACATTATTTGACATAAGGAACCAATAATATTTGACAAATACAAATGTGCACGTATACCATATAAAATGACACATGAAAATATTGTTATATGTTAGTCACAAATATTGTGCATAGTACAAGATAAGCCGCGAACAACTACGCGCGTATCTGCGCAGTTGTTAGTGAGAAAGTGTTCAGCGTTGATGCATAACGTTGATCTAAACAATGCGACGCCATTTTCTATTTCATTTCTAATCTGACGTCAATATAATAACATCATATTGTATCGATATCGGGGGTACTTATGTCATCATTGATTACAACAAATAAGTAATAGATTTCAAATGTAAATAGTTAATATCGCTTGCTTTTATTTCTCTGTAAATATTGATCTAGCACGTTTTTAATTCGATACTGACTTATATTTTGTGTAGATACTTCATGCTTTTGGGGATACGGTAGTTGTGTTATTATAATGTCGCATGAAAGTCACTTCTTACGTTTCAAGAACTCTACAATAATTTTTGTTATTTTGAAATTGAAATTGTTATTATATGTATTCAACAAACGTAGTTTAGGAGATCATTAACGTTTTTTTTTTAAAGAGATTTAAAAAAATAAATACTTCTAAGCCAAAACTCAAGATTTAAAGACAAGATCAATATTCAGTTACAATTTACTTCGTAATATCCACTCGCTAACTAGAATATTTTCCTGTATGCGTGAAAGTTTTAAGGAATTTATCATATCCAGATATAGTTTATCAATGCAGTGTTAATAGATATATCTTATTATTTATATATTTATACATAGTGTTTTGTCTTCATTATCGAAATGTGTACAAGAACGGGTTATTGATTCACATAGTACAGTTTTAACCTATAATAATAGATATAGTATTTCAGACCATCTGTAGCGTGATTAGAAATGATAAAGCGATTGCGCTGTAGATGAAAATAGAAAGCGCTGACGTCGGTTTTCCATAGTAATCCTTGTAGAGTTGGGTAACGTAACTTGATTTTCCACCATAATAAATGTAGAGTTAGCTGTCAATAGAATGGTTCATACCAAGACAAACGAATTAATATGACTAATTTGCTCGCGTATAATTAGTACCGGTCATCACACTTTTAATTACGACATACGAACTATTGAATTGGCTCATGTTTTATTGCGTACGTAAACCTCCGAATGCTAATAGACAATAGATTTGTACACAATAATAACTAGTGATAGTTTATCGACGTCGTGAATCGCTACAACAACAATTGTTTAGGGCACAATGGACGCTGTGTGTTGCTGCGCTATTGACCGTTGTTGCATTACTGCTGTGGTGTCGCGGTGTTGGCTCTAGTTTTACAACAGCCTATCTGTCTTGCAGCGATAACGGCTACCGCGCGAGTTGACGACTGCTGGTTTGACAGCTGACGGCCATGTGGGGAGTGGGGGAGAACGACCGATAATCGTCGGCGGAGCAGCGCCAGTCGCCTGCGCAACGCAGTTCGCCTCCCCGAGCCAGCGCGTCAGGCCGCCTCACGCGCAACTGTTGCGCTACCCTCTTTGTTTACATCGGACGCGTTTCTTTGTTCAAATTAGCGCGCGATGGATAAAGTGCGTTCTGTTGTGTTATAGTTATTTCTTGTGTGTGAGTGAAAGTTTTCGAACATGGCCAGTGAACACTCAGAGTCGCAGGAGACCAACTCCACGTCGCTCGTGGAGGACTCGCTCAACATATCGTTTGAAGACATCAGCTACACGGTGCGACATGGCATCTTGGCGGGAGGTAAGCGAACCTTCACACTATTACGAAGTTTGTTTACATGAGTTTCTAATAGTAGCACCCATTAAGCAAGATTATGATACCCACTCATGTTATTGAATAATACACTTTATTTGTTATAGTTTAATGATATGCGTGCGACGTCTCTACTGTTGCGATGTTTTGTTAATTCCGCTCCCTTTTCAAGATTACAATTTTAAGTGTACCAATTACGAACTGTATAGATAACAGCTTTTAAGATTTGTAAATAAACGTAACCTGCTTCTTAATAAGTCTAGTGTATATTTTTATCAAACTTAAGCAAACAAAGAAATATCATCATTTCTTCAAACAAAAATAAGGAAAATTATTAAATGCTAACACAACCTCTGTTGTATTTTAAGCTCAGACCTTAATTACATGTGGTAATGGCACTTCAAATTATTAAAATAAATATATATCACATAAAAAAGTACAAATGGTTACAACTCTGTGTCCTTCGCAAACAGTTGCAAACATGACCTAGGGCGGAAAACAATCAAAGATCCGCTAGTGCGTGCTACAAAAACGTACATTTTAAGTAATGCATTGTTTAGTTAAATTCAGTAGAATAAGTAGGTACCTATCTAGTTGCGCCCGAGTAACAGTATTAGATTCAGGTTAAACCAAATAATCATTAATTCCCATCCAGAATTTTCCGTCGTGTCTAAATTTAGAGACACCCTTATCCCTTATGTACTGTTCCTTTGGTATATTCCTATAATCTAGTAGAAACTATTGACAGACCCACAGACATTCAATATTTGTCTGTGGGTGTGGGCAGACCCGCCACAAGCCACAACTAGCAACAACTATGCGAAGTGATAAAAATAAAATAAGCTGGCCTTGAGTCAGGGCGCTGACTTTATATTGTGTTTCAATCTTACAGCTGAAGATTAGTTTACAGCTGAAACTTCATTAATTAAAACTATACTAAGGGCCTATTTCGCGATGTTCAAATAGCCACTACTTACTGAATACATTCAAAAATGGAACATAATTTGTTTAAAATTATCTGCCAAGTACGTTAACGGGAACTTAATCGTAGGTGGTGAAACGGTCCTTAGTGTTAAATAACATCTAGAAGAATACTTGTTTAGTTTTCTGGGTACCGTACCTCAAAATCATCCTAAATATATCAAATTCAAGACCCTCTCTTTTGAGGACATGTCACAAGAAAAGTTTTACTTATGAATTTAGATGATTGAATTCATTTTTAAATATTCTATACAAGACAATTCAAAAAACATTTAAAAATATAAATTAGTAGCTCACCAGCATCGGGAACAGGGTCCGAGCTACCGGTGGTCAGGGCTCTTGAGAGAGGAACCTCCTAACAATACGCACCGTGTCCAGAAGTGCTGCTTTCTGAATCAAGCCCTTGATCCAGCTGCCAAGAGAGCCTCCTCAGTTGTTGGTCTAGGCTATTGGCAATTAAGCCATTGGCCGACACGACTATCGGCACAATGACTCCTGTACTGATCGGCACAATGACTCCTGTACTAATCAGTACATACAGGCCAGCCCAAATTGTCCCACTGTTGGTCAAAGACCTCCCTCCATTCCTTCCAACGGTCACAATTCTGTGATGATTGTTGATAATCGAACAAAACATACATGGATCGTGGAAATATGGTATCGCTAGAAAGAGAGACTATACTGAGAGAGGTCGACCTGACCCTAAATAAATTGGAAAAAGGGCAGTTGAACAGTAGGTATCGTATGCCCAGCTGTGGGTATAGTAAGGTTGTGAATGTAAAAAAAATGTTTAAGATATCTTTCTGGTTTCGATCAGGGTTTTATTACTAACTAGCTGTGCCCCGCGGTTTCACCCGTCGCTTCTGACCTGTTTTGTTTTTGATCGGCTCCTATTGGTCATAGTGTGATGTTATATACCTTCCTCGATAATTGAACTATCCAACATTAAAAGAATTTTTCAATTCGAACCAGTAGT
This sequence comes from Noctua comes, assembly GCA_963082995.1. Taxonomy (NCBI): domain Eukaryota; kingdom Metazoa; phylum Arthropoda; class Insecta; order Lepidoptera; family Noctuidae; genus Noctua; species Noctua comes. The sequence continues at coordinate 10,864,406 of OY720277.1, read as the reverse complement.
TCCTGAGATTAGCGCGTTCAACCAAACAAACAAACTCTTCAGCTTTATAATATTAGTATAGATTACAACATCTTCACTACATCGCATAAAACAAGTCGCTTCCCGCTGTCTGTCTGTCCCTGTGTATGCTTAGATCTTTAAAACTCCGCAACGGATTTTGATGCAGTTTTTTTAATAGATAGAGTGATTCAAGAGGAAGGTTTAAATGTATATATTGCACCCGTGCGAAGCCGGGACGGGTTGCTAGTATTGTAATATTAATAAAACTCACTAGGTACCTATTCTGTTGTCCAATTGGTTGACAGTCCGCATTATCATTGAACTAATTCTAATGATATGACAACAGAGCAAAGTTTGTCCCATTATCATAACACAGGGCAGCGGCGGTATCGTGTTATGCACGAATCCCCCAAAATAATTTCAAATGAAATAAGCAAACAAGATGGTTTTGGAAAACTAGTGGAGATTAGCCAATTAGAATTTAATATTTAGCCATAATATTTTTATATTTTTTATATATTTTCTTGTGAACAACTTTTCTAATAGTTTTTCTCTGACTTTAAATAAAATATTGAGCATTGCTTTCATACGATGCTTTAATAGAGCTTTTTTCACTGAAATTCGCGATTTCTACAAACAGATGCAATATTATTTCCTTTATGTTCTATTTTTATGTTGCTATCGACGATAACGATGGTTATTTTAAGAAATTGAACATAAATCATGTTTTAGACATAATTTATCACTTCACCATGAACTATGGTTCCCGGAAGAACCTAGCTTCTACTAAAACTACATATTGATAAAATATTTGGCACATTTGAACCTTCAAAGATGTGTGTTATTCAACAACTTAGATTTAATAACAACGAAGTGTTAGAAATAGAAAGCGCGTGTTTATTTCTCGTTATAGATCGAGTGTTCCAAGACAGTGGAAGAATGTAGTACCTCCCTGATATTCATTCCCATAACAAAAGCCCCCTGTTGTATATTGTAGCGTTTTTTCGTTTGATAAATGACGTGACGGCACGGTTGGCGCAGTGGATGAGCAATTAGCTGCTGCGTGTCGCGGGTTCGATCCCCGCACGGAACAAATATTTGTATGATCTACAGGTAGTTGTTCCGGTCTGGCTGTTTGTGTATGTGAGTTTAAATGTTTGTAAACGCACCCAAAAACATGAAAAAAAAAACCATAGATTTCTCTTCATTTGGTTGGATCGAAAATATAGGAATAATGGGAATTGAGCTTCGGGAAAAAGATATTTTATTACGTTCTTTTGTTACCCCAGTACTTTTGTTTACAACTACAGTTATATTCTGGTTTTTTTGCACATTTATTCACGCATCCTGCACATAATCCTGGTTGGCATGAGCTGTATACAATAATCAGCCTTTAATGTCCTCACTGCTGGTACATAGGCCTCCTGTGTATGAGAATCTAAAGACAGTGTGCGACTCAGAGACCACACTTGTCGACATGGAATCTGCTCGCGTAAACAGATAGCTTTTTGACCGACTTGAGTCGGCTTGAGCCGATTCACGTCGATAATAATTAATCATTGTGATGACTCCCGTAAGGGTCATTGAAAATTAAGCTTTGTAATTAGTTACTTGGGCGTATGAGTCATACATTAGTATAAGTAGCATAACATAAATAAATAAACACAAAAATAGAACCATGGTGTCACAAATTACGATTGTCAAATCATACGATATCTGCAAGGTCTGCGATAAGGCCTACGAACCAATAACACATACCTAGTTCGGTGCAAAATGGCGGAGTGACTCAGTTATAATCAATTTTGACAATCATTTTTGTAGATAATTGTTTGAAACCATGTTTTAACCATAACTAAATTCAAGAGCGGGCGATAAGCTGAGTAAAGTTGGTGCTTATTTATTAATGTTTTACATGCATTTTAAACGATAAATTATAATTATTATGATAATAAGTTTTGAGTGGAAACACTCTCTAGCGGTTCAAAGTTTATTTACTACCTACTAGATTCTGCCCGTGACTTCGTCTGCCTGTTTTAATTAATGTAATTATTTAATTACAACGGTTGTCTTTAACCAAAATTATAAAAATAAAAGAGATAGTTATAACACATATTAATATACAAAATAACAAAGTAAAACAAAATTTTAAGCGGAAACATAAATAAAAGAATAAATAATAATTATAATTTAACATAAATCACGCGTACAAACAATGCCTAATTTTATTTATTGTCATATTGTCGTCACCACCTTTTTATAATATAGTTGTGTTTATAATATAATTTTATAGTTATATAAGTCTGCCATTGCTAGGCAAATCACACAAAATGTACCAAAATTACTAGATTTTTTTAACAATGATCACTAATCGCATGACCAATGATCGCTATAGCTAAATCTGTTCGTAGCAACGCGATGCGCCTGCGCCTGTAAGTAATCGCGTGATATCCCGAATCATTTTTTTCTTTATGAGATATATCCGGTGCTTGTTAGAGTCTTCCTTTTCCTCTCACACAGTTCATACAATTGCGATCCTTTATATATATATTTAGCTTGCCTACCATATAACACGCCTGTAATACCTAAATGGGTAGGTAGAGAAAGTACAGTACGACACCAACATTTCGCCATTTGGTTTAAGTCACATGTCATACGGGGCGAGCCTATTGCCAGCGATCGGGCTCATATTCAGAGTCCTGCTGCTGCTACTGACAAATTCCAGGTAGAAAAACCTAAAAAAGCGCTGCCCAGCCAGGGAATCGAAGACCTCATGCAGTGACGCTTGCGATCACTACACCAAAGAGGCAGTCCCAAAACTACAAAACAAAAAAGCGATGCTTACCTAATTGGTTAAAAACTCTTTTGTGCTATTGCGTATTATCTAAAGAAACATCCAAACGCACCCCATTGTAAAAATATTGTGGTTTCTAAACACAATATTTATGAGTGCGTTTTCAAAAGAACAGCCGCTTATTATCAAAACGTTTGTTGTAAAATAAATAAAACAATACTTTTCTGTATACTTAACGGTACAACACAATGTAAACAACGAACCCACGGACAGCAGGAGCAACAAGCTATTTTAGATGCAAAAAGTTTCAGCCGGTTTCTCGAAAGAATTGTATCGAACACATCCTTAACTAAAATCAAATGCTTAACTAAATTAATGAAAAAATTAATGTCACACTGTGTGACATTAATTTTAAAACACACAGGTGATAGGTATCTGATCACCGTCTGATGATCAATCAAGCGACAAAACCTTAAAAAAAGTAGTTAGGAATGGTGCTCACATAATTTTTATCCGTCGGTCCGTCCAACTCAAACATAAAAAAAAACTTTTTACAAAAGCAGGCTTAAGTGATGCCATACTTGATGATAAAGTATGGTACACTGTTATTACAAGTTAATTTTTAATGATCGACATCATGCCGATTGTTAAAACATCTAAACAATCCTACACGTGTTACGTGTAGTTATTTGTAATGTCCACTCTGTACTGAAGAAGCCGATAACTTTATTGTTATATTATATCTTTATAAACAATCATTAGCTATTAAAAGAACTATGCTGAATGTATTGTTCTGTACTCATTGATGAACGCACTCATTGCACTTGAATTTCTATTGTCATAAATACATAATCCGCGACACGATGACGTACATGCATAGGGGTGCATGTATAGCTTGTAAACATGTACCTTTTAAGTAAATATTTATTTCTTTATCAGAAAAGTAAAAACACTTCGTGACCCAAACACACGACAAAACATACAAGGTGTAAACAGACCCTTCACGAGGCCGTCAAACAAGAATTCTGTACATCAAACTAAGTAACTCTACTTTTTAGAGTTTGTAGGACTCAATGGTAACGCACTGAAAACATTGTGCTGATGGATGCACTGAATGGTACGGGGGTCGTGGAGGTATGAAATTTATAACATTAGAAAGTTGGATTTAAAAATTAAAAAATTAAAAAGTTGGAACTTAAGTGTGGTCTAGAACAAAAAAATGATCTCAGTGACGGAGAGAACCAGTGCTTTTCGGCTTCGTTATGGGTACTTTTACACCCATTATTATCATTTGCCTAGCCTTTTCAGAACTATGTTGGGGTCGGCTTCCAGTCTTACCGGATGCAGCTGAATACCAGTATTTTAAAAGGAGCGACTGCCTATTTGACCTCCACAACCCAGTTGGTGCTGGGCGATTCGATACCCAAAAAAAACCAATTGGTTACTACCTGTAACGTCTATCAAAGATCTACAAATGACAGCCGGGACCAACAGCTTATCGTACTTTCTGAGGCACGGAGGAAACTCTGTATGTAATGGGTGTTCACCTGTCCACGGACTAACCTAGGCAAGCGCGGCTTAGCCTAAAGATCGACCCAAATGGCTGTTGTTATTAGAGACGAGCTCCTCACGACAAGACATAATATAGGTTCTTTTTTTGCCATGGAACACTTTTTTTGTGTAGCCTACATTGTGTCCCCCTCCTCCTCTTACTACCAAACCCACATCTTGAGCGATGTCTGACCTCATTTGCCCCACTAACAAGGTCCCGGGGCCTTCAATGGCCTAAAATAATATGAATCACGTTAAAATTCTTAAAATGTTGACAGACGCAGTCACTTTGTGCCATTTTAGGCCCCCAGATCGATCCTATAATATTTCAAAATTCTGCTGCATACAACTTCACAGTTGATGGCTAGTTAACATTACCCAAAACGAATCCCTTATCGTTACTGTAAACGTAGTATGTATTTGTTAATGTTAACTATTCGAATCGAGACGAGAGAGTGCTACGCTTTACGCTGCGTTACAAAAACTATGCTTATTATTAGTAACAGCTGTAAGAGTGGTCTGTCACATCTGTTGATAATAAATTAGTGTAGTTTTTAAATTAACGTAGTTTAGCTGACTGTGTGTATGTTAAACCCATGGTTCCAAATTCTAAATTCAACCTCTAATAAGTTTAAATCTATACGAATAAATAACATTGAACTGTCTGTTTGTTATTTCAAAATAACAGATTTTTCTGAATGCATATGAACGTATAGACGGTACCTACTTATCACAAAACAACATAATTTTAAATTTTTGTCTGTCTGTCTGGTTGTTCTGGCTAATCTCCGAAACAGCTGGGCCGGTTTTGACGGGACTTTTACTGGCAGATAGCTGATTTTATAACGAGTGACTTACTTTTATTTCAGAAAAAGATTAGGGTTCCGTGCAAAAAAATTAAAACCTTTTAAATTATTAACAAAATCAGATCCAACTAAGGAAGTCATATTTTTACAATAATTTCATGCGGACGAAGGTCGCAGGGGACAGCTAGTATATAAAAAATAAATTGTCAAGTTTCTCTTAAAATTAGGAATTTGCGTCTATTGTAGCTGTAAATATGTTATTTATGTGATTTTATTGATAGCATTTCATATTTAATTTGAATCAAAATAAACTCTAGTAGTTTATTGACTGGTGAATGAATAAATTTTCTTATTATTAAGATTCAAGTTTTACTCTCGTAAAATCCAGCTTAAAGACTACCAGAGCGAATTACATTCATTAAATAAAACAGTATCCACTTATTTACAACGTACACCAACGTTGTAAATAAGTGGATGCTTATAAAGAAACTACTTATCTTGAGACAGGCCCTTCAGTTCCTTTTACAACACTTTCATCTCGTTTTATGGTTTCGATCTAAATCGTTTCAAGTTACCATTGAGTTTAAGATTCTCCTTAAATTAAACTTTTAACTGTTTCATGTAGAATTAAATTGGTTATTTAATTAATTTTTTGTGTTGCTGTGACAAATTGTGAAAACAACTCTGGTTAGGTGCTTCTTCTTCTTCAATCGGACCCTCATTACTGAGGATCGTGGTCACTGGACCCCTTTATACTGACAATCCATCGACTCTGGTCCAAAGTTGCCTTCATACATGCTGAAATTTGAGGACAAAGCCTCTTTTACTTGGTCGGACCATCGTGTTTGCTGCTTAGGTGCAACAATACTGAGTTTCAAAATTCCGACTTTATGAACAATAATCTTGACTGTGCCAACAAAAATCGTCATACATACAATAGATGATAGACGATCCTTACATACTCTTTTTGCTTTACCGTATAGTTTTATTTAAAAATGTAAACAAATGACGATACTACAATTTAGCGACGTGTCACATATGCCATAAACAGGTATAATACCTTCCGCAGCAAGCCGGTACGTTTCCGTGTCCGTGTTGCTAATATATCAACATATAAGCCTGTTTCCATACAAGTTAGCTTCCTTTTAGGTGTACTAGACTTCTAAGACTCCATTTTGAATCTCATTATTTCTTTGCAACCTTAGGACAAAGCATTCATCATGAACACAAATTCGACTTGGAACAAAAACATATAGGAAATAAAAAAATGGAAATGCAGTTAAAAGCATTATCGTTTGTAAAGATATAGCTCCGACATCAAGATTAGGTGCTCGTTAATTACGTGAATATAAGGTAAGATAAACCATAACCTCAACATAGTCTAGACAAATGGGGTATCATCTACCAGTCCCAAATACAATGACGTGTGGAGCGCCTCTGCAGGATATGCCCCACCTCCTTTCTTGCCCGTCCTGCAAAACCACAGACCCAACAAAAGAGCTATGCAGGTGGCTAGATACTAGTCATATATTATTAGAGGCAAGCAAAAAAAGGAGAAGAATAAAAACAACAACTTTTTCGAGTTTACTCATTCAAGATACTCGTACATTATTTTATAGAACTTTACAGTAACTATTGTAAGAAAAAATCAATCTGGATTAAATAAAAACAGTTTTTTGTAGCATAATAAAAATACCGAACTTCCTTATGAAGGGTGTCAAGTCCTAAAGTTCCTTCACTTTTTTAAAAAAATAAAGTCATAACTTCAGCTAATTCATACAGTTTTTTCAACTTCAAAACAACTTTAAGTTTTGTTGCTATGGTTTTCGACAATGTTTGTTTACATTCCGTATTATTTTAGCTAATTCACTAGTCACCTTTGATCATATTTTATCATTGAACTTTTATTATTATTCTAAATTACCACTTATGTGCCAAGATATTATGCGTCAAGAACGCCGATATTGATGTAATACCCACTTACTTGATTTAAAAGTAGCACTTCAATTCAATCTTAGTGTGTTTATGCACTGTAGAATGGTAAGTTACAAAGTGATATATTTTATTTGTTATGTGTGAGAAAACTGCATCAATGGGGGAATGAATAGTTTGCAACATTTTTACCACCTTATGTAAAACTATCTCGTGTAACATCTTGTCTATTGGTGAAGTGTGCGCTGGTGGCATACAGCCTTCATGTCCTATCACCACACCCACTGCATTTTGTATAGTAATAGCATTAAAAATGAAAATATTTTAATTCACATAGGCCTACATGGGCACTTATAAAACGTCGAGGAAAGTTGCACGGTTTTGGATTGGTCGTTTCCTATGGAGAAGAACCCGCAAGAAACTCCATAGTTACTCTTTTCTCTCTACTCATTGTTTAATCAGTAGACCCCTTTTTTTTTTTTTTTTTTTTTTTTTTTTCGGATGGGAAATCATCAAATGACCCCCCCCACTCTGGGCGGAGCGGAAGGGAGTGTCAGACTTGTACTGACTAAAACCCATCCATGTTCCTTCTTTGCCCTTTGTGTTCCAGGGCCACGGTATCTCTTTCGAACAGTCCCGCAGCCCTGGCAGGCATCGGTCCTTGCAGACCCCTACATCGTTGCTGACATCTCTTTGAGGCGCGCGTGGAACACGAACGCGCCATCGACACGGCCTGTCGTCAGAAGACGGCCGGACGGCGAGCTAGCCCATAGCTCGCCGTCCACAGGCCCGCGCCTACGGTGGCCGGGAGCCACCACGTGACCCCCGACGCCCAGGGCGTCTCCCGCGGCGGCTGGGACGTGACGTTCTTTCCCTCTCACGTCCCGCCACCTCCTTCACTAGCATGACTGTTTCGCAGAAGGAGGTGACGGCTTCCCATTCCCTCTCGCTCCGGACCATGGCTTGAACCAGGGCCGGACGCGAGAGATCGCCGCCGCCGATCGCCGCAACGAGGACACGACGGTGCTCCGCCCAAGCGGGGCAGACCTCCACGGTATGTTCCACCGTGTCCTCCGGACGATCCTCACAATGGAAACACCCGGGCGTTTCCTCCCGCCCGATCCGGTGCAGGAACCTCCCGAAACAACCGTGTCCGGTGAGGACCTGCGTCAGGCGGTAGGTGAGGGCGCCGTGGCGCCTCTCTAGCCACTCCTCAAAGAGGGGACTTATCGCCACTATGGTGGCGTGCCCTGCACGGGGTTGCGACAGTCGCTCACTCCATGTCGCCATGAGAATCAGTAGACCCCTTAGAAGATGTTAGAACGAGTAGACATATTTAAGTCTAGACACTTATAAATCCTTCCTAATTTTTTTCATCATAACTAAATCCATACTGTTCTGGACTGTCACTAGCCTACGTGGCTCATAATAATGAAATAGTCAACGTATGTACTTGTTGTAACAGGCATATCCTTTATCTTCAGACCGAATAACCAAGTCATCGTTCCATTCGAGACAGTATGCGTTATCGTAAGAGAAATATAGATAACAATTGAAATTATTTTCTTGTTGTGTGTTTCAAACGCACCAACAATATTTTTACTTAAGCTTATCCCGTTTTTACCATACATATAATTTGCCAAGGGATGTGATCTCTAAGACTATTATTTAACACGGCGTCAAAACAAATTAAGAAAGTAAAAAAGAAAGCAAAACAATTTATTTGTCGCAGAGACATGACGTGCATACAAAAAGACAAAAAATTAAATAAATATTAAATATACAACGCGTAACAAATATTTATAAATACAACGGACAGGTTAAACAATGATATGAACATGACAGTAATAAGTCATTCCTACCTAGATACCTTTCGGTTCCCAATACTCGGTCAGTCTAAACGATGCTCTCATATGGGCAAACGGGCACCAGCAAGGTATGCCCTTTTATGAAGAATGGTCGTAATATTGTATTAAGCTATTTACTTAAGTTTCGTTTTCTTTGTTTGTTTTACCTTAAACTATCACTACATAGAATAAAACAAAGTCGCTTCCCGCTGTCTGTCTGTCCCTATGTACGCTTAGATCTTTAATTCTACGCAACGGATTTTGATGCGGTTTTTTTAATAGATAGAGTGATTCAAGAGGAAGGTTTATATCGTCCCCGTAGCGCGAAAAGTCACTAAGTCCGAAAATGACCAAAATGAGTTATCAATGTCATTAGAATCACATATTTTTTCTCTAAATATGTGTCAAAACGTCATCTTTATAGCTGCTCTCGTTTTTGATTTACGAAATGTGAAAAGTAAGCAAGTCTACCCTTTGGTCCCCAAAGTGTAATGGAAGAATTAACTAATTTAGTTAATTATTTTATATTTATCTAAATTGTACAAAACTCGAAACTAAAGCGACTTAATTACTTTTTCTTTTAAATTATTAATGCATGCAAATGCCTTTAGGTATCGTAAACATCACTAAAATGAGTTAGTGAGTTTTTATCATGTATAGTTTGCTAAAACACACGAAAGCGAAAATTAACTAACTCGACATAGTGATTACTCCCTCTTTATTTTTTAATTACTTGTGCAATACTCCAAAAGCAAAAAGTCACCATCCCTTTTTAATGATTTGTTTTGTATTAAAAGAGGCACATAAGATCAGTTGAAAATGATCATTAAAGTCTTTTAATTATTATTTATACAACTTCGACGTGGATTTTAAGAATAAAGTAAATTTCGCTCGCGAGTTAGTGAGTTTGTCGCTTCAAGAGCGACGTGTGCGGAGCGTGGTGACTTTCATTCGTTCGCGGTTTCATCGTCAACCGACACTTACACGCGCTTTTTACACGGGGTTATTTGTGTCAAACTGTATAACAATGAGTCGTGCTAACTTTTTACTTGATTTATTAAATCAAAACGAAAAAAAACTGTTGTAGAGGTGTAGTTAAGGTCCTTCAGAAGCTGTTTGATTCTGTCATACTCGAGAGAAAACCGCCACAGGCACTCTTGTGGTACTCTTCTTCAAAAAGGGCGACAATGCCCGGCTGAAGAACTAGCTAGGTTCAGCCCACTTCTAAGCCATGTCTACAAGTTGTTTTCAAGATTCATCACGAATCGTTTCGCGCGCAGGTTTGATGATTTTCAGCCTCCCGAACAAGCCGGATTCTGAAAAGGCTTTAGCACCGTAGACCACCTACGTACACTGCGGCAGTTTATACAGAAGACCGAAGAGTATAACCTGCCCCTCTGTTTAGCGTTTGTGGACTACGAGAAAGCCTTCGATTCGATCGAGACTTGGGCTGTACTGCAGTCTCTCCAACTATCGACTACTATCGACTATCCGACTATCGGTACATCAAGGTGTTGAAGGTGTTTGTACAAAAACGCCACCATGTCAGTCCGACTTCAGGACCAGACCTCGGAACCTATCTTTCTGCAGCGAGATGTGAGACAGGGAGACGTCATATCTCCGAAACTGTTCACCGCTGCAGTGGAGGATGTCTTCAAGGTTCTGGACTGGATAGGGCTAGGCATCAACGTCAATGGCGAGTACATCTCTCACCATCGGTTTGCCGACGATATATTGGTCATGGCTGAGACCATGGAGGACATCAGTACAATGTTGATGAGCTCAGTAGAGCTTCCGAACAAGTGAGTCTTAAAAGGAACATGGACAAAACCAAAGTCATGTTGAATGCCCATGTAACACCCACTCCTATCAAGATCGGAGACTATACACTCGAAGTTGTAGACGATTATGTCTACCTGGGACAAACGGCCCAGTTAGGTAGGTCTAACTTCGAGAAAGAGGTCAATCGTCGAATCCGACTCGGCTGGTCAGCGTTCGGGAAGTTGCGCGGTATCTTCTCGTCCAACTTATCACAGTCTTTCAAGACGAAAGTCTATGACCAGTGTGTGTTGCCAGTGATTACATACGGGACCGAAACGTGGTAGCTCACAATGAGCCTCATCAGAAGGCTTAAAGTCACCCAAAGAGCAATGGAGAGGGCTATGCTCGGAGTTTCCTTGTGTGATCAAATCAGAAATGAGGACATCCGCAAGAGAACCAAGGTTACCGACGTAGCCCGAAGAATTGCCAAACTTAAGTGGCAGTGGGCAGGGCACATTGCTCGCAGAACGGATGGCCGATGAGGCCGAAATGTTCTGGAGTGGCGACCGCTAACCGGAAGATGTTGCGTTGGAAAGCCTCCCACAATCAATGTGGCGACACCGGGGGGAGGTCTATGTCCAGCAGTGGACGTCTTTCGGCCGTAATGATGATCATGATGATGATAAAAAAGTCACTATTTATAGCGACACATGCACTGGGCAAAACAGAAACAGTTCATTACGGCATTATTGGTCCATTTAATTCAAAAATATTTAGGGAATGGTCATACTCATATGGAAGTAAACTCCATGCATAGCGCAATAGAAAGACAGCAGAGACATAGCCCTGTTTATTCCAGAGAGACAATATCCGAGTGTAAGTTTAGATACCAGCACGATGGTCCCTACCTAGAATTAAATATTTTAGGAATACGTCAGATAGAAACTACTCCTATTAATAGGAAGAGGAGGAAACAAAAAGAACAAACAAATGGACAAGGGTCAGAAGAACTATTCCAAGACTTGAAAAATTATAAAATATCACAGGGATACTGTTTGCCACTGCCTATTTCAGAGGCAAAAAAGAAAGACCTTAATAATTTATGTGCAAAAGAGATAATCCCACAAGAGCTCCACTTGTGGTACCAATCCTTACCAACTAGTAAAGACGTAATAGATAGAAGATTTTTGTGTTATAATTGTAGTATTTCGTTATTTTTTCGCACAAAACTTTGATAAAACTTTAATTGAATTAATAAAAACAGTTCCATTACTTATTAATGTCATTAATTAAAACCAAACCAACCACACAAGCTTCGTATATTTAGATAGGTAGTATTTACTATACTCATTTGATACACTTAACAGTTAGTTCCACTTTACTTAACTCTAGTTATTTTTCTTTTTAACACTTTCGATCTGAGAGAAAAGTCACTAACTCCGGTCGAAAATTCATTAATTCGCAACTAAGCCAAAGATTTGATAGAAAACAATTAATTAATTTTAGTTTCTTTCCTTTTCTCAATTATTAGAAGTTTTTCATGTATTATAACGCTTATAATATAAACTTTAATTTATTATCTTCAAAATAAAGCTGAAACTGCAAAGATATATAATGACAAACCGAAGTTATGAATATTTATATTTTTAAAAACTTTAACTCTCGATATCTCAAAACTAGGTTTTTCGAGTTAATGACTTTTCGCACTACGGGGACGATATGTATATTGCACCCGTGCGAAGCCGGGGCGGGTCGCTAGTAAAATATAAACAAAAGATTCTTCCTACGTAGCATTATCTTAGTTTGTATTTGAACTATAATGCACATGAATGTTTAATTATGATTAAATTAGAGTCAGAGATCCCTTTTATTATAATTTCAGTGTTTCTGTAATAATTCAGGTTACTCATTATTTGACTGTTTAGCACTTATTTATTTATTTATTTATTTATTTATTTATGTACACACAAAAAACTTAATAAGACATTACAATATATGATAGAAGAGCACAAAGGTACTGCTTATTTCATTAGAAATCTCTTCCAGCAGACCTGCGAGAGGAAAGTAGGATTAGAAAATGTAGACACAGTGTGTAGAAAAGACAAAACAGGAAAATTTAAATTGGATCTTAAAACAAAGTTATACCTATATAAAATAAACATACATACAAATATACACATATAAAATAAATACAAGTCCTGTAAATATATACCTATAATATATATATATATCCAGAATATTACAGTATAGAGGAGAGGTAATGCTCTTTGACTTGCTTTTTAAACAAAAATAAAGTTTTACAATCGCGAATGTTAGGCGGAAGTGAGTTCCATAAACGTACTGCGTGTACAGAGAAGGAGTTAGAATAGAATTCAGTTCACTTAATGCCGAGAAAAGACAAGAATTTATCTTACCTTAGTATAGATAAGTCATCTTTTGGCACTTTGCTGATTACACTTTGTAAACCCAAAGAGCCTCGTCAACACCGCCAATTTCCGTTTTCTACATTGCCTTATCTAGAAGACTTCTAGGTTTTATGAGGTAGTTTCTGTTAAAGAGGTGCTTTACATTTTATGATTCCCTAGTAGATATGTCACCTTTATGGACGACTATGCGCCATTGTGTGTTTAAACAACAATTTTTCTTGTGATTTATTGCGTCTTCCTGCGGATACGGATGTCGTGGGTGTATACTACGAAACTCTTTGCTATAGTGACAGTGGGCGATCGAAATCTTACTTAATGGTGAGCAAATCTAATGATGATACAAGAATATGCTGAGTTTCTACAATCTTTTAAAATTTATTCAATGAGTTAGCTCATTGAATAAATGTAAAAGATTGTTAAAATAGACTAAAATGTGACTTGTTTGCTACTTATTATATCGGTGCCTGACACAGTAATACTAATCTTGTATCAATAAATTGTAATAAAAAAATATAGTACCTAAGTAATAAATTGTTATAAAACAATTGGTAAAATCATTAACTGTACGTCTATGTCCAGTACAGTATATCTTAAATCTTATATATTTTTACCGCAAAGGAAAACCTTTCTTAAAATAACCAGTCCCTTTTTAAAATTCGTCCTCAATAAGATGACACATTTTCCTGTATGTCCCAGGACGCAAAACGATCCTCAACGCGCTATGCGGCACGTTCAACGCTGGTGAGCTGACGGTCATCATGGGACAGTCCGGGGCCGGCAAGAGCACGCTCATGGACATCCTAGCTGGCTATACGTGAGTCTACTTTTTAATTTTATAATCTACATGAGCGCCATTGTTATTTTTGGCGTTCGAACTTCAAATGTAGGCAAGCTATAATTGAAGCATGATAGAATTTCGTCTGTGTTCGATTGTATTTTAAGAGATTCTTAAACCCAATATAATTCATTTAGGTGTGGTTTGCAGTAGTAAAAATACATTGGCATGGCCTAAGTTTATCTTTAAAATGTTGTAAAGTCATACTGAGGTAAAAATATGTATTTCTACGCGTCAACTCACACGTGTGCATTAGGAGACGGAAAGTCAATAAAAGAAACTGCTAGAATGAAGCTATGTCACACGTCTCGCGTAATATGTTTCGCATACTGATTTGGCGATAATACTTTTCGAGACAAGTAAGGCCAATCGGTACTGACAAGATTATCAATGCAATACAATCTTGTGTATATTTTGTAACAATCTGATGATTACAATACAGGAGGTATGATTTCACAATAAAACATCATACACAAGATTAATGGAAACCTATTCGTAGAATAGTGTCGTGCTCACAAAATCTTACATTTCAGAACTATTTATACATAGACCGATACCATGTTAGACGGCACGGTTGGCGCAGCGATTGGCTGCTGCGCTGCGTGTCACGGGTTCGATCCCGTTGTTCCGGGTCTGGCTGTTTGTGTATAGGAGTTTAAATGTTTATAAACGCACCCACGATACAGGAGAGATTCTTGGTGAAGGGCAAAGTTTAAAATATATATATATATATATAGATAGACAAATGTTTTTAACATACAAAGATTTCCGATTTAAAATCTATCACCATTCATCATTCTGTCTCTATCATCTTCAAACAATTGGCAGGAATAGAATGCTTTAATATTAGCTTAGCGTTAAACACACTTAGTAAGTTGAAGGGCAAGTACATTGCGATTATAAATATCCCTAAATAAATAACGACAAAAAAAGTACAAGTGGCCTAAGTAATAAGCTGCTGGTATATTATTATGTGCTAAAAGCCAATTATCTACATTAAATCATTTTAATAAAAAACTATGTAGTAACTCAAACATTAAAATTTGTATTCGCCCACTGTTTGTCGCCCACTTAGTATTTCAGTAGCCCATATTCAGTTTTTTGACACCTTTAATTTGAATTATTTTTCACTCGTTTAATAATATCAATCTTACAATGATAAAAGTTCCTACAGTCTTAGAATTCCTAATATCTAGGTGCTATGCCTGACTACAAAGATGTGCAATAAATTAGACTTTTACATAACGTCAAGTATTTTCGAAAGAAATATGAACTTTGGTCTTTTTGAACGCCTCTCCGACGGTCATTAGGGTCTTTGACATTACAATTTAAAACTACAAAAAGTATTGTCATATTTAATTTCTGACTAATTTTGGAAATAGAACTTCAGGTACACCATTATGTAAATTGATCATTTCTTCCTTATTCGAGAGGAACTCAATGGCCCCTGAAATACAGATACTCATATTTGAACTCGGGGATTCAATTGCTTTATTGTAATCTTGCGCTAATAAAGAATTTATTCAATTCAACAAATTACTATCTTTTACAAAGTTGCATCAACGAAAAGTCTAATTGCGTGAAAACGTGACCACAATCCATCACATTATCTGATAACAGATGGTATTGACCCACAATATCATCAACTGGTACGCTAATAACCGAACTGATAGTCAACACGTCACTAATAATTTTATTCAATGTTCAGGTGTTACAGATAACGCTTAAAATGTAAAACACACATGAAAAAAATTATCTCATGGACTGGCATTGTTAGATATACGGGGTGGAAGACCGACGGGAAAACGGTTACCACGTATTCATTCTGAGCCCCTCCCACATAGAAATCTTTCATCGGTTTAAAAAAAAAAATCAGTTGTCCCATACATTTTGACCGTATTGCACTTTTGTAGGAAACAGCTGATTTTTTTATGCATGATATAATTTCAACGTGTATTTTACATTTTAAGCATTATCTCTAGCACCTGAACATTATGACTTAGCAGCGTTTTACAAGTATTGTGATATCAACCAAAATTATTTGGAAAAAAAGCTCAAGACGTGCATGGTAAATCTTTAATTGCAACCCCTGCTACGTCGTAGCCGCTTGCTACGGCGTAGCACAAGTTTTATTTCAGTTTTCAAGTTCAGGTAAAATAATGCATTACATACGGAATTACAAGTATCCCACGTCTGATATCTTAAATCAGTTTGAAAATTGCACTGTTAAACGTTCGAAAAAAATCCGTTACAGAACGAGGCGTACGGATAGTTTAAGGTCAAAGTTCTTTCATAAAACAATTATTATGATAAGAAGATATGTTTATAGATATGTTTTACAAACAGGCCCTTGCTCAATAAGTACCTTGGTAACTTCGACAGGTACTTTAATACTCGGGTAAGTAGCAATCAAACTATCAAGGTCATATTAAAACTATTTTAGTTCTGGTACTATCTTGGTTAATAATTAATGAAAGGTTTGATTTTTAATTAAATTTAATTGCTTGAGCATTATTTTTTAGTTTAACTGACCTTCAACACCAGTCATTAATTTTACATCTGTGTATATTTTGAAAGAGATAAAAATTATTGCAATTTTATGTAACATTGCACCAGTTCAATGTATACATTTTTGATGATGATTAGTGGAATACGAAGCCCAATTATTTTTATATTTGGAGTTGTATAATGCATTTATAGATATTTTTTAAATAATCACTTTCATGATTATCTTTTACAATATACAGAGTTTGCCAAAAAAAGAGAACTGCTGTCCATTACAATATCTTGTAAATTCGTTGAAACGTTGTATAGGACTGCTGAATATTTACGCGATTATAATTTTCTAAAAAATATTCTGCATGTAAATAACGTCCGCTAATGCGTGATAATAACAATAGTTAATTATGACGCGTATTTCAACACAAGCATCGCGGTCAAGCAGCTAATAGGTCCGTTGCTTATCATTCGTTACGTGTATGTACTTCGCTCCATACATATGTACATATTGGGAACGTATCTACATACATACATACTGCTTTATATAATTTGTATTCTACTGTATGTGTCATACAGGTTCATCGTAACTTATGCGACTGATAGTCAGAAATACTTACCTAATATTATCTCTGAATGTAATAAATACCGCAATAGCACATAGCTTATGTTTTGAACGAGAGAAAAAATTATGTGATAGTATACAATAAACGGCAGACATCATCAGTGCTTCAAGTATCTTTTGAGGCTGACCTGACATGTATTGAAAAAGAAATATGGCTGCGATAGTACCAATTTTGGCCACACGCCAAAAGATCCATGTAGAGCTATACAAATGGTAGGTCAAGAAGACAAGCGGCAATCATGAATGAGCCTAAAGCATGAAAGTACATACAAGCATAAGATAACATGTTATATAAGCGTAGTAGCAACAATACTTGTAGCTAAAATCATACATAACAAATGTCAAACTATGACATTTAAAGGGCCTTTGAAACTTCCGCATTACATTTTTACGGGACATACTGACTGCGTAAACTTGTTTTATATAATAAGCTTTTACCATCGGCTTCACCCGTGTGTGAGTCTAAAATTATCCCAAGGGATGGTACCGGGCAGTAGTGAAGGGTAAATTTTTGTAAGAGGTAAACCGGAGTACATATTTTTAATGTGATTATATTATTTGTCTATACAATACTGACTGTGCCATTTTTCAAAGGTAAGCCAATAGGAATCGAGTTGTATGGAACCTTCGCCACTGGTAGCGGGTCAGGATATAGGATCTACCAGGATAAAACCAGGTTACGGCCTATCCAAGTGCTATATCTAAATTTGTTCAACCGTTAAGGCTTGTAAAAAAACAAACGTACAGTCGCCATCAACTTAATACAAAGTGTCAAATTTTTTCATTAGATTTTGAACTTAACCAACAACATTTTATGGTTTAAAATCGTTTGGATGAATTTGACAGTTTGTGGTAACTTGAAGTCCTGGCGACTGTACTGGTTACTATGAAAAGATAAATAGACAGGCAAACTTAGTTAATTTCGCAATTATTTTAGTACGGATCTCCAACGAAAACTAACTAAACATGGAACTTAAACAATCAGGAGTTATACAAAAACACGATTATTGTAAACAAGTTACTAATGAGGCACCTTTGGCCGGAAGTCATTTAGTTTACCTCGAAGATAACATTTATCTAAAAGGATAATTTGAAAATCGTTGTGCCAAAAATACCTACAAATAAAACTTAGATGGATAAAGTAAACTAGGACGTGTAATTTTATTATGCTTTTTATGAGATATTGCTGTTATGAGGACAAAGATTTTTGACGTGGAAACAGCTTGAACCGATCACGTATGATATTTGTCGCATTTAGTTTGGCGCGGTATCGGAAACGAGGTGAATGACGTGTTACTCGCTTTAAAAGCTCTTTTTGATCGGCTCAAGCTGAGTCCACGTCGATAAGTGTGGTCACTCACTCACCGAACTTAATATTCCACTATTCGTCCCTATTTCACTTTCCCAAAATGTAAATCTTGAACACTAACAAAATTCACAATCTCACAACCAGTGTACTCACAGATAACTTAAACAAAGGTACGGTACCTGTTCACCCTTATACCCTTAGCATTAAGGTTGAAAAATGGTCGACCGTCAGTGAACTCGGTAGCACATAAAACTATCACAGAGTACACAACAACATGTTTAAACGTAACACCAAACAATGTATTATCTCACTGTTGTTGTCATACTGATATAATTGAATACAAAAACAACCGCACTTCGCTACTCTGTGGCGTTACCGAGAACCGGCGACAAAGAGACACGTGTTTTTGCTGCAAAGGTCACTTGTTCCTTTTAATCTATATTATTACGGTCTGTAGTATTGTTTACTTGTATTTAGTACGGTACTTTATTACCGAGTTGGGGTACCTACTTAGTAACACGTTTTCAAGCTTTAACTTGTCTTGAAGAGAGAGTTAGCCATGCTTAAAAATATTGACGTTAATCAACTGGCTTCCTCCTCAGACCCCTTTGCTTTCACGGTTTATATCCCCATTCTTTTAGCAAGATTTAAATTGACTACCTGTTTTTAATATTCTGTTGACTTGCTAAGAGTGGTTCTTTTGCTAGACATTTGCGGAAGTCGACATCCGCAATAAAAATTGCGAGTGGATTTTAGGACACTTCGCTAAAGGATTTCGCAATTACCCAACCAAATTATGAAGTTAAACTGTTCTAAGTTTCATTTAAAATGTACCTCTTTATTTGCAAAGCGCGCGTTTATCAAGTAAATAATTCGTCATAGCAGGAAGCGACATTTAATTGGCTGTGTTGAATTGCACTATCTTGTTTTGTTATATTTTTTGTGCTTGTTTTAAAATACCTAAATAGGAATTAAAAGTTTACCTTATCGTACTATTAAAAGATTTAGTCATTAATTTCATAATTACTAAAATCATCAATAATTATATTAAATTCATCAAAATGCGTAGGCTTTTTATCTCCCTGTCGAATTTTAAATTAATTAATTCGATTCAACCTCTTTAGAGATGAATGACTATGAACTTAAATTGGAACTGGCCACAAGTCGTCAAAATAATGAGAGGATGCCATTAAAATATTTGTTTTTAATATTTTTTCTTTCTATTTGGCATCTAATAATTTTTTTCTTCTTTTCGTGCCTGTATTAGTTTTAAATAATCCTGTATTTCAAATACCAAACTTTTTGGTCTTGTAAATGACGTGGTGGTTTCAGTACAGGCCATGAGCAATTAAAATGAACTATTAATTTCTATCACAGTACTGTTTTGTTTTCCTTGTCGGCTTTTTATTTATTCATCATAATGTAATTAATTGATTAATTTGTTTTACTGTATAACTTACACAAATAAAACAAAATGTGTCCGTAATTATAAATTGAACATTTCTAAACAAATTCTCGTGAAATCGTTCTGCTGTGACCTGTCTTGTATGCTATGTGGATCAGATGAATCAGGTCAGTTGAAAGCAACTATTTATGAGTATTTTATATGAGAATGACCTCCACTATTTATTTTAATTCCCTCTGCAGTTTTCTTAACTATGTTTACAATCATAAAATGGCATAAGTACCTGAATACTACATCCCAACTTTTATTGCGCACAATACTTTTTCTGGCCACCCTATAAACGTGTGCAATCGTGACGCATAATGTGAATGATTTACTCCACCGTAGCACGAACACAACATTGTATTAACTTACTTTAAAACAGCACGTTCCTCACACTACACATAATAGCTATAGTATAACTAACGCGCATTTTCGTTCAACTGCGTTCTAAAGACAACCAAATTACATAAACGTTCTCTTCGACTTTATTACTCGTTATCATGGATGAGTTATGATGGTGATTCTTAACGAAGTAGACAATGTTACTAGATATAGTTTTTTTTATGTAATAGCTAACGCAATAAATATTATACGTAAACTGACTTCGGTGGAACTTTTCAATGGAAAATCAACTCTATCTTAGAGAAGGATGGTTGGTTTTGTACTCTGTTGTACAGAGTTTGTTTACACAGTAACATGTACTTTTCTTTAGGTATTGCAGGTCAACAAAAACTCGTAGCTCTACTTAATCCATTCGTATGGAAATTAGACCTACGTATACATTGCTTCGAATTTTCTTGTCAAATAATGGTAGGCAGTCTAATGCCGGACACTCCCAAGCAGTGCCATCACATCGGTTATCCGCTTTCTACATTCAATACAGGGTGAAAACGGAGGGTCCGTTTACACCCAATATTGGATGTCACGAAGCCGTCAACCAAGCATTATGTACATCAAACTAAGTAACTTTACGCAAAAATTATTGCTGAGTAACGACTTTTTTTAAAAGGGTGATAAATCACTTTTTACGGTAAAACTCAATGTAACGCACTCAAAACATTGTGCTGATGGATAGATTGAATAGTACGGGGGTCGTGGAGGGGTTCAAAGTAAAGTTCTTACATTAAAAATATGTATTTAAAACAAAAATTGTGAAAAAGTTGCAACTTTGACCCCCAATATCTTCGTAACTAGAAGGTTCCCAGGTATGGTCAAACGAGAACAAAAAAATGATCGCAGTGACAGGGAGAACAAGTGCCTTTCATCTTCGTTAAGGATCTTGTTACATCCTTTATGTACCAGCAAGACATACGAGTAAGTAAATAATACATTGTGTTGTGTTTTATTACGGAATCGGTCCATCACAGCGCGTATTTTGCGTGTCTACAGTAGGTCATACAAATTATAGTAAAGTAAAGATTCAGTAGAACAAAGATATAATCAGTTTTAATAAAAACGACACGAAAAACGTCTAACAAGACTGGTAATCAAAGTCGAATCGGGTCAATGCACCACTTCAACCAGTTGTCAATGACTACTCTACGAGGAGCTCAAAAATAAACCAGTTTAGCCACACCATCCAAATAAAGAAGAAGTCGAAAATAGACTTAAGTAGCCCATGTTTATTTATTAATTACCACCGGTATCTGTATGGCAAGGCGTGAAGTTCGATTGAAGAAAGATTTTTTTTCAGTCTCGTATGTTATATGAACCCGATCCCAACATAGTTGGCTAAAGGATAGGCAGATGATGATGTTATATGAAATCAATATTAGTTGGATTTTTGGTAACGGCTTTTGAAGTTTGATTTTGTCGGTGTTTCCTATCCACCACTAAGAAGTCACACTAAAACAAGCTGGGGGCCTAAAATGGCCGCTTTAACCAAATCATAATAGGATAATAATATGAATTACATGATATTAACTGCGTCTGTGACCATTTTAAGCATTCGTGATTCATATTATTATCCTATTATGATTCTGCTGAGGCGGCCGTTTAAGACCCCCTGATATATCTTGGACCAGAAATCATTCATTTCGTAAAGCGGTAAACGCATTAAGTGAGTTTTTGCACGTCAAGCTAACCGAAACTGTCAAATTTACCCAATCAAGCATGAACTTAATGCTTTAGCGATAAAGGTAAAAATCTACTAAATTAATTTGACAGATTGTAGTAGCTTGCAAATGCTGGCGTCTGAACAATCGGGCTTATGTCTTTATTAGGCCAATAGTTTAGTCGAAATCCCCTTACGATCCATAAACATTCAACGTTTCAAAGCGTAACAATATACAAACAATCCAATGCTTGTCTGTAAGCAGTGTTTTGTTTGGGTTACTGAGTTGGACCTCCCTTGTGTGACATACATTGGGCACGTGTTCCGCAAATGTACTTATGTTGTCCCAATTATGGTACCAATGGTAAAACACTATGAATAGCCATGATTTTATGTAACGATAGATGTTAAAGGGCATGTAACAGGCCATTGTTGAAAGGAACTCATTAATTATTCTTTTATTTATTATTCATACAGTGGGCCAGGGTATTTTCAATTAGATATATGATACAGCTAGTGACAAACTAATCTAAACATAGAACTATCTTAAGAAACACCCAAAGGTTATTTGCAAGTCTCCGGGATATCCCAAGATTGCACACAAAGACTTGCATTAAAATAAAATTGAAACTGTTATAAATTACTGTATTCATCATCATCATCATCATTTCAGCCGAAAGACGTCCACTGCTGGACATAGGCCTCCCCCAAGTGTCGCCACATTGACCGGTCCCGTGCGTCTCGCATCCAGCGGATCCCTGCAACCTTTACGAGGTCATCGGTCCACCTAGTGGGAGGCCTTCCATCGCAGCGTCTTCCGGTTCGCGGTCGCCACTCCAGAACTTTTCTAACTTTTCTTTTCTGAATTACTGTATTATTTAGTCGTTTTATCTAACGCCCATGAGCTTTTTGCTATACTTAATCGGTTAATGTAACATTGACCTCAACCTCAACGCTCACTAGGTTAATACTCTCTTACAAAGGTAGATAGGTTTTTATGGATAGCACCTTCCTAAATTATGTATTTGTAAACCCATCATTAGCAAAAAAAATGTTAATCTAATAAGAGATCATTGATCGTCATTAGAACGAATCGAAACGATCATTGACGTCAAGACAACAGGACGAAAAAATAATAATAACATTGGCTTAATGTTAAGATTGTTACGCCATTCAATAACATTCCATTTTTGTATTTGAATCAATTACAGAATGCTAGTAAATAGGCACGATAAATATTTATAGTTTTTTTTTTTATCTTATTCAGCCATTCACCCGGTAACACAGCACTGAGATTATTAAGAAAAACCAATAGAGATACTACAGACCTAAAGCCCTAGCACGCGTGGTGTAACTGTAAACGCAACATAAATACGTCGATATTTGAATAGAAAATACAATTATCCTATAGCTTTTTAACAAGCACAATCAGTAGCATCATAGATGTGAATAAATTCTAAAACATGAAAATATATATGTGAAACGAGTATTTTTAACAGACTTCAAAAAGAAGGAGGCTATCAATTATTCGGATGTTTAATAGTATTTACATTACGTTTACACCGTGCGCTCGTGCTAGGCTGATAAAATTCTTCCTTCTTTTTCATTCAGTTGTATTTCTTTCTACCTAGTCGATCACAACGATCATGATCCGTAGCGTAAGTAATATTAAAGGTAACAACCGGCTGATATCTTAGTCGATCATCATTATCAGCGTTTCCACGTGATTGTATAATGTTTGCATAATAAGTGGCCGTGATTTAAATCAACAAATACCTATAGCTTTACCATTTGCTTGGATAGAGTTATCACATTTAATTAACATATTATTCGATTCTTACCGGTTTCCTGTATTAAGGTTACCTGTTTTGTTTCTGTGACGAGATAATGGTTAATTTAAAAAAAAAACACACACCCTGCGTATTGAGCGTAATTCTGCCAAAATGTCCCCACATCAAAATTTCTCCTATTTTCCGTTGTAATGCTTTTGAATAGTAAACACTGATTCATTTTAAATTTGTTCGAAGAACATGATACAAATTTTACTAAATGTAAACATAAACTATGAATTCTGGATTAGTTAGACGTATTCAACTGAATTTATTCGAGATTGTGAATTGGCTCATAATGGCAAAACCACGTCCAATTTGGCTCTAATATAAATCTCTTTAAAATCCATTCGTTATGGCCAATAAAGATCTCATTTTTGCATGTAAGAAAAATAAAATATTCTGACTTAAGTTTATTTTAAGATGGACTTTAACCATGAACTTCCTGTACCAAAGACACAAAGACTTGCACACACGACATGAACTCATTGTTCACTAATACAACCTTTAATACTTGATACTAACAGATTCCAACCAACAAAACTAATGACTGTATTTATAAATAGTTCATTACCAGTTTTGATAAAATTCATTCGTGGTTTTGATTTGACTTGTGTTTATCGTCTTTAAAATATGTGCTGCAAAGTTGAAAATTCAACAAATCGGAATGTTTTGATTAAAATATTGGCCGATGGACTTATTCGAATAAAGCATTGTGTGTGGAGTGGTAATTCAATAAGTATACTATGTTTAAAAGTAGAATTATTGCAGTAAGATAGTCAGATACTTTCCCGTTTTGTCTTGTGTACTGTGCATTAGTATTAAATATATATTATACATATTATACACGCGCATAATATGGCGCATGTTACGATAAGTTACTTATTTTTATACTGACTTTGTGCCTATGTTTAATTAAAAAAAAAAAAAATAGGCTCTTATTAAAAAAAACTCGTAAAATATCAACCGTCCGTCTGGCCGTTCACACAAACGGTTTACTAACTTAAAAAACTTGATCTAGTAGGCGCGTTGTATAAAAAACTTTTTTTAACACTCTGATAAGTTTAACACAGTGTAGGCGATAACCGGTCTTATTACTCACGGCTTAAATTATGTATTTGTGGCCCCACTATAACATAATGCCTCTTATACATTACTACGTTGGCTACACCTATGTAGTAGTGATATACTACTCTTAAGGTTACACGTATTTTATGAATGTAATTGTAATCCAGGCGTAGAATGTTTTTTTTTTTATAAAAACCTTGCCCCACATTAGAAATTTCTCCTGTATCGTGGGTGCGTTTACAAACATTTAACTTCACGTACCTACACAAACAGCTACACCCGGAACCACTACATGTAGTCATACAAATATTTGTTCCGTGCAGGGATCGAACCCGCGACAAGCAGCGCAGCAGGCAATCGCTCAGCCGCTGCGCCAACCGTGTCGTCAAATCGTCGATTACAAGATTGCTAGGACCCCATCAACATACTGGCCTAATTGTATTTGTTTACTATTATGATTTATTTTTCGCTAATAAATGGTAATAGTACAATCATTCAAAATAACACGCATCGAATATAAACAAGTGACATCAATAAGACAAACAGCCGTCATCACACAACTGCCGTGCGTCAGTAGATTAGGAGATAGAAAACTATCTAGATAGTCCGATTACTGAGGAACATTGTTATCTCTGCATTTTCCACCTTCGACACAGAATTTGTCTTCCGTAATGATCACATAGTCAAATCAGCATAAATGATATTCTTATAAATTCTTCTTAATTGTTAGCATTGCAAATTAAGATAAGATACGTATAAAGGGTGTAAATAGACCCTTAACACAGCCTAAAGGCACTTATTCTCCCCATCTTTACGATCATTTTTTTGTTCTAGACCATACTTGGGAACCTTCTAGTTACGGAGATATTGGGGGTCAAAGTTAGAACTTTTTTACAAGTTTTTTTTCAATACATGTTTTTAATGTAAGATTTTTACTTAACACACCTCCACGACCCCCGTACTATTCAATTCATCCATGAGCACAATACTTTGAGTGCTTTCCATCGAGTCCTACCATAAAACGTGATTTTTCACCCCAAAAAAAAAAGTCAATTTCCAGCAATAATTTTCGCGTAAAGTTACTTAGTTTGATGTACAGAATGCTTGGTTGACGGCTATGTGAAGAGTCTGTTTACACCCTGTATAAAAGAGAATAAGCAGCCGTGTAGTGTAGATGACAAAGGCTGACTACGAAGGATAACAGAAATCCCGCGGTGGAATGCAGAAAAACAGAATAAATTATAGAATTGTTTCAATTGTTTATCATGTTATTTGTAAACAATGAGGAGCAGTGAACTTTAGTCGACTATGCACTCTGTTTAGATACATCTAAACTATGAGTAATAATGACCATGAGTAATGTAAACATTATTCATATACGGTAGTGTATATACGTAGGTACTGTAAACTCCGTAGCTTCAGTTATGTATCGACTTATACTTTCATAATTGCACGAGTAAAATGTGCCATTTTACCCTAATTAACAAAGATTCCTCAAATTTATCGATGGGGAAATTTACTCAGTTTAATAAATAAGAATATTGAAATTTTACTGACAAGATGATTACCCTTATCAAATATAATACTCTGGACTCTGATTACATTCAAACAATTTGACTAGTACCTATTTGGAG
The DNA here is from genome assembly GCA_963082995.1 of Noctua comes. Taxonomy (NCBI): domain Eukaryota; kingdom Metazoa; phylum Arthropoda; class Insecta; order Lepidoptera; family Noctuidae; genus Noctua; species Noctua comes. The sequence continues at coordinate 10,837,996 of OY720277.1, read as the reverse complement.
ATATTGTTAAGTTTACACTACTTCATTTGCATGTTTAATGTAAGATTGCAATAGGAATGAAAGAGATATATAAACCAAACAAATAAACAGACTCACCTAAACACAGCTAAATAAATATACTTAAATTAAACAGTGTTCATAACTTTATCTCGATTTACTAGACAACAATGGATAAGGTAAAACACTTTTTGTTAACATTACAAAGTAAACGTCATCTATAAATAATTCACTAGAGTTAGTTTAAAAGTTTGTTATTTATAGAAAGCAAGGTCCCTTTCTACTGTTCAATGTAAAATCAGATTAAAAATAATCACAAACACTTCACTAATTAAAGACTCTGATTATCTTGTATTGATTTTCTAAGATTTGCATATTTGTTTGGCAATGAAATTCATAAAAAAAAACAATTATAACTTTAAGTAAAAACAATTATAACTTTAAGTAAAAACAATTATAACTTTAAGTAAAAACAATTATAACTTTAAGTAAAAACAATTATAACTTTAAGTAAAAACAATTATAACTTTAAGTTGTTATTGCTTTCAACGAAATCTTGTAAATAATGGAGCCGACTTTTACCTCCGATGTTAATATGGCCAATATTAGGTATCTAAAACGAATAGAAATACATTTCATATTAATTTTATCTGCACAGCATGAATTGACCACTAATAATTACCAAACGACACCTGTGGTTATGTATTTTGTCGCAGAGGCGTATAGAGAAAATGTCCAGATGGGAAGAAGCCCATAAAATGAAAAAGCTCCGAAATGTGACAATAAAACAATTCAAATTGTTTTAAATTCAGAATCCCGAATCGTCGCCGTTGTAATCGGCCATTCTCTTATCACTACCTGGCAACAGTATTTAATTACCAGTCGTAATCGTGGTTATCACTAAATATGTAGATGTGTGTTATCTGTACGTCAGAGCAGTCCCTCACAATGACTTGGTTAATCACTTCTTTGTCTGAATTGTTCCAAGAATCCCTTGATATGTGGAGCGGTCAGTATCTTAATAATTATATTAGCAGACGTGTCACGATTCCGACACATTGCAAGTTGTTCAAACGCTAATATTAATAAACGAGTAATAATTTCGTCTCTGTCATACAGTTTTATGTGAGCAAATCTTCCTAAAATATAATTTCCAGAGATTAGCAATGTTTCCTTTATCAACTACCTATATATAAAGAGACCGACCCCCCCCCCCCTTTATATCCGAAACTGAGCTATTTGATCATACATTAATGCTATAACGATCATATTTATATTATTATTTTAAATGTATTTGTAGTTTATAAATAATCTTGATTTTAATACATATAATTTTTACAAATCTACGTGTTCTGGCCAGTTACGACAGATACTTAATACTCATGTAAACCTTTAAACTTTTTTTTTTGTCAGTCCATTATTTCTAATAGCATTAATTATCATTAATGCTATTATTGATAATCTTAAAAAGTAATAAATTCGGCAAGTTCTCATAAAATGGTAGTTGCCATTACTTTCATATTTCTGTTCCCAAACATAAAACTAGGTACATAATCGTACAAAAAATCATCAGTATTTATCTTAATGCTTAAGATAATAAAGGATTTTGTAGATTAAAAATATTACTAGGTTCCATTGTCTTGCCCCGCATAATTTATTTAAAATATTTATAGTAGGCTTAAGATTGAGATTTATTTAAACGTTTAATTAATAAAGATATGCAAGATTTCTTTCTTCTGAATGGCTTGAGAGGGAATGTGTTTATTTCTAGTTTAAAGATTGTGTTATTTATTCCATCACCACTATGCGACTTTTGTTTCAATCTTTTGCATGTATATTTCAAAAGAAATGTATGTTTATTTAGTTAAATCCAAAACAAATATTAGGAACCTACTTATTATGTTTTTTAACTGACGACTATTTTGCTCCATTAATGATATCAGATAATATAGAAATATAATACTATAATTAAAATAGATTGATATAATAATAAATGTATTCTATCTGTGAATGAATTTCGTTAAATATTCTTCGTGGAAGTAATTAACATTCATCTAGACAAATGTTTAACATTTTTACGTGTTTAGTCTAGAACTCCGTAAGCCTTGTTGAGTATTTTTTTCACTGTAGTATTAACAACATGCCTTTGTTTAGCGAAAAAAAAGTAAATACGTAAATAATAAATAAATAATAGGTAATAAATACCTACCTAAATACTTACAATAGGTATGATGACTATGATGTAATAACAGATTGTAAATGAATGAATTGATTAAATACAAATCACGGTTTCAGCCAGTCAAAGTCAAATGCAAATAGCACGTACGTTTAGGTATTAATAAAAATGTTTTTTTTTTTTTATAATTTCTCTCTGTTACTAAGGCAACAACGGAAGAATTTGTAGTTTGTCAATTCTGCATAATAAATTAATTATATTGATTTGACTACTATCCTCTTAATACCAACAAAATTAATATTTGACCATCTACCGTCAGCCAAAGTAGTCAGTCAACTTGTATCTATTAAAACCACGAAAACTACTTTTAATTTTAAATGATCACTTTTAATGGAAGGTCAGAATTATTAATGTCATTGACCGGCTAACATAACAACTGAGATATCAAATTAATTCGGTTATGAAGTTAAAAACAGATATTTAAACACATTTTATCTTTGAATTACACGCTCTAAATCAAACAAGGCTACAGAATAGTAATTCTCATGCTGAGTTAAGATACAAAGCACTGGAAATATTTCTTCAATACAAGTCCATAAGAAAAAAACTAACATTCTTCGTATACCTACACAAAGGAAGCAACATACAGGACAATTAATGGATATTTCCTCATGCTCCAAATTCTTACATTGAGCGGTGACGGTGAGTCAAAGCGTAGGAGATGAGGAGCCACCGGTAGTACTTACGTTGTTACCATTGTTACTTACCTCTCCTAATGATAATCGGCTTATTGTAGCTGTCATTTTATTATCGTGGAACACGGCACACAGTACAAGCATGTCAAATTGCCGTAGGCTATGCTTTAGACGGTGAACCTTGACGTACAATTTTTTGAAACACGCAATGATCAATTTTAACCGCACAGTCTGCGATTACAACTTGAAAGCTAAAACAATTCTATTTTCATGATTCAGGGGGACATTACTAGCATAAAATGAACGCATACGTCTGCACAAATTATATAGTTGTTCACCCATTGATGTTTAAAATTTGATCGGCCATTTTGAAGTGGTAAATTCTAATAGAGTCGTTCGAAAATGGAATGCTGTCGATCTTGCTAATTAAGATTGCGTAAAAATTAATTCGTGATAAGTAGAGATATAAACTCAACTTCCTAAAGATTTATTTCTATCACCAATCTATATGTATATATACCTACTTCTACATTAGATTCTTACGCAGATATCTATCATTGTACCTAATAGAATTAAATAAATCCTTGCACCTGCTAGATATAAGAAACTAAAGCCCAAATCTATTGATAACTGTCTAAACGCTGCGTAATGTAGGTACCTAGATAAAACGTTGCCAAGTCTTTTTTTTTTTTTAATTAAAAACGTTGCCCCACACTAGGAGTTTCTCCTGTAACGTGGGTGCGTTTACAAACATTTAAACTCACATACACAAACAGCCAGACCCGGAACAACTACCTGTAGATCATACAAATATTTGTTCCGTGCGGGGATCGAACCCGCGACACGCAGCGCAGCAGCCGATCGCTCAGCCACTGCGCCAACCGTGCCGTCTGTCGTACGATAAAGCATTACGCTGTCGTATCAGGAAATTAACTGAAACGTTCACAGGTTAAACTATGAAAAGTAGATATCTTGGTACCTACGTCGTATGGGCTCGACGAGGTCGATGGGATACCTACCAATACCGTATCATACGTTTAGATAAGATTAGATTATCACTTTTAACGTATACCATATTCATGGAATGTGTTATTGATTTTTATTTTTGTGAAGGTTTCTGATAACTTACAGTTAAAACATCGAAACTAGAGTTTTTTAAAGAATACGAGGATAAAAATAGAGGCCTAAGTGCAAAATTCGCCTGAAAGGTTTTCTGCAAGTAGGTACTCAAAGAATTTAAATGCAAAAAGCGCTAGCTATAGTAACAAATGGTAACAGTGCATTTATACAATGTTCAGCTCTTTAAATACAGTACAAATATCAAGGCTTCGTCGTTACCTAGTTTTTAGTTCGTATTTTAAGGTGAATAACTCGAAGACAGCTGTTCAAATATGACATTCGAATTGGTCTCCTTTATGGTTTAAAAACATGTATAATATTATCATAATAAGATTTTAAAAACATTGCTTGAGTTATACAGCAAAAATATTGTAAAATTGAGACTGTTGTCCAATTTACTACAAAATCAACCTTGATGAAGAAGAAGAATTAGAGGAAGTAACAACGACTGCTGAGCATGAGGTCCTGGGTTCGTTTCCCAGGTCGGGCAAAGTGTTATTGGGTTTTTCTATCAGGAATTTCTCAGTAATAGCCTCGGAGTCTGGATGACTTTGCGCCCGTTTGATGGCAGTTGGCTTGCCCCCTATTACTTAAACATAACTGCCGCAATATTGGTGTACTATTAGATACACCTCTGCCTAACCCTTCGGGGATTACAGGCGTGACGTTTTATGTTATGTTAACAAATTACGTTGTGGTTTAATAAAGAACTAAAGATACATAATTACATACCAAAATAGCTTAAGCCTCCTGAACTAGCTCTAACTTGAATGTTCTTTTAATTTCAGAAAACCAACAAGCGGCAGTATATCCGTCAATGGCCGCGTACGGAATGAAAAAATGTTCAGGCGAAGATCATGTTACATTCTACAAGACGACCAAGTCCAAGACATGCTCACAATACATGAATCACTATGCATAGCAGCGGATCTCAAATTAGGAAATCATATAAGCGGTCAACAGAAAAAACGACGCGTAAGTGTTACCTACAATTTCAATAAAAGATTATTTCAATACTTATCTAAATTGATTGCATCACACGTGTTTCTTATCTTTTGAGGTCGAACCATAATAATATTAAAATGTTCACGACTTTTAAATAATCATATCAGTTATAAATGCTAACTGTACCATATAGTTACAAGGGCCTATCGATAGCCAGTTTAAGATTATTGAAGGAATCTAAATAAAACGGTAGATAATCAGTAAAGTCGTTAATTATTTAGTATTTTATTGTTTTCTTCTTAGTAGATTCAATCCTGTTGCTTACAGCATTCAGAAAGACTCGAAAAAGCTTACTGAAGACAGGAGCAAGTTTCTAGGACTTGCTCCTGCGACTATTTATATCATAAAAAGTGGATTTTAATCGCGCCGCTTATCATAATATTTTATTAAAAAGCAAGATGGCGATAGCCTATATCTTATTGTGTGTAAAGCAATTAGCATTACTTGATACTTTTAAAAATAACCACGTTATGCAATTGTAACCGAACTTTTATTTAATTGTATGATAGTCTAATGATTCCTCTTCTTTCAGGTAGAAGAAATAATCGCAGCCCTTGGTTTAAGTAAAGTTAGGAACACTAGAGCTGGCAATCTGTCTGGTGGACAGAAGAAAAGGCTAGCAATAGGTCTGGAATTAATCAGTGACCCTCCGGTCATGTTCCTAGACGAACCGACCAGGTAAATGGCTTTTATATGTCGACTACATACAATATTCAATTGCACGACAAAGAAAAGTAAAGTGGGTCTGTACTTTTTAGTTTGTGGCCTTGACAACCAATAACATCGTCCCACTACTTCCTTTCGGGAGTGGCCAGAGGTGACTAAGGCACTGTATCGTAAAAATACGAAGCAATGATAAAAGTATCAAATGTAGCTGGATAATAAATTCTGCTCATGGCCATTGTAATGGTGAGGATCATCCTTCCTTGGCTTTGGAAGCCGTCTAAATAAAATAATTGCATTATCGTTAATAACCAGTGATAGGAAGGTATATAGGTAGTGCCTATTTGCCTAAACTTCGAAGAACAGAGACAAGAAACGGAGACTTCCTTAGGACTAAATTTTTTCCGAGACATCTGTCCCGAAATTTCGAGACAACACATAAATACATTTAAAAAAAATGTTTTTTGGAATAAGTAACTCGTCTATAATATTAATATAAATAAAATACACACACATTCACATTCACATTCACATTTTTAAATATACTTTAGAAATATATTTCATTAAGATGAAAGAAAAAAAGGTATTTGTATTTTCATTTGTAACTAAATATTTGCACATCATGTATAATGGTAGAATGTAAAGGGACCTCATTAATATTAAGATCATACCACTTTGTATACCTACATTCTGGCAAATAAATGAATTATTTATTTATTTTAAATACCGACAAAATCAAAATCAAAGCATTTATTTCAAATAGACCATTTACAGGCACTTTTGAATAGTCAATGTCGGTCAGTCCAAGAAAAGTGAAGCTAAATTGCACGTTCCAAAGAGTAGGTCTCTATGGAGAAGAACGTGCAAGAAACTCCATGGACACTCTTTTAAATCATAGTATGTGTTACATATAATGCCTTTTTTACACTTGAACTTTAGAAATCTCATTAAACGTAGCCGAGAGTGAGCTAGAAAGAAGATATTTACTTCGAAACGTGTACTGCTTCTTATTCAAACATTGTGATTCATTGTGTATTACGATCAACAAGTCATTTACAAAATGTTCTCCAAAAAAAAATTCAGAAAATTTTATGGTTGTAACGACTGTGTAGTGTGTATGTTATTATTTTATTATGATATATCTAGTCGCAAACTTTAGGTAAATATAGACGAATTACTTATTCCAAATAACATTTTTTTTAAATGTATTTATTTGTTGTCTCGAAATTTCGGGACAGATGTCTCGGAAAAAATTTAGTCCTAAGGAAGTCTCCGTTTCTTGTCTCTGTTCTTCGAAGTTTAGGCAAATAGGCACTACCTATTCCTATCACTGTTAATAACAGTCAACAGAACGCGTTCTGGTTCTATTTGATTCAACTATCTAAAAACTTATCATTAACACCGAAAACGGGATATTTACCATGTTTACTATTCGTTTTGAGTTCCCGATATTTCGGCGCTGTTGCAAGCACCATGATCACGGATAAACTGAAGTTTTTGCGGGGCGGTAATATCGGGAACATGGTAAATATCCCGTTTTTAGTATTAATGATAATGTTAGTGACCTTGTCAGTTTAAAAACAAATCTACAAACTGTTCTCAAACAACACGTTAGTGTCACATGAAAAATCTAAAAGTACAACTTAGGTACATACTACTAGAATACCGTTATCAAACACAAATCAGAAGGATTAGTTGAGGAATTAAATACCTATTTTAGATAACGACACACGATGTTTAGATACTATATTTAATTAAATTGTATTGTTTAAAAGATGGTGTAGTGTTTATATTACACGTGTGCTAAATATCACACTACAGCCACGTTTATAATGAAATGACTCAGTCAGTAATTATGAAATGAATTGTACTGAACTTTGTATAGTTCAATTATAGTTGTAACTGAAATTATTAAGTTAAAACATTTATTTATTACCACGATTAGTGACTCTGACATCATAATTTTAGAGGATTGACCAGAATTACGCTAGACGATCACAAAGTCACACGAAACCGGTAAACTCAAAATAAATGTTAAGTTACATAATATCACGGCTCCTTGCCAAAACTATTTATCTGTTGATATTTTAATGATAACATTATCTTGATAAGAGGTGAGACTAAAAACATTGTAATTTAATCCAATATATGGCATTTATAACAATTATACCTATTTATTGTTGATTATTACAATGTAACGTTCATCAAATCCGGAATGCATGAGTCTTACAAAAATATGAGTGAAACTTATTTTATTTCAGTACATTATATTGTATACTGTAGATTGAATTTTCTTTTTATTGCCATGATAGCCTGACTTTTGAAATATCCAGATATGAAAATATTATCTAAGATATTATTTTGACTGCCTGTCTACTACTTACCTACCGTTGTATTTAGGAATTCTACCTAGTAACATTTAGGTAATGGTTTTTTGGTTTTTCATACAATTCGCTGAAGAAAACTGTAGGTACTTGAGTTTGGAATTCGTCATATTCCTAGAGCAGGCTGCATGCTTTTTGAGGTGTACTTATGTTAGAAATCGTTATAAAATGACTGACATCCGACTGTTTTTAAAAACGAAAAAGAAGTGAATAATCTGAAATAGTCTCCAAGTGATATCAAAGTAGTGAATGATTTAAGTATGAAGAATATTTCGTTACCTTGTTGAGATTGACCCTTTTTCTTGCACTGTGAGGCAACTTTATTTATGCTTATTAACACATAAACCTAAAAAGTCCAAGAAACAAAAACCAAAAACTTCAACCTAAATATGTCTTCTTTCCAGTGGGCTGGATAGTTCAATATCGAAGCAAATAGTATATTTACTTCACCTTTTAGCGCGGCAAGGGCGGACGGTGGTGGTGACGATACACCAGCCGTCCGCCGCACTCTTGCACATGGTGGACCGCCTGTACGCTGTGGTGGCGGGCCGCTGCGCCTACGTTGGCTCCGTGCCGCAGCTGCTGCCATGTTTAGAGGAAATGAACTTGATGTGCCCGCCCTACCATAATCCTGTTGATTTCTGTAAGTATACGATTTGGTCTTGGTCTTAAGAAACCTGTAGTGACTTAGCTTTTTAACACCATCGTGGCACATGAGTAGGTAAACGGAAATCGTGGTGAGCATCACCATTCAGTCGAAATACTACATTTATTTTTTGAACACTTTCATTTTCTTACCCTTATCCCTTTTACCGCTATTCTCCGCTGTCAACGGTCACGTTATCATGCACTTCTTTAACTTTCATATCATCCCTCATACCATTACCATTTATCTATCTTTTCTTGCTGGCTTTTTTAACATGTCTACTTTTATTTACATATCACCAATAACAAATAATAATAATATCTTTTTACTTTATCTTTTTGCTCGGACCCTGTTCCCAATGCTGGTGGGCTACTATTTTATTTTTAAATGTTTTTTTTTTGTGTTACTTTGTATAGAACTATTTAAAAATGTAAATTATATGTAAAGAAAATAAATAAAGGAACATAATATCTATAAGTCACCATGTAATACAAACGCTTGTTACTTATTGTTTTATTTTTCACTATCCACCTAAATCTCTACTACCAACAAAATTAGAGTCATACTATATATTTATACTATATATATATACTAATAATTTATTCGTAGTATAGAAACCAGCATACTTATAAACCGGTCCTCTCATCGGAACCCGGTGTGTGTTGTTTTGGTACTTTTGAATATTTAATATCATAGCAACACTGCAGTATGGAAGGAAAGAAGATTATTTTATGCATACTTTTGTTATTTATTGATTTGACGTATTCTATAATATATGACGTATTCTATAATCCCAATAAGATAGTTTTGAACACCAAACCAACATTTTTTACACATAATGTTAAAGAACAGACGGATGTTTTGCAAAAGATTATACAGAGTGTAAACAGACCCTTCACATAGCCGTCAACCAAGCATTCTGTACATCAAACTAAGTTAATTTACGCAAAAATTATTGCTGGGAATCGACTTTTTTTTGGGGTTAAAAATCACGTTTTACGGTAGGACTCGATGGAAAGCACTCAAAGCATTGTGCTGATGGATGGATTGAATAGTGCGGGGGTCGTGGAGATGTGTAAAGTAAAAATCTTCATTAAAAACATGTTTTAAAAAAAAATCTTGTGAAAAAGTTGGAACTTTGACCCCCAATATCTGCGTAACTAGAAGGTTCCCAGGTATGGTCTAGAACAAAAAAAATGATCGCAAAGACGGGGAGAACAAGTGCCTTTCGGACATTTTAAGGGTCTATACCATATATACTCCCTTTATTCTGTAACAAAAACGCCGATGAACCAACAGTTGTCTAAACACACAAAATTATGGTTACATTCCAGCATTTAAGCGATCATTCATACGAATTGTACGTACTATTCCACTAATCAACTTAATTAAAACGAGTGTCTTCAATTTCAGACTAGCTATATTATTTTTTTTGTTCTATATTTCTTTTTTCTTTTCAGTAATCGAAATATGTGTGGAAAACGCGAGTGACCTCGTAGAGAGCTCGGGAAATGGAAGAAATAAAAGATGGATTTCAGACGTATCTCATGAGACTGATAGTAATATAATAGGTATGTATTATTTAAATACTGATAACTATACGTTAACTTATAATACTAACTAAAACTTGAGTAGAGATCATAATCTATTTATTGTAAATCGAATAAGCAGTACAGAAGTTGTAGATGCTCTAGCGGACAGACAGACATTCTGTATGTAAGGATAGCAAGTACATCTTCTGCGATTATACTACGGTATGCAAACCATGTTGAATCCTTGAACCGATGACTATAACATTGGCACGTCGCCCTATAACATGATACGTACGGACTTCGTTCAATCAGACTGAATTCATTATAAAAATTATCATATTAATGAAAACCCCATACGATGAAGTGATGAAACAAGAATTTTATTGGTATATTCCAAGACTCTACAATGACGAATGCCAATAATATTATTTTAATTTCGATGATTATCATCAAACAGAAATAGATGAAGTTACCACTGTATGTAGCTATTGCTGATTATTGTTTCCGTTTCCAAAGAGACATACTAATTAGTTCGACGGTCGAACAAATGAGAAAAAAAATCTCACTAGTTCGACGGTCGAACAAATGAGAAAAAAAATCTCACTAGTTCGACGATCGAACTAACGAAACGAACTAGTGGGAATAAACGAAAATAAAGATGGTTCATTGAAAATCATTCTAATGTTCCTTGTAAATCCTTTTTCAGAAAAATCTAATTTAGCTGCGTATGACGAGGTTTGCCTGACGATGCTGCCGCCTCCTAAGGAGGACCCCACTAGTAAAATACTATTAGCATTAAAGAGCACCTACACTACGTCGTTTATGAAACAATTCACTACACTCACAAGGAGATCACTATTGGTAAATTAGTCTTGTTTATTTTATTTTCCTGTCTTGGAGTTACTTTTCACCGACTGTAGTAGTAACTGTAATTTTAAAAAGTATTCCGAAATCAAAATCGGAATACCGTAAACCTAAATTCAAAAGAAACATCTCTTTGTGTACAGGCACAGAAAAACCAGTTAACAAAATAATTACCAAATATAAGTAATTCAATGATGTAGTAATCATTTTAAAATTAGATGCTTTGGAGACGTTTCGTTTGCCTTTCATTTCATGTGAAAGCTCTATTGCGAAATAAGGGCACTGCCCGATATCTTTAGCAATCAAAACTAAGTTTTTGGTTAATTTTCTGACTCATTCTCTGGGTATGTATCTAATCTTAAAAATTATCTTCTAGCGTGGTTTTGGTTTGTCAAAAATACGTTCTTATAAGAACTGTACGAGTTGTGCATCCTTCGTCTCCGTTTACTTTCTTTTAAAATGAGTAAATACAAAGTTATAATTATTACATCTTTTCGTTTCCAGACAATATGGCGAGACCCGTCGTTCACACTGATGACGACGGGCATCCACTGCGCGATGGCGCTCTTCATCGGTGCTCTGTTCTACAACATCGGACACGACGCTAAAGACGTGCGCAATAACTACAACTTCTTGTACTTCAGTCTCATGTTCCTCATGTTCACAGCTTTCAGTGCCGTTACTATCAAGTGTAAGTATATTTACTTTATGTAAGTTTAGTAAATACATTATCCGTTCTGTGGTTCTTTCTTAATTGCCACTAGTACTGTCAATGGTTTGATATTGCTTTCTAGAAGGTCTAAAAATTCTGATAAACTTATAGATACCTGAGTCAATGTACCGAAGAAATATTGCATAGGGAGGGATAGTGTTTTTATGCAAGAGTCTTAATTTTAACATTATGAGCACCTGAAGTAGAGTGCAACAAGTTAAATGTTTTGTAATGGTTTCACGTACGCATTCATTTTCGTCGGTGAACTTGAAACAAGGTGTTGGCAATTACATCTCTGACTCAGAACGTTATTAGGTCAAACGGAAGCTATAATTGAATAATTAAAATTTTATTTACACGATCAAACTGCAATGTGTAAACAGAGAGAATTGAATGACCTACTACATTGTTATTGTTTACTTGTGTAAGTGTGTTTCCTACCAATAATACGGCGAAATTGATAGTCATATTGATCTTAAACGTCCACCAATAGACTATTCACTACCGTATTCGTGTTACTATTTCTTTGTTCTTATAACTACTTTGATTACCATTTCAGTTAGTAGGTACAATCTCGCCCAGAAATATGTATATCTAACGCGTTTGTGATTCTATCAAACCTCAAATAACTTCTTCTATCACTGCAATAGTTTTAAAAATACCATTCCCTCCCTCCTAGACAGGAAGACAAATGACAATTCAATTTCTCACTTCCAGTTCCCGAACAAATCCCGGTGATCCGTCGCGAGCACTTCAACAGGTGGTACACGGCGGGAGCATACTACACATCGACCTTAGTATCGACGCTCCCGACTCAGACGGTGTGCACGCTGTCTTACGCGTTCATCGCGTACTGGCTCACGGGACAGCCGAACGAAATACATCGGTTTGCTGGATTCTGTTCCGTACTATTGCTAGTCTCCTATGTGGCGTTGTGTAAAGGACTGCTCATGGGATCATTGTTTAATGTCAAGGTTAGTTGCATCTAAATATTCTCTTAATGTATAAAAATTACTTGTCACTATGTTCGTTTACGTTAATCTCCGGAACCACCCAATAAATTGTAATTTTTTTTTTAATGAGTGTGGTTGGTTCCAACTTGAAAGATAAGTTTTGGACCCGGTGCGGGTCGCTAGTACAGTAATATTTTTGATAACGTAATGTTTATAGTCGTAACACAGGCTACCTCAAAGGATCAAGATATGTGAAAATAATTGTATGGCTTATAAGAGTGTTCTCTCATTTCAGAACGGAGTGATATTTGGCCCGTTCTTTATAATGCCGTTCACGATCTTCTCTGGCTTCTTCCTCCGCTACTACGACGCGCCGGTGTTCGTGCGCTGGTTATTCCAGTCTTCCTTCCTGAAGCACGGCCTCGTCGGCCTTGTGCTCTCCATCTACGGCATGGACCGGCCAAACCTCGAGTGTTCAATATTGTACTGCCACTACTCATACCCCTCACAATTTCTACAAGACAACTACATCGTCGGCGAAAGATTTTCCATGCTATATGTTGCATTAATCTCTATTGGCTTTATTGTAAGTGTATTAGCTTTTCTAATACTAAAAGTAAGGTTAAAGAACAAATGGTAATGTCCAGAAATGAAAATTTATTGAATTAATAATAGCGATTATAAGACGGGATGTGAAAATTTCGGTTTCTTACAGAATATGACAATACAACTAGTCGATTCGTGGTCGCGAATCATAGAAGCATTATTTATTAACCATATTTTAACCAAACGAGATTTTTACAACGCAACGTCGTAAAATGGGGTTCATAGAAACTGCGTGTTTCGATATGGTTTAAGGTATTCCAAAGTTTTAAAATTACACATGATGTACCTAATAGAAATATAATTATGTTATGATGTAATAAACATATTTTAACATACTCTCAAGAACGATGTAAAAATCTCTTTTTTGCAGAATTGAGAAATGTCTATTCTGACATACAAATAGACTGTACATTACAAGATATGATAGACATTCCAATGTAAATATTGTATATTTTAAGAATATTGTATGTGAGATGGGATCTAAACTCATGAATTTTGTCCAATCATCAAAAAAATACGTATTACCAAAAATATTTTCATAATTTTATCAGCGATCATAGCATGCTGTTATGTTCTGTTTTACAAGTTCAAAGAAAATTAAACTGTTACTCGTACCGTAAAGCTTTTTACTTTTATTTTGTCCTTCAGGACATTATTAGATTCTACTAATCAGATTTATCAAAACCTTTCGACAACGTTAAAATGTTTTTGCTTTTCCAAATTTGGTAACTAGTAAAGCTCAAAACTTTCATGAATGGACTAGTAAGAAAGTAACTTTACTCATCAGAGCCAGTGTTTGGGTTAATGTTCAAATCAGAACTAAAACAAATATCACCTCAAGGAGTACTACAAGGTAGTATTTCTGGCCCAACATTGTTTTCGTTTTTTTTTTAACAATTAATGTACACGTTATACTATCTCAAATGGATGGTAAAGCTGTTTTACAGTGCTCAAAAGAATAACAGAACAAAGGGTTACTACTAATAGCGGGATAACAACTAAGACTTTTATAAATGTAAATAAAATGATAAATGACAATGGGACTTTATTTAATTGTTGAGTAAGACACCAGTTTTACCTTTTGTGAATATTTTTTATATTATTTTTATTTAATGTATTAGATTATACATGGGTACAAAAATACTTTGAGGTATCCTCGCCATACTTCGAACATTTCAACATTGTTGATTTATTTTTGATATAATTGTAAATGCTTGGGCGGAGAAGAGGTTACCTGCACGTAGTAAAGCTGTGTCAATAAAATATTTGATATGTAATTAACTGTATCCATTTTTTAAGAAATTTGTTAAAGTCGCAAATTCATCTTTTGCGTTAATTATGATTTTACCAAAGTCTTGCCATAACGTTTATTAGTGTCATATAATATGATAAATGCAATGGCATTTAAATAAAATTAGAATGAATAAGGTATTCATAGATAAGTTTTTAATTAACATGAAAATTAATTCGATGTAACTTGTCAGAAATGCAGCTGTTGTGATACGTACGTAAAAGTTGTGTGAATGTGTAACATTTTTATTACAAAAAACATTGGCACACAGTTAATTGTAAGCAGCATTTTAGTTATTTTTATTCCGTTTGAGTTTATAAAATTATTTATGTGTTGAGCTAAAATAATATCTATGTAAGCTATAGAAATAATCTAAACAGGGCTCGAAAAGGACATAATTAAATGAATGTAGTTATTTTTTTCCTTGCTGCATTTCTGATAGATTTACAACAAATTTTTAGATTGCATAAATAAACGTGTAAGATAAACATTAAAATTAGAAATGTAAATAAATGCGGTATGGCCGTGCGAATAAATAATGAAACTTTGTAATTATTTTATTTTATTTCAAATCACCTCTTGACAGTTATGTTGAGGATCAATCTTCATCATGGGGATGAATCAAGCTACAACTAAGTGGGCCCTTCTTTACGTCACAGTTATCAATTTAAAATATATCACGTAAAAAATGAATACCTCATGTCTATTCTGTGGTGAGGAGAATATCAATGTCCACCAAAACATAATTCAAGAGAGCAATAAACCAGCTTCAGTTTGTTTCTACAGATTGTTGTTGATAAATAATACAGTTATTCCAAATACACTGCCTTGAGGGACACCAAATACCTTAATGGTGTTAAGCTTATTCAAAGCGAAATTAGCTGTATCGAAGTACTTGCATAAGGTGGTCGACGGCGCGTTAGTGTTCCACGCGCGCCTCAAAGAGATGTCAGCAACAAGGAAGGGGTCCGCAAGGGCCGATGCCTGCCAGGGTTCGAAAGAGATACTGCGGCCCTGGAACACAAAGGGCAAAGAAGGAACATGGATGGGTTTTAGTCAGTAGAAATCTGACACTCCCTTTCGCTCCGCCCAGAGCGGGGGAGGGGGTAATTTGATGAATCCCATCCGAAAAAAAAAAAGAAAAAGGTGGTCAGCATTACTTTTGTTTTCAGATTTCATGCTTTATTTTCTATCAAAATGATAGCAAATAGATTCTACAAGTTAGGTACCAACTACAATTTTACTACGTTTTCATTGTAGTAATAAAGTCATAGTAATTACGTTCCACTCTTAACTGAAACAATCGAGGGTGGATGATCTTGCTGTGACACTGCTTTCTTCAATGTTTTTCTGCTTTGTAGAACGTTTTTCGTGCTACTGGCTGTATGTATTACCTACATTATCAGAAAACGCGATATAAGTACGTGATATTTAAATCTTAATCCTTGTGCAGTGAATATTTTACACTAAGTCCAATTTATCGTCAATAATTATCACACAGGACACTATCCAAATTATAATAAGTTAATAAGCAAAGATAAGTAACACTGGCATTATTGTGTATCTAGCGATAAATAATTGTATGAAGATAAATATAACACCAGTCGGTGTTCCAGTGTCCAGTAAAGTCTGCTAGTAGCGACTTGCGCGTTGATACGAACAGAGTCTCGCGGAGAGGAAATCTCGCGGTCTTGTGACCGACGAGCGCCTGCAACGCTCCAATTTTCCAATTCCGCGCTTAATAAGTGATAATCATTACCATCCGTCCCAGTTCTTGATATACCTACTAAACTAACGAAATTAAAGTTTTGAGTGCCGAGATGGATGTGGAAGCAGTTCGCGATGACATTAGTGTCGAAGATGGGTCTTTCATTGTTTACAATGATATTGTGTTTGGCGTCAAAAGTAAATCAAGTAAGTGGCTAGTTGTAGAAGTTACAGTGATAAACAAAATTAAAGTTCATTATAATCTTCCATCTAGTGACCTCATCTACCTAGGTGTCCCTTATGTGTCGCAATTTTAGAATAGTTCGCTTAAGTACCTGTGATGAAAAGTGTGTGAAGGCAATCAAGTTCTTGTTGTACGTTCGAATGACTTAGTCAACAAAATATATTCTATTGCGATTCTGTTAAAATGTTTCTTGACTAGAATTGCATCTCCTTCGGGTTCAATCTTCATTTTGCAGGTGCCCAGTTTCTGTTTATTAAGTGAGTCTCACGTAGGAGGTATTGTTTACTACTCTTTCTCTGTCGTACTACGTTTAGTTAGGATTTCGAGATTTCCGAACATGAAAATTGCATCAGTTAAGAATATATCGTAAGAACTATGTATTAAAAATCACTTTACAAACTCAATAACTACAGAGTGTTTAACCTGGAAGTATTCTAAACAATCTAACTCAACCTTAGACAAAGTTGGTATAAAAATGCAAGTAATTGTACTGAGGTACCATAATGACGATTAACTTTTAATCCACATTATAGTGTGTAACATTAAAGTTTATCTAACTACAGATCTGCTTAACAGCCTAGCCCTCTGACCCCACCGGTTGTTATGAATGTGTGGTCAAGTTATTATTCCTACACGTGTTAAAACTGTTGCAGCCATTGTTATAGTTGCAGAATTTATTGTTTAATTTTTATAGTAAATGTTTCTCCGAGATTGGAGAAATCATTTTTCGTGGTTGCTGGGGAGGTTGTTCAGCAGCTTCCTCTTTCCAGCTAAAACACTAAGGAATTGGCAAAAGGAGCGCGTTGTGGGGACTAACTAGTGTAATTTCTAACTTCGTGACGTGCTGACAATCAGACTAACTAATTCCAATAAATAATTTAACGATTTTGATTTTCATTTATGCTAATCTTAATCCATATTATTTTTACGGAAACCAGCTGATTTCGTGTCGTCACTTGCAAGGAGATATAATTATGTAAAAGTACACGCTTATCAGTTATCGATGTAGATATCAAAATAATCTACAGTAACAGATGCAAGAAAATCACTTTATTATTAAAATATGGAGATTTTAATATTCATACAATGTTTATTATTAAAATATGGAGATTTTAATATTCATACAATGTTTATCACTGCGTACCTTTTCCCAGTAGAGTAGACTCGGAGATAAGGTCAATTAATGAATATTTCTTGCGAACAACATTACATTACTGCATCTCACTTATCAAGTATTAGATAATACAACTGCAATATTTCACTGAATTCATCAACTACTTCACTACTTTGAAACTCTTCGCAACTTTTATGGGCAAAACTTCCCGATACCCTAATGGTTTTTGGATTTACTGTTTGGTGCACTGGGGCCTGTCACTGTGTTTCTTTAGCGTAATATACAGCGTGTACGCACGGCAGCCAATCAAGCTATTCAAAACCAAATTAAGCTCATCTCTCATCGTACGTGAAGCTCATACAAAGCGAAGTCAGGTTATACTGGTTATGTACAGCTTGATGTGCTGCTGTGTGTACCATAAAAGTGAGGTCATATTTCAGGGTGTGATTCAGACAACCAAATTGAATAACTTCCTCCATGGAACCACAATCAAAATTGCGAAAACAAATCAGCTGTCCCATACATTTGGGTCGAGTAGATATTTAAATGATGTACTGGACAGCTTATTTTATTTTTCACGATATCCATGGCGATCCCTTGAAGAAAGTCTGAGAAAGGCTGTCTAGTGTGAATCACACCCTGTAATATAGCCACCAGTGGCGAAGGTTCCATACAACTCGATTCCTACCGGATTCCCTTTGAAAAATGGCACAGTCAGTATTCTATAGACAAAGAATATAACCACATTAAAGATATGTACACCGGCTTACCTCTTACAAGAACTGACCCTTCGCTTCTGATGGCCACACCTTTCTGTTATACGCTGCAGACTTAGTAGGTACCACCAGGGTCGGAATGGGCCGGAACGGCACTGGTGGCTCCCCACAAGCCCGGGCCCGAGACTGGATAATGGTGGATGGTGGATGGGAGTGCAGTTCCAATTATATTCCAATAATATAACAAATATGGAGTTAACAAATCAACATTTTTTTAAAAGGGGAGAACCCTTTTTTAAATATTTTTTTAATATTTTGAAACAATGTCAAATGTATTATAGACTAGGAACTAAAATAATTAGGCTCTCCACACTCCACACTCCAGACAAATTAGCTTTTCTTTAGTTCTTTTATTGAGAAATAGATGTTATTTAATCGACTTAGGGACACAACGTTAAGAAAAAAGCCTCCAAGAGCGTGTGAAGCGAACTCGAAAATTTTACCACCCTACCTTTGACTAGCTAGAATTGTTTGAACCCTTCATACAGGAATTACTAGGTCGACTTACAGACAAAGGCAAGCAGCAAAAGGAAATAAGCTAAAGAGCGAGCGAAGCGAACTCTAAATTTTTTGACACCTTGCCTTGGACAGATTAGAATTGTTTTGATCGTTCATACAGAAGTTACTTGCCAGACTTTTAAGCAAAGCCAAGATTTAAGAAAAAGTAGCGAAGTGAAATTTTGATCACCCTACCTCCGGACAGGTTAGAATAAAATTGTTTCGACCTACCGGAGTAATTTCGGCGACCTATAGACAAAATGAAGGTTCAGGACAAAGTAAGCTGCAAGAGCGAGCGAAGCGAGCTCGAAAACTTTTACATCTTGCCTCGAATAAATTCAGATATGTAATTTGAGATCAAAATGTCTACAAGCTCTATTTTTTGCAACCTTGTGTATGTATGCAATATTAAGGTCTTGGGCAAGGGCTCCTTATTTATTAAGCCTCTGTCTATACCGGTCGATTTCGTGAAAATCCAATAGGAGTGCCAATCCACAGGCAGAAAAAGGAGCCTATATGATAAAAGTTTTTCGCAGGGTTCAAAGCACCGCGCATTTTTTTGAAAAAAAAAAACTTTGTAGCGGTAGTAACACAGACTCATTTTTAGCCTTGAAATATTTAAGTTTGAGAGTGATTCTACTATACGCTACAATTAATTACGTACTTACAAATTCTGTGGTATCAAGCAGAATACGTTTTAAAAACTTAAAAATCCTGAGCCGCGGGCCCTTTATTCTACCTACCGCCTGGCTTCTGGTAAACCCCGCAACCCAGGCCCGTGGGGGGCCCGCGCAGGCTGGGGCCCCGCTGGCTAACGCCACCCTGACTATATAGCCAGTCCGACCCTGAGTACCATTATCGCCGACTACTAGCGCTTTAATATATTTACTTGTAACGCTACCCTCAGGACTCAAGTGTGACCTTCGTTCTAGGTGTATTTCTCTTTGTCTTCAGCACCCAACTCCAAATAGCTCGATTTTTACAACATTCTTCTCTAATTATGAGATTCTTTGTAGAAGTATCGATGATGATGTATGACTCGTTGAATGTTGAACCCGTAGTATGAATCTTCCACGTGACGGCCGCCATTCACGTCAGCGTAGTATTTCCTTTGTTCTTCTTGTCTATGAGTGGTTCAATAATCTGGGGTCGTAGGCCAATCCTATAGCTTCCTAACTTTGTAAAATCGACAGAAAATCTAGCAGTTTGATTTAAAACCACTAGCCAATATTGCACTATTTGAATATAGTATAGGTTTATTTATAAACTGACCTATCTCATTGTTATCGGAGGGAACATAAGCTATGTTTCTATTGTCAATGATGTTGGCTTGCCTTGAGCTAACTAATTACATAAGCCTGGGATACTCTCTACTGGCTCAAAGTCGAATATCTTAATTACTAACAGGTAAATATTTAATAGATTCAAGTCAACCAAAAACTAATTAGAGTTCTCATATAAACCAGTAAGAAATTACACTAACTTCATAACTCGTGGAGTTATTATAATAATATATTTTTAGACTTTAAGGTCTTGTCCGCATTTGGGTATTACAATAACAAACTGGTTGTATTAAAAACGTGTTTCCAGCTTTTAAAGTTTAACACTGCATGTGATTTAAATATTTGAGCAGCAGATAGGTATTTTACATCCGTTTTGGAAACCGCATCATGCACAGGATTAGCTCAACTCACAGACGCGCATGTTTTAATCAATGTAGTCACTTTTATTTGTTGGTGAGTCAACATGAGATGCATTTATGGTTTTAATACATATTTTTCACTACACTTTCTGGAAAACTGGTTCTTATCGCACTACGATTAGGTTCAACATGCAACGTATTTCACAGACGTGGATTTTTAATATTTTTCAGCACATGTGCGGAAATAATAAATTCCACAGATAACTAAACTTATACTAAGTCCAAATGGGTTCAATGACTACAGTCGGCGGTGATTGTTTTTTTTTTAATCTCGTCTTTATGGCGTAAATATTTTTTGAGTATTTAAATTGTGTTTATAAATAATTAATTAATAATAGTTTATAGATAAACATGATTATTTAAAACAAATATTTATTTTTATGAACAAATTAACATTTATTTGTGTAAATTCAAAATATTTGAGTATTTTTTTTTTACCCGACTGCGGCGAAGCCCAAAAGGAGGGCAGGCGGGGCCCATTCCATTTTCATAATTTTATATTCAAATGGGCCCCGCCTGCTTCCAACTTTTGTTTAATTTAAAATGTGCTTATTTTTTGCTTTTCAGTTTTTTCAGTCGGGTTTTTTATTTTTTTTTATATTATGTTGTTTAGCGGCATCATACCTTTGCTTCTTCTTCAACCTAGCGAAAGCAAAGCGCGGAAAAAAAGCAAATTAAATCATAGTTTCATAATAATTCCTGACAAAAATACTTTCCGTTCTAATATTTTATTTCTTCGAAAGTGTATTGAAAAACGTCGTTTGATACGCGTGGGGGATTTGTTACTGCAGTTTTCGGCTCCCTAGCAACCTCGTCTGCGGCTCGGGTGTTAAATCCGCCTCGAATGCAATAACAAAGTTTCCGGACTTATATCAAAATGATATGATCAAATATTTAATTAAGTCTAGAATTTTGTCATTTTTGCTTTCAACCAAGTACAAGATAATAAGAGAAAGGCTTCATCCTAATAGTATTTATTCGTAAAATAATTTGAAGGAACTCGTCGATCTTGAAGTAGCTGAATTGGGCGGAGTTTGAAGGATATAGGAGGAACCTTTATTACCTTTTCTACAGTGTGCCATTGTCGTCAGGAAAAATTGGTAAATGTGCGATTGATAATAAGCATCGTGAATTCTTGCTCTTAAGGTTATGAGAAACAAAAAATCATAACCATAATCGATATAGGTAAGGCAAGTTTGCAAACATTTAATTTTGTGTACAAACCTTTCCTTGATCTACATTTAACCGAATCAGTTGTTTTTAAACCGTATATAAATGTGTAGGTACCTTATCGGTTCCCACTTAGGTGTGTACCTACTAATCGAACTAATTTTCACTTTAATCTCTAAGAATACCTTAGATTGGAGAGTAAGATCTCCTCAAACAATAATATAAATCAACATTATTCAACCAAAATCGCTTCCCCTGCTAGCATCACATGAATCAGCGTAAAACTTCATCCAAATATTGAAAAAAAAATCAACACTAAACCGCAATCACTTCAAAAACAAATCGCTATTATGTTTAATTAGTAATCAAATGTATGTCACAGTACAACAAGATAATTTGACGGGTTTGTTGAGAACCCTTCTCTACCACGAGTGTGTACGATGCAAGCGGTACATTCATACCGCGACTCAGTCGTATAGCCGCCTGCGCATTCATCGCACGCGCAAACAAATCAATATCACGATCGAAATAAATCATAGCTTTACAACTTACAAGTGCATTTAAAATCCTAAAAATGGATGTCGAACTTGGTAACCCTGATGAAGTTAAACTAAAATGTGATGTGTCTGTGTTTTCGGATATACACTTTAGGATTCCTAATGGTAATGTTCTTTTTTTAAGTGAAAGTTTTCTTTTGGCGGCAATACGCTGTTCGACTTGCTATGATGTAACTCTAGTGATTGCGGGTTACTTTTTCTTATGATGGCTGGGTTAAAATATTCATGAGTTAAAATGTAGCTGGTAAAGGATATACGATATTTATATCAAGGCTCCTGTCTATAAAATCACATCCTTTGACGGAACATGAAGGCGCAGTAAATTCGTTTACTTTGACGATATTTTCTTAATATTTCTCATCATCAATGAGCTTATCGCTTTCTTCCATACCTTGGAGATTATCCGGGTCTGTCTGTTGACATACTCGTTTGAAGGCATTATCTGCTTCACGTTGTGCATCGTAGTTGGTACGTTTGGTGATTGACCAGCATAAATGTGCATTTCAAAACAGGTAAACAGAAAATTATTCAGCAATATTAATGTCATCCATTTCTAGTCAAACAAATTTTAATTTATATGGTTAAATAGGATAGATTAAATCTTATCGTTTGTATCGATAGATCGGTACTTTTTTACGTTAGAGAAAATCGTTATTTTAAGCTAGTCTCTAAATATTATTTTACTGAGAAGAAATATTTTTGGATAAAAGTTTTTAGACTATCATGGTCACTAGCATTGTCATTAACACTAGAAATGGGTTATTTAAATATCCCGTTTCGATTGTTAATGGTAATTTTTGGATAAGGTATAGATTTAGCTTTTTTTAGAACATAGGCATTTATTAAAATCTGGTTACACATAAAAGAACTGGTTCTTTATATATATTTTTAAACATTTAATGCTAAAATATGCAGACCATTTCTACTACTGATTTGTGTATGAATGTTTTAGGAATAAGAATGTTCTAGTAGGAGCTCGTGGCTAAATAATAACAGCCGCTCGGATGGCTCTTCAGGTTAAGCCGCGCTTGCCTAGGTTGGTCCGTGGATGGGTGACCGCCCATTACATACCGAGTTAAGCCGTTGGTCCCGGCTTTAATTTGTAGATCATTGCCAGTCGTTACAGGTAGTTAGTGACAACCAGTTATACCAAGGGGTATCGTATTACCCAGTACTAACGGTGGTGGACGTTGATCGGCAATCGCTCCATGTTAAATACCGGTATTCAGCTGCATCTGGTTAGAATGGAATAGTTATTTATTTGTGAATGATATAGATAGATGATTTGTGTATGAATGCATCCAACAATTGTCAGATAATTTCAGTTTCAGTCTGTTAATCAATCATGGCGACTACAGTCTGCCTTAGGCGCTACTTTCGTCAGAGGGTCGACTTCTTGAAAGAAGTAGACATTGTTCAACTTCTTGACCTTCTTGATCTTCGATGCTTAGAAGTTGGTTGCACTAAGGGTCCCTTTTCACCACCTACGATTAAGTGCCCGTTAATTTACCTGGCAGTTAATTTGAAACAAATTCTGTTCCATTCCCGAATTTATTCGGTGAGTAGTGGCTTTTCGGACAAGGTGAAACAGGCCTTCATTTTTCTTCCCAGCTAATATACTAGGAATTAGTCAAAGGCGTGCATTTAAGGGGACTGTTTTATGTAATTTTGACGTTGGAAACGTGCTGATTTTCAGCCTAATATGAATAAAAGATTTGATTTGATTGTGAATTTGGTTTTTGGGATGTTAGTTGCGCAATTTTGATATTATTATTTGGCACAATTTTAGCTAATTACTATATCAGTGGAACGCTTCATCTGGTTATCATTTCATTTGAGGCCATATTTTTTATCCCAGCCTTCCTACGTAGGTCACATGTGACTATTATCTCCAGAAACGATAGCAACAACGTCATTTAACCACCATTTATCTATTGTTTGAGTTTACGAACCAATTTTGACGTAGTATAATGTAAATTATATTTAAAAGTTAAAAAATAAGAAAAAGGAAGTAACCAACAATGTGAATTCCTTTAATTTTTATATTATTTAACTTAGACAAATTATATAAAAAATCTGATTACATTACCTTAAATACCTTATTATTAATTACAAAGTCGTTACTTTTGTATAAATTTTCCATTCATTTCCAACGAAAATTTTTAATGACTTGCAAACGACATTTAGTTCTGTAAAATGTACCAGACTAAAAATTAAAATATTTATTACGCCATACTGGTCCGAATGTGATAATCATGTTGCTATCCTGCAAAAATCCCAAAATAAATATTCAATAAATACAGAAATAAAAAATAAATATTCAATAGATTCTTAAAGGTGGTTGGGAATCAAAATCAAAAAAAAAATCAAAAATCATTTATTTCTTCAACATAAGAATTTTTAAAAAACAGAATTAGTGATTGGAGCCTCCCTTTAAGCAAGTAATGCTTGTATTGGGAGACTCCGCTCTTCCATACCATTTCATTATCATTTTAAGTAAATTCTATCTTTATTTCTACACGGCTTTATCACATTCTTTAACTCAAAAAAAAACTCAAAGCATTTATTTCAATTAGACCATCACAGGCACTTTTGAATGTCAAAAAAACAAAACATTCAGTACAGTCACAGTCACAAGGCATAATAACTTGAGAAAGTAATGTAGTTGCACATTCAGAAGAATGGGCAAGAAACTCCATGGACACTCTATATTGTTACAAAGTCTTGGTTACATCATTAATGTTGAGATTATACATATGTATAAGTGAGAACGATGTAGAAAGACGTGCACATTAAAAGCGTCCAGAGAAAAAGATTAAATCAACAATGCAGAAACAAAGTAATTAAAATAAGCCTTTGCAGCTAAGAGATGACCAGTCCCAACTGACAGCGCCCGTTCACGAACATGACGTATAGATCAGCGCCATTCAACTCAACCATATTAAAGGGAACTAAATGACCCGACACACCCGCACCCTCAGCAAGACATTTGAGTGCGCATGGCATTCTCTCAGCCACCAAGGCACACAACACGCAAGTCAACACACAAGTCACATTCAATTCAATGAAAGATAACAAAATGTAAATTGTAGCCTTACAGTACATAGTACTCATACATGTGATATGCAATTATCTAATACTAACATATGGAATCTATACAAAGCAAGGATATTTTACAATCTTCTGCAGCTTCCACAATAATTTAAAATGGTAATCATTTAGTTTGCTCCTATGGTTTTGGAGTAGCAAATTGTTGCTTCTATATGTGAACACAATGTAAAGATAGAACAAAAAAAAAACACAATTAAGACCTTAAAGATTAGGATAAGCCCTACTAACCATAATAGAAAGTCTACATGGTGGTACTCACATTTAAAAAACTGAAATAATGGTTCTAATTTATATAAAAATATTGGTAATCAAAGTAACTAAGTTTCCATACAAGAAAAAAATAAAGAACTAGAGGTCCCATCTCTTCCAAACATCTTGGTTCGTGAGCCCAAGTGGCTGAGGAGCAGGACTAGCGTTAACTAGAGCCATTTTTTGATCTCATAATAAGATAAAGAGTAAAAATAAAGATCATTTTTTTCTTCAATTTTCAAGAAGCTATAACTCGAAAACTATAAAGAATCGCGGAACATATATGGGGTATTTTCAGATACCCCTGGGCGTGAGGAATCTTTTTCTTATGACGTCACTATTTGGACCATCCAGTATTTCAACTTTGTAAGGCGATTCTCACACAACGCCGCGCACCGCGGATCTCACGTCGCATTAGCTTGTTTGTAATCCGTTGATGCCTACCGTACGTTCACCGCCTGACCGCGCAGACAAGCGGCTCAATCCGCTTCACCGCGCCCGTCGTCCGCGCGATATGGCGGTCTACGTGTGAAAACTACCTAAAGCGAAGGCTAAGGACAATGTACCGATACCCCTAAAGCACTATCTATGAATTACTTAATTATTCTTTATTAATCTATATCCTTAACACGTTATTCTATAATCTTATTATCTATGATCCAATGTTGCTATCAATCGCTTCTGATACAGTTGTTTGTACCAGATCGAATCTATGTTTTGATAAGAATAGAAAAGATAGTTTCCAAGTTATTTTTTATAACAAAGCCGGCTTTATGCAATCATGGCTTGCAACAACGCAACGGGTATGAAAATAATTCTGTTGACATTGTACTTGAAGACTCCTACAAATACTTGTAGTGACGTTTGCGCAATGTATGAAGATAACACTAAACAAAGGATTCATTAGGAAGTATGTAATTATGTGTGTATTTTGAAGAAACACACTAATATTCTAAATACAAAAGAAAATCTATCTAACTTTTTAGGATATTTAATTTTTTTCCTTGTACTACGTTCATGTAGGATAATTTCAGGCCTCATCCTTGTCGGAGCCAGGAGCAAAAGTTATAAACATTCAACAAAAGGTAAGGCCCCTTAAAAAATCTCTCGGTTACACTTATGTAGGTACCTCATTAAAATGCCAATTCATTCGGTTACAAACCTTTTTTATTAATCCTACTAAGGTACCTCTTTATTAGCTTAATATACCGGTTCTTTCGTTTTCCTACTAAATCTATCAATTCGTACTAATTCAAATTTTTTTTTATCTGTTCGTACCCTATAGACTCTTTAAACTACTGAACCGATTTTGCGCTAGTTGTTCTACAAACCAGGGAAGATTTCTGAAAAAAAAAACATCAAAAAAGGAATTGCAAAGCTTGCAGGACACAAATAGTATTAATTCAAATTCAAATTATTTATTTGTGAAAAATAGGTACAATAATAAGGTCTAACTCGAATGTCAGGATCGCTATGTTTAACCAGTAGCAATAGCATCCTCAGGATGATTGCTTCCCGCACTGACTGTCCGATCCTACATAAATGGATGTGTCTACATACCGGACAATACTGACATATTATTTAATTTAATTGTAATGTTTTATGTATAATCGATTGACATAATAATATCCAATCATTTATTAATTGAATTATTTTATTTGTTATATTTTTTTATTTGTAAGCTGACTGTTTTATTTTTAATTTACTATTGTGCTGTATGGATTTTATCTGAAATAAACGTATTATTAGTTATAGGCATACAAATTTCGGATACTTATAAAAATTATTTAAAAAAAAAACAAATTATTATTCAAATTAAATTAAATACCATAAATCATTCAAATTATATTAAATACTGTTAATCATTCAAATTAAATTATACATATAATCACCCTTAGATAGAATTTAGCTTAAATAAAGAGGACATTTGACTCACACAACGACATACCTAATTATTATTTATTTAAATTGTCTGTTAAGAATTCACCAATGGAATAGTACGCTTTTTTAACCACAATAATACAAACGTTAATCTCTACGCTCCAAGTTAAAATCGTTGACTTTGTAAATCCGGCTCCAATAATTTTAGAACGTTATTATGTCGGAGATTACGCTGGCTACGAGTGTTAAATTGAAAAAGCAAATATTAGAAGTAATGAAATAGACAAATATCTTCCAATCTATATCCCCACCTCTATCTCATCTGCCAACTTGCTTATGTATAGAACTACAATAAAAATAAGTATACAGCGTTAACCACAACGGTGTGGTCATATTTCAAGGTTTGATTCAGACTATCACAGTACACCACTTTATTTATGGGATCACCATGAAAGTCGCGCAAAATAAATCAGCACACCTGTAGATTTGGAGTTCATCGGTGAACAATGACAGAAGTAACTGTTATTCTGCCATTATCCTTTATTTATATTTTTACAAATTATTTACATTTTTAAATATTCCTTAGAAAAAACAATATAAAACATTTAAAAATATAAAAAAATTGTAGCTCACCGGTATCGGGAACAGGGTCCAAGCTACCGACGGTCAGGGCTCCAGAGAGAGAAACGTCCTAACAATACGAGCCGTGTCCAGGAGTACCGCTTTCTGAATCAAGCCCTTGATCCAGCTGCCTAACGAGAGCCTCCTCAGGTATTGATCGAGGCTCTTGGCAATTAAGCCATGGGCTGATACGACTATCGGCACAATGATTGCCGAGTCCACATCCCACATTTCGACAACCTCGCGAACCAAGTCAAGATACTTGATTTGCTTATCTTTCTCGGCTTTTACGAGGTTCTCATCATGCGGGACCGTTATGTCAACAATTATTGCGCGCCGCTCTGATCGATTCACCACCACTATATCAGGCTTATTGGCTACAATAGTAGATAGCTACTTTCCTTCAAAATATAATTTCTTATTAGTAGAAAATATTTGGACTCACAGTGTCAACTATGAACTAGTATTCTTAAACAAAACCACAACAACTAATAAATGCTAATTTTATGCATCTTTTCACACGTGACAGTATTGGTAATGTTGTTAATACGTAATGAACACTATTAAGTCGCTGAACAATAAGTGTTGAATAACCATTGATCGGAATGAGTAGCTCCGTCATAATTTAATACGAACCAAAAATATAATTGGCTTGGTAAATACGTACTTACCGTGTTTGTTACAATAACCGAGCGTTTATAAATACTGTGTGGAATTTTGTAATTGGACTTTAAGGTACTTTAACCGTTGTAAAAACAATTTCATAGGAAATGAAACTCCAATTTACTGTTGTGTGATGAAACTTTGAATTTCGAACTTTTCCGACATCTGTGAATGCAGATCGAAATCAAACAACACAAAATTGATATGATAATGATCACATAATGATATTTAAAAAGAGGAGCTCATGGCTGAATAACAACAGCTGTTCGGGTCGACCTTCAGTTTAAGCCGCGCTTGCCTAAATTGGTCCGTGCCTCGGAAAGCACGTTAAGCCGTTGGTCCTGTCAATGGTAGATCTTTGACAGTCGTTACGGGTAGTCAGTGGCCCGAAAGTCTTATAACCAGTCTTACAAAGGTATGTCGTATCGTACCCAGTACTAACTGGGTTGTGGAAGTGAAATAGACAGCCGT
Source organism: Noctua comes (assembly GCA_963082995.1). Taxonomy (NCBI): domain Eukaryota; kingdom Metazoa; phylum Arthropoda; class Insecta; order Lepidoptera; family Noctuidae; genus Noctua; species Noctua comes. Next base: position 10,808,589 of record OY720277.1, on the reverse strand, counting down.
TCCATGTTAAATACTGGTATTCAGCTGCATCCGGTTAGACTGGATGCTGACCTCAACATGTAGTTGGGTCAAGGCTACGCAGATGATGAATGATAAGTAAAAATATCTTTTGCCAATTTATTTTTAGAAAATGTATTCCCAAGGTTTGTTTTGGTCGTTTCAAGCGAAACAAAACAATCCTTTAATCTGCCCCTTGACAGACCCTAAGGTAGGGTCGCCATGAAATGTTGGGGGTCCTAGAGTCTATTAAATCAGAAACCCAACTCGATCGAATGTGCTTTAATCATTAAATATTGAGAATATTATTTTATAATGCGCATTAGAGTAAAGTGCTAACTTTTCTTAAAATTATACTTATATTCTAAAGGAGCGTAGGTACTTACTAAGTTATGCACTATTAGGGAGCATACACTTCAAGCTTTTAATATACACACATATCTAAGCTCGTCACAAGTGTTGATGACCTCTTGCACAGTTTTTTAACATCCAGCATTTGCAAAACCTTTGTCAAAAAGTTGATGTACCTAGAGGAAAATTTCCATACAGTTGTCAATTTTTATTTAACCCTGAGGTCGTCACTACTCACGTGTAGGAACATCTTCATATACACAAATTTAAGGTTGTTGCACTCCCCAGGTCGTTTTTTGTAACAGGATACGCTCAATTCTTGACCTTTTTAAAGAGTCAGTCCGCTAACGCTACGTAAATAATAATTTATGTATGTAGCTGTATCTTAGTATTAAGTCTTTTTTGATAATACGAGTGGAAAGGGACATTACACATCAGTCCGAACCACATAGAATTTTTTCACCTTTTATTAAAAAAAAAATCAGCAGGGCTTCAGCATGATGTACAGAACACGCGGTAACCGTTAGTACGTCGACGAGGACCCTTTCTAAGTCCGAGTGGGGGTGGATTCCTTGACTCCTGACTCCAATGTCGGCGTCTATTCTCACAGGTACCAGTCAGACTTCTTGCTATTTTAATAATATTCTAATGTCGTGTTCTCAAAGTGGACCGATGACTTTGTGATGGCTGCTGGTAATCGCTCGATGCGAGAAGAGGACCGGTAGATGTGGCGATGCATGGGGTAGGCTCTTCTCTAAAAACAGAGGTATTTTGGCTTAAATGATGATGACGTTGATTGGTCGAGTGCCGCTAGTTGCAGAGCTACTAATGATACCAAGAGTCGAATAGTTCTCTGTTTGCATTGTGCACTATTCAGCTGATGCACGTGCAGCGTGAATCATAAATGTCCAGCACCTAATGCATCTATCTGATCAATACGCAAGCCCTACACGGGCTCATTGTTTGTACAAACCATAATCAGATAGCGTACGACTTCATTCGAATTATTTTAATTAGGAAACACGCACATGCATAATTAATTCAGTTAAAGCTAACATGTTACACTTACTGGGAAGAGACTGGACCCCACAACACAGTTTATCCTAGTGTCCAGGAAATGTGTAAAAATCTAGCGCTTAAGGATCATTGTCTTTTGTTACTAGTTTTTTTTTTAATATTGGACCTTGTTATGCGAAGTGAATATTTTTTTTTTTTTATATACAGGTTGTGGCGTAAGTAGTGGTCCACCGTTCAGAATTCGATGAACCAAATAATTAACTATAACAATTAAAATTTTTACCAATTTTTACCCAAGACGTTTTTTTTACAAAAATCGCTCTTGAATGGCCCCCCCATGTACTGAATACTTGGTAACCGTGTTAGGTTAGGTTCATCGGTGTCCCTTCCACCTTGTCTAGGCATTCTTTTTGCTTCATCCACGTTCATACATTCATACACAAAAAAGCTCGTATAATTTTTATACTCAAGTTCCTTAAGACCCAAGAGACAAAAATGTAACAACCCAATAAACAGTATAGGTGTAATTTTGACAAACAAGTGATCAGTTCTCTGAAAACTCTTGTCACAATGGTACAGTCCAGGGCTCCTATAGTCTTTGCTCTTCTTTTGTTTTCCGGGACAATCTTTATTTTTCGTAGTAAGTAAAGTAGCAACCACTACCAAGACAACAGCCAACAGTAGGTAGTGTATCGTCGTTGAAATCCGGTTTGATGATGGTTGTTCCAAAATTACATTTCCAGTGTAACATGCAGTGCGCATAAACTGGTTTTGTATAGCTTGAATGGTGACCGTGCGTACCTCTACGCGATATCTACGTATTTTCCTCGTTAAAATTCACTACCTATATACAAAATAAAAACGTTATTTTAAATGATTAATATCACAAAAAAAAAACTTATCAATTTATTTGAAATGCATTAAAATATTAGCATTATTGTACCTGACGTTTATTTATTCAACGACTTTGCTTTTACCAAAGAATTCGTTTTATTGTGTTCCCACGACAGAATCAAAAGAACAATCAAAGTAAGAAAATCACAAATAGTAGAAAACATTCCAAACTAGTACATAATTAAGTAACTATAAGAGATTAATTATATTTCTTAAGGTGATATATTGAAAAAAATGTGGTTTTTCTATTTCGTATAACTTGTTAAGTATGTGGAATAGGGATTCAACATTTTGGTATATGTTTTTTGACTCTTTGGTCTAGTATACTTAAATAAGGAATACACGATTCAATGAACTTTTCTGGATACAAAAAAAATTCAAAGTTATATCTATTTTTTTACTTTTTTCGACATCACTGCGTAACGCTTAAGAATTATTCAATGGGATTTACTTTAAAACATAGAGAATTATTATTTCAAAGTTTACTCATTGTAGTTTTAAATTTAATTCATTTTTTATGTTAAAAAAGGAGTAAATTCGTTTTGGCACGTACGTCGTTTTATTCCGAGCGCACGCACAATATAGCCATCTCTTTTTTTGCGTTTCAAAAGTAATTGCATCACTTTCGCTCGCTTACAAGATCAGTCGCCCGGTGGGCTTCATTGACGTTAAACCTATGACATTTTTTTGCAGATCGGTGCTATCGGATTTTCGTGATTTTAATAATTGTTTATATAGTAAAAGTTAGTAGATTGTGTTAATTAGTGTTAAATAGGTATATAAAGACTATTCTTGTGAGTGAACAGTACCTATAACGTATCGTTTTTCTATTTGTGACTAGTTTTTAATGGAAAAAATATGAAACCAAAACTAAATAAAGTACAACGTTTAGAGCACAGAGCGACTGAGGGTGAGGGCTCAGAAAATGAGAAAGAGTAAAAAGTAAGTATATAGTTATGTACAATAATTATTAGTTTCTATTTATAAAATTGTTTATATTATGAAAAAGGCTAAAATGTACTTATATTTCATTTTAGGTTAGAAATATGTCAACAATACATTGATGTATACGTCAAGTACTGTTACCGCGTGTGACACACAAAAAGGAATGGAGTCGCATTTGAATTGCAAAAAGAGGTGAGTTTTTAATCGAATTTTTTTTTTATCTTTATTGAGGTATAAACTTGAAGGAAATGTGAGTTCTCTTATTTTATTAACTGTGTACTATGAATTTTCCAGTATAGAGCTTGGCATAAATAGTATTTTTCCAAGTTGACTTATACTTTTGGTTTCAGGAGTCCAAAACTGCCGACATTAGTGGCCACAGAGTTGTTGATGTAAATTACTTTTTTAATGCCATCTATCGACGCACCGGGACATCATATTTTTTATCTACGAATGAGGGCACGCAAACGTCGGTGACCAATCACAGCACGCGTTTGTTCTCATTCAATTCTTTGTATAGTTGAAATATTCCATAGTTGAGACTATTGCACCATACTTAGCTTTAATTTTTAATTTGTGTGTAGACCAAGGAGTTTTCCCTGATCTAATGAAATACAGTAAAGTCATACCTCTGTTCAAATCCGGAGATAGTAAAGATACTAATAATTATAGACCTGTATCCGTGTTGCCAGTTTTTAGCAAGGTTTTTGAAAAGGTAATGCTGAATCAAATGCTCAATCATTTTAACACCAACAGAATCTTACACGATCAACAGTATGGTTTCACCAAGGGTACAGCGTGGGAAGAGTCCCAGAGAATATTTTGTGACCTCTCCAAGCATTTGATTGCGTAAATCACGACACATTACTTTTGAAACTTGAGCATTACAGACTAGGTAAACTTGCACTTAGTTTGATGAAATCTTATTTGAAGGATAGACAACAACAAGTTCAAATAAATGGTGTTAATTCACAGGGTTTAAAAGTAAAAATGGGGGTTCCGCAAGGTTCAATATTGGGTCCTTTCCTCTTTTTAGTGTATATAAATGATCTACCCTATTTATTGAAAAACCAACCTCATAATATGGTGTTATTCGCTGATGACACTTCCCTTATTTTTAAGATAAATAGACGGGCCCAAAATCTAGATGACGTGAATAATGCCCTTCTTCAGGTCCATAACTGGTTCACAGCAAACAATTTAGTGTTAAATGGAAAAAAAACGAAATGCATAAGATTTGCTTTACCAAATGTTAAAAGTAGCGATTGTGATATAGTATTGAATAAAGAGAAGCTTGAATTTGTAGATAAAACAGTTTTCCTGGGGATTACGCTTGATTCAAGGCTACAATGGGGTTCTCATTTAACATCTCTTGCGGGGCTAAATAACGTAAACTCGAAAATTACAACATCTGCTTTGTTTTTAGATCTAAGCAAAGCCTTTGACTTCGTAAATCATCCAATTCTAATTGATAAACTAAGTAAAATCGGTATTCGAGGTCCAGCCTTAGAATGGTTCAGATCATACCTATCAAATAGAACACAAATAACGAGAATCACTAAATTTGATGACAAAGTGAATAGTGTCATAAACTTTGATTCACAACCTCGACACAATTACTTTGGTGTTCCGCAAGGAAGCATTTTAGGGCCACCGTTATTCCTTGTGTATATAAATGACCTTCCTCAAGCGATAGATCAAGATTGTGTTCTGTTTGCTGATGACACAACAGTTATTATAGATAGTAAAAATGGTAAATCACAGGAATCTAATATAAATAGCATTTTGAATAAAATAACTACGTGGCTAGATATAAACGCTTTAAAAATTAACCTAGATAAAACTAAAATATTAAATTTCAAAACTCATAAAACTAAATATCTACACCTTAAAATTTCACACAAAGATCAAACAGTTGAACAAATTCATAAAACAAAATTTCTTGGTATTACAATTGATGAACATTTAACCTGGAAGGATCATATTGATGAAATATGTATTAAAATAAATAGATTTGTGTTTGCCTTAAAAAAAGTTAAAGATGAAACCTCCAGACAAACTGCGTTAATGGTTTATCACGCCTATATTTGTTCCATCATCAGGTATGGTATCATTGTCTGGGGAAACTCTTCTGAAATTTCTAGGGTTCTGTTAGCACAAAAAAAATACTTACGCTCAATTTTCAATATGGACTGGACTGATTCTTGCAGACCAGTGTATAAATCACACAACCTTCTCACAGTTCCTTGTGTTTATATATATGAAATCGCAAAATTTGTCAAAACTAACTCTTCACTTTTCGAACTTAAAAACAATCATAACAAACGTACAGTTACACAGTATCTATTAACAATGCCTGTACCTAGAATTGAATTATTCAGACGTAATTGTGTATATATGGCTCCACTTATCTTTAACTCTCTACCAAAATTTATCACTGATCTTCCGTACAAAAAATTCTGCAAAGTTCTGAAAAAATGGCTTATTTCACATAGCTTTTATTCCATAGCGGAATTTCTCAAAAAATCTTATTGTCACTCATATCACTACCGAATTGCATTGTAAAGAATTACCTATATTTTAACAATTTTATTACGCTAAGAATTTGTTGTATGTTAAAAATACTTTAATATGTTAACATTATTCGTTTTTAGTATTTAACAGTCTAACTAACCTGTTCTACATTAATAAATACTTTATTTAGTTAGTTACCTACCTAATTTAATATTTGTGTTTAATAATATTTGCATGCTATTTTTATGGCGAAATGTGTTATTGCACTTCATGTCATTTTTACCATCTTTTGTACCACATTTACAGCAACTAAATAATTTTGACTTTTGACTTTGACTTTGGGGCGGCTAAGTTCAGCAGCATATGCTATTAGAAAAATCCGTCAATATACTGATGTAGATACCGCTAGACTGGTCTATTTTAGTTACTTTCATAGTATACTACTGTCTTATGGCATTTTACTATGGGGACGGGCTGCAGACATTGAGTCTATATTTATTCTGCAAAAAAGAGCCATCAGAGCCATATATAATCTTCGTAGGCGTGATTCTCTAAGGGAACTGTTTAAGGAAATTAACATCATGACGGTACATTCTCAATACATCTATGAAAACATAATGTATGTAAGAAAAAATCTACATCTTTTTAATAAAAGAGGTGACAGACACAATTACAGTACTAGAAATAGAGACCAATTAGTTCAGCCAGGCTTCAGACTCGCTAAAGTAGACTCATCTTTCATGGGGTACTGTTTGAGATGCTATAACAAAAGTCCACAAAGTATTCTTGAACTGAATGAAACGAAATTTAAAACATGCATTAAACGCACACTGTGTAGGCAAGCATATTACAAGTTGGACGATTATATCGTTGATAAAAATGCTTGGCTCAATGCCGGTCCTGCTCCACAAGGACAGGGACGCATAAATGAATAGCATTACATATCCCAATCACCTGCGCTCTTGATGATTTATTTACTGCATCAGTGAGCGGGGTACACGTGGCTGAGTTTTGGGCTAAGCATATTTAAACTTTTTGCCATCGAAACGCTAAGAAGAAGAAGCATTAAATAGTATGTTGGAGGTGCTGAAGATTGTACAACTATCTTTGCTTTGTATAAATTCAATCTCTTTAGTATTATATAGCCGCATAGCCCATATTGTGAGTACTATGTAATAGAAAGCTGTCATTCGCGGGAAACCTACGTCTTTTCTTGACTTGAATGTGCCCTGGCGGTTAGGAGTGTGTCATGCTCACTCAAATGTCTCGCTGATGGTGGCGCGTGTGTCGGATCATTTAGTTCCCTTCAAAATGGTTGAGTTGAATGGTGCTGATACATGCGTCATGTTCGTGAACGGGCGCTGTCAGTTGTGACTGGTCATCTCTTGGTTGCCACGGCTTATTTGAATTGTTTTTTTTTCTTTTTTGAATTGTTTACTATGGACACTTTTAACGTACACATCTTGCTACATCGTTCTCACATAATGTACCATCTCAACATGAATGATGTAACCAAGAGTTTGTAAAAGTATACTGATTTAAAAGAGTGTCCATGGAGTTTCTTGCCCGTTCTTCTCCATAGAGATCTACGTTAGGGAATGGGCAACTACAGTACTTTCACAGTTTTTATGCCTTGTGACTGGGACTGTAGCTATTGTTGTCTTTGTTTCGACAATTCAAAAGTGCCTGTAACTGGCCTATTTGAAATAAATGCTTTGATTTTGATTTTGATTTTGTAAAGGTTCAATCTGTTTAAAAATTATTACCTGATACACCCTGCTTGTAAAAAGACGAATTAAAATATTACAACAAAAATTCAATAAAACGATTATTGAAAAGCAACTGCCTCACGTTCCTGCACAAATTGCTTAAAATATCGAGTCACCAATCAATGTTTCAATGCGGCCTTACAACCATTAAATTAGAATCAGAAAAAAATTCTGGCCTTACACACATTTTCTTGTACATTATGTAAAACAAAGTTTAAAGTACAGAACTCAAAATAAAATGGTGGTGGCCGGGATGGTGACAGCTGGTTGTGGTAACGCTTAACTGAAACAGTTTTCGGCTGCTGTCGATTTACCATCCATGTCGGAATACAAATAAAAAATCTTGTAAGATGAAATATGTGACGAATGGGAAGTGACGGCATGGGAAGAAATGAGGAAAGCGGAGGAACGGGGGAAAGAAGCGGCAGTGAAAGAAGGAAAAGCTACTAAAGATGACATACCAATAATAGATGTAATCTTAGATGGTTGCTGGGCTAAACGTTCATACAGAACTAATTATTCTGCACTATCGAATGTTATAGGTAGTCGATTTCGTCAAGTTCTTTTCATGGCAGTCAAAAACAAATACTAGTGTATTTGTGCTAGAGCGGTAAAACGAAATGAGGTAGTAAAACACCATGAGTGTTTTAAAAATTATAGTGGATCTTCAACAGCTATGGAATCCACTATTATCGCCGACAGTAAACAGTCCATAGAAATGCATGGCGTTATCTATGGAAGATACATAGCTGATGGAGACAGTATCTCTTATGCAAAAATACTTGACACTCGACCATATCCCTCAATCACGGTCGAAAAGATTGGTTGCAAAAATCACAAATAATTAACAAATTTTTGTAACAAATTGCTAAACTTAAAAACGGATAAAAAATATGCTATAACAAAAAGGAATATATTAACTACAAATAAGATTTTAAAGATACGAAAATACATATTATGTAACGCCATAAAATATCATGGCTTACAAAATCTGCAGCAATCAGACAACATAAAAAATCTGCACCAAGATATTACGAATGCATTTATCATGCATTTGAGCACCATGATTCTTGTAATAAAAATTTATGTAGTGAAAATTCAAATGGCGAATCAAAGAATATTTGTAACACACGTCTCTAGCATCAGATGAAATATTTAATCTGCAATGTTGCATCACATTCAAAGAGCTTAAGAGGGCTCTTCCCGGTCCATCTATCGTCAACGCAAGCATGGTCGAAAAGCTTGTTGTTTCATCCAGAGTCACAGTGGCAATTTTTTTCAATTCTTCCGTCTCAGGGGGCCCCGACCCCGTACGAATCGTCTCCCGCGCACCTCATACCGCCTAATGCGATAACATTGAACGAAAATTTCATAAACTTGTTCCAGGAAATACGTGTGTGTGCCAAATTAGTTGGCGGCAAAAAAATTCTAGCCACTCTCCACTTTCACTCTGTAGTATTGTCCTCTCCTGTATCTCTTAGCGTTCTTCATCGAATTTTTCAAAATTTTTCAAAAACGTTAATTTTGTGAGGTTGTATGTGTCAGAATCCACATCGGATCGGTCGCCATAATTAAAATCTATTTTCTTAGAAACCAATTTATGTTTTTTTTTTCTTTTTAACGTTTGGTTGTACGTTCTTGTATTTTCTACTTGTTCTTCATATTTCTTGACTTTTGCTAAAGGGCTCGTATTGTGAATAGTTTTGTGGACGGTAGTCAATATTTTCCCGGAGTTAAATGATACTACTGCCCCTGTGCATCTTGCTTGATAAGACCGTTTAAGAGCGTAGTTGACTCTTTTGCCACCAACTAATTTGGCAACTACTCCATTAAAACTCTCTACAATGTTGCTGTCTACATTTTCAATTAAACTCCGTAAATGTGATGCAACATTGCAGATTAAATATTTCATCTGATGCCAGAGACGTGTAACTTTGTTTATATGTTGTACATAAAACCATACTTGGGGATTATACCAGTGAAAGAATCATCAAAATCGGTTCAGTAGTTTACGAGAAAATTGCGAACATATTTTATAATACATAATATAAATAGACGAGTTTTTTAAAGTGGGTTAAATATAGAAAAATTAAAACAATATATTAATTATTTAATAAAAAATATTCTTAGTAAATAAACATTTGTTATATGCCTTCATTACCTAATTAATTTTTATTACATGGTGTACTTAATAAAAAAAAAATGGTTGACAATTAAATATTTGTATTATTTGTCTACTCCATACCTCCTATGTGCTAATATTTCAAAAAATCCAAGAAGTGCGTACTCGGTTTTCCAGATGCAACCGCGTACACTGCATTCGCCGCTCCCCGCGCGGGGGGTTAAGCCACGCCCATCGAGCTACGATTTATTTTCGAGGTAGCGCCTTAATTTATTTTTTTGAAAAAAACGGCACTATAAAATGCTAAAAGCAATGTTAATTGTTTCATTTTTAAATTACTTTGGCAGGTAGTTTTTTTACTGTTGCTTTGTCAAGTAATTCTGTGTTTCCCGCCAGTTTAGTAAACACAACCCATTTTTGATTTTTAGTTTATCTTATAACTTTTTTGTAATGGTTACTTACATGTCCTTTTATCATTAAGTAGCGACTCTGCGAGTGCTGTGCACTTCTATAAGTAACGATAACACGACACCTAAGGGGTGTGTCTCATCTAGCAGCACAGAATGACCGTTTATCCTTTTCTGTCGCAAAGAACTACCATTTGCTAGAGCAGAAATTGAGCGAGATACCGACCGCATCTCACGCACTCCACTCCCGCTGTATGTTTCACATCCACGCCATAGTCTAGTATAGCATAAGCATAATCAGCCTATAATGTTCTCACTGCTGGGACACAGGCCTCCTCTCTATGAGAGGGAATGGGCTATAATCCACCACGCGGGCCCAGTGCCGGTTGGTAGATGTCACATGTCATCGAATTTTTGGTTTAAGGACATGTCGGTTTCCTCACGACGATGTTATCTTCCCTGTTTTGACAGCAGTGGTGATGAAATAAATTACACAAAGTAATGCGCCTGGGTTCGAACCCACGACTTACTGCTCGTAAATCGGGGGCGCCACCACTAGGCCACCACTGCTCGCAGTCTAGTATACTGCAGTTATAATTTTCTGTTTAATAAATAGTACGTTTACGTCACTAGCAATAAAGCCACAAAAAAACTAGAAAAATATCCTTGATTACTAAAAATCATAGTTTTATTGTTTATATAAATTTATATGTAGAATGACAACATCCTTCTAAAGACTGTTTACAGCTTCGTAAGTTATTCTCCGTCGCACCGCGCACGTAATTAACAGATTTAGATGCAGTTGGCGTGCAAGAATGCACAAGCTTAATCTACCTACTGTATACAGAATTCAAAATATTTTTGTTGAAGGCATCAAAAATTGAAATTGTTTATTGAAATATAAAAATATTAACAATGTGGCCTTAAAACTGTCGGTATATATTAATTACACGAACACTAAAATAATAAAAACACAGTCTTAAAACAACACAAGATACGGACATTACGGACCTGTAAACGCCCCGCTGCAGGGCAAATGTCACTTCTCAAATAGATAAAACAATGATCAGTTCGGGTTAATCTCTTGAACATACAGTGCTACAAGGATCTGTTGCCACTCAAATGACGTTGCTGTTGTTGGTTAACATTGTGATAAGTAGTAGAAAAACAAGATTTTGGGCACGCGTTCAAGATCCTAGTACAATATACACCTATAATAAGTCTTAGCGACCTTACGACGTTTCTCTCACTTGTCAGTGCTGTCTCAGATTAGCTTATAAGTTACACGGCATTTAAAAGTCAAATTGATACCTGCCCGATCGGTAAATACCCAAAAACCCGTAACATAATGCCTCGATCAGGAGGAATCCTACTATGTCTATGAAAGCTAGAGGAACTAACCTCCTTGCCATCAGGGTATTCTACCACGTATAGGGATGAAAGCTGGAGGAAAACTGAACCGTAAATTACCTCATCAAGTCGTTCATATCACGGCTATCACCACATGCCACATCCAACAAAGCTGTACACTTTTTTATCATTATTTTATGAATACATATTTTCTACATAAATGTTATCAAATACTTACATCGATTTATTTTTACATGAATCTTTGTAGTAACGCGGTTTCAATAACTTTACTTCAGAAGTCAACTCAGACAAGGCCAAAACGGGCTACCATAGGTTATTTAGATATGAAAGGAAATAATGACATACAAATAGTAAGATCATACAATGTCAAAGTCGCTCTCATAATTTGAACACCATTTATTGAACGGGACATACCCATATCAAAATACTTTATCAAAACTACTGTAACTTCCGTTTGATAGTAATAACAAACATTTTACAAAATGTACGTAATGTAAGTAATGTTATAGAAACAACACATGCATGCCATACGAAACAGCGATAATAATTTAAATAAACTAATATATTATAATTGACAAAAATGTTGCAATATCTTAATACTAATATCTACGTATTGACACATGTAATCCGAGATAATTCTGATATAAATAAAAGGATGAACATTCATTAAAATCATGGACGTAAATAAATCTTCAAGGCTTTAGCTTGCCTAGGTTAATTTTAAAACTAGACAAGGTGTGTAAGACAATGGTCGCTGAGAATTACCTGTAGATGAAACTGCAGCGATTAGACAATTATCACTCACAATCTTACTTCAGATGCCAAATGTTAATTGCAACGATTAAGACTTAATCGTCGGTCTTGACTTAAGTCTAGACAGACACCTCTTAAGAAACCGATGTTTAATTTTAATAGAAAAACTTAACTCACGCCTGTAACCCCAGATAGGTAAGGCAGAGGTGAATAGCTCTTAGTAGATACACCCACATTTCGCCAGTTATCTTTATCCCACGTAATAGAGGGCGAACCTATTGACATCAACCGGGCTCCGGGCTGTGATTACATACGGGACCGAAACGTGGTCGCTCACAATGGGCCTCATCAAAAGGCTTAACGTCACCCAAAGGGCAATGGAGAGGGCTATGCTCGGAGTTTCCTTGCGTGATCAAATCAGAAATGAGGAGATCCGCAAGAGAACCAAGGTTACCGACGTAGCCCGAAGAATAGCCAAACTTAAGTGGCAGTGGGCAGGGCACATTGCTCGCAGAACGGTTGGCCGATGGTGCCGAAAAGTTCTGCAGTGACGACCGCGAACCGGAAGACGCTGCGTTGGAAGGCCTCCCACTAGATGGGCCGATGACCTGGTAAAGGTTGCAGGGATCCGCTGGAAGCGAGACGCACGGGACCGGGCAATGTGGTGACACTTGTGGGAGGCCTATGTCCAGCAGTGGACGTCTTTCGGCTGAAAGGATGATGATGATGATGGGCTCCGGGCAGACTCCGGTACTGCTACTGAGTGAGAAACCCAGCACCTCATGGCCCGCAGTCGCGCTTGCGACTACTAAACCAGCGAGGCAGGCTTTGAAATTGATACATACAGCAAAAACACAAAGTGTATCGGTATAGGCTCATTAAATAGTACCGATGAGATTTATTTATGATAAGTAAGCTTCCAACAGAGTTTAATTCAAATATCAAGAATCACTATATACATTCGTCATCATAATTCAGCCATTGCATTGCCACAACGACCAGTCCTGTTTTTCTCGCATTCAACAGAATCCCACGATCTAAACGTTCAATCGGTTAGCATGTAGTTTTTCCTTAGTTATTAATATTCAAATTACAAAAAACTTGCACCAATCAACTAATAAAAACAAGTACTCAATAAAGTATATAAATAGAATTCAACCAGTCGAAGCGGATAAAAACATTAAGGTAAATAGCCATATCAATGACCAGTTCTTATAATTTAACGGCCAAAAAAGTCCGCATCGTTATATTCGCATCAATGTACCTCCGACTACATAGTTAATCAAAAAAATCTTTGTATACTCGTACTTGGCCGTAGAGGAAACAAGAGTAATTTTTTTTTGGATGGTAATCATCAAATGACTCCCTTCCCCCCCCCCCTGCTCTGGGCGGAGCGGAAGGGAGTGTCAGACTTCTACTAACTAAAACCCATCCATGTTCCTTCTTTGCCCATTGTGTTCCAGGGCCGCGGTATATCTTTCAAACAGTGCCGCAGCCCTGGCAGGCAGAGTTTAGAGCCTTAAACATTAACTTTCTGACATTGCCATTGGCTCCATACTTAAGGATAAAACAATAGGTACCGGTATATCAACAACAAACAATCATGTCCTAAAGCGGAGAACACTTAATTAGTTTGGGATATACCTACACGCAGACAGTCATTGAACTTTTGTTCTTACATCCGTTGGCAAAGTCATGTTTGTTAAAAGGTATTTGATCATCGAAGCGATCTTTTAAACTTTTTTTTTTTGTTCACAGGAAGAAGTTGGAGAAAGAAACCAGACTTAGTTGATGATCCAAGTGATCCAAATATCATCCTTCGTGGTGCCTCGGGAGCACTCAGACCTGGGCGTATGACCTTCATACTAGGCCCTTCAGGAGCCGGCAAGACCACATTAATGAAAATTTTAGCTGGAAGGAAGTAAGAATATTGATGAAAATATTTGCTACCACCTTTATTATTATACAGAGTGGAAAGGACACCGACGCTGAAACGGTTACCACTTATTCAGCGTCGGAGTCCTTTCCAGTATAAAGCGCAGGCCACACCGCCAGCTAGCGAGCGAGCGAGCGAGGCGGACGAGGCATTGTTTCACCTCTTTTCATACTTTGGTTCACACCGCGAACTAGCGAAAGAGCCGAACGAAGTATGAAAAGAGCCTCGGCCGCTTACTCGCTAGCTGGCGGGCGGTGTGGCCTGCGCTTTAGGCTTAAGGTGCAGCCTACCTAAGATATGCACAACGCGTGTACCTGGGATTGCCTTATATCCGGAAATTAAAAATTAAACGCAAAGCACAAACCACAATTTATACAGGGTGTAAACGGACCCTTAACGAAGCCGTCAATCAAGCATTCTGTACATCAAACCAAGTAACCCTAAGCAAAAATATTGCTGGGAAACGACTTTTTTTTTTGGGGTCAAAAATCACGTTATACGGAAAAACTCAATGTAACGCACTCTAAACATTGTGCTGATGGATGCATTGAATTGAGTGAACGGGCCATAGAGATATGAAAAATAAAGTTATAATCTTAAAAACTAGTATTTTTTTTTTAAAGTTGGAATTTGACCTCAAATGTCTCCGTAACCAGAAGCTTCGCAGGTATGATCCAGAACAAAAAAATGATCGCAATGACGAGGAGAACAACTGCCTTTCGGCTTCGTTAAGGGTCTTTTACACCCTTTATAGTTGCAGTTATTTGTTGTTGCAGTTGTTGTTTGTAGTTTATTAGTTGTATCTGTACCTAGTTTTTATTATTTGTATTTTGGGCACACGGCAATGGTTTGGAATAAATCTTGCCCTGTAGGTAAATTAATAAACCTTTGGGGAAAAATCGCAGTATAATTATCCAGCACAATTCAAATGACAGAAAATCGGGAATGTCTTCAAATATCTGGGATTCCCTCCTCCTCTTTTTTATAGATCTGGGAACCCTACGTGTACCTGGCTTGAAACAAATGAATTGCATAGCTTTCTCCACATCCTGCATAGCAGTGGACGGTCCGACTTTAATAACACCCGTAGTTTAAGTCGTGGATTGAACTTAAGTCGGACTAGACACGCCTACTTTTCACCCCATAAGTCATATTGACAGCTACAGTTTGTTTATAATTTGACATAAACGCCCACTTTTCAAGGGTTTTGTAGTACAAGAATGTTTTGGCGCTCGAATGAAGCTGACAGGGGGGCGCTGTTGGTAAACCTTTTGTTAATTGTTTTGTAAAAAATATTGAGAAAAGAAAGAGATAGCTGCGTTAGTTCCGATGTTTGCCCGCGCCATCAGATCCTTGAAACCTACCTTGTGGGTGACATATGTACCTACTGAAATCCAAGTGAATCGACGTGTGTAAAATTGTTTTCTTGTTATAGCCAAAGCAAGATGAATTTTGAGGATTATGTCGGTTATGTAGGATACGATATGCCTTACAATTATTTATCGCGACCCGATGCCGACAACCCGTTAGAAAGTGATATCAATATACAGTTCCAAAGACACTTTCGATTTTAGAAGGAAACCGTACAAAAATTGGAAAGCCATGCGAGAGGTCTTTGCCCAGCAGTAGGACATAGAGGGCTGATATAAAATAAAATAGGGAAGCTACTGTAAAAGAAAACGCGGTTCGTTTTTGGTTCCAACGTTTTCGTTCTGGAAATTTTGACCTACAGCCCGTGGACGGCCCTTGTTGATAAAAACTATTTTCCGTCGCCTTTAATTTCCAAGCCAGCTAGTATGTAGTCGGGATTATTAATCAATGATTATTAATATTGCGAGCACTTGCAAATATCCGTGGTAAATATATATAAAGCACGGTTTCTTTTTCAAATCGGTAGGTATTGGTATCGGTAGGTGTTCATTATCGTGGGATTGTATGAATTAGCAATCAAGATCGCGTAAATAATTATATTAGTGACAAATAGTCGTAATATGGAGTACCGTACACATAAAAGATGAATACAAGCTTAATTCACGTGATATTTCTAAAGCATGAGAAAACTAACGAACCATTTTGAATCTCAGACAAAATGGTGCGAATGGTGCTTATGGGCGAGCTTGCCCATACTCGTGTTGTTTTGTTTATACCTACGATACCACAAAGTCGCTCTCATCATCTATCTATACTTAAAAACATCATCAAGAGTCAAATAGGCCTTCGAAACTCACGTAGACGGGCCATGGCGCGCAGTTTTACGCAGGGCGTGCAGGGCGCATTTACCTATTAGTAAGTAGGTAGAATATTTCTGAGGTAGTCGTGTCTGTAAATATATGTGAAAACCCGATTTTCGCGTTGGCTCGTGATACAACATCATCATCATCATCATTTCAGCCGAAAGACGTCCACTGCTGGACATAGGCCTCCCCCAAGTGTCGCCATATTGACTCGTGATACGCGACATTGATATTAAAAGTATTATGTCTATATAGATTCCTAATGAATCATTTCATTGTCGCCACCGGTGTCCAATCTCGAACCAAGTTATCAATATTTCACATAAATGTAATGTAATTGATATGAAAATGAACAAGTTATAAGTAAGTACATGTAAGAAAAACGCGAGTGTGTCTGTATTGCTCAAATAAAATGAAATACTTACACTAACTATTATTTATTACCTATTCAACTTTAAAAGTAAAAGCTTACACATAAATCTTACATAACTATTATAAATGCGAAAGTTTGGATGAATAGATGTTTGTTACTCAATCGCCAGAACGGCTGAACAGATCTGGATGAAACTTGGTACAGAGATATATTATAGTCTGGTATAGCACATAAATCTTTCTACCTGTAGTAATACGGGTAAATCCCATTGCCTTTGCGGTACTATCGCAGTAGTATATAGATTGTAAATAGAAGGAGAAAGAAAAAAATACAAATTTGATGCAACCAACTTGGATGTAGCGCTCGTCAGCCGCTGTTGTGGCCAGTTTCTGTTATATTGCAATAATAAAACAATCAAATCGAATTCTTATTCGCCGTTGCGTTTAGTGGTTTAGCCGGCTTATCTTAGGTTTGTTTTCATATGATACGGGAAAGGACAGGTGTAAGCTAAACATGAGTAGCAGGCGGCTTGCTACTGCTAAACGGAGGAAGAGAAGGGCCGATATGAAACCCACCATTATGTTGGGTGACCACAACCATGTCATGCGCACAAAATCATTCTGCAGAGTAATGATGAGAGAATAAGCGATAACGAATCCAAAGAAATTCAAGGCTACTCGGTCCATCGTCCAACTGAATTCTTCCCTCAACTCTGGACGACCGGAACCTTCTAATCTCAGGAATTGCTGGTTCCAATTGAAAAAATCTTTTAGTGTTGGATAACCCTTTTGTTGAGGAATAGGAGCGGAGCATTAAAAAATGTTGCGAAAACGGGTTTTTTTTAAATATAAAAATCGCGGACGAAGGTCGCGGGCAACAGCTAGTATGTTTATAATTGTGTGATGATCATATTTGTATTTTTGTTCTCTCGTTGGTCAAATAGTCATAAGCGCAATTGCACGGTGTGAGGTTATGGGTTCGATCCCCATGCATGCAGTGTTGTTGGGTTTTACTAACCTAGAGATTGGATCCAGTCTTACGTAGTCCTACGTGAATGAAAATGAAAAATTTCCTTTGTTTTTCTATGTCTATAAATGTGTAATTTAAATATTTTTTATACGTGATACTACTTTTAAATAAAATAAAAACCAGTTGGCTTGTACAATAATAATTTAATTTATTTTTTCGGCCTCGTCCCTTGTAACATCACTGAATCGAAGTAGCTGGGCGGCACTCAAACGTTCGAGTTTTGCCTTTTGGTACGCTTCTTCTGCTGCCTTCACTACCACTTCTGCTTCTCCATTTTCAGCAGATGTTACTCCTCCTCTCGTTCCTCATTCCGTTTTAAATTTTTCGCCCGTACCTCCTTTATTATAACTTGGGCGCGAACATATATTAGTATTAATTTGCTAACCACAAGCACCTTCAAAAACACTAATGAGAATATAAAAAATAAAATGCTTCGAATGAATACAAATAGATTGATGTTATTTCAAATTCTGTATTGGTGCCATACACAGATAATTTAACTTTCTGATGTACGGTAACGTGTAGAGATGAACTGAAAATCATTTGATCAACCCTACCAATAAACTGCGAGTTTGCTGACGCCAAGTCAGTCGAGTTATTTTCAGGTGGCCCTTGAGCCACCGGTACCGGTACCTCGTCTACCGGACGAAATTCCAGAACTGAAAAAAGAAAGTAAATATTTTTAATAATCTAATCATATTCGTTAACACAAAGAATAGAATCAATAAAATTACTAGACTATAGGTGTATCGTCAGCAGGAGTTTCACTTGGCATAGTCTCACAGTCCATTGCGAACCTCAATTTCAAATCGGTGGAGGCCGGCAGCGCATCTTTCACTCCTTCGAGATCTGAGGACGCGGGGCCAGGATAGGGGCCACCCCCAGTCCTCATTCTTTCTTTTTTTTCTAAATTAAGGGTGGCCTTAATATTGGACCAGCACCTGTTTAACTGAGATTCGGTTCTCTATAAAAAGAAAAGATTGCCGTTCATTACGGTCATCAAACATAGACCAGGTATTAATTAAACAGCATACATGTTATTTGGTACTTACGCGCGAGTTAAATACTGAGTTATACTCTTGGGTTAGGCGAGCCCACAGCACATTTTGTCGCTCATGAGCTGCCCGGCAACGTCGTATTTTGAAGAAGCTTGTACTTGCAGATAAGTTCCTGTCCTGACTTTTCACCATCCGAAAAGAAAATTCTTGATGCCATTATTTTAAGTGAAAATCTTATAAATGAACCACGAAAAAATAAATATTTATTTTCAAGTAATTCCGTTTAAGTTCTTTGACAAATGATGTCAACCAAGAGCATTCGGTAGAACATCAATTGAAGACATCTCTAGCATTGGGACGTATTTTAATATAACATTTTTAGCATACAAAGCAGCTTGCAACCTTCATGCAACATACTTATTTTGGGTTTGAAATGGACAGCATGTTTTGGAGGTAGATTAAGGTGAGTACTCATCTGAGCAATTAAACGTATTGTAACATTGGTTGATAAATTGAGGAATGATATAATACTGCAAGGTTGCGGTTGAAAAGGAGATGTAGAGACAAAAAATTAAAAGAATATGTTTGGATGATGGTCTTGTTGAGAGGACGAGTAAAAGGCGACTAACAAAACCCGAAAGAGAACACCTTAGAAGGACAAAAATTATTGGTATTGTTCTTAAAAAAGGTCAGGTGGCAGTGCTCGCGACCTGCGTGCGTGTATGACCAGATGTATGAACGTGATCGAAGCAAAAGGAGTAAGCCGGTGGGGTTCTTTAGTGACTGTTCTTACTGTGTGGCATTTAGGTACTCTTCGTTGATATGTTGGATTTGCAAGTCGCGTGTGCTGCAATTTAATTTAATATTAAAAAAAAAAACACTGAGCGAATTAGGAGAAGTAACGACCAGCAAAGTCCACGCACCTCTTTCCATGTTGCACGATTTGCCCGCGCTCGTGTTTTTGCTCGATGAAATGTTACACAAGTTGCTTGCAAAATCAAGTTTTAACAAAGTGTCAAGCGGCTCGATGTCTTGTTGCAAATGCAAGCTCTAGCTAGTCTGTCCTCACCTTTTGAACATCATTGAGTGGGTGTTGCCGATACCGTGGTGGGCGTTCCTCACCTGTTGCCATGACAACAAATGTCGACTTAAGTTCAAAAATGGACTAAGTCGGCGTTCTGGAATATGGGTGTTAACTTATGACTTTAATATGTTTCGTAATTCACTGATAAAAACACTTAAGTATCTAATAAAAAGTTAAGGACTCTGGGTTTATTGAATATATGCTTCTAGCTTAATGATTGTGAAAAATAAGCAGATTTGCAACAGTGCTTAAGATTCTTAATGTCGATATCAATAAATATATAAATCTTTATTATAATTATGATTATATTTAATGTGTATGCGCACATCTTCAAAGACAATTTTAACGACAAAGTGGGAAAAGTCAAATCTCTAATAATTATTAAATCAGTAAGCAACATTTATTTTGAGTCATTATAAATTCTTTTGTATTCGAAAATAGATTAAAATTCCTAAACGATAATAATCTATTGTCATTTGTGCGTACCTAGGTACCTAAAGTAAAGTGTAATCATTCCTTTTATGTGCATTAATTAAATAGGTAATTAGGTATGAATGATTATAGATGAAGGTCACGAATACGAAAACGAAAATTAGGTATTAATAGTAGGTATTTATCTACAGGAGTAGGTCCTAAACGTAACGATTCCCATACATAACATAACTAAAATTATTAGGCAATAAAATCTTTGCACATTGCAATTCTTAAATTGAGGAAGTCATTCATGTACCTACTCACATACTTCATGTGATAAAACAGTACCTAGGTAACTTCCGTCATTCCGTCATCCATCAACAAATAGCCATAGGGTAAGGCTAGATACCAGTGGCGGAGGTTCCATACAACTCGATTCCTACTGGCTTCCTTTTGAAAAATGGCACAGTCAGTATTCTATAGACAAATAATATAATCACATTAAAGATATGTACTCCGGCTTACCTCTTATAAAAATGTACGCTTCGCTACTGCTAGATACCTACATAGGCCTTTGTTTATCTCACTATTAAGGCTATTCTTAACGTCTTGTAAAGTGAGGTAACAAGCAATGCGTATTCAAAGCACATCTGTAGGTACAATGTTTCTAAGAATTCGAAGTTCCTGCAAGGTATTTTCCTCCAGATGACTAAAATATAACACAGTATACAACATTGATAGTCATTTTGATAACTTAGTGCTAAATTTTAAACCCCTTACGTAATATTGACTTTGTGCTACTGGTTTTGCTGTTATTGTCTTTATGCTACTTAAGCGGAAGTTTCCTACACTCACAATTAACATAGCTTCTCCTAGGCCTATTATATCTATTTTCGTATGTTACTACTTTAACGATAGGTATAAAATCAAACTTTAAACCAAATTTTTATGACATAAATAGTTTTGATTGAATACAGATAGGTAGGTATATTATTATTCATTCAAATTCATTTGAATTGCAAATTATAACGATTTACTGGCGGGTTCCAAACAGTGTTTGTGTTAGGCGTGGGCCACACAGAAAATACGAAAGACGAGGACGCGTTTTTCATTTCCGCGTCTCGTCCGCGCCCTGTCTTTTCTGTTTGTTTTGTGTCG
Source organism: Noctua comes (assembly GCA_963082995.1). NCBI lineage: Eukaryota > Metazoa > Arthropoda > Insecta > Lepidoptera > Noctuidae > Noctua > Noctua comes. The sequence continues at coordinate 10,787,223 of OY720277.1, read as the reverse complement.
CGTCGCTTCTATACATTTTGTATGAAAATTTATCGAAGGGCCGCTGCGTCTGCGACGCGTCCTCGTCTTACGTGTTTTCTGTGTGGCCCACCCCTTACTGATTAAATTGTAATTACGCAAATGGCACTAGAGTCAATGTGTGCTATGACAAATAGTTTTTATTGACATCTGTTCTCAGTACTCAATAGCCTTTTATGATCTAAGAAAGCTTGGACCCATAAAAGGCAGAAAAACACCTCTTAAAGGGAACTGGCTCAATCGGTTCAGTAATTTAGACGTAAACCCATACAGATTAAAAATCTTCGGTATAGGGCAAAGGAAAACGTAAAGTTGTATATGTGTAGGTTACAGATTTAAACTAACTAACTAACCAAATCAAAAGCCCATGGGCGGCATAAAAACTCTAATACAAGGTTACGTAAGAACCACACGAAAACGAAGAAAGAAAGAATCTAAGTTAATTATTTCGCAAAATATAAATAAGACCGTTTGTTACAGAAAGACAGGGGTAACGGGCTGTTTGTACGGTGCAGGTCGTAGCTCAGTGCTGGTAGCTCAGGACACGACGCTCATTGACACCCTGACTGCTGGGGAGACCCTCAGATTCGCCGCCAGTCTCAAGCTGCCCAATATCTCCTACAGAGAACGTAGCAATGCGGTAAGTACGATGAAGTTTGTTCTTTGTAATGCTTACTCGGATCAAGACCTTCCCACTTCTGACAATGTATGTAAGACTGTCATAGATATTCTTATGATCAATGGAGCAAGGCTTTAATGTGTTCACCGAGGCACAAAAGGCCTCGACATGATACGTCATGTGTGCAAAAGCACTTTAGCCTCGTAGATCAATCGATCCCTTCGGCTATTATTTAGCTCGGAGTTATTAATTCTTAAAATTATTAAAAAACGTATTTATTGTCGTTTTAATATTTGGAAATACTTATACATTGAAGCATTTGGGCTTTTGATGCATCGGTAATAAGCACAAATAATCAGGTATGAGTTTTTGGGTCTACGCCATTCTGTCATTTGTCATTCTGTGTTACACAGGGATGCTCCTTGGCTAACCTATTCTTAAATGTATTAGGGTCGGCTTCCATCTAACAAGATGCAGCTGAATACTAGAACCTATTTCACCTTGAGCGACCTCCACATCCCAATTATACCAGTATTTTCACCTCCTGCAATCTGCATTCCTAAAACTGCCTATCCAACTGTTTCAGATCAATGAAGTCACAAAGCAGCTTGGTATACATGAAGTCCTGAACACAAGAGCGGGTCGCCTATCAGGTGGAGAACGAAAGCGGCTCATCATCGCCTGCGAACTCCTCACAGACCCCACTATCATGTTACTAGATGAGCCTACCAGGTAATCCTAAACTCGATGTACTTAAAAATAGTTAGGTACTTCAAGGCGATTGGCACACGAAACCGCTCGCCCGCGCGGCCGTGCGGTGAAGCGGATCTCACGTCGCATTTATAGCTTGTATCAAATCCGTTTATGCCTTACACACGAACACCGCTTCTCCGCGCGGTGCACCGCCAATACATTTGCTTAGCGTGTTAGCCACTTCCGCCTGACAACGTGGACAAGCGGTGTCGTATGAGAATTTTCGTCACAACTCACAAACTTCAATTTTATCAATGAAATTAGTTTATGCAAATTAGAATTTCGATTATTTTTTTCGATTTTCGGTCAATGTGGCGACACTTGGGGGAGGCCTATGTCCAGCAGTGGACGTCTTTCGGCTGAAATGATGATGATGATGAAATTAGAATTTTATCGTAAATTTTAATGTCGTCGTACACGTATACACGAGCACACTTCAATAAAAGGATTAGTCGGATTAGATTGTACCTAATTTAATTAAATCGTTGATTGATTCCTAAATTGGTATTTTTTTACAAAGACATAAAAAATGTATTATCTTGTAAATTGATTATTGATTGAATCCGCTCTAAGAACTTGTTTGAAGACACGCTTTATAATACAACACACACTCCCCACCGTGGTACCGTTTCTCCATCCAACTATAGAATTCCACCATAAAAAAAAATAATGTTAGGAAAAATAATAGTAACAATTAATAGAAAAAACGTTATTGTTAGGTACTTCGCAATGTTGCCGTCGTAGCACCGTTCGTAGTCCCGCTACGAGGTTTTCCTAGCTACGTAATATAGCATTTAGACGATTACCATGTTTTTTTTTTGGATTTTAATCATCGTCTACAATTCTACATGAATTTTCCTTTTCCTCGTAGCATCATACGTAGACCTGCTACGACGGCGATGATTTTCGTAGCATTGAGATCTATAGCTATTATCTTCTATAATTATTTGCTTGTAACCGTGATCGACGATTAGTTTTGTACTTACTATCTTTAGGACTTACATTTTATTATAAGCATTCGCTAGACTATGCAACAAAAAAATACTACTAACTACGATTCGATTACTGTTCCAGCGGGTTAGACGCAGTGTCATCGCTGTCTGTGGCCCGAGCTCTTCACACAGTGGCCCGCAGTGGCAGAACTATAGCGTGTGTTCTTCACCAGCCTTCATCACAACTATTCAACACCGCTGATGATGTCATCGTGTTAGCCAGTGGCAGGACGCTTTACGCGGGCGCCATAGCAGATGTACCCGCTGCACTGTCCAGGGCTGGGTTCATGTGTCCACAGTATTATAACATAGCTGATTATTGTAAGTATTTCATTCATTACTATTGATACAGAATTATAAAAATAAATATTATCTCCATATTTTATTGTTGTCACGGTAATAAATTGAGATTTAAATGCGTGCCAACGATAGATAGGTGGCATTTTTTATAAATTCCTGAAGACAACCACTGCTGGTGACGAAATACTTTTAATCTGTTATCATTTCAACGAGTACCTAATGACGAAAATAAAATCGCGGTCATCACACATGTTACAACAAGAATTAAATAAAGTGCTTAAGAAATTGTTATCAGTTCTGTTCAAGGTTATAACTGATATCTAGGGGTTTGTTCTGATAAAAGTTTATATTTTGCGCACACATGCAACAGAAAGCAATTTAGCGTTCTCCGTAACATTAAATATATATAAATGTAATAGCTTCAGAAGACGGCCAAAATCAAGTGGGCTTGATACAGGTAGTTTTGCGTGGTTCCATTTTGGGCCCTTATCGATCCTATAGTCCCAACACGAGTTACAAACACTATGATCGGCATTTCAAGGTTAATCAAAGACAGGAATTATTTTAATCAACTCTTTATAATAATTAAAACAAGGGAAGTGTGACACACTTCTCTCGTTTTACATAGCCGAGTTCAAATGATTAAGGGAGTTCGCCAAGGCTCCATTTTAGGTTCCCAGTTTTCATGTTCCCAGCCCACCCGATTATAAGTAATGCACAATTTAAAAACGTACAAATGTTCTTAAGTTATTGTTGTTTCATTAGTTTAAAATCGTTGTTTTTCAGTATTAGAGATAGCAAGCAACGAACACGCCGGTGACATGAATCTCTTGGAGAAAGAAGCCAACAGTTATGCTTACGAGATGAGAAAGATCGCCAAGAATGAAATCCACAATGGGAAAGGAACAGGTAACTTAATAATTGCCCTAAGTTGTCTATATAATGATTAATATTGTAGTGGCACCGAGTTGCCGTGTCTGGCATACCACTGTTAAACCCACGATGGTTTGTGTGGTATGTTTGCGTTTGTGAAATAGTGTAACAGTGTTTATTAAATAATAAAAAATATATAATTATCCTAAATCTGTAAAACCTAAAGGTGGTCTGGCAAAGAGACATAGATTGTTGATAGCGACACTACGACCGTGGTTGCTACCTTAGAGGAATTAGACTCAGAGTAATAATTTCATTCAAAATTCAGTTCAAAGCTTTTTTTTTGTTTTTAGTTAAATCACAGGCTTTATGTTATGGTATTATTTTCAATAATAACTTCAAAACAGATTTTTTATTTAATGTTCTTTAAACTTTTATGTTAAATGCTTGCAGAGTATTCACCGGAATCAGTAGCTCTACTGAAAAGCGCCAGCCCCGGTCCTTCGAATGGATACTCCGCCAGTATCTGTCAACAGTTGCACGCGTTGCTTTGGAGATGTTGCATAGGAGTGGTCAGAGACGTCCACTTGACCCAGGTACGAACGAACTGATCAACGAGGCGGGTCCTTGATGATATTTTCAACACCGCATGAAGTACAACTTTTAGGACATGCGGTTTCCCACTGTGCTCCAAATTTCAAAGACACGTGACATCCACTGACCCGGCTCGGCCCGCGTTTTAGATTAGGTACAGCCCGCTCCCTCTCACAGTGAGGAAGCCTATGTCCCAGCACTGGGAACGTTATAGACTGATTATGTTATTAGCTACAAGAAAATTACGCCAGTTCGTGCAGATCTGCCTATACAAGAGAAAAAGGCCATTAATACTTACAAAGTCTAAGTCTACCCTATCTTGAAGCATCAGCTTCTTTTACTTAGGTACTCCTCCACAGTCACCGATAAAGAATTGATTGCCATTGATCATTAAATTGCCTCATTAGTCCAGTGGTCGCGAGCACTATACCTACTGAGCATAATGCATAAATTCACGCTACTTTTGAGAAATTTCTCAGTAGCAATTCATAGCCTAGACTTTTGTCCGATTCCAGGCAATAGGCTCGTCCCGTATTACCCACATGGGCGAAATGTGGCTTATTATTGTATAGGAATACCTGTGCCGATTCCTTTAAGGAAATAAGCGTGATGGTATGTTGATGTCATAATTAAACACCATTGTATAAATATTTGCAGATTCGGCTTATATGTCACTTCGTCGTGGCATTGCTTCTTGGCGCCCTATACAACGGCGCAGGCGCAGAAGCAGGACGGATGATGTCAAACACTGGATGTTTGTTCTTCTTCATACTGTTCCTTTTCTTCTCGAATGCCATGCCTACTATACATACATGTAAGTACCTATTGATACTAAAAATTTGTTGTTACTAAGTAGGTATGCAGTTGCTGAATGACAAACACCTCATTAGTCTAACTCCTTTTTTTACTGACAACACCTAATATGATTGTACGTTGAATATTCAACTCTCGAAGCTGGGTCCAGCGTTCAAAATCTAACAGCACGTTTTTGGCTAGACATCACATTAAGGTGTCGTCTAGTGAAAACGAAGCCAAATTACGCTTTTTTTTTTTAAATTTTCCCAAATTTAGATCCTCATCCTTTTTAGAAGTCGGTTAAAAAGGAAAGTCTCTAAAAACTCTACCTGCTTCTTTTCAGTCCCCGTGGAAGCAAAAGTGGTCCTACATGAACACCTGAACAGGTGGTACTCTTTGCCAGCATACTGTGCTTCCAAAATCATTGTGGACTTACCCATACAGGTATGCTAATTTTAAACATTGAATCCCCCTTTGTTTTAAAATTCCGAGATATTCATTTATAACAAAATAACATCACGCGTGTAAAACCTACCAGTTAGCCAGAAGTGTACCTAGTAGTACACCCACATTTCGCCAGTTACATTTGGGCGAGCCTATCCCCATCAACCGGGCACACACCCAAACTCCTTGGCTGCTACTGAGAAATTAATTATGGAAAAACCCAATAACACTTTGCCAGACTCGAGAATCGAACCCAGGACCTCGTGCTCAGCAGTCGCTTTTGCGATCACTCGACCAAATTATCTAATATATCATCGATATTCATTTATCTTAAAGCAATTAATCACTCGGACTATTTCAAGAGTATGGCCGCAGTATTATATTATCTGTGGTATGGCTAACTCAGATGGGATATTAGGTATACTCTTCACACTTGTTGCGTATACCACCGTGTACCGTTTAACTTACCTATTTATGGTCAGATTAGTACTAGTCCTGGGTAATAAAGGGTCAATGACTTTATAAGAGTCCAATAATTAGTCTAAAAAGCAAATAAATTGAAGTGCGTGTACAGCACTTGACAACGTATGTGCTTTAATAAAATACTTGAGAAATACATAGGTAAGCTTTTCACGAACCTGAAACCTACATAGAAACTTTTACTTTCAGCTCTTATATTTCGTTTTTTTTTGTTTCAGTTATTATGTGCGACAGTATTCTTATTCCCTGCGTGGTACTTGACTTCTCAGCCATTGGAAATGAACCGTATGGGGTTAGCGTGGCTCACATGTGCACTTGTCACCATATTGGCTCAGACTTTCGGACTTGTTGTCGGCGCATCTTGTGGAATGAAGGTAAGAATGGCACAAAAATATATTAGAAAACTAGCAAGGTCTTCGCCTTTTGGTATAATTACTTTACTCTTTGGTCTTCGCTGTACAGATCAAGCTAAGCTACCCGAAATTTGGCCAGCACGTCAAGCTACCCGAAATAGTAAAATTTTCCCCATCAACCTTGAACCTAAAAACTTTAGCGATCAAGTTGAAAATCTATTAAAGAAATTTGACAGATTCTAGTAGCTTGATGAGCTGGCGTCTGTACATAGACAACCCTTGATAAAGAATTGTGCAACAATAAGTGAATAACAGCTTTCAGCTGATCTTAATTTTGGGAAAACTTTGTTATGAGCAAAATGTGCCTACGCGGTATTCAAGAAACCGATATACCATCACTAAACTCGTGATTTTATTTTCAGCTGGGACTGTTCGTGATTCCGGCGACAAACATTCCAATGTTGATGTTCTCCGAGTTCTTCATACCGTACCGAGAGATGCCTGTGTACCTCCGACCATTCGCCACTATTTCATACTTACGCTACGCGTTCGACGCTTTTCTGGAAACCGTGTACGGTCTTGGTCGAGGAAAACTACCCTGCTACGATGTATTTTGTATGTTCAAGGATCCTAGCAGACATCTAGAATTTTTAGGTCTCTCTAGGAACCTAAGTGCTGACTTTTTTGCCTTGGTCATATGGATTGTTTTGTTACAAATCGCACTGGTGTTTGTTTTACTATTAAGAGTCTATAAGGCTTGCAGATAGGTTTGAATTCTTGTTCATAGGCTAAACTCTTATGGGTCGTGTTGTAAATCTCAAATTAAGAACACCATCTTAGTTCTGCAATTTTTATTTTAGACGATATATCTTCATCGCAAAACCAGGATAATTTGGATAGGAAGAATATCGACGCAGAAATAGTCAATTTCTACTATGACTCTCTCTAAGCATACACCTCGAGTAACAGAAATACATAAGTAAGTACCTATGTGTACGAAGAATTCTTATGTTGATCTGATATGAGTGGTAAATGCAAGATTTTAACGCCTCTTTTTATTTAGATTTATTATAATAACATATGAATGAGTTTCTTTATCAAAAGATCGAGAAATATTATGAATTTAAGCGTTATTATTTTCTATTGATATTATATAAAATCGTGAGATTATTATGACTTCGGATGCGGTACAAAATAAAAAAAATTTAGATGGGTGTCATAAATAAGTGGAAGAAGGACCCCAACAACTCTGGGGTATGATAAAATGTACCTAGGTAATTTAAAATACTCTTACACGACATGAAATTATTTTATTCCATCAATTCATTTTAATTGATATTTGTAAATAATGTACAATATTTCACAGTAGGTGAAGACATCTATATTCCGCACTATCGCTTGATACTTCTATATCAGACAATATTGCGAAGTGTGCCAACAATGGTTGAAATTGCAAACCAAATTTTGTCTTTGTCATTTAGAGTGCCCAGCATACTACTTGAGCAGTGCATGCCATGATAACACTTCTAGACAAAGCGAAAATAGGTCAAATTCGGTACATTAAATTTTATTCTGTTAGTGTCTGACACTTGCCAAAATAAACTGAGCACTATATCATCTGTAAATTAAAATACAAAACACAATTTTATTTTTTTATGTATATCTAACTAGAATATACAAGGAAATGAATCGTTCTAAATTCATTCGTGCGAATAAACTTTGCCCTCGTTCTCATATCATTATCATAAGCAATGTCGTATGTTATCACTAGGCCAGTCAATAAGCAATGAATTTACGAAAATTATAACATAACAATTGAAGCTACCATTGTCTATGTAATGAAAATGTTGACTCGATGAAAAAGCTCTCTTTATCTTAGCCAAGTATGAAGCATATTTATATGATTATAATTAGTTACAACTAACATTCAGTACAATTTAAGTATAATATTATATTACAATATTGACAATACAACTATCTACATTACGTTACAAAAATACTGTCCAGACTAGACATTTAACTATGCCGAATATACAAACATAGTTACTTGGTACGACATCAATACTACGACCATTTTATGACAACAATATTTAAAATAACGTTTCCATGCTACAAAAATAACGTCTCTACAAATGTTTCAGGAAGAATTTTATACTTTGTTTTACTTGAATATAGCACCACGGTCATCTTCATGCAATGGTCGTAGTTAAATTAAAGCGCACGTGAGGAGAGAACAGCGAGGGTATAGAAAGCCACCATGGAATTTCTTACCATTTCTTCTTTAAAGGAGACAAGGCTTTGGAATGGGCAACTGACTTCAATTTTCTAACTGTCCAACTCTCTGACAATTGGGTGTGTAATATATGGCATAATAACAGATAGTATAATATCACTTGAAATTACGCTCACATGATATAATTTTCATATGCTATAAAAACAACCTAATTTCATGTGATCCAATGTTAAATATTTCATATAACCTTCTTTTGCTCTAATAACATTTAGGATAACGTTCATTTCATATAATTTTCAATTTGTATAATGCTCTTTTTATATAACGTTCAGTTGAACTAATTTTCATATTTTCTCATTTTCAGCCAAAATTCTGTAATGAATAAGTAAATATCAGAAAACATCATACTGTTATAAACTCATCTAATCTAAATGGAATCTGACGCAGGTATATGGTATTAAGGAGAAGAAGGAAGCACAAAAAAAAACGTTTCTAGATTATATTAAACGTTACATATAGATTTCCAAAATTATAGTAACTGAATATTATACTAATTGAATATTAAATTAAAGGTGCATAATAGAAAATATTCATTAAACCATATAAAATTACGTAAAATGAAATTATATCAATAATTCATTATATTATTTCATCGTTATATTAAAACAAAGTATGTGAAATGAAATTAGGTCATATGATCATTAGAACTTTTGTTATTATTTCAAACGTTACACACCCCTGACAAATCGTCATATTGTCTGTCAGATAGAGTAAGTTTTGACCTGTAAACAACATCAAATCAAATGCTTGGAATAAAACAAAACTTTTTGAAATGGTTCAAAAAGTTTTAACATTATTGATTGAAATGCAAGAAACTATGCGAAGAAATCGCTTCCGCTGCGCTTATCGTCTGACGTGCGCTTTACAGCTATACTAAAAAGCTGCTATGTAAAGTTAGAAAAATAATTGTTCAGCAACTTGATTTCCAACTTAAATAATCGGCATCTAAATACAATTCACAACTGTCAATTGACAGTTGTGTGTAATGGCTATAACAAGAAAATTGATGTAGGGTGCAATTTGCTTAAGAATTATTTTCCTTGACGGAACATAAATAATAAACATAAACTAAGGATACAATTCTAAATGAAACAAAAACTGAGTAACACTTAGTAACAACAGCTTGCGCACTTTATTATTATTATTATGAAGGACTCATTCGCATAATTTTCACCAAAATTGCCTGCCAAATTCACAGAAATTTAGATGTAAACAAATTGATTCTTTAACTTGTATATTATGACCTAAAATTTTAATTGCCCTTTGGGCGCCGTGGAATGTATCTACAACTGAGCGCTACCATTTTGTAAAAGCATTAACACATAACAATATCCTCCATGAAAACAGCTGTGTAGCTACTGTTAGGTTCTGATATAATCATGTATGGAGAACGAATATCTAACTTTTTAAAAACCAGTAAGTAGTACCACTACATTATTCAAAAAAAAAAAACAAGAATTTAGGAAAATAATTAGGAACCAAGTGTAAATAGGTCTTACATAACTATTTCATACAAAAGCGGAAGTCCAAAAATAAGTGCGTTTGTATCATACATCTCAAACTGACTCATTCACAGCCTCTTAGGATCTAAGCGATAAAACTTATTGTAAGCTACTTAGGTGAATGTGGTAATTATTTCAATAATTATACTTTTTATTTTTATACATCATGTTTCATTTGTGTTTTCCCTGTACAATGTGGAGCACCATTTTATTTTTTATTATTGGATTCTGATAATTATAATCTATTTTGCACATTAAATGAGGATTATATGATTTCTAGGTCAGAAAAAACGGGAACTATCAATTAATCTTAAAATTTGGAACACGTAATTTTTTAACCGATTTCAAATAAATGATGTTTTGCACTGGGCGCATTTTGTATTCATTACAATCTTGCAATTTCGTCAATTTAAACAGTAAATTAAATTAGATAAATGCTATTACTAAATACTTCGTTTTTGCGTTACACGTTTCAGACTAGTGGTCACTGATTAAAATATTTAATTCCTGAATCAATAAACTCAAGAAAAACAAAACTCTTTCTCAATAGAAAAACACGATAATCATTTATATATACATATAGGTACCTACAACAAAATCTTTCAAGCGACGTGCAACCTATGGCAATGAATTCAGTTAAGTACATAATTCTAGACCCCCGGCAAAGAAATTTTACGTCGATTATGAAAAAAAACTGCTGTTCTATACATTTTGACCCTGTAGGTATTGTAATTAGGTATGAAAGAGTAGATTTATACGCTGGGGGTCTAGAACCATGAACTGAATTCATGGTAACATGTTGCGCGTTAATGCCACTTACACACAGTATACTTGTAATGTAAAATATTTTAATGTAAAATGTAATGTATAGATAATCATTACGAAGAATCAAATCTTTAAAGTGGCATAAATCAAACGTCTCAAATCCCTCTATCCATTTAGTATATCACTCTCACATAAATTTGCAATGTTAAGCTTTATAAATCTTTGGTGAAATTAATTTCTTCCATTCTTCAATCGTCAGGGAACTTTTATCAAAACACGGTTGGTGTTGGGTAATAAGAAAGTAATCTGTCGATTAAAAAGTCGGCGCTTGATCACATAAACTATGAAGTAACTTCATCTCTTTAGTCGTCAATACTATTTATGTAACGTTTATAGCGTATCTTTCACAAAAACCAAGGCTACTTTGGCGGACTTGGAAAGCTACCACTTTCAACATGTAACCCATGATATATCCAGGTGCTACACAATTGTTCAAGATGTCTCCCGTTACAATACTATGATGGTATTTCGGTAAGACTTTTCAGATTACTGCAACAAAAATAAAAATAAACATAAAAAAAAATTGACAAAATAAAGGGTTGCCATACCACAAAAAATATTGTATGTTGAATTGTTGACATTTTACTGACAAATAAGTGGTGCATCAATAGAACTCACCTACAATATTCTGGAGGCAAATTCAGTGTCTTATACCACAACACTATACTTAAAACAATACTCCACGTCCTTAGGGGTCCAAATATAAGAGACATAGTTCCATATTCCAGCCAAAAGAAGTATGCTAATAGCAGCTGTATTGACAGTAAAAAGATAAATGGCAAATTTTTTATCAGCCGCTTTACTCCCATTATGTTTTGTCCATGCAGACGCATATCTAAGCAGTTGGCTAATACAAATACTAAAGGTATTTGCACAAACAGCAGTTGCACACTTCCGTACATGTAAGTAAATGGTTCTGGCAGAAATGAACCCTTTATCAGTATACCCCAAGCGAAAATTGCTCCCACATGGTCATCTATGAGCTCTCCAATGGACCATGGTCCAATTGGTAAGTATGCTGCGTATAGCACAAGTGGATAAAAAATTCGATCAATTTTACTCAATAGCCAAATTTTTCTTAACATTTGTCGTCCCAGTTTTCTTCGATACCTCGGTGGCTGCTTCAGTAATCTTAAAATTACTAGTGGTAAAACATTAGCCATTAGCAATGTTCCGAATATTGCCTGAAACTGTTAAAACATCATACTTCAGTCCAGTTAAATTAATAAAAATAGAGATCATAGAGAACAAATTAATTTCACAAAATCTTACCACCACACGAGCATCCCACATCAGCAAAATTCTGGCTGATATTTCAAAACTCATTGGACTTCCATCTAATGTGAATGGGTGTTCTATAAAAGCCTCCCTTCCTAACTCATCATTAACTTTCACATATAAATAGTGAACACCGGTTTTAAACAAATGAGGTAGCCATTTACAAACATAAAGGGGCCCTTTAGGTTGCTTGCATGCCATCCAACTTATTTTATCAAAGGATATTTCCACAGTCTTAATAGCCACATCATTAAATACGAGCATTCTTATGTGACTTGATTCTGGTATCAATTGTAAAGGTTCTCTCCCAGGCATGACATACCTGGCATGCTTGGGATTGGTGACCAGAACTAGTGGCCAGACATTATGTTTTTGATCAACAAATGAGAAATGCCCATGGTCTATAGCTGCCAATCTGTACATTCTGTTGTCTTTCCAGTCTCCTAACTCAAGCTCCAAGTAACCGTCTTGCTGTTTAGTGTACATTCTTGGCACCATCCCACCCATGGAATGTAAATGCCCGCAAACATAAACCTGTGATTTATGAGTGCTTCCAATAAGTTGGCGCAAGTTCAGTTTTTGGGCTTCCTGCTCAAGGGTCAGTATACATGAGGTAGGATAGTGTCCAAACCAAACAATATGATCAGCCTTTTCTGCCTCTGTTTTGAGCTTTTGAACAGCAAGTTGTTCTGCTGGATCTAGGATACCAATAAAATTGAATGGCCTTCTTATTCCAGGTTCTGGGCATGCATCGATACCCAAGAATGCAACATTAACACCATTAAATTCAATGAAATGTACATAAGATTTAGCATGTACTTGTCCTTGTACTGAATAATTTCTGTAGTAATTCTCTTGAGCATGTATTGTTCCAATATTAAAGTTATCTGTAAAAAATTTATTTTGTGTCATCTACATTAATAAACATCAATTGCGAAATGTATGATGGAACATCACTTGAGGAAGGCTCAACCGATTTGACTGTTTTTTTTTGTGTTTGTAAAGTCAGGACAAGGTTTGCATGAACAAAAATGTTGAAATTTTCTTCATTAGTCAATTGAACCTGTGCAAAATGGGGACATGTCATTATAAAATTCTTTACAACAAAATAGAAAAGTATTTATTGCGCACAAAAGCTTTGCAGAAGGCATTCAATTCGACAAGGCGATAAAAGAAATCCATACTGAATTGATTAACTAGATTAAAACGGGCAGTTCAAATATATTGTGAGTCACATGTCATTACTTTGTCTTCCCCATCACAAACAGAATTAAAATAAACAATGAATGATCGCAACTGATAAGGTGCAAACAAAAATAATAAGAATGATAAGTATTTTCATCTAGGTTGAAAGGCTTATAACAAAAACTAATAAATCTATAAGGCGTAATATAATAAATGCAAGACCTCCCGTGTGGTGGCTCGGACCGTGAAACTGAATAATTTTTGTTCTATGAGATCTTGAAATTCGCAAAAAAAAAATTGGACTTAATGTAGGACCTGACGCGATCAACTATCAAAATGTATGGTAAACTAAAAAAAAAGTTATGAATTTCCAAAAGTCATAGAACAAAATTTGCTCACTTTCATGGTCTGAGACACCACACGAAAGGTCTTGCGCTTATTATGTTACACTCTGTATACATTTTTTTTTTAATTACCAATATAAAGTTTCTATGCTGGGGGGGGCTCAGAATGATGTACTGAATATGTGGTAAAGATTTATGCATTGTGCGCGTTCCATTTTACTATACCATAGGGTAGCAGTAGGCACATGTTCAAAAAGTTGTTACAACTCTGGAATGGATGATGCCCAAGAAAGGAGGACTATACATAACACTGATAAATAGATAAGTAATAGTAGGTAACAAAAATGGGTGTCCAACGCTCTTGCTAGTGCAGTTGCCATATTAGTGGCCTACCTATTTAATATTTTATTGCAAATTTAACTTACCATGATTTCCTCTTATGTCTAACCAGACAGTAGTTTCAGTCACTCCTGACTCTTGTATAATATTATGATAATAAATCCACTCTGTCTTCACTTGAGAACTACCTAAGTTATCTTTGGCCTTAGCATCAGTCAGGTCTCCTGAAGCTAATACTACTGCAGGTTTTACATTCATTACTGTGTTGTCACAAAATTGTTGGAACTGTGATATTCTTCCAGGATCCCGAAAAATACTGATATGTATATCTGAAATCTAAGAAGCTCTCTATTAGAACTTGGTGATAGTGAAAACAATGCAGAAATAAATTTCGAAATAAAGCAATACATCAAGTGCTGGTATTATTTATCACAACAATAGTAGACGTTATTACTAGTAGCCTTTGTCTTTAACTACGTCACAAATGAATAAGCAAATGAAACAGCAAGTGAACAGTATGAATTAAAATGATCATACCTGTAGAAACCAAATTATGTTCTCTGTAGTACCTGTAATTTTACCATACTTTTCACTTAGATATTTCGTATAGTTTACACCTTCGTTTTCATCTTCAAGATAAAAATTATGATCAGTAGCGATACTTTTTAAAAAATTGGCCATTAAAATTGATATCAACAATAGCACACACAAACACCATAAAGTACTTTTTGACGGTATCATTTCTTATTATTACTTATTATCTTTTAATTTTGAGTCAGGAAAATTTAAAGAATTTAACGTCTGAATTAAATTATCAGGAAAATATTATCTTCAATTACAGTCAACAAGAAAAGTTCGATTTGACATTTCATAATTCTTTCTTCTTGTTCTGACAGTTTGTATCAGTGCACGCGTACGTTCAATTATTACATACGTTCACATTCGACGACAGTCGGAACATATTTTCGAATTTGTACTATTGACCGGCCAGCCTTGAATGGGTTCTAGAACACTCTGTGCATCGTATAAGATCATCATCATTATTCTGCCCTTATTCTAATTTATTTGGGGTCGCCGCCGCATGTCTTCTTTTATACTTCTCTAATATATATTTCTCTGTGCGTCGTCGAAAATGAGCGTATATTATAATTGAACGCACCCCACAGCTTTGACAGTTAGTGATGGGACGATACAGAGCTACAAAGATCATTTAGCGCTTGAATGACATTGACAGAGTTGCTGGTTAACATTTAGTAAGACTGTTTAAAATGAAATAGTATCTACGAACAAGATAGCGAAGTTAGTTCCATTTTTGGCCACGAGCCAAATGCTGATAGTTTCGATGGTTGAAATTAAATCTATTAAAGAAATTGGATAGATTGTAGTAGCTTGATGTGCTGGCTATACATAGATAGTTTAGGTACAGGCGTACCTAAAGTATCTTTCCGTCAAATATAGACATATTCCTCGCAAGGTTGAACTACTGGTAGAAAAGTCTGTATTCCTATGAGTGTTCTGGAACAGTTCCAGTAAGAGTCTGTACGTACTTAAGCTAATTAATACTATACTGCCTGGGCCTTTTAGCGCATAAATGAACTTGTCAGAAGAGCGCTGTTGTCCTGTTGTCACAGTTGTGAAATTATTGTCTGTGTAAATTGAGTTAAAAACAAGGTGGCGGCGTTACTTCTGATTTGGCCACGTATGCAATTAAATTGGCACTTGATTGGCACAGAGCAAAAAATCTACCATTTATTTGCGAGTTTAAAAAAATTAAACCCATTTTATTTGAGTCCATGATTTGAGGTTGCTATGGTTTTTTTCTATATGGCTACTCAGGATTCAGCGGGAAACCACATTTAAAAAAGTGGATTTCTTGCCAACCCTGGAGGTTGTTAATTCGACCCATTTGTCCATAGTAATATGATAAAAAGGTAACTACATGGTATCTACTGAGTAACTACTGATCCAATTACAAAAATTCTGTATTTATGTTTGTCTACTTATTTTTCAGAAAGAAGGAATCGTATTAGGTACGATAGTTTACTCTATGCTTCCGAAGTTGGTCGACTAAAGTAGGCTAAAGTTATTTTGCACATTTACACTTATGTTTTTTTGGACGTTCCGTTGTATTTTTTTGGTTTTCAACTTAGACTCAATGATTGGTTTAGTTGGGTCTTTTAATAGGTAGGTACTAGTATATAGTAGTACTAGTCCTCCTTACCGATTTCGGTAACAGACCCTTTAATGCTTTCCTTGCGGCCAGACCGAATTTGCTCTTAAATATGTAGGTACCCGGTCACAAATAAAGCAGTCGAGTTGACCTGTAGAGTTATAGGTATAGGTGTAGGAGGGCTTAGGTCTCTCTTTCCGAGTTTGGCGCTTTTCGTTCAAGGTATTGAGTCGCCGATTTTCGAAGGTTTTTTAGGTTCTAATACCTAAAGAAGAAAGAGATTGTGTGAGCGTTATCTATTCCAGAAATGTCATTATAATTCACCAGTACTAGTGACTTACAAGTCAAAATAATTTGACACGACAAACTGCTTACCGTAACAATTTTACTTGCTTGACACCTCACGAGACCTCATCATCATCATCACAGGATCCAAAGGCTTTCCTCCGTATGTCCGATCAAAAAATCGGTAAATTCCAAACCCAATAAAACTCCTACCTAGTTCAAATCAGTGACTAATTACAGTAATATCCACCTAATTCCTATACCTAATAGCTATAATAATAAGCTTTGACTGTGGACTCGGCAATCATTGTGCCGATAGTTGTATCAGCCCATGGCTTAATTGCCAAGAGCCTCGATCAATACCTGAGGAGGCTCTCGTTAGGCAGCTGGATCAAGGGTTTGATTCAGAAAGCGGTACTCCTGGACACGGCTCGTTTTGTTAGGAGGTTCCTCTCTCTGGAGCCCTGACCGTCGGTAGCTTGGACCCTATTCCCGATACCGGTGGGCTACATTTTTTTATATTTTTAAATTTTTTTATATTGTTTTTTCTAAGGAATATTTATGAAGAAACGTAAATAATTTGTAAAAATATAAATATAGGACCTAAAGCTTTGACTGTTATACTTATATGACCGTAGCTTGTTAATTTAAGTTAATTAATTAATTGCTTGCTTGAAGTTACCTATCTTTTTTTCATAGGGTCGTTGCGCCGGTAGCGCGACCACCTTCAGTAGGCGACCATTTGACGGACTAAGTTTCTTTAAATCAAGATAATAGTATTTGTAGAGGTAACATAAATAAAAAATAAATCTAACGTGCTTTATAAGTAATTATGAAATAAGAATTTACACAGTTTGAAACAAATGGGTTAACCCAGTTCCGAAAATAAATTTCTCAGTGCGCGTCTTGATTCAGTGGTGACTGAACGTACGGCGAGTTAGAGAAAAAATAACACGGCGCGCGGCGCTCAAAGGTAAGTATTATTACATAATTCATGTTTTACACACAAGTTAGATGTTAAATTGTACAATCGATAAGTTTTGCTTATTATTTAGTTGTATTTTGCTATTTTTAAACCTATTATTAAGATAAAATCAAGTGGTCGGTAACCGAAATGCTTATTTATCAAAAACGTTAGTTAGCGACCGCATGGTCGCAAACCGACGAGAACTGCATTATTTTATTTTGATTAATATGATCCTAATGCTTCATACAGGACTGTTACAATTTTGAATGTAGCATTGTAAACGTTTTTCTATGTAGTTCTTTAGTGAGCGACCACCAGTTTCTTTGAAAGAACTTAGTTTAATTTACGTACAAAATTGGGTGCTAAACAGGTGGTCGCAAACCAAAATAATCGAAATAAAGACATTGGTTTGCGACCACTATAATTTAGTATGAGAGAAATAACGGTCGCTAACAGAAATAAGTATGAAAGTTCATTGAGTATGCCACCACGTCCGTTTAAAAATTATTTTAACAAGCAACCATGTGGTTGTACATAATCTGTCGAAACCTAAATATTATTATTTTTCATTTTGAAACAAAATTAGTCATAAAAACAACAATAAACTATTTTATATATTATAGAGTATATAGAGTCAACAAAAAAAAAGAAAAAGACTGTCCAGTACACTGAAGAAGCCCTGAAAAAAGCTCTCGATGATATCCGAATAGAAGGGAAGGGAATAAGAGAAACATGTAGACTGTATCAGACCCCAAGGACCACGACACAAGATTGGCTTAATTCTGAATAAGAAACGTGGAATATCATCATCATCTTCCTGCCCTTATCCCATGTTATTTGGGGTCGGCGCAACACGTTTTTTTCTTCCAATCTCCTCTGTCAACCGTCACGCTATCATTTACTCCTTTAACTTTTATATCATTCCTCACTCAATCCATCCATCGTTTCTTTGGTCTTCCTCTCCCTCTCCATCCATTAACGTTTATATTCATCACTCTTTTAGTCACATGCGATTCGTCCCTCCTCATCACATGTCCATACCAAGACAGTCGATTACCTTTCAATTTTTCTGTAAGTGGCGCAACTTTTAAACTTCCTCTAATATACTCGTTCCTTATCTTATCCATTCTTGTCACACCACACATCCACCTCAACATTCTCATCTCCGCTACATGCAATCTCCTTTCATCCATCTTCTTCACAGTGCAGCATTCCGATTCATACACTACGACAGGTCTAATCACGGATTTGTATATTGTCTCCTTTAACTTGAGGGGCATCCGTGGGTCACAAGTTGTTCTAGTGACCCGTCGCCATTTCATCCATCCTGAGTTGATCCGGTGCGTTACGTCTCGGTCTACTTCGCCATCCCCTTGGACAAGCGACCCGAGGTACCGAAAATCGGAACAGATCGGTATGGGCGTTCCGGCAAGTGTTATGGGCACAGGACTGGAGAGACCGCCGAAATCACAGAATAAGTATTCTGTTTTGGTCCTACTGACTTTCAGGACAACATTCTCCAGTCTTTGCCACCACACCTCCAATCTGCTCTGGACCTCTAGGCCACTCTCGGCAACCAACAGAATGTCATCGGCAAACAGCATATACCAGGGAGCCTCTTCCTGGATGTCCGACGTAAGTGCGTCCATTATCACCAGGAAGAGGTAAGGGCTTAGAGCCGACCCTTGGTGCAAGCCGACAGCCATATTGAAGCTGTCGGTAGTGCCCGCTGTAGACCGGACTTGGGTACTACACCGACTGTACATCGCTCGGATCAACTGCACATACTTCCCAGGCATAGCTTTCCCTTTAAGGGCCCACCACAAAACCTCACGAGGTACCCGGTCTTATGCCTTTTTGAGGTCGATGAACACCATGTCCAAGTTTTTGTGCGCACTTCTGTATTTCTCGCACAGCTGGCGGGTGGCAAAAATGGCATCCATCGTTCTCCGACCAGGCATAAAACCGAATTGGTTTCGTGAAATTTCACTCTTCTCTCAGTCGTCTTTCAATAACTTTCTCCCAAACTTTCATCATATGCGCCATTAGCTTTATTCGTCTATAGTTATTGCACGCCAGCACATCACCTTTATTTGTAAAGATGGGCACCAGCGAACTGTTGCACCACTCGTCAGATATGGTTTCTTCTAGCAACAACTTATTGAAACGCGGAATACGATTCCTAAAATAATTTTAAAAACCAGATGACTTGAAAATATTGATCAATATTGATTATTTTTAAATGTTATACTACATATTAAGGATATTGTTTGACTAATGATTGTTAATTCTATTACAGCTATGACTAAGTTCCTACGAAAAGTAAGATTGTTATTTTTTAATTATAAGAAAACATTACACCAAAGGATTACCATATTTGTTTTTATTAAGAGGCAAAAATTAAAATATTTTTAAAGCGATTATAATTGTTTTATTAGCATATTTTTCATATTAAAAAGGGCGGTCGCAAACCGGCTCATGGTGGTCGTAAACTGATGAAAGTGGTCGCTAACCGACGTTTTCGCTATATTTTCACTTTTTCAGCATTTTATAAATATTTTTGTACTAATGTATTTTATTTTATGTTTTGCATCCAAACTAGATTATATTTGGGACCAATTCACATTAACATATACTATTTTGCGTGTAGACAACTTTTTTTTTTCCTCATCTAATGTGTGCAACTCAACTAACTGGTCGCTAACCGGCGCAATGACCCTACTTCAATTTATGCAGCTGCAGTAGATAGGTACCGACTTACCTAAAGTAAGTAGGACCGAATGGCCGATCTAGTCTAATAAATTTGAGTAGGTAGAAAATATTAACGATAGGTATTTACCTCTGTGGAATACAGCCTACCAACTATGTATACCAAGGTATGTCGGTAGGTAGGTAAACGAGTTTACTTTAAAGTTTAAAACAATCAAGACTAAAGAAGTTAGAAATGTCAAAAGTTTTAGCAGTGTGGGCGCACTAGAGCCCTAGTTGTCGACTTAACTGTAAGCTAAACAAAAGATTAGAGGTGCTCATAGGCAGGTCGCCGCCGGGGCCGCGGCCTCAAAGTGTTTGGAAATTCTATTTATTTTAATGGGCAGAGGTTGACCGCGCGCATTCCGGCCGCACGGTGACGCCGCCGAGTCGCGTCGCACAGCGTACCCACACGAAGGCTCCAGCCTACAGCGGGCCTCGGCCGGTACCCGCGCGCCACTATCTTGCCGCATTCCACCGATCCGAAGTCGCGGCGCGCCCCGCGCGTGCCTTCGCCGCCGACCCACGCGCCCGCTTTGCTTCACTCAGTCGTACTAGCGCGCCCATGGACTTTGTGCGCCTCGACGTCAGCCGTCACGCCATTCAGCTTACAAGATCGCGCAACTTATAGTGAAGTGAAGTGCCAATGGATGCGGTTTACCAAGGATTATAGTGTCTTTACGTGCAGCTGCATTGGATTTATCTATTCATGGTGAGTGAAGTGGACCCAGACGGCGCCACGGACAGCGGCAGTGGATGCGCGCGCTTTCACGATGCGGCCACTTTCATTTCATACGCATAGCTCGAATTCCGCGCGCCCGCGCCGACCGCGCCGCGGCCGCTGACCCTGCGCCGCTCGCGCGCCCTTCCTCGACACCACCACCGCAGCAATACCATACCAGCCATGCTGAATGTGGCGAATGGTCCTTACAGACTGATAAACATTCATGTTCAAGTTTGACATACAATCCACCAAAGCCGTGCAGGAAGTTGGCTAATTACCATTTTACTAATGAGTTTAAAGATTTTGATTAAAATAAGTACTAAAACTACAATCGTAGGTACCTATATGTTTTAAAATGTCTGAAGGCCTTTATGTAACATAATCTGGCCGTAAGCCGTAATAATCATGTCATCAGCATCACAATTTTTTGTCAATAATCAAAAATCCGAGATTAATGCCAGTCTGAACCACGCGATGTCGTCAATCTGCTTCAATGAGCTGCCAAAGGTTTAAACACTCAGCTATTGAGTAAAATTCAATATCCAAGTAGGATATTGAATTTTAATTCAATTGACACATAGTAACGTAGAATAAACCTGCAAAACTAGTCCGAAAACCAAACGGGATTCGTATAGCTCTGCAGCTCATCACGTCACGGTCTACATATAAACAAACGTCCTACCTGACTCGCATAACAAGGACCAATTTCAATATTTCTATAATGATAACTAATTAACAAAAAATATTTTAATTTATTCAAAGAGGTCAGGTTGCTCAGAATCGTAGTAAAGATCACTATCGAATATATGAATTATAATCATTAATTTGATAACATTTCTAAGATATTCGAAACGGTTTTATAGCCCGATTCTAATGAAACGGCAACTCAAGACGTCGTGATATAGTATTAGTATTAGGTAGGTATACTTGCTGATATTCTGATACTAATACAAAACAAACGCACATGTTTTAAGGATTTGAACGAGGTTTCACAATACTTACCTACCTAATAGTATCATTAACACTAGAAACGGGATATTTACCATGTTTACTGTTTGGTAAATATCCCGTTTCTAGTGTTAGTGATCATGACGGTTTAAAAACTAATACTTACCTACCTGCTTACTGCAAATCGAAGAAGAGTAAAACATCATTATCATATTTTGTGAATAATAAATAAATAAATAATTCTGTTTGTAGACGATCCGAATCATCACAAAACATGAAAAGTGTTCCGAGACTAAATATAATTATGATTTCAAAATACTATATTGTTTTAAAGTTAAGGGACTAACCACACTTATTCAGCTCTGTTCAGCTTTTGTCCATAGAAAACAACGGTTTTGTATGGAGATGCGTACGCATCTGAATTGACGCGGAAAGCTGAACGGATGCGTACGCATCTCCATACAAGATCGTGATTAGTCCCTTTAAAGAGAGACATAACCAGGATTCACAAAGGCTTAGAAAGAAACTTCAGGACCCTGGATCACTGAAGAAAACTTGTAAAATCAGGGATTATTAAAATCATTGAATTAGAACTATTTAAACTATATTTCTATAAGCTCCTTTAGGCCTGCTACAAGAGTGTCAGTGCTTGCTGGTAAAAAGACGGTTACCAGCCTATACTCTTTATACCAGGCTAGGGGTTTAATATTATTCTAAACGTCGCGCGTCGGTAGATCACCAAAACGATAAATTAGAAAATTGAAAAGTTTGTATAATTTGTGTATGTAAGTATCTCGAAATACAAAAAATAGACAAACTTTTTAATATTTTGCGGCACTCACTGTTTTTCTATTACCTCTGTACCTAACAAATGGTTATTTATTAATTGCACTTCAAATAGCATCTCATATAATATTACGAATTATGTACCTACATAGCTGTAATACTTAGTGGTCAGACTCATCACTGCAGTGATTGATAAAGTCGATGAATCATTAGCTCGTAATAAACGACTAACATAGCGACCGCATTCCGTTGATAGTGGAGCGAGTAGGTAAATAAAAGGCAATTTTAACCAATGACAAAGCATACTTAAAATTTTATGGCATGTTTTGTCGATTCTAAAACACATGAATACATAGTGTACATAAATCAGTCACAGTTCCATACAATAGAGAGGTTTCGATCACGATTTGGTAGGGTAAAGGTATCGGTATTTATATTTGAAAAAATAAGAGGTAGATTTGACTAACGTCAATTCGTTAACTAATCAGGAATTCAAGACTTATTTGTAGAAACTTTAGGTGCTACTTGAAGATGAACGCGATAGTGCAGTGCACAATAAACTATTATGTCATGTCAGACTATACTATACTGATACACCAGACATTTAGGTAGGCCATTCATCATAATTTACGTAAAAATGATATTAGCTCATTTAATCCGTTTTCTTTCAATCACTGATAGGTCTAATCAAACGTTCGTTACGTGTAGATTTAGGTAGCTGTTTGAAAGCACTGGCCTCAACACTTTATACCTACCTGAACGTTTTTGTAAACATCCCTATTGTATGTGAGAATATGTACAAGCAAAGGTGCAAGGCTCACATTAATACGCATTCGATTAGTTTATGGCCAGATTTAGTAACAGAAGGTATTTATGGCAACCATGATTGTACATAATAGGTAAAAAAAAAGTAGAATCCCTGTAATCCCGAAAACTTTAGGCAGAGGATTACCCATAGATCGGCCACATTACGGCAATATTCATAGCGAAACTACATATTACCATTAACAAAGCACAAATCCAGATTTTTATTGGCTCTAACAATATTTTTGGCAATTTGATTACATTTTTTTTATCTGACTTGATTTAAGGCTGTACCTAACTGTAAGTTCTTGTAAGCCTGTAAGGAAATGGAAATTATTGACTGAAAATCTGGACCTCATGAGCCAACTGAAAATGCTTACAGATAGATTGGTTGATCCTCGTACTAACAATAAAGCTACAGAATGCAGTCAACCGCAGAAAATTAAAACTGAACACCCAACTCTATTCGCAATCGTTGGATATTAACCACTTAACCGCCAGGTCATATGCTTGCTACGGATGTGCCCATTGAACCATGAACTCTAAATACGTCAATCTACGCTCCTGTTAAATGGTCACCTGGCCTACTAAGTCGCACTAAGCTTTGTCATCGTATAAGCAGGTTAGACGCTTTGTATTTAGTGCGGAAACGTGAACACTCGAAATTTTGAAGACATAGAGCCACTGATCTCCAAAAGTGAACAGTGCGACTGAACTTGGAAATTGAGAAATTAATAGAGGAATAAGCACTTTCGTTTAACTGAGAAAATGTCTCAAATTGTCTTTTCAATCGCAGGGGATCCCGCTAATAGCAGCAAAGTGCATTTTGATCTACTGTCTCGAAAAACTTATGTGATGCGTTTATCCTAGATTCAGTTCTTTCTGGTTGACGTTATAGTTATGTTTAGCTACGAAACTAACTACTCTACTCACTAGACTTACTACGTATGAATGATAGTTGGTTTCGAATTTGCTCTAACGTGGCTTGTATTACTGCACAGTCAAGACATATTTATTGCACCCACTTTAACACCATTAAAAGAACTCGCTACATATTGAACTTAAGAACTATTATCACCTTCAAAACGATGCTGGCCATTCTTCTGGCTGCTATACATATAGGAATATCGCCAGCCACTCGAATTTAGGGGATCTGGAAAGTAGGAAACTATTACGCTACATGGCGGTAAACTTATTGAGATCCTAATCGATGAACAGAGACGTATCAGTCCCTGTTGGGTTGTGCCTGAAGAATCTTTAAGTAATTCAAAAGTCTTGCGTTGTGGAAGCTAGAATTGTTTAAAGAAACGTCACGATGACAACAAGTAATTTGTCATGTTACTATTTTAGCTTGCAATGAGCCTTTAGCAGTTATTATGTAAGTACTATACATAATCATATTACAAAGATGTAGTTCGAAGATGCTACGGTTGCTCTTAACAGTACTTGGCAACAATTGAAATATTGAAACAAATGCAATTATCTTGCGTTCTCTGATTTATCTTGTCTGTTTTTTTTTGTGAGCTGAGGATTGAGAACCACATTGCAAAGGTATGATATCATTACTGATCGTCAATATCGGCTTCAGTATTAATTTGAAGCCTTATCGTTTTTCTCATCTTTGAAGCTAAACATTCTAATAATATGTAGAGGCTAAGGAGAGATACAAAAGATAGAGCTTTTATACAGCTTAAAGTAATAAGAGCGACTTAAAAATTAGGTCAAAAAGTCTAGGTAGAACATTGATTTGCTTTAACAAACAAAATGGGACTTGGATAGGATGTAAAATGTGCTGAAGAAACCATTTAGGTACCTCGAAATCTTAAAAAATCTTGATATTTTCTATAGCGAGACTGATTAAGTTTGTTGTATTAGCAACTTTTAATATAAACACTGCCACTTTAATTCGATTATTATCTTCAAGGTAAATAAAATGAGTTACTTAACATAAATTAAAATAAGAAAAACTGCTGGTGCTATTTTACATACCTACTTTTGGATTTGTGACTACGTAGAGATGATAGATGACCCTGTTCGACTCCATCCATTGTCGTCCTTACAAATTTTTGAGTGTCAAAATTGGTGGCGAGATGTCGAAAAGTGGAGGCAACGACGGCTTTAGGTATGCGAGGACGCAAGATGCGGCTGGCGTAGGGGGAGGGGCGCTCGGCATCTGAAGGTCGTCCGCATTCCTCGCGTCGCCGTCCGCTGCTACCGCGCTTACGTAGCGCCCCCCCTCCCCCTCCGGCCCGCGCCCCATCCGCCGCCCGCAGCCGCCTGCGCCGACCGGTCTGCCCCCGCCCCGCTGCGCCTGACCGCCATCACAAACTATCGCGCATTTACTAAAACAAAAAACATGTTCTTATAGCTATCAAGAGCTGAAGAGCCGCAGAGGTACCGGATGGGATGAAATTTATTCGCGTCTAGTTTTTTTACGTGATCTTGTGGTACTACATTCCTATAAATGTTTTATAATATGTAGGTACCTACGTAGGCACCTCTCATAGTGAACATGCCACTGGCACGGCGTGGATTTAGTTTGTTCATATTCGATTCAACGAGTCTGTATAAGTCTAGGTCTTACTAATCTATCTAGTACCGACTACTACGCTGCAAAGTTTCTTTCATTTTATGCCAACACCTGGTTTGCACTTTTTGCAAGACCCTGAAAAATAACAAGAAATAAGAAGAGGGACGTTACACTTTTGTTGACGACTGAATGGGGCGAATCCATGGTCTAGTTCAGCTTCAGCCTTTAGGCTTGTCAGTTACGCAACTTTGCACGGTACCTACGTAAGTTTTTCACGACATCTCCCACTTTTTAGTACAATTTAGAACATGCATAGAGCTGAAAATTTGGGTTTCGAATTCTCGAGTGTTGACATAAAAAAAGTCATCCCCACTTCCTTCTGTTTACCCGACTACTTCACTGTTGTGTTCCAGTTGCAACCGCATATTTATTTATATTTGTTTTCTGCACTAACGCTCATAAGTTGCAAAAGCACAAAATCAATTACTTCATTAATTACGTATCGCATTTATCATTGATTGACACATTTCAAATTCCTTTAGTCGGGCATTTTAATATTTTGAAATTCACATCGTTTCACCAATTTCTAAATTATCCTACCTAAGGTTATGTTATGAAAAATACTTATAATAATCTCTGAGAAAAATAAATAGCATTACAAATGAACACGTGCGCAGGCGTTCAATTTTTCAAAAATATAATTCACAAGTAAACGCAACAATGTGCGCCACAAAAACAGCAGGTAGCAAAAAGGAGATCGCGTACGAAAAAAAGGTAATGGAATGCACAGCTGGCGCGGATCCGACATTCCTGCCACGTCCAGGCTCTGGTGAATAGGAAGGTACACCGAAAAGGACTAGAGCGTAGGTAGAACATGAGCACCTATAAATAATGATATAGAAATATATCAACTTTTATGGGTTACAACATTCTTTGCATTTATGAAACTAAACAAATATCAAGCAAGTGAGCAACAAATTGACTCAAAAAATATTTACTTTGAGATTCTAAATTAGGTATGATATTTATCGTCTTACGTCGTATATTTGTAGTTTTCGGTGAATGTTAAATCTACTATGACGCACAAAGAATTCGTGAGGATGTAAACACATTGGAATCCGGCTGAACGAAGACGCAAGTCAGAACAATGTTACTTAATACAATACAATACCTACTTACATGACGTTGAAAAGTTGGCGACCAAAATTAAAAATGAATTATATAAATGTTATTAAGGTTTTATGAGAGTGGCCTCTAATTATTTCTTTAATAAATAAATATCGTATCACCGAATCGTTCATCAATATAGAATCACCGAACTCAGAGGGCTCTCTCTCCTTTATCGCAAATGAATGGCCATCTAACAGCTCTTCTATGGAAGTTTCAATGGCAGACTCTTAAAATGGAAAAATTAAGTAGCCTTAGGTAAATTAGTTGCCGGGGTTGGTGACGATGATTTTCATCGAATACGTCGACCCAACCTGTGTCATATACCTATCCCAGTAAAATGGTTCGAATACATTGACTTATATCTACGAGCGATCTCATACGGGGCTATTATACGACCTCTTAATCACCACTAGTGGAATAGTATGTAATAGATGACTAGAAAAAGCTTCTAGAAACAACTCTTTTAATTCGTCCTAGTATCGCTATTCATACATGCAATGCATATCTCACAGTTGCCAAACGGAACGATTTATGCAGTAGCAATAGAAAAATAATTTGAGCACCATCAATGATCCAGTCTGAAATAATAGTGATAAGTCTGTTGAAGTTCTCATTCTCAATGATAGCTTATGTGTATATTTCTTGTTTCAGTGCGAGTAACAGTGGTCTCGAGATGCGACATGCGTGCTCTGTGTTCGGTTCGCGGGCCGTTGGGCGGCGAAACGCGCGCGCTAGGCGCGGGCGCGCGCTTCCTGTCACTGCGCATGCCCGGCCAGCCCCAACCACTGCACTTCGTCGTCGAAGCCAAAGCAAGGGTCAAAGAATTGAAATCTTTAGCCAATGCTCACGCGCAACTACAAGGCATGACCGACACAGAACTCTTCGGATTAGCAATTTTGCAAAGTGAGTGTAATTATTCTATTCGTTTTCACTACAAGTCTTTGTATACTACTCATACCGTACCTGACTTAAGTTCTAAACGTTTGCAATGTGATTTCACAAAACAAAGTTATGTATTCATGGCGTCACACATTCCACCTCGTAAGCATTCAGTCTAACTATACATACAAACGCTGTTGGGTAATCATGTGTTCTATATTGGTACAGGCTACAATGACACATTATAGAGACAATTAAGCACTCTCCAACAACTAATGTCTGTGTATTGACCAAACAACAATATCTGTATGCGGGGTGGGCTCCGTATCATTATAGTTATGTTTTATGACAAATTAAATGAATATAAAACACATTTACAATGGCATTTTGTCTTTTCAGATGGAGAATACTTGTTTGTTGACTTGGACAGCAAACTATCTAAATATGCGCCAAAGAGTTGGAGATCATCCCACACCCATGTAAGTCCTAAACCATTAGCTTTAAAACCAAAATGCAATGCAATTGGCTAATCTAAGAAATCAAACATTTCATCTAGGATCCACTTACTTCAGAAAGTAAAATAATTTACTTGTTTCAGGGCTTGGACGCTAACGGGAAGCCGCTCCTCGAATTGCATCTGGTCGTGCAGTTCCACGTGGAGAGTCCACTGCTCCTGCACGACGAAGTCGGCCGCCATCTGTACTTCCTACAACTACGACAAAACGTGCGCACCCGAGACGCTCTACCCGCCGAAGTGATACTACTACTTACCGGACTAGCATTACAAGCTGAATACGGTGATGCAGACTCCTTCGAGGACAGGGACTACTTCAAAGTTGATGATTACGCACCCTCATCGCTCACCGGCGATTGGGTAGCAGCAGCCATGCGCGCTTGCCATCGAGAACACCGTGGTCTCACAAAAGCTGACGCTGAATCCAGATTTATTCGAGAAGTTTGTCTCCTCCCAGACACCATCAACTCACACAGATACCGCCTAAAACAATCTAAATCAGAACCTGAACCTGGAACAGTTTGGCTCCTTGTTACAGCTAAGGGCATAAAAATTCTGCCTGATAATGGATCACTTTCAAATTTCATATGGAGTGCTATTGGCAAACTAAGCTTCGATAGAAAGAAATTTGAGATTAGAACCGAGGAGGGAAAAATGACATTGTTTTCATCAAGTGAAGAGAAATGTAAATATCTTTTCGCTCTTTGTAGAGAGACACATCAGTTCTCAATGAAAATAGCACCAAAATTCAATGAAATCTTGAGAAAGGAAGAAGAGGAGCGCAAAATTTGCTTTGGTTACTCAAAATCCTTAAACATTCAATACAATCAAAACAAAAGTGAGCAAAGAATATCAGTGATATCTTCTACGAGTTCGAATACTACGTCGGGTATTGTGAGTGACAGAGTCCAATCAGAAGATGAATTAGAAATTATGATAGATTCTCCGCCAGCACCATCTACAGAAAGTTTGGCTTTCGCCCATTTGCTAGACAGCACAAATTCTTACTTTATACGCCATATGCCACAAGATAATCAACCACCAACTAAAACATCGTCTTTACAACTACAAAAATCTAAAATCCGAACGAAGAAGACTAAGGAAGACTGTGAAAATGTTAGTAGAAACGAAATTACACAACCAGAACAACACTCGATGAACCAATTAGATGAAGCAACCTCTTTACCTGATCAAAGTATTAGCGAAACCTTGACAGACAGTCCAAGATCTAATAAATTAAAATGCACCGGATCACAATGTTCCTCATCTTGCAGTACAGTGATAATGGCCAGAGCTGGGCTCAGTACTCTGAGTAGGACATCTAACGCGAGCAGTTTAGAATTAGGATACAGTCATACTGCTCAGAACTCAATGATGAGTGACAACAGTACAGTTGGTATAGATGTGGAATATTCTCAAGATACAGCGTCCGCTTTGTATGACGGTTTAGGTCAACCGGTTACTGTAGCGGCATCGAGTGAAACTAGCGGAGTCTACACCATGAGTAGTTCTGAACTAACTGCAAGATCGAAAATGGACACTTTATCTGAAGCCAGCAGAACAGATTACGATGGCTCTCATTACGACAGCTATAAGCCAACAAAAGAAAACGATCTTGCAGATTTCGATAGCGTTTCTTCAATCCTGAAAAACAAGTCAGAAAGAACTAGTCATGCAACAGGCACTTTAAGATTACAGTCATCTCAACCTAGCTCGGATTGTGTCGATGGAGCTGCCAAGTTTCAGAACCAAGAACAACATAATAAAGAAAACTTATTTAGAGAAAGAACAAATTCCAATGTTAGTGCTATCTCGTTTCACGGTGACGGTAGCGATCCAACAGATAACAAACATAATTTACTGACTGCGAGTGAATTAAGTGACCTCATTGTGGGAAGAGGCGTGTATCCTAAGAGCCAGTCGGTAAGTGACACTTTGGATTCAGTGTCGGATTACGTGAGGCTACCCCTTCCGTTTTCTGGTGATAGTTACCTTCAGGGTCACGAAGACACTGCTCCTTCAGATGATCACTATCCGAATAACTCTTTCTTTGATCGACCTCCAACTCCACCAACTAGAATTGATAGTCGTAAATTGCTAAATTTGTCTTTACCAAATATTTTTGATATAAGTGGCGATACACCCATCAGACCTCCATTTCCTGATAAGCCGCCACCTCCCTATGAATATAATCATCAAACTGTTTCATCTTACGCACCACCTCCTCTTACCAAGGCGCCACCAGCCTATCCTGGCCCAACGGCGGCAGCCAGAACTTTGAAACAGTTGAACGACAACAAAGAAGAAGTGGCAGCCAGAGTGGTGACATCAAAGCCCATGATAACAATTCTAAAAGCAGAAGCGGGAGAAGTGAACGCATCTAGTGAAAGAACATTTGCTAGTCCCATGGTATTGGAGCACAAATTTCAAAAGTTCAAAAGGCAACAAGCTTCCAGTCGCAGAGCCGAAAGGTCGAAATTAGCGCAGGGGATAAGCAACAACCTATCACCATCGAGGGATATGGCGCACGGCGTGGACTCTAATGTGCTGGTGGCCATGATGAAGCTGGCGCCGGGGCCGGCCCCCGCACCGCCCGCTCCGCGCCGGCCCCGCCAGCCTCCGCCCCCACCCGCCACCCGCCTGCCGCCCCCTCCACCGCCGCACAACCCCATGTTTCACCAGCAATTATACAGCGACGTGGACTACGTCTACTACCCACTACAAGACCCAGCCGTGTCGCAGCAAAATTATCTCGACCACAAACTGACTGAGTCTCGCGTGTCGAACATGCACAAAAATGGTCTGCAGTACAGAAGTACGCCTTATCTATCGACTTCCATGTCTGCGTCGTCCATGTACGGATCGATTCAAAATCTCTCGGATTCTTATGTTCAGTTACCGGGAACGCGGACGAGCTGGTACTCGTTAACGAGCAGGACGTCGCTCAGCAACCATTCCATAAATCTTGAACGGCCGCAACTTGCCACGCGAGTTCCAGACGTTTCGCATTTTATGCGGACGAAATCGGATGAGAATGTGTTGAATTCCAAGGATCCACCGCCAGTTAAAATGAGACGAATGCCTCCGCCTCCCCCGCCGCCATACGAATACAAAAAGAAACTTCTCAATTACTCGAGGGAAGTCAAAATTCCGCAACCCTCGGCAAATGTGCACAGTGAACTAAGTGTGAACAAAGTGAAAGATTCCAATTGTGATTTAGACATAAAAACTCTTCGAGAGAAAAGTAAAAACCTTGATTTGCCACTTATCGCGGCGTTGTGTAACGATCGTTCGTTATTGAAACAAACTAAAGCTTTTGGTGCTCCAAAGTTAAATAAACCAACAGTTAGTGACTGTGAAAGTGAACGGAAGTGTGTAAAGTCTGTTCCAAACGCCACCGATAACATAGATCTTAAGAATAAACAAGAATATAATGCTAAGAGGGTAATGACAGGGTCTCAGAAAAAAATACTAATACGAAACCCTACTGATAAACTCCCAGCATTGCCGGTTACTGAAAGTCATCCAAGAGCAATGTCCAATACTTATGTCATGCATCCAACTGTAGCTAAAATTAAAAAGTCTCAACCCAGTTCATGACATTATGATAAATTCTTACCTACTGCTTGTGAATCCTTCCAGTGCTATGATCTTTCATCCACCGATACAAAGACTGAGCTTAATGCCACCAGAACTTAAGATAGAAACCACACTTGTCTTGTGTCAATGGTTAACTCATACCATTTCATTTTGACCATAAGCAAAAGAATTAAGATTTATTTTAGAAAATTCAAATTCTGTTACAAGACTTAGTGAATTGAGATACAAATGTGGTTCCAAATTTAGATTATATTATATATGTTAATATTTAATTCCACCTACTGCAGAAAAGTTTAAAAAAAGTTCATATCTACCAAAAATGTAAACAAAGGCAAAAATGTAATTACTGGTATGTTAGGGATACCATCCCACAAACAGTTTGTGTTTAACCTACTGATTATATTCAGTTTTGTTCTATTTTTGTGACGCTACGCACGCGTGACTTTTATTACAATGAAATAAGGTTGAAATTCAAATGATAAACATCATCATTTAAGGCGATGTATGTTTTGTTTACATTATTGGAATATGTACAAAATTGCATACTGTTTAACATACAAGAATAGTAGGTACCTATTTATAATGTCAGGGTTAAAACATAATGACTATTTATCATTTATGTTAAGCATATGATTTTTCAATTTTGTATTGCTCAATATTATAATAGAAATTATACCTAAACTATTTTTAGACATCATTTATACCAAAGTAATTTGGCGGATTATAGGTATTTAGAAAATAACATCACTCACATAAAATTGTTTGGTAAGCAACTCAAAATTACCCGCTTAGCTATAATATCTTAAACTATTTTGTCATAGTAGTAGGTTTGTCAGAAAATATTAAGAAGTCTCCAAACTAAGCAATAAGCATTCCAGTTTCCTTTATTGTCTATGTTAGACGCCTCAAGAGAACATAATATAATCTAAAACAAATATGTGATACAAAATGTGCCTTCCCAATAATTATATTATATTATTCAAATAAAACTGAAAATTCCATAGTGTTAACATTACTACCCATGCAGATATCATTATTTTGTAGAAAATATACTTAACTCACAATTCCAAATCACTATGAAATAGTGAATTATGGTAAGAAAACTTTGTAATTAAATACTCGCTGTTTGATATATTACCTGTTATAATTAAGAGTATCAAAAATCATTGCTTGTAATTATAGTAAATGAAAGTGTAATAATTTCAACAACTATTTATTTACTTTAATATCATAATGTGTACATAATAATACATATACTAAGTACATAATATTTGTTTTCAATATGTACAAATGTATATTAAATTTTTTTGTAACTCTGAGTTTCGTTTTTCTTATTTTTATGTAAGTACATTCCTTTGGTTAACAATGTATATGATTTAATAACATGCTCACATAATATCTTTGGTCTATGAGGAACTAAAATTTAAGTAGACCTAGAACACCCTTATTTCACAGACTACAGAAAATCAACAAAATAACATTAGTATGTTGCGAAAAACCTAAATCTATGCCTATGAGAAAAACATTATTTTAAAAATTTTGTTCAATTAAATAATTAGTATTAATACTGCTACAAAAAATACAGAGAAGAGATTAACATTCAGATCATTTTGGAAGCTCGAGATTCTGATATTACATAAATATTAGTTACATTTTCTTATGTCAGTATAAAATAGCCTAAGATAGAATATCAATTAGATAAAATTAAATTTCTGAAATTACACTTATAATATGTTAAGTTTCGCCGATGCTTAACATAATACTACAATTATATTTTAATCATATAATAATAATCTTTTGTTACTGCCGTTTATCAACAAGTGTAATGGTTACTTACTTTTCTAACTTTAAAACAATGGCAGAATTAGGAGGAAAAGTAATTTTATCAAAATATAATACTTGTCCAACTAGGGAGGTGTTTGTCCCAGCTAGCACAGTACCACCATAAAACATGGTAGACAAATCAGTTGTTATAGATGTACTTCCTAAGTTCCCCACAAATACACATGTGTTCCTCCTAGGGAACCAACGTTCTATTACCACGAGATTCTCTTCAGTTTCACGGATTTCCATATTTTTCAGATTATTGCCTTCCTTGTAAATAGATCTTAAATATATTGTTGGTGTGTCTAATCTCACTTTGGTAAACAATTTGATAACATCCAAGAAATGATAGCTTGGTTTCCTTTCAGATTTTAAAATCCAAGGCAAAATAATTGCAGAATCTTTCTCATTTGGGAATGACATTGACACTATATTGCCAACATCTTTGTGTTCATGGAAATCTTCTTCAATATCACCAAGTCCACCAAGTCCGATTTCATCTCCATAGAATATGCTTACAGTTCCAGGCAAGGCTAATTCTAGAGCAGTCAACACCAAAGTGTTATTGACATGTTTTGTCGATATTCTTTCATTATGGACACTGCCAATATTCCAATGAACCCATGGATAGTGAGGCTTATCCCACAATGTGCCTGTAATAACATTATCAATACGAGTTTTCAAACCCTTAATACCTTTATTTAAATCTATATGAATATCAATAAGATCAATTCTAGACAACAACACATTTAGAGCCGTAGTAGAAGCTTTAGCTTTTTCATAGGCTTTTTCACTAGCAATAAATATTTTGTTGCTACCTAAAATTTGTTTCCATAACCTTAAAGAACTGCCAAAACTTACATCATCCACAAAATTTTCTAAATCCTTTAAGTAAAAGCCATCAACCTTCTCCCTAGCCCAAAATATAATAGCTGCAGAAGTGAGATCAACAATGTTGGTTATAGTTTCATTTGAAATTAACACAGCTTCAGTCAAATTTCCTGATGGATCAGCTTTAGCCAGAGACACAACCGGTAGATCAAGGATTAAAGACATATTTCTATTGTGAACTTCATTTATCAAATCTCTGAAATCCTTGAGGACTCCAACACTTCTGTCTATCTGTACTAAGGAAGTGATGTTAAAATATTGATCTGGATACTTTTGTGCTTGATAAATATAATTGAGCCTAATAGCAGATGCTCCTAATTCTTGGATATAGTCCAATTTGTTAAGAAGGCCTTTAATATCACCTGTACCGTCTTTGTTAGAGTCCTTAAAACTTGCGGGAAATACTTCATAGAATACCTTTCCTTGATACCATGGCAGATCAGGGTTGCAATTTTTTGGTATTGTCACAACCATACCTATAATAGCTCCAAGACAGGCAATGAGACCAGAGAGAACAATCCAAAGAAGTACTTTCCTGATGACACTCCAGTTCCAGTTGATAAAGTTTGGTAGCTTTCTACCGGTGACATTGTGGTTTCCATTCAACTTGCAGTCTTCAGTCTGAAAATTAGAAAATAAAAATCAATAGACCAAGTATTTATAGAACAAAATGAATTTCTAAACCAGCTAGAATAATTTTAGTATCATATTACCAATGACGCAGTAGGAAATAGTACAAGGAAAAGCCTATGTTTTCCAACTATTTATATCCAATAAAGGTATATATATATCCAATAGGTTTTGTAAACAAATACATACTTGTCCCATGATGAGATCACCATTCTTGCTGAGAGTCTGATAGTCTAGCATGCTGATGTTATTGATAAGCTGAGCGCTCACGGGATCTTGGATAACTGAACTATTGTCTCCCGACGAACTGGAGTCTCCTGCCGAAGCATCTGAAATTTTTACAATAACAAAATGAATACAAAAAATAACATGTGTAATAGCTTTTTGTTATAGTTAAAAAAAATATATATTATTTAAACCTGAAAACTTCTTTGAAAATGAACATCCAGAAATAAATATATGTGAGATTTATTCAGCAGATAAATAGAATATTGTTTTGGTGCCACAACACATAAATAAAAGGATGCAACTTACTTTGAAAATTAATGCTTATTCAGCAGGTAACTTTTGGTATAATAAAATATATTTTCCTACGAAAATGCATGTAGGTCATTTTAAAACTACAAATATAAATGCACAGAAGTCATATATATTCTCACCTGTCTGTATATTGACCATGTTAGGATCATCATTTAATGTTAGAAACGGACGGTCAGTCATTTCTTCTGAGAGAGGATGTTTGAAATCTAGTGGTGTGGGACTTGGTGTCGTCGGTAGTAACAGGCACGTTGACGACTTGACACCGCGTAAATAATCCAAGGTTTCTAAATCATTGCCGCCAGAGTTGTTACTAATCTCCGGCGATTCATTCATGTTGGATTTAATTGAATGGAATTTTTATTAGCACAATTGATACTTAAACATATATCAATTGACGCTTGATAGAAGAATGGACTTACTGCATGTTGCATCAAGAAATTTATCAATCTTACAGTAAATTCGCACGCAAAAATCTATTTCAGGATCAGTGTTCTTTTTCAGTTTTGACATTTAAATTGATCGAGGTTTTTCAGGGGTTTTGACATTTATATCGATATCGACTAAAGTTTCGAACAAATTCAAACTACAGTACGCTATGCTCAACACTACCAAAAATCGGACTTTGAGTACTTTGACATTTCGAGTTCGTTGACATTTCACATTTTATTTGTGTACCTTTTAATTTCTATGGGCTTTTAATTTGCAATTTATTTATTTTCGTAGATTAGAATAAGAATATTTTTGTAAACTACACAGTGCACTACTTTAAGTGAAAGCTTTTACTTGCATAATAGTGTAAGATGATCGGAGTTAACAAGCTAATTTGCAAGAATAATATTGTGTGCCAAAAGTTTATTCAGCAAAGAAACTTTACGAATAAAAATATTAAAGATGTTAACTACCACTTTTTACAAAGGAGCAAGTTACCAACGATGCACTTCCAGAAGTCTCTGCCCCGTTTACCGATACCTGATCTTTCGAAAACAGGGGAGCGATACTTGAAAGCCCTTAGACCTTTATTGAATGATAATCAATTTGAAGAAGCTCAAAAGCGTACTTATAATTTCATAATTCAAGAGGGAAAACTGCTCCAAGAAAAACTCATTGCGAAAGATAAAAGGAACAAGCATACAAGTTATATTTCAGAGTATTGGTTTGACCTTTATTTACGTGACAGAGAAGCACTTCCCATTAATTATAATCCAATGATTGTATTCCAAAATGATGTAAGACCAGAATACAATGATCAGCTGATAAGGTCTACAAACATTTTGATAACTGCGGTTCGGTTTATGTTGTCACTACGAGAACAAATATTAGAGCCTGAGGTGTATCATATGAACCCTAAGAAAAGTGACACACCAATGTTTAGGACATTTACAAGAATGTTGCCTGAAGCCATTTCTTGGTATGTATACAACATAATTATTGATATTAATCATCTAACTAAATAAGGGTACTTTTAAATTAATTCTCTTTGACAGTACTAATCATGTATTGAAGTTTAAAAATAAACAAAAATAAATGTTGTTAATGATATATTCACTGTTTCCTCTATAAATTCTTCTTTACTATTTTCAGGTATGGTGCCTACCTGATGAAAGTCTTTCCTCTAGACATGAGCCAGTTTGTGGGCTTGTTTGGAGCCACTCGTCTGCCTCGGCTAAATAAGGATGAGATCTTCAGGGACCCAACGAGCAAGCATGTTCTTGTACAGAAACAAGGAAACTTTTATGCATTTGATGTTTTGGATGCTGATGGTAATATTTTTCATTTAAAAGTTTTGTTTTATCTCATGTCTTTAAACCATGTTTTAAAAAATACACCAGTTCAAAACCTAAACAAAACCTTTAATATTGTAAGGAAATAAAAAGGCTTGAAAAGTGATAATAAGTTACAAAAATCTGTTGACTGCCTAAACACCATAATATGACCTATTTATTATTAGATAGCTAATGCTGCCATTACAAAAAAATAATGATAAGTAAGCAAATAATTTAATTAATCAGTTCAATGTACCAAATCCTAATACTGTACTTTAATCTTAATCTTTAGATTACCTTATCAATTTTAGTTTATTCACCTTATTTAGATTTATAATGTTTTCCAGGTAACCTTTTGTCACCCCTGGAACTGCTTGGTAACTTGAGTAAAATCATGAATGACAATACACCGGCCTCTGAACATCCTTTAGGAATATTAACTACTCAGAATAGGGACGAATGGGCCAAACAACGAGACCATTTGGAGGCAACTGGGAATAGTGAAGTTTTGAGGAAGATTGACTCAGCAATATTTAATTTGATATTAGATGATGATAAGATAAATGATGATAAGCGTGTGCTCTTGAAGAAATACTTACACAGTGATGGTACCAACAGGTAAACATTTAAAGGGCTTTTCTTGTAGATAGAAAACAAATTGCTAGGACAATAGGGATGTTTTCTGTGTAAAAAAACTATGATTTTATTTAGTCCGTCAGTTAGATTATCGAAAAATATTAGATACGTATTTTTTGTTTTATCAAATCAATAAAAATTGGCGAAGATAAAACGCATCAAAGATCATGAGTGGGGGCTTGTGACGTCACTTTTTGGTAAAAAGTCAGTACACTTTACTTACAAGTATGACGTCACACGAGTTTTCGACGTACTGTATCGTCTTCATTTTTAGTTTTCGTGAAAAAAGAAAAAATGTGTCGAATATTTTTTGGAAATCTATCTGACGGACTAATTAGATTTTTTCAGGAAACATCCCTATTATTGTATTTACTAGTGGACAAATACTTAAGGTTATACAAGCTA
Source organism: Noctua comes (assembly GCA_963082995.1). Classification (NCBI taxonomy): domain Eukaryota; kingdom Metazoa; phylum Arthropoda; class Insecta; order Lepidoptera; family Noctuidae; genus Noctua; species Noctua comes. The sequence goes on along the minus strand of OY720277.1, from coordinate 10,748,422 downwards.
CAGGAAATGTTTTAATAATAATTTGATAACCTTATTCTACTCCTAGAGTAATCATTTTCCTACTCTATACATGATACGCTTCATTAATTTGTAATGAATAATGTATTTGTTACAAATACAATATTTATTCAACCGGACCGGTCAATGTGGCAACACTTAGGGAAGGCCTATGTCCAGCAGTGGACGTCTTTCGGCTGAAATGATGATGAATGTATGTGTTGGAAAAAGTGAAACAACCTGGTAAATAGCGTTATTATTTATTATTTTACTTTTAAGAAAAGTTGCCCCACACTAGGAATTTCTCCTGTATCATGGGTGTGTTTACAAACATTTAAATTCACATACTGTAGGCCATACAAATATTTGTTCCGTGCGGGAATCGAACCCGCGACAGGAATCGCAACAGTCAATCGCTCAGCCACTGCGCCTACCGTGCCGTCATTGGTTAGTACTTGAGATTTTGAGTCTGACCAAGTGGTAGCAGGTCATAATTGTTTTTTCTATAAATTTATAGGTGGTTTGACAAATCATTCAGCCTGATTGTAACTAGTGATGGAGTAGCTGGAGTAAACTTCGAACATTCCTGGGGTGATGGTGTGGCAGTACTGAGGTTCTTCCAAGATATTTATGCTGAAACTACAAAGAAACCTTTCATCCATCCAGATTCGAAGCCTGTAGACAGTAATATTAGTGTTCAGAAATTAGGTAAGAAATGTATCTATTTCTTTGGATTCAGGGTTAAATCTGATATAGTGGAATTCCAATGCTCTACTATTAAAGTAGAGCTAATATCACAGTGAATGAGTTAGTTCGATTTTGGATACAATAGATATTTTGAGAACCTGTTTTTATATGACTGCAACAAATAAAACTGTGAGCAAAATATTATTTCTGTTAATTTTTACTATATTATTTTTCAGAATTCAAACTAGATGACAAATCGAAGCATTTCATTGACAATGCTAAGAAGGAATATAAGGCGTGGACAGACTCGCTCAGCATAGATTACATTTTGTATGAAGGACTTAACAAAGCAGCTTGTAAGAAGTTCAAAGTCAGCCCTGATTGCATTATGCAACTGTCGTTCCAGGTATTGTAACATTAAACAGTTTATTAACTTGCCAACAGTGCTAGCAAGATTTCGTGAAATTACAATAAACATTGCCTTATTTGAGATAGAGTCGAAAATAAATAAACATGACTCATTCACCAGAACACCGAACCTCACTGATCCACATAGTCACTTTATTTTTTTTTCCATTTTAATTCGACTTCAACACAGTTGTTAATCTTTTGGCAATGAAATACACGCCGGTCCACTGTCCATGCTATGATAAAAATAATTATTAATACTGGTTTGTAATGGACTATTAGTCCACATAACAGAAACGATTGTTGTAATAAGTCCTGTCCATTGGTTGCCGCGTTATTTTTCCATCCATTGGTTGACGTTTATTGGTGTTGCAAATTGTCCGTCGTCTGCTCAGCGCATTATGTTCAGACCAAAGGCGATATCCCTTATCGTGTCTGACGAGAACGGTTCTTATTTCAGGCAGCGCATCACCTCTTGAAAGGAAACTTCGTCGGCACATACGAGTCTTGCAGTACTTCGGCCTTCAAACATGGTCGCACAGAAACAATGCGGCCTTGCACGGACAAAACAAAGGTGTGAAAATAACTTTATTTACTTCATTATCTAGCCACCCGCCCGTCTTTGACACGGTTTTTACGATGAGACAAAACATTGAGATCTCTTCATTTTTTGTAAGTTTAATATTAATGTATAATACACATAGACCTTCCGGAATCAATTCTTAACGATGGTGAAAACTGCTTAAATGCATTTCAATCAAATCAAGTAATTTGTTCAAACTATGCTGAAGACCAGCACTTTTTGAACGTCAATTACCCAAGAAAGTGCCCCAAAACGTCCGCCGCTCGCCCCTTCCTAGTGTTTAAATGGGAAGAAGCATATCCCGGTCGCACAAACAGATACGAAAATCGAATTTATTTTATTAAATGTACCGAGAATGATATAACGGTTTACATGTCATTAGAATCCGATTACAGTATCTTATAGTCCTTCAGTAAATCTAAGTGATTTATGATTGACCTATAAACTGACTTACTCAGTCATAATAACAACATTTATCTACGCGCCGTCTAGCAATCTTTACATAGTATAAAACAAAGTCGCTCCCGCTGTGTGTACGCTTAGAACTTTTAAACTCCGCAACGGATTTTAATGCAGTTTTCAGCAATAGATAGAATGATTCAAGAAGATGGTTTATATGCAAAACATTGCACCCGTGCGAACCCGGTGCGGGTGGCTAGTAAATTATATAATCATCTGTTAAAATGTTGTTGCTACTTGCTAGTGAGCGGTCAAAGATCGCTATTTTCATATTCATGTAATGCAAGGCAGAGAGAGAGTGAACACCACATACATAACTATCTGTTGCAATTGTTAGTACTCAGAGGAGCGGTGCTGTGATGGCTCGATCTTTAGATTGAGAAACGCTTGCTGAGGTCGGCCTGTGGAAGGGTGGCCATCCATTACATACGAGACCCCCCGTTCCTCGGAATGCTCGCTAAGCCATTGGTCCTGGCTATAAAAATAAAATAGTAAAATTTATTCAAAAATATAAGGTACAACATTTACAGTTTTTCTTAAATCTATGTCAAGTGCACCCATGATTCCAGCCAGTCACCCCGTGCAAAATACTGGTATTCAGCTGCATCCAGTTAGACTGGAAGCTGATCCCAACATAGCTTGGCCTGTTACGACACCGTCAAGCGTGGGCGTGTTTGACCACATAACAGCTTATACTACAGATAATCTGTAATCCACTTTTATCTGTACGGATTAGTCTGTCACCTTTGGTTATTAGCGACGGCGACGCGGTAGGCCTAGAAGGAGATGACGTGACGAGCTGGACTCTTATCAAAAGGATTGGACCCAAATAGCCAAAGACGGAGAAAAAAGCAAAGAGCGAAGGGAAGCTTTGCCATGCAATGGCATCTGGCACATAAAAAAAAACTAGCAAAACTTCATGGATACGTATCAATCAAACCATGATTAAACAAAACCACGTATGATTTTCTAAACTCACGATTTTAAGTAACTCAATCTGCATGAAGTCAATGGCCATGAAATGCATGAACTGTGAGAAATAATTCAATAATTTTAGTTTACTTATTCTTGTTTTCTTATCATGATTTGATATCGAATCATACAAAACCCCTCACGTCTCGCTAGTTAATTATATTTGACCTTGTATATTTTGACTTAGGCGAAGAAGCTAAAATAGCCTTTAAACTTTCCAGGCATTCTGCGAATCTTTGCACTCCAACAAAAGTTCGGACGAAGAACTGCGAGCTAAGCTGACAGAATGTTCCAAACTTCACTCGGAGCTCATCAAAGATGCGGCCATGGGCCAAGGCTTCGATCGTCACATGTTTGCGTTGATGAAGATAGCTGAGGACAATAACATACCCAGACCAGAAATATTCGACTCATATGAGTACAAGTTCTTGAATAAGTCAATTCTGAGTACGAGTACTTTGTCTTCGCCTAGCGTGATGGCGGGAGGATTTGGGCCTGTTATGAAAGAAGGATTTGGAATTGCGTACGTAAATAAGCTTGTTTCTTTTATTAAAAAAAAAAATTGTGTTTATTTATTTAAACTTTTCGCACACAAGAATGTACAAAGGCGGATTTATATCCTAGTTATTCTCTACCAGACAACCTAGGGTAGTGGAGACATAATAATAATATGGCATTTGCAATTACAAGAACACAACAAACTTCAAACGCGTACATCTCAAAACTGCTATTATTGTGTTGAGACAGTTTTTTAGAGGATGTGCGTATGTTATCGACATAAGGTTTAATTTGCAATGCCTCATGCTCTTGAAATGCATGTAAACTTACAGGCAGATTGAATAAATGGTTGCAGTTTAAAGGTCTGCAATAATTCTTTGGTCCTAACCTAACCTAACCATATAACTTTGTTAAGAAAGGACATAATATAAAAAATGTCTTGCTTTTTTCAGTTACTCGGCGTTCCCTGATAAGTTGGGGGCAGCAATAGCAAGCTATAAGGCACACAACAGCAGCACACAATATGTTGAAGCATTGCACAAATCATTCTTGGACATTACCAAAATACTATCCGGATAATTATTTTATTTATGACCGTGGATGAGGCGAAAGGGGTGTGTAAGGATCGTAGCAGGTGGCGTTCTGTAGTTTCTGCCTACACCCGTAGGAAAAAGGCGTGACGTGTTAGTTATTAACAGGGGGTCAAAAGTGGGTCGAAACGGTTCGTGTAAATAGTGCACGGCATGCGGGCGGCCTGTTGCTGGAACTTGGCCTGCGCACTACCGTGCGCTTAGATACATTATACTTTATCATCATTATTGTTGTCAAGGGTAAGAGAGCCCCATTTGCTGGCGGTCGGCGCAGCATGTAATTATTAAGTTAAATATATTTCTGTTACACTTTTATTAAATATTTTTGAAGCCACTATTGTTACTGGGATCAATGTTAGATATTACTTTATTTTTTTCATTAACAGAGCTTTTTTTATATTTTTTTATCAGATTGCATTGTTTGCAGACAATACTAACTTATAAGTAATACTGATGTTATATATGAATAAAGAAATAAACTATTTTATTACTGTATTGTGTCTAAGACCTCAAGTTAACATACGGTATAAAGATAAGATGAAAACTATTTACTGGTTATACCATTATTTATGCTATGAAATAAAATTAAAATAAGCAGATTAAGTAGGAATGTAAATTACTTTGTTGATATTTTTGTATTGTGATTTACTACTGATATTTAAGGGGAAGTAAATCATTACTTGTCCAGAATTATATTATACATTTAAACTATACATTAACATGTAAAGAGATTTTAGCATCCATTTTGGCAGCTTTGAAAAAGATGTAAACTCAAAAATGCAAAATGTATCCCCTTAAAAATGTAATCGTAAACGGTTTAAGTACCTCGCTACGTGCAATTTATGAAAGTGCCTTAGCTTTACACGAAATAACGTAATTATGTACTTTTAATAAATACTTTTTTTTGTTATATATTTTGTGAAAACCAACAACTTTTACTAAACTGAATTGTTATATGAATTAAGCACATTGATAGCATATAATAGCGTTTAAGCGAGAGCGCGTGATTTATAAAATATGTTTAGTAATTTTCTGGTAATATACAAAGATAGTGAACAAAGATAGTAAAAAAAACAATGTTCCGCCCACGCTTCACACACCGCTATCGTCTAAACGCGCCCTTAGTATTATGTATGTAGGTTAACCTTTGGGTTAAATAAAACATGTGTTAATCCTTACGGGCTTCAGACAAGGATTTTGCTTGTAGAAATCCATGTATGATGCAATGCAACATAGATATGCAACTCTACGGCTTCTGATAATAATCTCATTACAGCACGCAAGTTACGCTTTTGCATTTATTTTATTAGATCATTTTTTTTCGCTATACCTAATTTAAAGTGGTTGTAATATTTTTGTGGTTCTATATAATAAACTTGGAATTTTATTGAATCAAAAGTGTATAATTTTTTACCCTTGGCTTGGCCTTAATGAAATACGACTGCATTATGATTATGAAGTATTGAAGAAAATTGTTGAAGTTACCGTTTATTTTTACCGCGTTTACAGTTAGCTGAGCTAGACAAGTGCTACTAGCGAACGTGAATATCTGGGTTTTATTTCATGTCCCCTGTGTCTGTCAAGTATTAAAGTGTTTTCTCTGTATCTAGATATCTGTCTAGGCTTTTCTCACCTATGTTGGGGTCGGCTTCCAGTCTAACTGGGTGCAGCTAAATACCAGTATTTTACATGGAACAACTGCCTATTTAACCTCAACAACCCAGTTAGTACTAGGAAAGACCGGTTTTCAGACTTATCGGGCCACTGGCTGGTGACTAGGTACCTGTAACGACTATCAAAGATCTACAATATTGACAGTCGGGACCAACGGCTTAACGTGCATTCCGAGGCACGGAGGAAACTCCGACCAGGCAAGCGCGGCTGGACCTGAATATCGATCCAAGCAGCTGTTATTATTTAACCACGAACTCCTCCGTATCTAGATACTGTTTCTCTGTATTCGTCGTCGTATAATTCGTCTAGCTTGGTAGGCAGATTGTAACAACTCTGCCCATACTACAAATTATACAGGCGTGATGATTGCAATCTTCTAATAGGGTAGTTCGTGATGTATTACTGTAGCTCATTAATAGAATACCACATTCGATAAATTAACAACCAACATTAAAAACCTGTACTGTACCTATGTGGTGTGGTAATAATGTCATGGCATAGTTACACTTTTACAGGTATCAGAACTAAATGCATATTGTGCTCTGCGTTTTATATCAAGTCAGTAGAAAATTACCTTAAATACTGCGAATATTTTTTGTTGAATATCAATGTTGATACCCATTCGGAATGGGTGAGTACCTACGATACTTACCAACCCAAAAATAAAAAGATTGCCTTTATTTTTAAAAACCCTGCAATTGCCAATGACTTAGTCTACTGGTAATGCAAATGTATTGTGTAAGTGAGTAGATAAATATGTACAAATACAACGTCGGCGCTTTAATTCTGCGACGACTGCTATCGATTTTCTCGTGTCCATCTAGTAAAGAGGAGAATATTCATAGTCGAGACGAGTTTTCTAAAAAATATATTTTTGTTTGTGATGGAACTAGAAATTAATGATATTCGGGATGTTTCCTTTACTTGTGCTCCTTTTACAGCTCCAAGGGACCGTTGACCAAAGTATTTGATATTAATTTAAAGTTGTTAAAAAAAAGGGAAAAAGGCGAAAAAGGGTCTTGACAAAGACAGATGGACAACAAAGTGATCCTTTAAGGGTTACGTTTATCCTTTTGAGGTACGGAACCCTAAAAATAATTTATGCAGCGTATCAGAAATTGAGAGAGAAATTTAAATGCAATCTGATAAGCAAAAAATATAAACCACTACACTAGGGAGGTACTCAGTTTTCTCAAAACGTTGTTCTTGTATGTGGAGGCTACAGTTGTTTCGTGCTTAGCAACTTGTGCGAATACGGCTGTGGACTACGGTTTCTGAGCTATACGAAAAAGAGGCGGTATTCTTTACGTATTGTATATTTATATGCGCATATTCAGAGATGCGAGGGCCCAGGCCGTGCAATTCTATCTGGGCACCTTGAACCTACCGGTATATTTCACTTAGATTGTGGACTTGGCTTATATCCCTTTCCCATTGCATGTTTTTGATGCAGCCATGCTATGAAGAATAATTAATCATGTTCCTGCCATCATCCTCATTTATTTGAGGTCAGTGCATCATGTCGTCTTTATTTCCAAACTCACTTCCCTACTAAATCTAATTATACAAGTCAAGGCTGCTCAACCCCAGGCCTGCGGGCCACTAAGTGGCCGGTGGCCCGCTAACAGTGGTAATTTGACGAACAGATTTCAGATTTTCAAATCCACCCGATCGAAGCAATATTTTGCTTGTTATGAACCCATTCTCAACAAGCAAATGTACAGCAAAAACTTACAGAAATCCAAAAACCACAATTCATCGATACAATTATTACTGAAAAGATCTTCACAATCAAAGTGTGTCATACTCTTAAGCCAGGAGGGCCATGGCCCCGGGCCGCAGACAGACGGCACACGCCGCCTCTTTTAATTGATAACGTTTACTTGATACAAGCACTCTTTTACCCTGCCGCCCTTTAGCTTAATCAAGTAATGGTCAAAAAGGAAATCTAACATTTTCGAGGCGTGGTGCCAAAACATTTCGAGCTCACTCCGCTTGACTGAAGAAGAAGAAACATTAGAATGCAGGAGGCATTCTAATGTTTCTTAGTTATTCGGGAATTTTTATGCAAAAGTCGAAAAACTCAAGACAAAAATTTTGATTAATAAAATTGTTATCACAGAGGTTCTTCAAAGTGCGTGATTGAGGTTTTATACGATTACTATTAAACTAAGCGTTACTTGTAAGTTTATTAGGGAAGTTTTATTTACTTGATGCTTACCGCCAGTTGACAAGGAACCAAAATGTTGACCCACCTTCAAAATAAGTTAAGCAGCCTTGAAAGGGGGTGTCACCTGCGCCGCCGTTCTGCCCATATCGTCTTTCTAAAACTTCCTACTCAGCATCACATATGCCCATACCGTGTCAACCGATTACTATTCAGACACCGTTACTACTTTCAGACTTCCTTTCATGTAAGAATAGACAATTTTAAAAAATACACGACTCAGTGACAATAAAGAACGTAAATATAGTATGTATATGTCGGTTTCGAAAAGGAATGACTGAGATCAGAATGTCAATGTTCTAAAAATACGGGGACTAGGTACGAGAATTTCTGTTCTAAAACTCGATATTAGTATGAGCACTTAAGTATTCATAAGTTAGCTCGCTACAAATACATAAACTTGCGCCTTTTCCAATGGGGGTAGGCAGAAACCACAAAATGCCACCTCCTACTATCCTTTCAAACTCCTTTCGCCTCATCCACGTTCATACTTGAGTCCTACAACACCTCACACGAATATATTTAGAGGACCGCTAACACTGATGTAAAATGAGTAAGATAAATTAGGAATGCAAGAAAAAGAACGCAATTTTACACCCATCCATAAATTAAACATTTTAATAAAATATTATTATAGCAAAAATCTGGTATTTAAAATTAGAAAGGCTATGAATACGACTTCATCGTACCTACGCAGAATCAACAGCGTTCCAATCTACGATCGCCCATATAGAAACATAAACTTGGCTAGTACTGTATACAAAGTATATTTATTTACTTTACTCGTAGAACACTGGATTTTATATTGCATTTTGTTTGTGAAATACTTTCGTGTAGGATATGGTATCGTGCGGAATTATAAAGTGCATGCAACCATTAGTTTCTGTGGATATAAATTACACCCCTTGTTTCTATTGTGAGATGCTGGGTGGTCGTGTGTACAACTTGAAAAGGAATGGCACTTAGGCCATATTGACATTACGATCGCGAAAATGTCAAAGTTCATCCGTAGATCCGTGCTTGGGATGTGTTTTGTGAAAAACAAAAATTATTGAATTAAAAATGCCGTGTGATGTGTGATGTGACACTCGTCATATTTCAATCTGTTGAGGTAAATATTTGTGATGTTAGCTCTTAGCAGTTTTTCGTAGAGGATCGCGTTTATGTGAAAAAAGAAACACACTAAAAAAATAAAGGTACACAGTCATTTTATCTTGTACTATCTACGTTCAATTAAACTAAGGATTAGTACTTTTATGCGTTATTATCCCTTCCTTATCATGTTTAAACAGTGCTCAGTTTAAATAAAAGATAACAAATGCATTGATTTTCGAATGACTGTCATTATTTTTACATTCTCCAATATTAAATTGATGTGATGAACTATTATCTATAAATGGCTAGCATTTTAAAACACCTAAGGTTGTCTTTGATATAACCGAATATGATTTTTTAAGAGTACCAACTATACAATGAATGAATTGCATTGTGTTAACACAAATTGCAATTGTAATGCAATTTATTCATTGTATAGTTGGTTGCCAGTTGCTTTTAAATTGTCTTTAAATAAAAAATAACAGTTAGTATGATCAGATTTTACAAATGAGAAAGAAATCAGTAAATAATTTTGTGCCCTTGATTTGGTATTCTAAGTGGCATTGTTCCAAATATTTTCCTATTAAAATAACAACACTATCATTTCTTTGTTTCAGAATATGTTAAATTATATTGAATGCTCAAAGTAGATCGCCAAAATGCTGATTAAGGAGTACCGAATACCTTTACCTCTCACTGTAGAGGAGTACAGGATTGCACAGCTGTACATGATAGCTAAAAAGAGTAGAGAAGAAAGTTCTGGTGAAGGCAGTGGTGTGGAGATCCTAGTTAATGAACCCTATGATGATGGCCCTGGCGGGAAAGGTCAGTACACTCAGAAAATCTATCATGTTGGTAGCCATTTACCTGGATGGTTTAAAAGCTTGCTTCCAAAATCTGCCTTAACAGTATCCGAAGAAGCTTGGAATGCTTATCCTTACACAAAAACAAGATACACATGTCCATTTGTTGAAAAGTTTTCATTAGAAATAGAAACTTATTATTATTCTGATAATGGCCACCAAGAAAATGTCTTCAAACTCACTGGAAGTGATTTAAAAAGTAGAATGGTTGATGTTATTGATGTTTGCAAAGATCAACTTTATGGTGCAGATTATGTCAGAGAGGAGGATCCTAAATTATTTGAGTCAGAAAAATGTAATAGGGGCCCCCTTACTGAGAACTGGCTTGAAGAATATTGGAGTGAAGTACAAGGCAAGCCACAACCACTTCCAAATGGTAAATCTCTTATGTGCGCTTATAAACTCTGTAAAGTTGAATTCAGATATTGGGGTATGCAAACAAAATTAGAAAAATTTATTCATGATGTTGCATTAAGAAAAACCATGTTACGAGCACATCGTCAAGCCTGGGCTTGGCAGGATGAATGGCATGGTCTTACAATGGATGACATTCGGGAAATTGAGCGTCAAACACAATTAGCTTTGCAGAAAAAGATGGCAGGTGATACAAGTGATGAACAAGATCTGTCTGAAGAGAATTCAAAGTCTCTGGCAGCTACAATGAGTAGTTTAGAAAAGAATGAAGATGTGCCAACACCATTAGTCTCAAAGAAAAATGTTGATAAGAGAATGCAAAAACATCTTACTCCTGAGGGGACTCCACCATCTGAACACAAGACCTCTTTAAAGACAAATCTTAGATCGTCATCTTCAGGATCTATTAAAAGTTTACAAGCCCAAGCTGCGAATTGGCGAATGGAAACTCTTGTTAGAGAATCAGAAACAGAAACAGGCTCCGAGGATGAGTTTTATGACTGTGAGTCCTCATTTAATAAATGGTCTTCCATGTGCTCCCTTGATGAAGCTGACATTGATATATCACCATCACAAGGCGATAATAGTCAAGAAGACAGCATATTCAATCCCTCGTTCTTAAGAAGAGTGACATCTGAGAGAGGCTCACGCAGAATGCCTAATTTACAAAGTCATCCCAGTGTTGATGGTTGTCCAGAGACGCCTGTTCATAGCTCATGCCCAACAACTGTTTTGATACTAGTATTTCATGCTGGAAGCGTTTTAGATGCAAATGTTGATATGACTGCCAAGAAATCGGATGTCACCACTTTTAAAGGTGCTTTCGAATCAGTGATGCGCCAGCATTATCCAACACTTATTGGACACATAGCAATAAAACTGGTCTCATGTCCATCTATTTGCACCGATGCTTTGGGGATCCTTTCTACACTGAGCCCCTACAGTTTCGATTGTTCACCTTCAACTATTGAATCTCCTTCGCTCACAAACGATCTTATACCAATTGGTGCCATACCATTAATTGCAACAACCTCTCCAGATTATGCAGAATCCGTAACAAAAACGATACACTCAGCCAATGCAACTTACAATGAATTTATCAAATCCGATGATGGAAAAGGTTTTAATGGTCAAGTCTGTTTTGTCGGTGATAGCATGGGCTCAGTATTAGCGTATGATGCTCTTATCAGAACTCAGCAATACCAATCCAGACACGACAGTGAAAATAGCATACTGGATACTGAAATAACTATTCCAAATGATCCATTAGAACCACATTACCTCAACAAGTCGCACTTACAAGCTCCAACACCCAGGAGACGATCGTCTTCCACAAGTGACAATCATATAAAATTTGAATTCGAAGTGAGCGACTTTTTCACCTTTGGCAGTCCATTGTCACTTATATTGGCATCACGAAAAATTTCTGATGACAAAACTCGAGACATTACGAAACCACCCGTACAGCAAGTGTTCAACTTGTTTCATCCTACAGATCCTGTTGGCTCAAGATTAGAACCGCTGCTATCAGCAAGATTCACTAATTTACCACCAATTAATGTTGCAAGATACACAAAGTATCCTTTGGGTAATGGTCAACCATACCATTTAATGGAATTGATACAGAGTCATCCTCAATTATTTGGAGATCACTTGCAAATGCCGCCAACTCCTGTATTAAGGCGGCTTTCTGAAGTATCTGTACAAAGTACTGTAAGTGGCTTAGTGGATAACATTCCTTTAATTACTATGAACGCGTTACAGCAGAAATGGTGGGGTTCCAAAAGACTAGACTACGCTTTGTACTGTCCTGAAGGGTTGACGAACTTTCCGACAAACGCTTTACCTCACTTATTCCATGCTAGCTATTGGGAAAGTTCTGATGTAATCGCTTTCATATTGCGTCAAATAGGTCACTTTGATTTAGCTCTATATGGACACTCCGACGATAAAGAGTCTCCAATGTTTAAACCTGGACAAGAGAGGGAGAAGTGGATGAGAAAACGAACGTCGGTTAAATTGAAAAATGTAGCTGCAAATCATAGGGCTAATGACGTTATCGTCAAGGAAGGGTGCCCGCAAACCTTTTCTGCCCGTTTCATGTACGGCCCATTAGATATGATAACTTTAACTGGTGAGAAAGTTGACATTTATATGATGAAGGATCCTCCGGCAGGCGAATGGGCAATATTGTCCACTGTAGTCACTGATAAGACAGGAAGAATCACATACACCTTACCAGAACGACAAAGTGTCGCTTGCGGCATATATCCGGTAAGAGTTGTTGTTCGAGGGGATCACACAATGTGTAATTTTCATTTAGCCGTTGTGCCTCCCCAAACTGAATGCGTTGTGTTTAGTATTGATGGATCTTTTACTGCCAGCGTATCAGTTACTGGTCGAGACCCAAAAGTAAGAGCAGGTGCCGTTGATGTCGTACGATTTTGGCAAGATCTTGGGTATCTCATTTTATACATAACTGGAAGGCCTGACATGCAACAAAGGAAAGTAATATCATGGTTGGCTGAACATAACTTCCCACATGGCTTAGTATTTTTCTCAGATGGATTTTCAACGGATCCATTAGGACATAAGGCAGCGCATTTAAACAATCTTATAACTGAACATGGAGTAATTATGCATGCGGCATACGGTTCGGGGAAAGACATTACTGTTTATCATAACTGTGGTCTTGCTCCAAAGCAAATTTATGCTATTGGACGCATTAGTAAAAAGTACAGCAATATGGCGACGACTCTAAATGACGGCTACGCTTCGCATTTAGCTGATTTAAAGCTGCCTGGAGTTTCAAGGCCTGCCAGGGGCAACGCTCGTCTTCTCGTTCCTAGACGGCTGTTGGCTCCTGTAAGTGGCGGGTCTATATCACGAATTCGTCGTTAATTTAGTGAAATCTTCTATTATAGTATTCTTAAAACGCTTAATCTTCCTCGGGTTAGACGGTGTTTGTGATAGAATAGTGCTAAATGTACAATCGTCGTAATATTATCATTTCATTTTTAGATTATGACTATTCTGTCTCACATACATCGCTATTGTTTGGGCATACTAAATTTATATGCACATACTTTTGCAATTCGGGTTTGATTATTTATTCAGATTTGCGTATGGATAGGGATGGATTAACAAGTTTTATAAAATAAGTAAATCGGTATGGGGAAAGCGCCCGTCTATTTATCTTCATTGTATATTACCTAAATGCTAAAATATTGTAACGACTGTTTTAATATTCTAACTGTAAAAACTTGTTACGTACTTCTATTGTAACTGATAATATAATGTGCAGAATATTATAATTAAAGAAGATCTTTATGACTTTTATGTAACGTGTGTATGCTAGAGTGGAGGAGCGCAATCTCTGCACAGAACTTCATGACTTAGGTAATGTGCTGTTTCTAGTCTATTCGCCATTCGTAGATACTATGCTTGCATCTTTACTTTTTATTGATGGCGAGTACCTATAGGTAAAATTTAAAGTTTTATAACGCCGTCTTAACAAGAGTGTTTGCCAATCTTGTCTGGTAGTGTAACGTCTTGAAATACATCTGCAGTCATAGTTAGATTTACCCGTGATCTTTTGTTTAAATAACTTATACACTTTGTGTCTTAACAGTGTGTTTGTATATTTTTTATCACTACGAAATTACAATGTATGTTTAATAAGGTGGGTACATATGTTTCTTATTAATTACAAGCTGTTGCCCGCGACTTCGTTCGCTTGGAAATTTTGGTGTGCATATGTGAGACTGCCACGTTGGTCTAGTGGTCGCAAGCGCGACTACTAAGCGTGGGGACCGATTCCCGGGTCTAGCAGTGTTAAAAAAAAAAGTTTATTTCAATTACATAAAGTTATCACACACATGATTTGGAAGATCACCTTTTAAGCAAGGAGATGCTTCTTTTAGGGGGCATCCATTAATTACGTGAGGCGATTTTTCGACCCCCCTCCTCCCCTGGTGGGATGTCGTGAGATTTGGCTTGACCCCCTCATCTCCCTCCTAATCTCACGTGAGATTTATCAACATGAGATTGGGCGATATTTGGCGCGAATCTGGATTTGTGCCCGGTTGATGGCAATAGGCTCACCCCCTACTACATGGGACTTCAATATAACTGGCGAAATGTGTGTGTACGATTAGGTACACGTCTGCCCAAACCTTCGGGGCTTTAAGGCGTGACGTTATGTTATGTGTGAGAACTGACTGCCAGATCAAAAGGTGATAATGTACTGATGACTACAAAAGGCGTCCTTTTGGGTGCTGTAATTCAGGCCGGCAGAGGTCCGAAACAAAATTAAATGGCGTCGAGGCGACGATATGGCTTCAAAAATCGGTGTATTTTGGCACTATGCAACTTTTTTCAAAGTGAACCTTGTTTAGCGCTTTTTATTCTAATACCGTTCTGTATAAAACATTAAATGACTTTTAGACCTCTTTAATTCGGCCCTGTCGCAAAATCCGTTCTTAGCGAACGTCTACTAACTATAAACTACCTCACTGCCAAATATCAAGTTTGGAGCACAAAAAGTTAAGGACTTTCATCCAAACTTGCGAGAGCCCTTAGTCCTCCTTAACCCGGCGCTGTTGCAAAATCCGTTCTTAGCGAACGTCTACTAACTATTAAATACCTCCCTGCCAAATTTCAAGTTTATAGCACACAAAATGAAGGACTTTCATACAAACTTGCGAGAGCCCTTAGACCTCCTTAATCCGGCCCTGTCGTAAAATGCATTCTTAGCGGACGTCTACTAACTATAAACTACCTGCCTGCCAAATTTCATCTTTATACGTCAAGCGGTTTTCGACCTTTCGCTTTCATATATTTAGATAGATTTCTCATAATTAAACCTCTCTTTCAGTACCAAATTTTTAGTGCAAAGAGTAAAGACAAAAGGAAACAAAAACTGAATCAAACAAACAAAGTCACCGACTTCTGAAGCTAAAGTTATTTTTCACTTTTTTGTGTTTTTGAAGGCGGTTTTATTTATTGCAAAAACGTTTTTTATTTTTCCATTTTTAGTTGTAATATCCTATACAATTAATATTTGCTATGCATTTATTTTATATTGTCAACAAAAATAAACAAATCTGGTTATACTGCACACATCTGTGTACACCCTCGGAGCATACAGGCGTTATGTTAGGATATTTTGTAAACAATAAACATTTAAGCGATTGCAGCAATCACGGCAGATTTGCTGCCTAATTTTGTTGAGTTCCATTGTACCTATATCTCCGAAGATCAGCATCAGATCTTCACCAAATTTAAACGGGGCCAGCGCCGCCGAATAATATTCTTCCGAATAAAAAAGAAATCATTGAAATAGGTTCTCTATTGGCAAAGGTATCGCTGAACTTACACACAATGATGATTACCAGGCATAATGCCTGCGAGTATGTGTGCCTATACAATTTAGAAAATTCCCTTGATTTCTCCAGGATCCCAACATCAGATCCTGACCTGATGACCATGGGACCACATGGGAAGTATATCAATCAATGCCCATAAAATTTGAGGGTTGCCCTTAATTTTCCTGGGACCCCATCATCAGATTCTGACTTGATGACAATGGGACCACATCAGGAGTATAGACTTTCGAATAGAAAAAGAATTTTCAAAACCTCCTCCTTTTTTGAAGTCGGTTAAAAATTGTCAAAGGAGTTTTGGTGAAACATTAGATAACCGTTAACAATACATGTCATGGTAATAGGCTTATCACCAACAAAATGGAACTGAGCATACCTAATTATCAAAATGTGGGTGCACTGTACACATCTGCGTAGCCCCTCGAAGCATACAGGCGCGATATTATGTTATGGTGTTGTGTTAACAATAAACATCCAAGCGATTGCAGCAATCACGACAGATTTGCTGTCTATTATTGAAGAGTTCCATTGATATCTCCGAAGATCACCATCAGATCTTCACCAAATAAAAAATGGGAGTATTGCGAAATAATATTCTTCCAAAAAAAAAAGAATCATCAAAATCGGTTCACAATTGGCGAAACTAAAACCTATTTACGTAAATTATTTTTATAATAGAAATCGCGCATGAGGTTACCAACTAAATTTTAAACATTAATATCTTTTGCGTCTGTTGGTCGATTTTGATGAAATAAACGCTAAATAATACCCAGAACAATGCTTCTTATTTTGTAATATTTCGATTTTGAATACAATGAGGGGTTTTTACGTGATACGCGCACAAACGAACAGACAAACCGACAAACCGACAAACCGACAAACAGACAAAAATTTAAAAAAATATTTTTTTACTTTCTGCTACTTATTTCTAGCACCTTCCAGTGATTTTTTTGTAAAAATATCTAATGTACAGACACGGAAAGTCTACGATTTTATTATATGTATAGATAGAGTTTTCCATTGTTTCTGACATGTATGTACAATACATATAAGTAATATTAAGACGTTGTAACTATAATAAATGATATTATATCTTGTTATTTATTTATAGTTTGGATAGTTTTTGATCAAATAATACATTATTAATATTTCAATGCATTTGCAACTTGCTACCCGACTACGGATACTTATCTATTTATCGTTTAATTGAATATTTACCGGAAAATATTAAGTAGGTAAGCTACCCATGTACGATGAATTTTTTGTTAAAATTGAGGTAGTAGAACTGTAATCTGTTCTAGAATATTGATGTTTAGAAAAAACTGAATTCATCATATAGAAATTACAATTAGAAAAGTGCGTATTCTAAATATTTGTGTAATGCTATTTATGTTTGCCTTACCGTAGGTACTATGCGTCTATACTAATTTTCATAAATTAATATTTTAAATTGTTTAAGAGCAACTACTTGTATTTTACAGTGTAAAAATTGAGCTATTGTTAAATATCTGAATATTTAAAAGTGTCGCAAACAAAAAATATGTTATATAACTTATAAATAATCTAAGGTTACAAATAAGTAATTAACTGAAAAGGCAATATCGTAATTCAATTTATAATTAAAAATATATAATTATTTATATCTTTGATATTATAAATTATAAACCATATAATAAAATTATTTTTCTAGTTCACAATTATTTGAGTTCATATGGAACATAAATAAGTAAATTATATTAATTATTATTATCTATCATAAAGATAATTGTATAATCTTTATTATGTACATTCCTGTTTCAGAGATATTTGAAATTTTTTGAAATTAATTATTATAATAATGTAAACGTAAAATATTTATAAATTGTCAAATGTTCTCATTATAATATGTAATATAGAAGATTTATTTAAAGGTTCAACAAATTATTTCTAAAACTCTGGTAAATTAGTGATTAAAATTAAGTATAATCTGAAAAGTCGTTTTACCACAAACAGTTTCTTGATCAGTGTATTGTATTGATTACCTAGTGTGTTAGTGACATTGACAGTGTTAGTATTGTGGAAACAGAAATAATGAGACCTATTAATATCGAGAAAGAAAAATGTTTCGTAGTCAAAAGATCAGATAAAAATATAATAACTCATTTTAATCGCTTATCGTATTATGCTTAAATAACTGATTTCCTCCAAAACAATGCAGTAAATTATGTATGCTATATTACAATAACTCCGTAGGCAAGTAGGGAATTTTTCCGAAGCTATAATCAAGGTCCCACGTTATAATTTACTTACAATACTAGTGTATGACATAAACCGGTTTGTAGTATTATAGTCAGCTAGCGTTGGATATAAGTGCAACCTGTAGATAAGCACATAGCCACTTGCATGGCTTCGCGCAAGGTCGGCCAGTCTTTACAAATCTAAAATTATCCGTTTGGTATAAACCTGAAGCCCTGGCATCAATGCTAACACGGGAGAATAATATGATCTATTTGATGTTTATATCCGAAAGCCGTTACGTGTTGCGCAAATAGACAGCTAACGCAAACGCGCCCTTGTTTGTTGATGGGATGTGCAGACATTAGCTATCAAACTTTATATCTACCTACCACGTAACTAGATACAGTTTTAACTGATATTTATCTGTTGCTCGCTCCCTATGTACAATCTCATCTAAAAGTTCTTAGATTATTTTTAGCGGTTTATTTAAATCCTTGAACTATCGTGAATCTCTCTGAAGGTCAATTACTTCGTCTAGACCAGCTAGGAGACTGAATATACATATATCTTCCAATCTTTTAATAAAAACTGTATTTAAACGTTATAGCAATGCCAATATATTATGTAATTACTCGATCAAGTATAACCATGTAAGCATGTTCACGGTTAAAGTTCAAAGGGTCTAACTGTTTATTTTTATCCATATGAGGTCAGTTAGGTGTTATATCTTCCAATATAAACCGCTGTTCTACTTTTTACGTTTCAATGGTCAGCCATTTCATCCGCGATAGTCCGCTTCCTACATTTATCGGTAGTTCGGTACAGTGTGTTTATAATAGAGAACATATGCTCATTCTCATAATACATGGTAGGCATCACAATCATTTCCTATAAATGGATACTTACAACATCTCATAAATAAATGTTGTATCGCAGAATTGCGAAGTTGCATAAATTTGCTAGATATACCTTCTTAGCTACAATTTTTTTAACATATAATAAGCAGGCAGGTGCGCTAGGTGTAAGAGCGAGGTTATTGAACTGAGTAAAAATTTGAGTGTAGATTCTTTATGTGGTTAGCATTGGAGCCCGCCTAAAACCGGTACTTATTAGTCGAGACAGTTACAAAATAACTCAACGCGATTTATGAACGAGTCTAATGACCGTATTTTTTCTGGTTTATATACGGTTGCACGGGTTGCACCAAAACTTTTTAGTAATTTTAAAGTCATAAAAATCCGAGTTTGTTAGAATCAGCAATATACCTCAGGTGTATCATGTGATATTGACAGTGCTTGTTGTGAAATGAGAACACGGAGATGTAGGTTCGCATTGTTAATGTCATGGCTTCCTGTGCCACTACCGGGCTACAGAAAAATGTGTTGCAAACAAACTGGCAATAGGTTCCTAGAATATTGACGGAAGCTGTCTAGTCAATGAGAGCTAGGTTTACTAGACTTAAGAAGCCATATTTCTAAGCAAGTCATTTCCACGTACGGACGGCCAAAAGTTTCGCTAAGGGTCAAATCAGGACGCTTCATCATTTTCGTAATGATGAAAGTAGATTTTTTTTTTTGTTTTATGACGAGTAAACTTTTTTTGTGCACTTTCTGGCCGACTATACACCGTACCTATACTGGTATGGCAGTTACAAAGCGCAAAATTTTATGAAACAGTAGACGGCTTTAGGGACAAACAGAAATGTAAAACAAGCTTGTACCTACAAAGTTCAAACAATTTTCAAATAGCTATTTTATTTCTCGTTGTTTTTTTCGCAGTCATTCCTAGTTAGTAACTTTACCTATACATTAGCCAAAGTGAGGAGACAACACCTGATAGCATGGGCGCAGCCATAATGGGGTGGGGGAGTGGAGGCAATGGAAATGGAAACCTTGTCACGCCCTAGTCCTGAAAACTGTAAACGCGACAACGCGATGGATTAGATCACCTAATGTGCTATGAATAAAGTATGATTAAATTGTAACGATGAAGATTTGTACGGCACTTCTGACATTCAAATAACAGATATTAACTAACACCACAAATTGTTGCCCCATTCTGTGCAAAATCCTGCTTATGCCCATTTAAATAGCAACTATTATTTAAAATGGCGTAGTTGGCTGTTACTAACTAATACCTAGTATCTATAATTTATGAATGAATCGGTCTTGTATTTTGCAAAATACTGTTTATGCAAATTCATGTAATCTCTTGTTTCTTAATATATTCAGCAGGCATAATGTTCCATCAGTATTTAGATACTTACATAGTTTCTTCATTTTAATATTTATTTCATTAAGGTGGTCCCTCACCGCGAGCATTCGCCTGTAATGTAACGACTAAGATTCCATTTCGGGCATTACGTTACAATACTATTTTATTCTGTGGCAGCACGCTCAATTACAAGTGGTGCGCATTGTTACAAGTTGTAACAAAATACTACAGATTGTATCATTACAGGCTGCGCACGGTACATGCTCGGTTTTCCTCCTTCACTGATGTAATTCTCGGATCTGTAACGTTACATTACAGATGAATGCTCGCGGTGAAGGACCACCCTTAGAGTTTAAAGGTATTTCTGATAAGTATTATAATAAATGACTTAATGTGTATGTACCTGGTCTCTCTAAAACCTATACAATTAGGAGTTACGATTTTAAATGTATTTATTTTTACCTGTTATATAATTAATTTCTCCTTTATATTATGCTAGCTTCAAAATCTTTTATGATGTATGTATTAGTGTGTGGGAAAATAAATTATTGTTGTTGGCAATTGTTGTTTGATTTCACAACATAATATATCATCTCCCCTAATTTTTTTTTCTGTTACTATTCCTTTATTTCAATGTAAAATTACATTCCCTGTCCGCAGCACTCCATTTATGTAAATAATACGGCTATAATCAAAAATCCAACAATGGATGTTGAAATACTCTAACGAACGACACGTGAAAGCTGTTCACTTCCTGCCTAGCTACAGAGTTCATCGAACTAGTCGTCGCACTTGCCGTTCGCTACGTGCGTTTTGCCACGGTAACGATACATTGCGAATGAGGAAATAAAACAAATCAAATTTATTGGATTCCCATAACATTCCTGAAATAATTTCTTGTACCGGACATCTTAGTATGATATACTGAATTCACCCCATCAGTTTGAGGAAGGCTGTCTCTTACACTCTGTTTATTGGTAGCACCCAAGGTGTGCGTTCGCGCAGCGGAATGTTGTTGAATTTAAAGATTTTAATTATGCAGATAATTAGTGTATGACGTCCTATAATTGTGTATGGTAAAAAAAAATTTGTGTATGCAGCCATTGTGGAGAAATTCACCAAAAACTGATTCCGCTGGGCGAACGTTGTCCTGGCGGAACTTTTTTTAATCCATAGACTTTAGAAGAAAAGAGATGTGTCCAAAAATTAGTGTGTATTTGTGTGTAATTGTTTATGTATGAATGAAATCAGTGCATGCATAAACTTCGGAGAAATTCAAGTTTCCGCTACGCGAACGTTTGGCCATTAGCTAGTTTTCATATAAAGCGCTTACATAGAGAGCTGTACATTTTTACATACGTTGTTTTGAATTTGTTTATATTTGTTTAAAAAACAGATTTAGAAAAAGTCGTAGGGTTTAAAAGATAAAAATATAAACGTAAAATACACTTATTAGGTCTTAGTTCTTAAAGTATGCACTTTGGGGTCTAGATTTTCACGTTTACACAAACCTTGTAAGTGTCTGCAACATGTTGCCAAGTATCAATGATGTTCCGTTAGTAATTAAAAAGTTATAGGACAATTTACCATGAATAGATCACTGTTTACAAAGCAGTCGAATATCACGACGTTCTAAAGGAATTGCATGGTAAAATGTATGCCAATAATTTGTTTAATCATTCAACTATTCACATGCAAAATTTCATGTCAATAAATTCAGTAATTAAAGAAAGACAGTTATAATACTGACGAAGCATCGAAAACTTACATAATCCGACCAAGTTCGGATAGCTATAAAAAAGCGGCCGTGCAATATATTTAGGTAACATCCCAAAATTTACATTATAATACCGGTATTGAATTGGTACAGGTGATAACACAATTGTTGTTTCGATATAATTTATAGGTCATTTATTTTTCTACACCTACTTTTTTAATGTATTTGACTATGACAGAAAGTAGGTACTAATTACGTAGGTACTTTATTTAAGTATGCGCTTGAGACTTGAGATATAATCTAGATATATTATTTAAGACAAATAATATTCATACAGCTAATTTCTATTGAAGATTTCACGGATCAGGATTCTAACTATAGACCCCTTAGGGAAATGAAATAATTACCACATGTAAGTACTACTGTTTAGGTAAATATTTATCATATTGTAGCTTATTACACTATTTAACCAATGGACTAGGCATGCACGAGCGTTCCACTTTGCAACTTTAGTGGATCAAACAATCTAATAACTTAAAATACGTAGATAGTGGCGTTATTATTAAAAATATTTTTCATTCAAGAAATGCAATTGTTTTATTTTTTCCTAACGCTTGTGTACGCAACTGTACCATATTAATAAATACTAATCTTCCAAGTTAAGAACGTTTCTTAGATATATGGCACGGCCGCTTTTTTATAGCTATCCGAACTTGGTCGGATTATGTAGGTTTTCGATGCTTCGTCAGTATTATAATTGTCTTTCTTTAATTACTGAATTTAATGACATGAAATTTTGCATGTGAATAGTTGAATGATTAAACAAATTATTGGCATACATTTTACCATGCAATTCCTTTAGAACGTCGTGATATTCGACTGCTTTGTAAACAGTGATCTATTCATGGTAAATTGTCCTATAACTTTTTAATTACTAACGGAACATCATTGATACTTGGCAACATGTTGCAGACACTTACAAGGTTTGTGTAAACGTGAAAATCTAGACCCCAAAGTGCATACTTTAAGAACTAAGACCTAATAAGTATATTTTACGTTTATATTTTTATCTTTTAAACCCTACGACTTTTTCTAAATCTGTTTTTTAAACAAATATAAACAAATTCAAAACAACGTATGTAAAAATCTACAGCTCTCTATGTAAGCGCTTTATATGAAAACTAGCTAATGGCCAAACGTTCGCGTAGCGGAAACTTGAATTTCCCCGAAGTTTATGCATGCACTGATTTCATTCATACATAAACAATTACACACAAATACACACTAATTTTTGGACACATCTCTTTTCTTCTAAAGTCTATGGATTAAAAAAAGTTCCGCCAGGACAACGTTCGCCCAGCGGAATCAGTTTTTGGTGAATTTCTCCACAATGGCTGCATACACAAATTTTTTTTTACCATACACAATTATAGGACGTCATACACTAATTATCTGCATAATTAAAATCTTTAAATTCAACAACATTCCGCTGCGCGAACGCACACGCACCCAAGTGTGTAATATATCAGGCCGGTGATTGTCGGCATTTCTGGGGTAAAAAAACCGTCTGTCGGTCTTCAAAAAGCAGTTGATCGATGGATATAGCTCAGCTAAACCCTCTTAAGTAATCTTTATCAGATTATGATCAGTGTCAAGTGTCAGTTAGAACAAGCGTCGTCACAATTGTTGAATTGAGTCATAGATTGTAAAAATGTGTTAAAGATAGATACCAAAATTGTTGTATCTTCATAATTCCCTTCAGTGCATTAGTATGGAGCATATAAGCATCGATAAAAATACAAGTACATAAATTCGTGTCTCAATTAACTGAGCACTTGATAACCGCGGCATTAAATTCGCATTAATTATCTAAATTGACTTAAGTGGTTAGATTATGTAGGTACATAGGTACCTACTCGAACTCCAAATATCATTCGTACTTATCGAGTAGCTAAATATGATGTAAGTGACGACTCACGATGATGTTTGCTCTTTAGTTAGGTGAGTCTCTAACTCGACATACAAGAGGTGTGAAAATTTCAGTAAGTTCATACCTACTGCGAACATACCTAATGTTATGTTTTGTAGCTTGGGGACAGTTGGATCGTCTTAGTTCTGATACGCATCGGTACGTTGAAAGAAATACTAGCAGACTGAAAAAATATACAACGTTAGAACATAATAAACGCAAGACCTCTCGTGTGGTGTCTCAGGCCATGAAACTGAACAACTTTTGTTCTATGACTTTTGGAAATTCATAACTTTTTTTTAGTTTTACCATACATGTGGTTACCATCAGCTGATTGAGTCCGTTCCTATAGAAAGTATTTTTTTTTTGTTGCGAATTTCAAGAACTCTTAGAACAAAAGATGTTTAGTTTCATGGTGCGAGAGACCACACGGGAGGTCTTGCGTTTATTACGTTACACGTTGTTTATAACTAGTTGGAATACTAGCCTCAGCCGCAGTGCCACAAGTCCCGTGATCGTAGTACTGTTACTGTTCCATGATGATAAAATCTATGAAATATTTTCAAATGACGTCACCATTGATACAGCTATACAAGGTGTCACGTAAAGAGCTCAATACCTCTTAGGTGGTGATTCAGACCATCAAATTGGACAACTTGCCCTAAGGAACATTGGTTGAATAAAATATTTTTGGACTTCCCATACAAATATCGTATCGTCTTAAGGAATAGTATAAAGAGTCCAAATATTTTTTCCTGATTGGCGGTCTGAATCAACATCTAAGAGGTATTGCATTTCTTGCGTTACTCCCTGTATAATTAACTTGACCGGTTAATAAAAGCTTATTCAAGTACAAAATTAAACAACGATATGTGTACATAATAAGAAAGTTTATTTACATCAATTTACACCTACAAAGGCTTAGAAATAACTATATAACACTACATATAAAAGTGGATTTTACACAAAATATAAAATGTTAAAGGTAGGTTAAAATAATATTAACTATTAAAACAATACTTTTCTTTAGGAATAGGCATAAGTGAGAGCAGGTTCTAGAAGTAAAAAATAAAACTAATTATACAGGATTTATATGAAAACTCGAGGTTTGACAGCACATTGACATCAACACAAACATGCTAGCTAACCAATTCCTTCTTTATAAATCGTATAGTCGACAGCCCGAACGCCTGACAACCAATCTTACCAAGAGGTATCTTTACAACCTAGTTGCTGGGTTGTTGAGGTCAGATAGGCAGGGCAGTCGCTCCATATAAAATACAGGAATTCGGCTGTTAGACTGGAACCTGAACCCATCATGGTTTGGAAAAGGTTAGGATGGTGATTATGTAATCGAAAATACATTGCTTTGAGGTTTTCGCTGAGGCATCTGAACAGTGGACTTTTTAATAGGATCTAGTTTTGTACCTCAACGCTCGACTACGTCTACTCATTACCGCTTTTATTACCTCGAATTTAAATATCCACCTGTTTATAACTTGCAGGTAAACAGCACTGCCTTGTATGATTTTATGCGTTCATTGTTAGAATGAAATCAAACAAGTCAGTTTATTATCTAATCGTGATTTAAGTTCAATAACTGTATGGAAACAATTTACATTTTACCTTGTTATTCAACCTATACCACAAATAAATACTGATATTTATAAAAACTGTTGCCCGTTTCCCACATCAGGGTACATTTGTGAAGGGCAAAAATAATTCATGATTAACAAAATCATACCTATGTATAAACAGGTCATAATGTGATATAACTTAGTCCATAAATCTCATTTAAAATTCGATAAAAAAATAAATAAGCTCCATTTTTGTCCTCAATGGACACAACACTCTGGACTCATAGCAAACTGTCATTAAAATATAGGTATAGTTGAACATGATTATTTTGGCGCGTGGTCGTAGGCTGCCATCTTGTTTTTTCAATACAATTTCACAAATGTTTACCGACAGCGCCCTCCTACCAATGCCATTCAAGCGCCAAAAGAACCAGCACTCCATAAAGCAAACGCGCACATACGCTGCTGGGTCCAATCGTCCTACATTCTGTTCCAATGGGCAAGACCGTTAAAAGCTAATTGTAGATGGCGCGAACATAGCTAGGTCTTAATTTGACCAATGGGGTCTATTTTGAAATATAAAATGACATTATCAGATTTTCAACCAATGACGTTGCTTGTAACCAGCTATGCTAGCGCCATTCGTTTCACAGTTGCCATCCCCATTGGCTGAACCTGTTACTTAAACGTCATACGTAATGAAGGTCGACTGCGGCTCCATACAACGCATATAGATACGCATCTAGGTACAGAGTGCAAGGCATGTGAACTTGCGGGTGGTATTGGTATAAGATCTTCTGTGTCTTTGCTCTTTGTACGGAGCCTGCCTTCTGTATCCATTGTGGTAAAAAGCAATTTTCTAGATTCTTGGAAATAGCATGTGTGCGCGCCTTTAAAAAGCTCAACAAAAGCATTCGTTGAGAATTACTCCAAATTTGTTCAATGCTACTGAGCTTAGTTTTGTAATGCAAATTACATCAGTACTTTTGTGATCCTTTTTAATTTAGCAATAGGTACTTGAGTAAACTTAAATATTTTTGGTTCAGCTTACAATTCACTTACACATTTCCATACATTTTTTTAAATGTCGAAACCAACTCTAGCCTCCTATTGATAAATTGAAGTATCCAATATTTCTGTTACATGGTAGGGGGCCGTTCAAATATTACGTAAGCAGATTTATTACAATTATTTACCCCCCCATCCCCCTTGTCAGCAAAAGTAAGCAAAGCTCTTACCCCCTCCCCCCATGCTTACGTAAACATTTTTCAATTATAAGTGTATTTTTTTATATTATAATGTTATAATTATAATTTTAAAAATAATAAAATAGATTTAGGATAGAGATTAGATTTCACTGATACAGTATTCAACATAGAGAAAGGGACAAAAATATTTAGACAAGTGAATAGCGCGCGGTAATTCCCCTAAAGCGATTGCCTAAACGTATGCATTATTGGCGGGAATCCCCGAAAATGCGTTTCGTTTTCAAGCATAGACAATTTGAGGGTTGCCATTCGTGTAAAAAAGTAAATAACTACCGATGACGTAATCATCATTTAGACTCCCCTACCCCCCATGTCATCCAAAATAAGCAAAACAAAGACCCCTCCCCACCCCCCCATAGTGCTTACGTAATACTTGAACGGCCCCTAGGGCCTAATGTACACTAAAGGTTTCGTTCACATTATTCATAGACATCGTTTGTGCATTACGCTTCAAAGTTTAGAAATCAGCATTCTGCTAACTTTAGTACTTAATGTTATAAAAGAAAATTTCATAAACAAAAATGTACATCACTAGCATTTCTATTCTTACGCTACATTGACACGACATTATTTTTGAAACAATAACGTTTTATTTCAATAGAGAATAGAGCATGCTTTACACCACGGAGCACGGAATCGGCTGCTTCTAGCGATAGTAGTAATAATAAAATTCGCAACATCGAAAGTGCCTCAAGCACATTTCTATCACGGATCGCTTTCAAAGCTGTCAGATCCTACACGGCATTTGTGTCGTTTGCGAGTCAACGAGGGACACTGGTATAAGTATTCTGCTCTTCGAGTGACTAGCTTGCTTTGTATGGCAAGTTTTGACAATGCAACCTCTAGCACCGAGGCTCCGTGCTCTATGCTTTACACAAATTATATCTGTGACTAAAAAAGCGAGTCTGCTTTTAATTTCCATGACCACACTAAAATAATATGACCGTCGAATCTATTCTACAAATTTTAAAGAGCATGCTCTGCTATAATAACTTATTTATTTTATGTCCTAAAGATCGCTAAAAGAATGCATTAGAAGCTATTTTTGCATAATTATTTTAATAGTGTGTTAGTTTGACAATTTGGTTAATTTGGCGACTATATAAATAATTTATACACAATAATTAGTTAGATAACACGAAAAGCAAATTAATTTAGACATTGACAAAAATATAACTCAGCTGCCGTTTCATTATAAAAATCACAATTATAACATCAAGTTGAGATCTAATTGTACTTTAACATTCCTAGAAGTCACTGTACATCACGAATCTATTTGTTATATTCAAGTAACTATTTGTATACAAAATGTACCAGCGTTTTTCTCATAAGAATTCGATTTCACTAGCGAACCTTTAACACCAACCCGTAGGATTATTCGATCTCATTCTGAAATAATACATAAAACCTAATCAAACGGAACACAATATCGTACGTTCTGATACTTTTTTGAATATACTGTTAATAATAACAAAATAATTAAATACTTTAACGCCTAACACAAATGACCTGGCAAAAAGTCATAAGAACCAGTTTGATATCATTTAATACATAACGCGGTTTAAATATGGCCAATCAGTGCAGTGGAATATCTCGGTGCTATACAAATATCATAATATTTTATAATACTCAGGTACATCCAGGATCCACAAATAATTTAAGTAAACAGTAAATAAGTACCAGAAGTAGGTAATCGAGCATGAATCTATTTTAGAGTGCATCAGAACAATACAAACCGATACATACAAATTCACACAATAAGAAAAATCCCATTCAACTTTAACAGCACTTTTAACATCCATTTTCTTAAATATATTTTGGTAAATTCAGACATTTTTCACAAAGACACAATGATTACGAATACTCTTATATTATAGGTATCTGCAATATTTTCTTCGTATTACATAATAGTTGATTCAATCGTTGGCACATAGTACATTTGTGATATTTTTTGTTCCACTCTTAGTGTCCTATTATCTTGAAACTGATGAAAATAAACTTGTTAATTGACACTGATACGATCGCTTTGAGACCGGAACTATAACGCTTACATATAATTATGTATTCTTAGTTATATTCAATTAATTTTGTGCTTTCAACGATTTCTCCGATAAGTAATCAATGTACTTGAATATCACACAGCAGGATACACTGATTTAAAATATACTATTGGCTAAATAAATAGCCATTATATTCGATTTTTCTATCACTCATTCATAAACTCCTTCGCTCAACATCATTCGTCTCGTCATAATAAGTATTACAAATAACAATATCTCGACACAATCAACATGACTTTTACTACATAAATATTGGAGACAAATCGTTCAATGAGACCAATATTAGTAAATAATTTCGATCGTGTTAAATTCATAATTTCATTCGCTCGGGGGATGAGCCCTGAACGTTATTTGACTGTACCCTCTCTTACTTGTTCGCATTGCTATGAGAAGGCGGTGCCGTTTTTGTGCGTCGCTCTAGTGAATATGATATCTTCGTCGTCTGCGTTGATGCTTTCGGCAGTTGTGAGTGCGACGGTGTCGCTGTGTACTACGTGAGGGGACTCGTTGAATTCGTCTAGCTCTTCAATACCCGCTGGAAAAATTATAAATAGGTATTTAATATATCAATAGGTCATGATAACCACCAGCAAAGCCAAGCAGACATACGATAAAGATGAAATAGTTATTGCATTTTCCATGAGCGCGTCAACCATTGTGATTCAAACCTTATGAAAATAATTAATAAAAGTCACATATTTCCTCTCATGTTTTGGTATGACTTTACACATGAATACGAATAACTGTGATAAGTTCAGAGGAACAAACAGGAAGTGGGAGTCCAGAACGGGAAATGCATATCCTTTAGAGTCAAAAATAAAGGGAATAACTCAAGAAGTATTTATTGATAAGATTGTAAGCAGAACCAGAATAACTGTTAGAAGCAAAAATCGATCGCAGTTATTTCATTGTACGCTCGTGTACTCAATCAGGTACGCGGCCTTTTCCATTACAACATGATGGTTCGCGATAGATGAAGTGCTTCGATAAATGTACAGATAAAATAATGTAATGTAGGTACTTATGTTAAGAACGAAAAAGTGATAGCAATCAACAGTATGCCGGCGATGGGAATAATCCAGCCTACAGATATGTATGTGAGATTACTTTTATTATGGGTTGATTATTTTCTTTTGTCAATAAATCAATAGGATTTAGTAAACCCAGAAATATTTGTATGTATTACCTATAGTTAGTTGTAGTAGCTTACGTCATCATCGTGGATCAACTAAAGTCCTGATCAAAGTTAATTAATTTTTAATATCGTGTCAATTTATTCATATGAAAGGTGGTCCTCATATCTACATGATTTTCCAAATAGACCGTATTTACTGTGCGATTGCACCAGCAAAATATTCATATAAAGTATGTTGAAATCTCTAATAGAGCGTTTTCAGACTAGCGTCACGCGCGTACGCGGTTTTTCCGGCGTATTCGTTCGAATCGGTGGGTTCAGTTAGCAGCAACATGGATTCTGACGAAGAAACAATTGCTTTTTGCGCGTATACGAGCTTAAAAGCGCGTCAACCCTCGTACGAGTTGTGTATGTGGCAAAAGGCGCTCCTGCACGTGCTTTCACAAGCGACCTTATTATTATTAGCCATTTGAGTTCCACTGCAGGGCATCCTTATACGCGCCGAAAATATGCTAATCTGACACCGTACTTCGTTGAAATCCTTTTTCTCGAGGGACATGTTTTTTGTGAATGTTTTGAATCGACATAGAGAATGGACTGAGCAATACCCGCATGAAAGTGGCCACTCTGTAGAAAGAGAGAAAGCGACCGTGCGGCCAATACCTGTCTCTTCTGTAGGTCTGTAGTGACTCATCCGCTCCTGTAACGTGGATCAACTAAAATTCTAGAAAAATACAACTACTAGCCGCAAGATCGGTTTGTCTCTCTCACACTTTTATGCCCGTAATCACTTTACAGCTGGAGAGGGAACGCTCACTCCATTCTCTTTGTCTGTGGTGCGAACGCACAGTGAGGCTGCCAGTCGATTGGAGCGGCGAATTGCAAGCATTACCTAGCATTTAAACTGTTTTCCTAGCCATATACTTCCCCACTTCAACGGATAGACAGCCTTCTGACCGGTCTTTTCGAAGTAAACAGATATTACGCCCACAACCAATAATTAGCAAATGGACTGATAGATAGATAAGAGCAGAACACACAATATATAATAATATAGACTACGTCGTATTTACAACGCGTTACGATTTGTTTCATTAACTGAGGCGTAAAGTGATTTTGTTTCTATTTCATGATACGCTTTGAGCGTGTTATCGA
The DNA here is from genome assembly GCA_963082995.1 of Noctua comes. Taxonomy (NCBI): domain Eukaryota; kingdom Metazoa; phylum Arthropoda; class Insecta; order Lepidoptera; family Noctuidae; genus Noctua; species Noctua comes. Next base: position 10,717,259 of record OY720277.1, on the reverse strand, counting down.
AACGTGGCATATACAAGTAGTTTTGATACATACATTGTGTTCTTATTGTAATACTTATTTATACTTTTAATCTGTTAGTAGGTATTAGAACTTAAACAATAGTTTTATATGTTAAATGGGTTAATTGCTGCTGCATTATTTACCTACGTATATTTGTTTTTGTCCTTCCTATACCAACAAGAGCACAAACATGTGTTTCCCAAAGGAGTAGGCATGCTTCTTGGTATAGTATCTACAATATAATAAGGCTTTTACAAATCCAGGGTCAGGCTGCTATTTAGAAATTAGAAGAGCAAAAACACTGCTTGACCTGGGAATCAAACCCAGGACCGAACTTGCACAACTGTTGCGGACTCGTAACCGACATTTTCAATAGGATAAGTTTTTTTTGTCCTATTAGCTTTTTGTCTTGTAAATCTATGGATGGAAAATAAATTAGTAATACATATTTATTTCATACCTGTATAGTCAGAAGGCGCTAGTAATAAGTACTGTTCTGAGCGCGTCGGCCATAGCAGGTGAGCCATCACACAAAACGCGAGGCAGTCCGCTGAATATGTGATACCTGAAAACCAACATAATATTTTCTGTAAGACTGATATTGCTAAAAAGTATTTTAAAACAATTGTATATTATCCGATGATGCAGGCCAAAGTGCCAGACCCCGTTATTTTATCGAATCAATAAAAAAAAGTAGGTATTACTTAGGTTGGCATCTGAGAAAATATTTTTTTTTTAAAGAGGACTTAATTATTATGTAATTGGCGTCATTGCTTTATGGTTTATTTGGATAAACCAGAGCGCAATGACGCTGTTTTGATTTGAAAATTGTTAGGAATTTCTAATAATAATAACCGCAAATTCCTTTCCTAAATGAACCTAAATTAATGAATCTTTCCTTAAACGGCATAATTCCCGAGACGAACGAGCCTTATGCACGTCACCTCCTCGTGACGTAGGAAACAGATTAGAGCTGAAACCTGAACGCATGCGTAAGTACCTACATCAGTAAACTACTACCTACTATTACTAAGGTAATCCCATTGAACCTTGATTTGCGTAATATTAATGAAGCGAAAATCAACTAAGTACTATTGTAGGTAGGTATACTCGTTTAAAACATCGACTAATACAGAATTAGACACATTTTAAAACATTAGTGGATGATTTGTTAAACGTAGGCCATATCTACTTTAGGGTTGTGTATTACTCACTAAAATAAACAACTAAGTTGTTGTTGTGTTGTGCGTGTTGTTGTGTGTAAGTTGTTGTTGAAATCTCGAAAAAAATACGTAGGCATGTACATTTATAGTCGTATGACTGTTAAAATGTAGGAACAACCGTTGGTTTTTTTTCAAATTTCAGAGTTAGTCCCATGGTAAAAGTTGTTCATATTTATGAGTAAGTACTTCACTACTTTGAAATATTACCCAAGTTTAACCGATCACCCTTCATAATTGTGATAAACATAGATCGATTTATGATTAATTCCTTATAGCTTAATGATATTACAGTATACTAACAAGTTTCACAAACACTAGTTCAAGATAATTGCCGATACGTGTCCGAACAGTATTCGTATAACACTGTAATGGCCGTGTCAATTTTAAGGAGAGCCCATAACTGAACTGCTAGAAGAAAATATATTCACATGTTATAAGTAGCATTTAAATTAAAGTTATACAAGAAAAGAACAAAATATTTAAATAAATGGTAATCGCTTTGGCAGCGAAAGTGTAAGTACAATACAAATAAAGAGAAAATCGATATCTTCTCTGGTATAAAAGACATTTATAAAACAAACCCACTTTCTATTAGCTACAAAATTGGACCGCAACTGAGGTGAATGTCACTGGTAAGTAATAAATAAAAAGAGTTGTGCAATATTGGACTGGGCTTACATAATTAAAAACAAACTGTAACACTTACCCAATAAAAACTTGAACCTCCACAGAGGGCTGATCTGTAGCGCAATGAGCGCAATAATCGGCAAGTACACAAACCACACAAGACTAGATGCGCCGAAGTGCAGTAAAAAGTTTAGCTTTGGCATATTGTGTTCGTACATCATTGTATATCTGAGTTCTAGCACGAACCAAGTCATTATCGCTACGCGTAGCGCAAGGATCAACCAGCCAGGCCATGTTTGGTATTCGTCTATCTCTTCTATGATATCCACTTCAGTCTATAAATAAATAATATTGTGTTGTAAAAGAGATTGTTTCGAATAAAGGTCACTGTTACAATATTATGGTATGGTAGTTATTTAAACATTTTACACACAATAAAAGTAACAGGCGTGTTCTAGTTATTTTTTCACGCTTCCTTAAGCAGGTAGGATATTGTTTCGATCATACCTCATAAAAAACTTCACCTTCAATGTCCAAGTCTCCAAATATTGTTAAATTATATTCAAACAATACTCACTGTATTCCAAACATAAAGTAGAATATGAACGATTCCATAAGCAAGCCAGACTCCAAATACTAGTGGTTTGTATGTGAGCTCCAACCTAGTCACTGCCCAACCTTTTGCTAACAAAAGTAGGAGCAACATGAACAGCGTCTGAAATACAACGACTTATTATTGCTGTGTATTTTTATGGCAGATAAGTAACAATACGTATTTGTAGAATGCGATAAAATGCACGTAAATAACTAAAATTTCATAAACAAATCGAACAAAAGAGATATGAAAGGATAACTGTTATTCTATTATTCATTCACATGCTGTGGTAGGTATTGAAAATAGTGGAGTTGTTGTTTGTAGTACCTAGACTAACAAGACCCTGACTGATAAAGGGTAAGAAAAAAAAAAAAAGAAAAATTATACAAATTCCCCCCCCCCCCCCTCAAATTTATCCAGCAGTACATGAAATGACGAAAGTAATAAACAAAAGCTATTAAGAAAACATCTGGAATTTTCCATACAGGATAAAGGTAATGAGGTAAGCCACAATACAATAATATTGATAGAACTCTGTAGAGACTTCTATCAAGATTATTATAATATTATTAGTATATTATATTATTTTTTTATTATTATTATAAGCCTCATTATCTATTACCTATTTACCTTATTGCGTTATTGAAAATAAGCAATCAAAATACAAAAAAACATCAGTATTTGTGTTGCATACAAACAAACTAACCCCTCAGCCCAGTACTAGGAGTTATTAGTGAATCATTTTGAATAGCAAACAAACATCCCCTATAAATAAGTTTTTTTTTTTGAGGTGTCAACTATAAATAAATTGTATTTCAAATAATAACTTGCTAGTTTGCCTTGCTCAGGACAACACCAAAACATTTATATGATGACTGGCATGTAACAACTTTGTCAAGTTGTATTAGTAATATCTTCAATAATAACTGGATCTACATGCAATTTGAAATGGATTTACTCTTTATAATATTTACCTTAAAGTACAAATAAAATATAAATTAAAAGCATGTTAGTACACATATAGATAAACACAGTAAATATACCTACATCCTATAATAATGAATAATACACCACAGCTCCTTGTTACTAATTGTAAGTAATAGCTAAGTTTTTTAAACTTTTTCTGGGGCTATGCATGTGATGGGACCTACCACAGAAAGAAAATATCTGGTGCAGTTATCATTATTGTATACTGGTTGAAACTAAACAATAAGGTGTCCCTCACAATCAGCCATATTGATTAGTGAATGTGGATGCATAACATTGTGACTCACTCTGCTCATAATGTCTAAAACGTCCCCAGCGGCAGCCAGCCCAGCAAACCCTACACCATCCACAGCAAACTTCACAGTATGCAGCACATTGAAGCACAGAGCAATAAATTCCAGGACAAGGCTGAATGTGAACAACTTTGTCACTGGATGCTTTTGTGTTCTGAAAGTAAATTGTTCATTTACTATGAATTTTTGTGTCAAAATCCAAAGCAATAATAATGCAATAGGAAAAAGGTATAGCAATAAGAGGAATAGGTATAAATACAGGTTATATAAAGATTATATTCAATGAAATATCAGTTGAGAAAGCTCTATAGATGTTGCTTTGTGTTACACAAAAAATCACAGTAATACATAAAATACTGCTTACTCTATTGATCTAAAATGTTTGGAGTGAATATCTCTGAAAATGTATTAATAAATTTTACTTATGGTGTATTTCAACAAACATTAATTAATAAAATAGGTTCAAATCTTACCTGACAGCATAAATTTGTACTGGTAATAGTATAATATAGCACAGCCAAAAAACAAGATACAACTCCAGGGTGTTCTGTCTATCAAATGAAAACTGGTAAAGTAATGTGTTGTAAAATGATAAGTTGGGACTTCCATTGACTAGCCAGAAGTCATAGTTTATAGTCTGTGGTATATTGGTCAGGGTCTTGTTGTCCTTTGATGGTGCTCCAGTGTAATGGTGCCATGTACAGGAATCCTCATCTAGGTAACATGACACCATTGAAACATACCAAAACCTGTATGAAAATAAAACATGATAAGACCTAGAGAATGCCAATTTTCTTCTTTGCATTCATCATCATCTGCCTAGCCTTTTCCCAACTATGTTGGGGTCGGCTTCCAGTCTAACCGGATGCAGCTGATTACCAGTATTTTACATGGAGTGACTGCATATCTGACCTCCACAACCCACTTAGTACTGGGTAATATGATACCCCTTGGTAAGACTGGTTGTCAGACTTTTTGGGCCACTGACTACCTAACGACTGTCAAAGATCTAGAAATGACACCCAGGACCAACAGCTTAATGTGCTTTCCGAGGCACAGAGGAAACTCGGTGTGTAATGGGTGGTCACCCATCCACAGACCAACCTAGGCAAGCACGGCTTAACCTAAAGATCAACCCGAGCGGCTGTTATTATTTAGCCACAAGCTCCTCAATTTTCTTCTTTGCATTATAACAGGAAAAATCTTAAATACATATATGAAACAGTTACTATTTATACTTAATATTGGCTCAAGGAAAATTGACCACTTATGATGATTATATGACAGAGATGACTATGTTCAATTATAATATAGACATTTACCTTGGTTGTCCAGAGTTTTGAATAACATAAGTAAACTGATTCTTCTTTATCACATTCCAAGGTGTGTCTTCATCTACACACAAACCTCCTTTCGGACATGGGATTCTTCTAAACAGGTCTTGACCATAAGCATTACATTTCGGATGATAGGCTGTTCCATTCAAATTTTGGAACATAGTCTGGCATGCTAGCTCTTTATCAGCAATATCACGGTTTTTATAATAGTGTAAGAAGTGGCCCCTGTCTAATACAGCGAACGTTATGGGATATTTGAATTGAACATTCGCTGTTATGTTCCCGAAAATATATCCATATGTTTCCTTTTGATAATGGATATCTGTCTTCTGGAATCCGAATTTCACTAGGAACTTGAAAAATTCATTCGTAGAAAATTCTCCTTTTATGTGCGTGGATGAAACGAAGAGGAAGAAAGAGCAAAATATTATTGTACCAGCTTTGATACACATTTTGAGAATCGCTGATAGGGACCGCAGAAAAATAACATTTCAGTAAAACACGGTAGTTCTTAACGATTTCCTTTCTGTTATTTCATTTCACCGAAATTTCAATACAATAGTACATTATTATTTCATTAATTTCACAATGTCCAAGCAAAAATAAAAATAAAAAACATTTTTGATTAGACAGACGTACGAAATTTTATAGACACTTCGCACGCCAGTTGCCACCCGTTATCCGTATTACTACATGTGTTGCCAGTTTACATATTATTGATTTCTCCCATCAATTGGATTACTTCGAGAATGGGCAAAAATCCGATTTTGAATTTTAAGAAATTTGGAAGGGTTGTGGATGTCCTCTTCACAAGCAGAGGTGCTACGCTGCACATTGCCACCCATCTAATTGGATATTCATATTGGACGGTTGGACTGTGTGTTAAATGTTGGGCCATCATTTTATTTTATTTATAATTACTAGCTGTTGCCCACGATCTTCATCCGCGTGAAATTATTATAAAAATATTAATTCCCTATTTGAATCGGATTTTGTTAACAATTTCAAGGGTTTTTGTTTTGCACGGATCCCTATTTTTTTCTAAACACAAGAATCCAAGCTACTCCTTGTAGCATTAGTTATCTGCCAGTAAAACTCCCGTCAAAATCGGTTCAGCCGTTTTGGAGATTATCCGGAACAAACAGACAGACAGACAGAAATTAATGGATTGTTGCATTTTGAAATTAAAATAAAATGGTGGAAGCTAGGCAGGCCGAATAATTCGAAGGCCTTTTTTATTTGTATTGATACATAATTTACATTAAATTAAATAAATAACAAAAAATATGTATGTACAACAAATATCAAAATGGGAAAAGAATAACGGGGTGTCAATTTCGTTCAGCCATCGTGATTGGATAAACCCTGGGAAAAAAATATTTTGTATGCGAAAGCTTTCGCAATATATTCACTCGCTTTGCTTTAGGTATACGGTGAAACTAAGAATATTTTTATAAGTACTTACAATCTATGAGCTAATTGATACTTCTTGAAAACCTACTATCTATTTCATGCCAACCTAATTTTTTTGGTATTCAGTATTTTTTTCAGTCTACAACATTCAATAGTGATGTCGGTTTAGTAAGTTTTTAGGGTGGCAAGCGCACAGTGACTCACTATTCTGCATTCGATTTCATCGAGTGTCCTATCGTGGATTTCATCTGTCTTCGCACATCTGTAATATCGGCATTCGGCGCATCACTTGCATCTTTTTTTTAATTTATGGCGATTAGATAGATGGCGGACGGGTTTGGTGCTAGTGTTTGACTTAAAAAAAGGAAGTGATCGAAGTTTCATTGAGTTAATGTATAAAACATGGATTCACCATGTCCATTTTCCTGGATAAAGAAATGATATCCATTTACGCGAACTCCCATGTACAGATTTGAGGAAGTATTAGTGCCATAGCAACAATCATCATACTCTTGCCCATTTCCTTTGTGATCTAGATACCTCTTTTTCGGAGTGTAGTTCAAGATTTGCCGTGTTTGAACTGATTGTGTTTATATAAATGCTGTAAAATAGTGGTAATAATTGTTTAAAATATATTGAGAGTGAATTAATTGGTTATTTTCTTCGTAACCTCGAACGCGGAAGTTTTGTGATCTAGCCGCTTTTACAGTAAAATATCCTCGGAAGATGTGTTAGAGGATGTTGAGTTCATCTTAGCTATTGATGAATAAAGTGAAAATCTCATTATGTGTGAACTTTGAGTGCCAATTATGAAATAATGGTTGAAATAGGCGCCCCTCAGCAGTCAGCCGAAGAGAGTTTGGAGAATGCCGAATGGTATTGGGGTGATATCACTAGGTAAGTCTATATCAATCATGTTTGGGTTTGTTTATCGCCGCTCACATGCAACAGACAGTTAAATATAAAAAATCAAGCTATTATATTGTGAAAAATAATTGATAATATTACATTGATTTTGTTTTCGAAGAGTGTCATCTCGGGTAGGTCTGGAGGCTGCATAAGTTTTTCCCATTTAATTACTAAGAAAATCTATATCTTTTAATTTACTGAACTTCTTCCATATCCTATTACAAACTGTTTTGGTAAAATTCATAGTTATTCTAACCTACTAAAGGTTAGAATAATTCAGGGTTACAGGATACCATCAAACCGAAGTCCTAATGTCTAGAATGTAATAAACCATACAGATTGGTCATAAAAATACTAGATGGTCACATACAATACAACCCAATTGTTGTGAAATATTACATCTTCTGGAGCAATTCATAAGTCAGTAATTAGAATAATGTATGTAGGTACCTGTCTACACCCTTCCATGTAATTTGAGTGATCTTTGGCATTTAAACATTTTAATTTTATTTTTCTTCTCTCATTGATGGTAATTGTGTATTCCAGAGATGAGGCTACAGAGAAATTGCGGGACACCTGCGATGGTACCTTCTTGGTGCGCAACGCATCTAACAAAGATAGTGGTTATACTCTGACAGTAAGAAAAGGGGGTATGAACAAACTTATCAAAATCTATAACCATGAAGGGCGCTACGGATTTTGTGAACCATTTGACTTCAAGTCAGTGGTGGAGCTTGTTCGCTTTTATAGGGAATTCTCCCTGGCACATTGCAACAGCAGCCTTGACATCAAACTTATGTACCCACTATCTAGACTCCTCGAAAATGAAGGTGGGGAAAACATGAGTGATGATACCCTAGAAACTAAGTTTAAAGAAATCCACAAAAAATATATATTGAAAACAAAAGACTTTGAGGGCCGCTCTTACAAATATACAAGATTACGAGAAGAAGTAAATATGAAAAAGCAAGCACTGGATGCCTTTAGAGAAACAGTTAAAATCTGTGAAGATCATTTGAAATTACAAGAGAAGATGCAAGCTGAAGCACAGCCCCATGAAAAGAATCCTGTCTTAGAAAATAATAGAAATTTAATATCAAGAGTTCAAAACTTAAAACAAGCCAAAGCTGAACTTAATGATATTTTGAGAAATACAGTAACAGCGCAATTGCTGCTTGAGAGAGAAATTGCAAAATTAAAGTCAGACGTTACAGATCTCTACAAAATAAAAGACCGCTATAAAGTGTAAGTAATGTTCTTTTGAATATTATTCTAGAATCTCAAATAATTTTCTGAAAGCCAAAATACCCTCTCGCAATGCAAATGGCACACAGGACATTGTGACAGACAATGATAGGTCAGATGATATGTTCCAGTGATCTATATATATATATAAAAGTCAATGTTTGTTTATCTGATTGAAATCTATAGATTCCTAAACTGCAGAAACAATTTTGATGAAATTTTGCACAGTTATTCTAGATAGGCCATGGATAGTTTCTGAAAAAAAAAGGCATTGCAACGCATGCTGGGGCCCAGCTGGTTTTTTATAAATTATTGACTTAGCATAAACTTATCGGTTCTTCATGCAGTCACAAGAACACCTTATCCTAGCAATAATATTATAAATTCGAAAGCTCGTGAGGATGTATGGATGGATGTTTGTTACTCTTTCATGCAAAAACTATTGAAAGGATTTGTATAAAATTTAGCGCACAGATAGTTTATAACCTGGATTAAAATATAGGATACTTTATATCCCATGGGGCCGTACCGAAAACCACGCCGGCGAAGCCGCGGGCATAAGCTAGTACTTACATAAGATTGAAAAATGTTTTTTTCCTAAACTTTTGATAGAAACTTTATGGTTATTATTGAAACCATTCTAAGATGAAATAGGTCTTTGCTCTAAGTTGCAATTGTTTATGAATTTTGCATATTTTTAAGGTATATTTATGTTTGAGATTGGTACCTGATTAATTATTCATATGTATTTCAACAATAAAATGGAAAATGGTTGTTACTGTATGTGTCATCAGATGATAGGGATATTTTCCAATATTGAATATATTATTCCGTCTACATTCCACACAATGCTGCTCCAAAATTATTCTATATAATATTAATTTAATAAAACAAGGAAAATATGAGTTTTTCCTGAAGTTACCTTTAGGACTGTTGTATATTATAACTAGATTATGCCCGCAGCTTCGCCCGCGCCGAGTTCGGTAATTATCCCATGGGATCGTACCACTTGGATAAAAAGTATCCTATATGTTAATCCAGGTTATAAAGTATCTGTGTGCCAAATTTCACCCAAATCAGTTCAACCGTTTTCGTGTGAAAGAGGAACAATATATTTATAATAGTAGTAAGATAAAGCACATAATTCTGAAAAATATTTATTGCAAGTAACACAAAAATTAATGGGATGCGGATTGGCTTATGAAATTGTTTGTAATTAATTATAATTTTGTTGTCTAGACATTGACTTAATTTTATATTCACAAAGGCGTTTTTAATATTGAGGACATAATTTATCAAATCAAATTAAATAATTTATTCGCTTAGTATGGGTCTGCATAGATGGTAAATAAATAAATGTTACATTGCACAACATAACATTAAGGATCCTCATAATAACCATTTCTGGTATACAAAACATAAAATAAAAGCTTATAATTTAATATAATAACAATAAAATGGAATGGGTGACATAACTATACATATAGGTAGGTACTCTTTTTATTTTCGTTGGATAATAATTTAACTAGGTATTATTGCACTAGAATAGGAACATAGCAAGGTTTTACAATAATTTTCTATTCTTATAACTAAGGTATTCCTGGGTTATGTAAAAACATTTATTGAGTAACCAGGCATACAATTTAACAAGTTGTCACTATCATTTTCATTACAGGTGGCTACAAGGACGAGGGAAAACGGAAGAATATCTGCATTTATTAGAAGATGGCAATATACACAAACTTGAAGAATTATATGCACACAGAGAGTGGATTAGTTGGAAAGTTAATTGCACAAGAGAAACTGCAGAAAAACTCCTCACGGGGAAACCTCAAGGCACATTTTTAATTCGGCCTAATTCCACTGGTCAATTAGCTTTATCTATTTGTTGTAACAACATGGTCTACCACTGTATTATCTTTAAGACTGAACGAGGTTATGGATTTGCGGAACCCTACAATGTTTATGAGTAAGTCTCCTAGCTGCATTTTTTTTTGCCTCTATTAATAATAACTAATAACGAATGGGTTGTGAATATGTTTGGCATAGATATTTAAGATTAAACACATTATTGGTGATGCATCATTATGTCTTGACAGAGTCCAGCCCGTTAGTGGTTTGGTGGAGTTTTGAAGATTTATTTGATTCAATAATATGTAACTAAATAATTATGAAGTAAGGATTTATTTTTATTTTTAATGTATTGTGGAATTCATAAAACATTACCAACTTATTATTTCGTAAATGTCATTGATGATGCTATAAAAACTAAGAAATAATTATTATGTTATCATCCAATGTCCCATTTTAAAGTTTTTTCTTGTAATTTTTCAGAACTTTGAATGAGCTGGTTCTCCATTATGCTGTGAACTCATTAGAAGAACATAATGATCAATTGAAAACGGAACTGAAGTACCCAGTGAATGCATATCTTGTGAAGAAACCTGAGAAGAAGCAATAAAATGGTTTATGCTGAATAATTGTGGCTGCCAGTTTTGTCTTCTATACGTAGACATAGGTCATAATGACGACATTGAGACCTATTACTAATGGAAATAAAGTTGAAATTACCTTCTTGTGTCCTTCAAGTAATCAACGATAAATTAAAAAGGATAAACTTTTTAGCATCGAAAACTTATCAGCTAAAGATGATTTTGAAGTTATAAATCCAAAAAAAAATTGCAGAATCATGCAAAAATCTCCCAACGAAAAAAGGGATACCTTTAAATTATTCTTGATTGTATCTTTAAATGTACTTTGAGGGATCATAATAATACGACAAGAAAGTATTCATGTACAGGAAAGTAATAAGTTGATATTTCCGTGTTTTATAGCTTTATAGTGTCGTTATAATATGATCAAATAATTATTGTACAAATAAAATGCTTTGGTACCCATGTACTATGGTACTTACCATATAATTTTAGATTTGTGCACGATTATCATAAAATTCGATTTGAAAACTGCTTTCTATTGATTTGGTTTTATTTTTATTGTGATAATATTGTGATAAAACCATGATCAGTTTGAAAATCCCAGTTTCATTATTTGTATGAACATTAAAAATGATTCTCAGGAGCTTTTAAGAGTAGGATACTCTGTACACATATTTTTATATTTGTTGTATTTACAAAAATTGGAAAAGTGTTCTTCCTTATTAATATTGATGTTATTAAATTGATCGGGGCCTTTACGGATCGGCGGCAATGGAGGAAGGATATGAATAACAGCTGATTCGAAATTGGAGACTGTTGAGAACAAAATAACTTTGAAATGTAAGCTCTCGGTTCAATTTGATATTGAGTCTGCATCCATGTTGACACTTAGGCTCTGGCAAATAGAGTGACTTTTGAATGACAAGCATTGATCATTGTGTATACCTGGATGAATATCTTGAATGGCCTAAAGTAATGTCTTATTTTCACTTTTCCATTCATTCATGAAACATTGCAGTAATGTTGAGTGTTGTTTAGTCTGTCTTGTGTGTTAATAAATGCAGATGCAGACTTAATACATACGAAGTTCTCATAGAGATATGTATATTATGTATGTGATAGTAATGATTAGCATTTTAGAGTTTTGGTATTTGTGTATATTATGTGATTGATTTTTGTTACATTGTTTTTAATGGTTTATGTGATGTGAGGTTCAGAATTATTCCAAATCATTGATATATATCCAATATTAACTTAAATAATTAACTACTATCTGTCTTCAATGGTGGGGATGGGGTTCACATGCAGTACTTATTCCTTCATTATTATAAATCTGCAATATATTTTTGTTTTACTGTACAAAATTACGAGAGCATATTTGGATATATATCTTAAATGGCGGTTATTTTTAAATACATGTTGAAAGACCTGCTTTGATACTGCGCAATATTGTGCTGTTATTTATATTATTTACATCGTGATGTTTAACGTGACGTCATTGTACTAATGTAACTCATTTTACCTTAGTAAGTAATAAATATATGTGATCAGATCTTTTTTCCTCGTAACTCGAAAACGTGTTAATTTCAACACTCGTATCGTAAGCTTTAAGTATGTGTTATATTTCTAATGTCTATTTTAAATCACATAATGTAAAATGTTGCATTGTATTTAAAGCAGGTACTTCTACATCATATTATGACGTATCGAATGCATGGGTGATAAGTTAAATGTTTACTTGTCGCAAATATATTACATCGAATGTTTTACTAGAAGTAGTATCGAACTGTTTAATCGCAGTAGGTATAGATTTCAGTAAAAACAAAACATTGATAATAATAACGATTTGCCACAGTGGATGTCTTTTATGAGTTCAGTGCGTTTAAGTACTGACATTTTACATGGATGTGTGTATATTAGTGTGCGAGTCTCGTCAATTATGTTTTTTTTTCTGTTTAATTTCTTTGTAACAGTGTGTAAGAAAAGATGATATGTATTGCTATAATAGTAGATAGATCGTAAGTAGGACTAACCAATTCGTAAAAAGTTATATATATTTAGTTTCATTTAATTCAAAACTTAATATACTAATTTGTATTACTGAACAATTTCCTTCTCAACTTAATGTTAATCATGTTATTTTTTCCATTTACTATATATTTAAAATTAACAGATCTTTGATATTACGCGGTACAGTAAAATAGGTTTCGCGAAGAAAATTACAAGTCGCGTTTTACAGTTTCCTCCCCGACTCGCTTTAATCGTCCAGGAGTGTGATGAATCATTTTTCAAAAAGTTCTGCTTATTAATATCACGTGGTTTCATTAATACCCATTATTTCGTGAAAATGTACTACCCTAAAACCCCAGTGGCAATAAACACCAATCAATGTACGACAGCCCTAGTTCATGCAGTAAAATAATCACCATGATAAAATTCTATGTACCAACTGATAACCGCGGGCCTTATGATAACTACGACGATGCACTGTATTAAGTTCAAGTGATTATATATTTTTGGCCTATTGTGTAAAATTAAATGCCGGATAGTTTTTTGATACTGGCCAGTGACCGTATAAATACAAAGCTCTTGCCAACTTGAAACGAAGCCCGCACGGAATCCAGGTTGAAATTAGCTCGTGCCGAATTAGTCAACTAAGTTCTATGGATTTGTTCAAACTGAGGCGAGTAATCGAGTAGCTTCGCGATTCTCTTAAGTGTAGACCATCCATGTTTATAATCTTCCACCAATCAAGTATTATAACTTACAAAAGGAACCTATAACTTACTGTAGGATTTAAAGTAAGTTATTGATGGCACGACGTTAATCTATGGCTTTCCTCCTAATTTTGTAACTGTTTGTTCACCTAATTTTTATATTAAAATCCGAGTTCATTAGAAAATAATCCTGAAGAATCTGAATAGTGCCAGTTTCGCCACACTCTGTTATGGTATTGTCTCACTATATTTAATAGTCTGTTAAATTGCTTAATAATGTTTAAAAAAAAAATAGGTGAACAAATTATTAATTTAAATTCAACACAGAAAATTGTGAAGATCCAAACAGATTTTTTACAAAATTAATAATTAATTTAGATTATACATACATAATATATACCTATTTACTTATAAGTTTAAAGATTATATAAGTGAGATTATTGATCGCGTTATTTTTATATTCAAGTCAATAATACAATATTATCATTATAATGCAAAATATTCTGAGTTGCAATTTTATGTAAAACTAAATATCATTATATGATCTCAAGAGTGAATTATATCGTAAGGTAATTCAGATGTTTGTTTGATAGTTTTTAGACACCATAATAATATTAACTAAAGTCAATAGCAGCCAAATTGGGAAAATTAAATAAATTAGTTAACACTCAGTCGCCATTTTATAAGTGTAATAGTAGAACGTTTTAATAAGTGTTAATAAACAAACTATCAAAGAAAAAGGGAGTTTTCTTCTCGCATACCATACCCTGCAATGGGAGCTTCGGATTGTTGTCGCTCAGTCGCACTGCATCCGCACCGAATTGGAGATGATGTTAATTTCGGACTGATGTTCGGTTCCGATCTTGGGGGCAACCCCTTGAACTGACTTGAACATACAAATAGTATTTACTGCGGTCCTATTCTTCGGGATTTGGATCGGATTGTCCACCCTAGTATATTTTTGTTGCTGCACACCACCTGCACCTTTATGTAGGTAAAGTCATAATCAGTTGGTGAGAAACGCTGCCAAAAAATAATCATGAGTGTCGCAGTAAAATTTTGGTATCTTGCTGATAATCGTACTTTAAGGTCACATTCTAAATAAGTCGTACTGCAAGGACTTAATTATTTTTGAAGTGATGTCATTTTGAACGAAGCCGCATGTGCCTTGCGCTTAGCGTACACACATTTGATTTCAGCCACTTTCCAAAATATGAGGAGCACACTCTGGAGGAGTGCTCAGCCTGGCCAATGCAGCGCCGTGATATTGTCTCTCGCTTCCGGTCGTGGTTTAGTCTATGGTCGGGAACGAGAACGCGTGGAATGTCGCGCCATCGTCGCCTCGTTTGGCGACGAAGTGATGCTCGCAAAGGCGGCGTCTATATCATGTTTTGATAATTTTATATTTCAATGGGTCTCGCTGCTTCCGAATGCGCTTGTTTTTCGCGTTTGAGTCGGGTTTTTTAGTTTGTATAATTACTTTTTCATGAAATAGTTATTCAATGGGATACAACTTAACACTGACCTGCAAACTGAAAAAAACCTAAGAAAATTTGAATTTCGCGGGCTACCCTGGCGCTTCCACCTTAGGGCCTGCGCAGACGAGGGACAATTTGTCCGCGAACAATTTGAATGAACCAATAGATGAAAAAACAAAACAACAACCAGTGAACAGGAACGGTCATATTTTCTATCCGGCGGGCAAAAGTCCTTCGTCTGCACAGACCCTAAAGCAAGGTCGAGGGATCCGCGGAGTGTCCGTGTTGGTGTGCCCAAGCTCGCTTCGGTCTCTCCTCTCTGGACTAATTGGTCAGAGTTTATATTTTGTTTAGACCATTAGGGGTTTGTTTTGTACCTGGATATTTTTAACTTACGGTGTTTCATTTGTAATAAAGAATTATTCTGAATTTAAACATTTTGAAGGTATGACCATGTGGCAAAATTAACTTTCGATCTTTAGATTTTCGGCATTCAGATAAATAGGTAGGTTTCAGATGAATAGCGCTTTTGCAAGACGCTCTTGGTATAGGAATGTTTCTTGAGTAAAACAAATATATGATTCTATTTAGTCCGTCACTTAAGCGCAGGCCACACCGCCAGCTGGCGGGCGGGCGGAGCGGGCGAACGACGCATCGTTTCACCTCTTTTCATACTTTGGTTCACACCGCGAGCTATCGAAAGAGCCGAACGAAGTATGAAAAGGGCGTCGTTCGCCCGCTCCGCCCGCCCGCCAGCTGGCGGTGTGGCCTGCGCTTTAGATTATCGAAAAATATTGGATAGGTACGTATTTTTTGTTTTATCAAATCAATAAAAATTTACGAAGATAAAATGCATCAAAGACCATGAGCACACTTTTTACTGGAAAGTGTACCGAAATGTGACGTCACACGAGTTTTCGACGCACTGTAGTCTTCATTTTTTGTAAAAAAGAAAAAAATACGTGTTCAATATTTTTTGGAAATCTATCTGACAGACTAATTAGAATGTTTTTGGTCATCACCCTACAAATTGGTGGTCAAGGCATTGTCGGTATTGACAGAAGAAAGTGTGAAAGGACCCTAATTTATCGGTGAGGTACTGAGGTATTATTGGTAGGTGATGTGTTGAATAAATAATCATAACATATTTTTAAAACGTCAATTTATTGATCTTAAAATCAATCGTTCTTCAACTTAAAAGTCAATACACATACACAGGAATGATAAATTCTTACATCTGACGAACAGGTGGAGGATAAATTTTATTACACTCGATTTGAGTGACTGTTGTACACAATAGAATAACGGATATTAATATAAGCAAAACTTAATTTGTTCAATGTAGGTATGCACAGAACTAGTGTAGGATGTTTAGTTAGATTTTTTAGAATCTTTGGATGGAGAACGAGATCTTGACCGCGACATAGACCTTGCCTTGGAGCGCGAGCGAGAGCGGCTGCGGCTGCGGGAGCGAGAGCCGGAGCGTGGAGAACGGGAGCGCGTGCGACGACGGGACCTCGAACGGCTGCAAATTTACAGAATATTGTATTAGAAAAGTTACCATTACGGTTACAACTTTGTGTTTAACCTAATTTAGTAAGTAAACGGACCAATCAATCTATTTAAAAGGTTAACCCTTATTAATAGTAACCATTACACAGGTTACCCTTATAATAAATAGGTCAACCATTTTAATTTTTCTGATTAACCAGAATGAAAGAGACAAAGCACCAAGAGCAGGTAACCCAGTCACTTTCATTGCCTATTTTTATGTACAAAATTGAACTCTGCATGAACCAATTATAGGCTAATAAAATTGACCCTATAATACAGGTTAACTTTTATTCTTGGAATCCCGAACCCTTAAAAATAAAGGTTACCCATATAGACAGGTAACCTTTTTAGTCCCTGGCAGTAAATTCTCTTGGCTAAACACAGAACTAAGACATTACTGATAATATGTACTCATATTTACTAAATTAGGTTACACACAAATCTTGCAACACTATTGCTAATATACCAGATGTCATCTTTTTAACACCTGTTTACTAACAATAGTATTTACTTCACCTTTTTACCATTTAATTTTACCCATTGTTTAAGAAGAACCGTAACGAAGAAGCTTTCTCATTTAACGGGCTACCTAAACAGTGGTGTTTTTCATTAATGGTGTTTTATATCTTCAGGTCCCCAAGAATCTTCCGAGATCAGCACTTAATCTATAATATCTATTCTAAACATACTACCTTCCTACAAAAAAAAAGGACTGGCTTAACAGCGCAGGCTTTCTCTGAACACAAAAATGGGATAGTAATGTGTAACTCACTGAGTGCACGCAGTGATTACATTAGACGTGCGTTGCGACGCGCAGAACGAACTTTACTCTCAATGACGGTCTCGACAAGTGAAGTGTGCACGTAGGCTGTAGCTACGTAGTTCGCAGAGCGAGCGAAGTTACCGATGCAACCAACTCAATTGGAGTACACGACGCGGAGTGAAAGCTACGTAGCGCAGACAATAAGAAGTGCAGACACTGAAGAGTTCGTTCTCGGCGCACAGGCCAATGATAACCTATAACATAGTTATCATTGGTATAAGTGAGTCCAATACAGTGGGATGGAATCTTCGAATAATTTAGAACAGCAGTTCGCAATAACCAGTCCAGTTAATTTCTTGTGTTTCTGGCACTAAGTTTGGTATAGTTCCTTTTACCTTGAAAGATTCCATGCCAAAGATAGGTTCCGTAACACACAAGATTTCTAAATGGATTTCAAATTGTCACCTGCGGCGGCGGCGGCGTGTACAATCACGAGCGTAATGTCCTCTGTCTCCACAGTCATAGCAGCGGTCATCATACGGCCGAGGCGGCAGGCGAGAGCGAGGTGGTGGTCCCCGTCCTCCATAACCTCGTCCGCCGTTGGACATTTCTACACGAGCGCGCCGACCACATATTGTTCGTCCATCTAAACCACGTATCTATAAATAGACGGACATTTTCTAATTATCAAAACTGTTTTTAAGAAGCCATAATATTATTCAGATCAAACAGAGAACTTACGGCATCTTCAGCATCACGAGGATCTTCAAATTCTACGAAAGCGAATCCGGGGGGGTTTCTAGCTACCCAAACATTTCTCAAAGGTCCGTAATATGAAAATGCATCTTCAAGTTCAGGTTTGCTTGCATTGTTGCCTAGGTCTCCCACATACACTTTACAGTCACCGTAACGTGACATTTTCTCTGAAAAAATACCACGTAATTTTTAACAACTAGGCACAAGTTGTGAAGTTATCGAAGTCAAAAACAAGTGTGGCGGTGGATGGATGGATGTTCTACGCGGAATGCGTAGTTGAACCCGGATTAGTGAAAGTATAACGAGAAATAATTTGATTGTAATAAATAAACATTAAATGACTTCATCGCATTTTATTCTGTTAATTGAAACTCAGAATTATATGAATTACCTGCTAAAAAGCAACTCAACCGAACAACACAAAATTACTAAGAACAAAATGGCGACTAGACGCCGCCGGAAGGATTTAGTCAACTTTTTTTTATAACTTTGGAGTTTGGAGTCTTTGGTTTTTTGAACCAGACAAGGTACAGACGACTAAAGTACGAAATGCTTGACCTGCGTCTGCTCTTGCTCCGATCTCTGTGGTGCACCAGCGTCTATCTGGCGCGGCAGATCATCAAGAATTTACAAAGTTATATGTTTGATCACTACTTTAGCCTGGAAATATTCAGATGATGTCGTGACGCCAAGTCATATAAATGATAAATAGTACACGTAATGGCTCATGTGGCTGTGTTTTTTAAAGTAACCCTCACATGATCGATTGAACATCATCACTATACCCGATATATACAAATCGATCACTATACCTTTTTTTTTTTTTTTTTTTATCATGGTAAGATCATCAAATGAGTCCTCCCACCCAGGGCAGAGTGGGAGGAACTGTCAGACTTGTACTGACTAAAATCAACGGTGTCCTTCAATAGCCCTTTATGATCCAGGGTCACGGTAATTCTATAAGTCCCGCGACCCCGGCAGGCTATGGCCCTCTAGAGGGGGGCCCCGTCAATACCCTTTCTGTTACACCCAGTATATAGGCATGCAAAAGTATGCACATACAACAAAGTTCATTCCCTCCATACGGCATGCAGGATAGCAACGGTGGCTCAGTGGTGGCGGTCCCGACTTACGAACAGTAAGTCGTGGGTTGGAACTCAGGCATGCGCATTACTTTGTGTAATTTATTTCATCATCACTGCTCTCAAAACGGTGAAGGAACACGTCGTGAGGAAACCGGCATCTCCTAGAACCAAAAATTCGCAGACATTTGTCATCTACCAAACCGCACTGGGCCTGCGTGGTAGATTATAGCCCTTTCCCTCTCATAGAGAAGAGGCCGAGTGTCCCAGGAGTAGAAACATTATAGGTTGTGTATGCTACAGTGCATTTCGGACTTATAATGTGTTTCTAATGCCGGTTCCACACGCTCTCAAACCTCAACAGTCAGTCACAAATTCAAATTGATTTGAAAGAAGTTACTACCAATCCGCCTATACAAATCCAGGTTTGCGTTTTGTGCGAAAATCAAAAGAAGCTTGCGACAAACCGTTGCGAAAACTAGAGCATTTACTTGAAGTTGTAATGGATTTCCATTTCACGAACCGAATACGAGATCTATGTATTATAAAACATTTCATCAAGCAAAGATGTGAGCGCGGACCACACTTTGATCTTTTACTTGTTTTTGAGCACTGAGCTTTTGCGTATTTTGTGTGATTCGTAACAATTTCAGGGAAACCTAAAGGTTTGTGGAGATTTGTAATTGGTGACAAGTGAGTGTGTGTGGATCCGGCTTCAAGTTATGTAGTATAAAGAAAACAAGGTTTTCTACACCGCGACCGCAAACAAAACGGCCTTCATCTAAAATATTGTCTATGAATTATCACAAAATGTATGGCAACATTGAAAAAAAAAGTAAAAGCAATGTAGCGGACGGACGTCGTTGCGACTTTTCTTTCCGTCATGCAATAATTTTTGTCATTCATGAATTCGTCGATAAAAAATATTTTAGATGGTGTCACATACGTGAACATTAGTTGAAATATAGTTTTAATAATGTGTTAGTATTTCGTTTCGCATAGTTCATCTTCGTAGTTCCATAGGATAGGTGTGTGACAAGTAAAGTTCGGTAATGGTAATGGTGGCCATGTCATGAAAATCCCCACAGCCATGGATGATAGCTCCGTATCTCATCACAACGGAGGGCAAGTTGGATCTCAAATCGGAGTCAGTGTAAATAACAAACAAAATGACGAACCTAGTCAAAGTGTCCAGTATTCAATACCGGGCATTTTGCACTTCATCCAACACGAATGGGCGAGATTCGAGCTCGAGAGATCACAATGGGAGGTGGACAGAGCTGAGTTTGAGGTGATTTTTTTTATTTTCTTTATGTTTATTGTAAATAGTGTATCGTTCATTGACACCAGGCAATTTAAGGACCGAAATTTTAAATCTAATTTGGCATGTCGTTTCTCCACGTAATTTTACTACAAATTCATCATATTGAGACTTCAAAACAGTTCGATCTTAGTCTGATACTGTATTCAGACCAAAATATTGTGATTTTACCCTTTATTTTATATTTGTTTTAGTTTTCCAGGGTTCGTTTTTATAATACTAGTTGTGCCATAATGTAATCAGTGACTGATTAATTGTGTTGTATTCTTTGTCAGCATCAAGTATCTGGACTTAAAAGTGACTTCAAACTCATGCTTCCATTTACAAATGATGATTTTATTCTAATAACCTCACTGCTATGCTATACTAATATTTTAATGATGTTGATAAGTATAGAATTATCTTTTGTAATTCATAAAACTATTCAGAAATATGTTTCTTTAGCAGTTCTTTACTTTAAGTTTATAATTCATTGTCTGTTGGTGAAATTGTTTCACAATCAGATGTCTTATTTAGTCTATATATTTGTATTTGTTATTATAGTGTGGTACTAAATTACAATAATTGCTGGTTTTTGTTTCTAGAAGTAGGATGAATAGATTGATTTAACTCAAATGGCAATATATGGTCACAGTATCAGAAATGCATTAACAAAAAAAAAACTGATGTTAAAAATATTATAAAGCTATCATTGGATTTACTGTAAATTAAAGTTTGGATTCAAATTACAACTGATTTCTTATAGGATTCTTACCTGTAATCCCTGTAAAACCTTGAATTTTGCTGAAGTATTTCCTATCCTCATAAAATTTATGTAAGTTTGATTGACCAAATTAAAATGAATTGAAATCATCATAGTCAAAACAAAACTTGATAACTAGTCATGTCTTGTGAGTAATCAATAAGGCACAATTATCTATTGTTTCAATACCTTAACTTTGTGTGCCACATAGATTAACAACAAAGTATTTTTATGTTAATTAATTGCTAAGACAATCATTGGTATTTCTAATCACTTTAAGATGAAGTAGGAATAACAATCTCACTATCAGTTTGCAAACAGAGAAGTTTCTCATTTTTGAACTTGGGTAACAAAACATGTTACTGCATACTTGGTGAAATTCTCTGAAAATGCTGTGTAGATTATGAAAAACATTATTTAGCATTTAAAATAGTTTTTTTAAAGCTAGAAGTCTTCTTTATGCCTCAGACCTGTGTTTTTTGAAACCCAGAATGTATTTTTCTAACAATATCTATTGTCAGCTGTTGCCTTAGCATTGCTTACTCTCATACAATCCATCCATGTTTGTGGTGGCATCTCCCTCTTATTTCAATCTTTAAATGAATGGCATACATATTCCTAGAAATTGAGTATTGTAAGAATGAGGCATTGAATATTGAGATTTAAGTGATTATTTATTATTTTGTAACTCCTCAAAACTAAGAAGAGCTAAGTCTTTACAAATTTTACTAGTTTTTAGTATTTGCATACTTGCTTGGTCTCATGAAGCTCCAAAGATTTTAAAGTATTAATCCTATCCCTCTAAATGTAAGTACTTTACTGAAATCATCTAGATAAACATTGTACCCCTTAGCCAATTGCACACATGGAGAAGTGTGAGATTAGGCATAGTAAAAGATCATATTATGAAGATGGAGAGCAGGAAGATTAAAAAGAGCTTAAAACTTTAATGAATTATGGTTGTATATCAACCACTATACAATAGTGGTTGCCCTATTTGTTATAAAATCTTACAATATCTGTGTTAAAATGAAAATTAAACATGTTTATGTTTGTTGCTTAGTATGAAATAAGTTGTTAGTGTTGATGTGTAAAATTATAATGTAAACAATTTTAACATTTTGTGTAGCATTCTTCAGTACATTATGCTTTATTTTTATCCAATTTATTGTGCACATGTAAGTATTTTAATTCCTATTTCCCCATATATGGTGAAGAGGACTTAAAGTGCCTGAGAGTTGGCACTACTCACTGGTGCTTCTATTTCTAGAATTGTCATATGAATATTATAAAATCTATAATGGCTTTATAGTTCTTTAACTCATATTACTCACCCAGGAATGTCACAGTGCATGTAACATTGTGGATGAGTCAAAATGGAGTCTATGTTGGGCTGCATTCTTCTGACTTTGAGATGGAATACCTCCATGATACATGATGCTTTATTTTTATACTATAAAAATGAACAAGATGATTGATGTAATGTTTTTAATCACATTTCTAAATTACCAATATATGATCACAGGCGCGGATTGCCTTCCTCCAGGGTGAGAGGAAGGGCCAAGAAAATCTAAAAAATGACCTGGTGAGGCGGATTAAGATGCTGGAATATGCACTTAAGCAGGAGAGGGCGAAGTTCCACAAGCTCAAGTATGGGGTGGAGTTACAACAGGGCGACGTGCGCCCGCCGCCGGAGGAGCCCCCTACGGAGCCCGAGCCGGCTGACCGAGCCCAATGGAAGCAAGGCCGTCAGCTCATTAAACAGTACCTGCAGGTATGTGCCAGGGTATTCTACTTATTATCTGTGCTTATCAAAAGTTGAGAACTGGCGCCAAGTCTCAAAGCCATTCTTCTCTGTCTATTACAGACCACTATGTCATAAGTCACTGTCCTTCTTACAGAAATATAACATACTATACACCTGTACTCCCAGAAGGCTAAGCAGGCGAGGCTAAGCTAAGAGGTTTACCCAATAGTATACCCACATTTCGCCAGTTATGTTTGATTCCCTTGTAATAGGGGGCGAGCCTATAACCATCAACTGGCCACAATTCTAGACCCTGTGTCTGCTACTGAGAAAATGCAGACGAAAGAACCCTACATTTTTTCCGACCCGCACATCGAACCCAGGATTTGATGCTCTGCGTCGCGCTTGCGACCTCTAGACCAAGAGATAGTCACAGAAATATAAATGTCTCTAAAATCTTAGACCTGATAACTGCAGTTGCAGTTCTCTATTATAGTAATACCAGGCATGCCTGTGCCTAAACAGGAGGTTACTGTTAGGTGTGTACTTCCTGTGCAATTTGTACTCATGCAACTTTTAATTTTACAAATACATACTATAACCATGGAGTTTCTTGCCGGTTCTTCTCCATAGGAAACGACCAACCCGAACCGTGCACCTTTTTGTCGACGTTTTATAAGTGCCCATCGAGGCCTATGTCAAATAAAATATTTTGATTTTGATTTTGATTTTGATACTGATAAAATTTGCAACTTTTCTAGGGGATCAGCTAAGTTCCCTTAGGAACCTTTTAATATATATTTTTTTAATATTAAGGCTATAGCCTTAATATTAAAAAAATATACCTTGACCTTATAAGGTCAATCATGTTTAATTAATGTTGTGTACCCACAAAAAACAATCTTATTTATTTTACTCTTCTTACTTGTTATCTCTATCGGTTGTCGGAAATTGCTAATAATACGAACGTGTTCCATAAAAAATACGCGTAAAATGTTTATAAGTACTTAAATTATAATTTTCAGATTAGGTGGTTTGGCAAAGTAGATAATTACGATGATAATATTATTTAAAGGTTTTTGCAATCATTTTAATCAAACCAGTTTAATATTAAAGGCGTCCTTTAAGACTCGCCTTTAAATTACAAGTTTGAAAATGGTCAGGATTGGTTTACAGATCGTAACGTAAACGTAACGTAAATCGTCGATTTCGAAATTAACAACACTCGTTTCACATATACTGTTACTGTTAGCCTGGGCCATCCCACTGCTGGGCAAAGGCCTCTCTCCATGACTTCCAAATGCTTCGATCCAGGGCCAATGTGGACAAGTGGTCGTTAGTTTTGTCCACATATAATATTTTCATAATTTTATTCATATCAATGGATGACACTGATTGTGCTTGTTGCAAACAATTTAACTAAAATGCTATAGGATAATTGTGTTTTCGATTAAAAAATCGACGTAGTTACGTTTACACCGCGCGCTCATGCTAGGGCTTCAGGGTATCCAATCCGTACTTACATTCCATATCTATACAAATAAATAAAGTTGAAGTGTCTGTTTGTAATATCAAAATAACAGCTTTTTACTGAATGCGTATGGAAATATTACGGCTCTTATAAGAAAAACACATTTTTTTAATTTTTGTCCGTCTGTTGTTCCGGCTAATCTCCGAAACGGCTAAACCTATTTTCGGACATTTCTGAAGGGACTTTTACTGGCTGTTAGCTAATGTTATAAGGTCAAACATAGGCTACTTTCATTTTAGAAAAAAAAATTGGGTTCCCTGCAAAAAAATTTAAACCTTGAAATTGGTTACAAAATTCGATTAAAAAAGGGAAGTAATATTTTTTTATAATAAATTCACGCTAAGGTCGCGGGCAACAACTAGTATTATTATAACAGTGAGGGTAACTGTATAATACCTTTCTGTCTTTTTTATCCCGACAGTACGTTCCGTTGGGATCGTTATGGACAACCACTCGCGCGAACCCGCGGTAATAGCTAGTACCCTATAATAGTAGTTGATTAACAGTGCTCATCACAAAATGTGTATATGTTGTTATTAGTTAACAGGAAAACAGTACCAGTCTTGTGACATAATTTTTCTAGGAGCTCATGTTAAGGATGACGTACGGTGCAACTGCTGCGCAGATATTCTCGTAACCCTGCCTCCATTTTTCTTTTCGTTCCCTCAACTTAGTGAAACTTATATCTGGCGATTCCTTACTACTAAAGACTTTATTATTAATGTACTTAACTATTCCTTCCGCCAAACAGGAAATAGGTTACACAGACACTATACTGGATGTTCGCTCAAATAGAGTGCGGGCTTTACTCGGCTTGAACAATGAGGAAGTAGAAAACCCAAACTACAGAAATTATGACAAGCAGCAACACGACAGATGTGATTACTCTATGAACCATATGGTTCGCAAATACGATTATGGTAAGTATACATAGTTAATATGTACCACTAACAGTTGTTAAAACACAAATGTGTTTCAGGAGGTCGAATCCAGATTCAATAATATATTTGAGAAGTTAATTAAACCAATATAATGATGGAAAATACTATCTCTATAAAATGTTCTATAAATGTAGAATTGGACTAACAACTTCAGTAACTATTTCTGATGTCCTAAAATAGAGATCTAGGATTAAAAGCTGTTCAAGATAAAAAAAAAAAATCTTGGTCGAATTTACTACTGAAACATTAATGTGCTGTCATCATTCAGATACAGGAAAAGAGCCGCGTAAAAGCGGCGTTTCCGCGGGTGGCGGGTACAATGAGGAAGGGCTGTCGGTTCAGGAGACTGCTGCAGTGTTCGCCAACTTCGAGTTCCTCACCAACCAGGAGATGGATATGGACGAGATCGACGACTTAGACGCCAAGCAGTCGCACCACCCTCCTGGCAAACAAGGTATCCTTCAGGGAAACTTCATCAAACTATACTTTTGTAGTCGATTTTATTCATTTTATTCACATTTATAGAAAAACAAAAAGTTAATTAACCGAAAATATACAACACATCCGCGCAAATCAGCGAAGTAGCTTTTCTGTCTCTAAGCTTGTCAGTCTTATCAGTTCTGACTGAATATTAATTTTAAATTATACTTACAGTACAATTGTTCTTGCTGTTGATAAAAAAATTGATTCCCACCAACCACCTGAACCAGATGGTTTCCGCCCAAGTTTCTCCACTACAGATCACCTTCATGCTTTAAACTAAATCATGGAAAAGAACATAGAATTTGGAAAACCTTTATATGTGGCCTTCATGGACTATACGAAGGCATTTGACAGGGTGAAACAGCCATATTTTCGTCTTTACAAAATCAACAGTTAGACCAAACAATAGCACAGCAAAAATTAAACTCAAATTTCCCGATCAAAATGTCAAAATAGACAAAGGCGTGAAACAGGGTGACCTGCTCTCTCCCAAACTATTTACTAGCACCCTTGAGGAGGTATTCAAGAACCTAACGGACCCATGGTCCAGTAAATATATAACAGTCGGTTGCAAGAAACTCACCAACCTTAGTTTCGCTGATGACATCATGATATTTGCACCGACTGCTGCCGAGTTACAACAGATGCTCCAAGATCTGAGCACAGCAAGCCTTGAGGTTAGACTATGAATCGGTCAAAGACTAAAGTGACGACCAATACCACAAAAAGTAGGGTTGAGGTAGATGGGCAAGAAATCCACTACGTCGATGAGTACATATTTTATTTGGGCCAGCTAGTTACCTTCGAAAACAGGCAAGACAGAAATCGACCGCCGAGTCGAAAACGCCTGAAAGAGCCTCTAGTCCATGAAGTCTCTGATGAAGGGTGACTAATGAGTGCATTCTGCCCATCCTAACCTACGGTGCTGAAACTTGGTCCCTGACTGAACCGCCAAAAGTCCAAACTCAAGGTTTGCCAAAGGGCGATGGATGGAGCGTAGCGTATTAGGAATTAAGTTCAGCGACAGAATTCGCAAAACCACAATACACTCCAAAACTGTAATCGCTGATGTGGGGAACAAGACTGCTGGGTTGAAGTGGGATTGGGCGGGCCAGAAATCGGGCGTCGTCGCCGCGGGAGGCCTCGAAAACGCTGGCGTGACGCCCTGGAGGCGTTTATGAGAGATTGGCTAGAGAAAACTGCACGGAGAGAAGAGTGGAAGGCTATGGGGGAGGCCTTTGCCCAGCAGTGGCAGAATAACAATTAAATATCGTGAAGTAAAAAAAAAAAAAAAACTTGCAGTTCTACGTCTTGAAGCACGGTTTCCTGTTTTATTGCAGCGCGCAGCGGAAATACTGTTTAGTAATAACAATTATCTATTCATCAATATCAATTCACAGTGGTTTTGCGGAATATGTAGCTAAAAGGAAATTAAGTTAGGCATTAAAATAAGTAAGGTTAATAAGGTTTCTAAGTTCAAACATTCAATTAGAATTATGTTCATTTTAATTTTCTTTTACATCTGTGCTCTTATGAGTTCTTTCAAGAAAGAAAGTCGTGGAAATGTTCACATAATGCGTGATTACATTGGTGTCTGTTTACTTTGTCATAAAAGGCGAGGAAGTCGACCATGAGGCTGAAGAGGTCCTTAACGAGCTGAACTTGCTGACTGAGAGAGAGGCCGAAGGTGGAGGTCAGGGCGACGAGTACCCAGTTGGTGAGTTATGCTTCCAGAAACTAAGCCATTGTATAATTCATTAAATCATGATACATTAAGGTGTTTCTAGTAGTCGTCCAAAAGTGGCTTTGAAAATATTCCATGATTTGCAGAACATAGTTGCCAATTTTTTATGCCGGTTTATAGTTATTGCACCATAACGCGGTTATTGCACTGCTGTCGCATTTATTGTCTCGAAGTAAAAAAAATTCATAACTGGTGTCAATGTGTCAATTATTTCACAAGTAGAAAACGAGATGTTACGGAAAAGATCAATAACCGCTATTGGTACTTATTTTACCGCCATTATCACTTTATTCGGCAGTTGGCACTGGATTAAATGGACTGCATTCAATGAAATTCGATTTTCCTATATATTCAATAACAATAACATTTTGATTTCCCAGGCAGTGGATCGAGCGGTGGCAGCGCAGTGGTAGCGGGAGCGGGTGCAGGCGCGGGCGAAGCCGACGAGGAGCCGCTAGCGCTCGGCGAACTGGCCCAGCTCACCGTCAGCAACGAGCCCGAGGCCTACGACGTGGCCAGCGCCAACAAGGAGTCCTTCCGCAAGACTTGGAACGCAAAGTACACGCTGCGCTCACACTTCGATGGAGTAAGCTCCTGGTTACTTTAGTATTTTTAAGGATAGGGATAAAATGCACGTCTTGCATGTTGGAATTATCGTCATTACTACGCAAATATGCTAATCGAATGTTGCAAATTTTTCAGGTGCGAGCGCTCGCTTTCCACCCCACCGAAGCGGCGCTGGTGACGGCGTCCGAAGACCACACGCTCAAGCTGTGGAACCTGCAGCGCACAGTGCCCGCCAAGAAGTCGGCGGGGCTGGACGTGGAGCCGCTGTACACGTTCCGCGCGCACACGGCGCCCGTGCTGTGCCTCGCCATGGGCGCGCCGCGCTCCGAGGAGTGCTTCTCCGGCGGCCTGGATGGAACCATCCGCGTCTGGAACCTCCCACCCCCCACTGCCGACCCCTACGACCCTTATGATCCCGCTGTTCAGGTATGATACTTGTGTTTTTGCTTGGAATTCTACTTCGATGGTCATTCTGATTTAGTTTTATCTTCTGAGTATATCTGATTGGCGGAGTTTCCCACTTACGTCATCATGTGTCTGTACTGTCTTCAATCATCCATTTATTGGGTTTTAGTAGGACGTATCGCACACAGATGGGTGATAAGTCAGGGAAGCTAATCGAGCAAAGTCACACCTACCATGCTGAAAATTCACTAAAATTGAATCAGTACCGTAACCCGCAGGGAGCCGTGCTGCGCGACCACACGGACGCGGTGTGGTCGCTGTCGAGCGCTCACGGGCGCCTGCTGTCGGCGTCGGCGGACGGCACGGTGCGCCTGTGGGCCCCGCGCGCCGCCCGGCCGCTGCTGGCCACGCTGCGCGCCGACGACGAGCCCAGCGCGCCCACGCCCGCCGCCGCCGACTTCGCCGACGCCGCCTCGCGCGCCGCCGTCGTCTACCGCGACGGCACGCTGCTGCTATACGACCTTGAAACTGGACAGGTGCTTGCGTTTCTTTCAGTGCTATTTATTATGATTTATCTGTGTTCACATAACCGGCGGTTCCTATAATAATGTTGTGTTGTTGTGTTCCAGCCGGTACTGCGCGTGGCGTGCGACAGCCCGGCGCACCGCGTGCGGTCGCACCCGACGCTGCCGCTGCTGGTGACGGCGCACGAGGACCGGCACATCCGCTTCTGGGACGGCGTGTCGGGTCGCTGCGCGCACGCCATGGTGGCGCACCTGGACGCGGTGACGGGGCTGGCGCTGGACCCCAACGGGCTGTTCCTGCTGTCGGGCAGTCACGACTGCTCCGTGCGCCTGTGGAACCTCGACACCAAGACGTGCGTGCAGGAGATCACGGCGCACCGCAAGAAGTTCGACGAGAGCATCCTGGACGTTGCGTTCCACCCGCTGCGGCCCTACATCGCCAGCGCGGGCGCCGACGGACTCGCTAAGGTGTTCGTCTGAGCGAGCCGCTCCACATATATATAGTATATATACATTACATGTAATTTTACTTTCGATACGAACTTTATGTAACGCAGTAGCGAGTCGCGTCATCGCTCGTAGAGGAGCGACCGGTACTCTTGGATTATGTGTCTAGTCCCTTCGGTACGGTTACGAGTAGCGACGTATCTGCGATTCGACGACGCCGTGTGTACGGACGGAGCCGCCGGTTCGTTTTATCGTATTTAATATTATAACGTAATGGACGCGCGCCCGACGCTCGTTATAAGCGCGTAGTGAACACTCATCTATGTATAGACATTTGAAATTTATTATAATATATTTTTAGACTTTCAGTATGTGGATTTTAGGTTTTTATCGCGACTTTTTCACCGATTTTACTATACGCAGTGAGAATATTGTTCGTTTCTATGCATCTGTGAGCGAGACTTTAATAAATATCATATGGACACCGAGAATGTTTCCTTGATATGTTCATTATATTTACGTGTCTGTACAGTTAGAATGTTACGCAGTATTTGCTAATATTATGCAAGAACGAATGGTGTTTCTTAGCTAGATTATTTTTATTTAAATCGATTGGATTTCTATAGATGATATTTTCTTTTGTTTTGTGACATGTAATACATTAACATGCTCTCATGATATCTTATGCGAATGAAGAGCAATCGAACAAAAATAATGATTGAGTAGAAGTACTATATCGAAATAACATAAGTAATGTTTGTTCGTAACAAGTACTGCGATGTAGAGTATATTATGAAACATTACATATACCTTTATTTTCCTCGAATTCATACTTGTACACATACATCCAAAAATTGATAGTAAAAAGCAACATAACCGATTTGCATGTTGTTTTTTTATATTTTGTTGTTTTTTTCTTCCCTTCACCCCTA
Source organism: Noctua comes (assembly GCA_963082995.1). Lineage (NCBI taxonomy): Eukaryota > Metazoa > Arthropoda > Insecta > Lepidoptera > Noctuidae > Noctua > Noctua comes. The sequence goes on along the minus strand of OY720277.1, from coordinate 10,686,461 downwards.
CTTTAATAATCTAGTAAGTAAGATTTTATTGACTGAATAACTTTACCATGCAAGATAAAAATAGAGTTTTGAGAAATGGATCTTCCTTATCTCATAAATACTCAATTCATATACTATATAAACTCATTTGTTGCATTATGTACATTATTCAATTTATAACATTTCATTAAAGTCGGTTCATTGGGTTGCGAGTTTTAATGTAAACACTAGTTATCGATGTTTGTACTGGCTCTATACTATTGAATCATAAAGATTTGATCACATACCATATTGGAACTTAAAGGTGAATCATCATAATATTTAATCTTAGGGTTGAACCACATCAATCAGCACGGAATTGTATTTTTCCATGCTCGTATTATTTTCTGTCGCTCAGACCAGTCTTTTGCTAGAAGCGTGCTGCCGACCGCATCGTCGATGCTGCACTCCTATTTCTCCCTCTAGCAAATGACTGTTCTGAGCAACAGAAACGGATAGAGCATGGAAAAATGCGATTATTGCACCACGAGGGGAATAAAGGCGTAAGTAGAAATCCGAATTACATACAGATTCAGGATCGACGATTTTTTGTAACATTTCTTTTGAATATTAGAAGTGGTATAAATGTGTATGTGTTATTTAGTCAATTTGTATAAAAATAAATAAATGCAATATTACAAACGTACTTATGCCTTTGTTTCTCAGGTAGCGGTATGGCTATTTACATTAGTCTGATTACCCGGTTACCCGCTAGTAAACGCTATTGTGTTTAATTGAACAAATTGGAGCAACTCGCAAGTGTTTTATTTAGCATACATGGTCACACTCGTGCGCATCGCACAGGATAAATGTTTCAATTTACTAAATTGACCATACCCTTTTTCTGGTAACCAAATCATTTTTTGAGGGCAATGAACGAACATAAGTGCTGTAGCAAAACTGCAGTAAAAATATTTTTGAGCAAGTGGGGATGTTTGGACCTTAAGCATTCCATTGCCACGTTGTGACATTTGAACACTTTTTTTATAATCCCTTTTACATGAAGGCTATGTTAATAGTTGTTTTTCTATACAGTGATTCTTTTAGGTGGGGGAAACCTGAATCCATGAGAGTTACGAAAGATTCCCGGAATCTCTTATAGATTTTAATTTTCTCATATTGTCCCACTTATAAGAATATTAAGAATCACTCTAGATATTATTTCGTAAGGGACCTATGAAGGGTTAGTTACTTAGGATGTGCGTGGGTCAATCATCATCATCTGCCTAGCCCTTTCCCAATTATGTTGGGGCGGCTTCCAGTGTAACCGGATGAAGCTGAATACCAGTATTTTACATGGAGCGACTGCCTATCTGACCTCCACAACCCAGTTAGTACTGGGTAATACGAGATACCACTTGGTAAGACTGGTTGTTAGACTTTCGGGCAACTGACCTGACTACCTGGAACGACTGTCAAAGATCTACACATGACAAACGGCTTAACGGCTCTCCAAGGCACGGAGGAAACTGTATGTAATGGGCGGTCACCCATCCATGGGCCAACCTAGGCAAGCGCGGTTTAACCTTAAGATCGACCCGAGCGGCTGTTATTTTAGCCACAAGCTCCTGTGGGATGTGCATGGGTCGATCAGGCCTGATAGAAAGCCCATATTGTGGTTTATCGCTAAGTGGCTTCAGACAAGCTATAATTTCATGGCAGGCGCAAGCAAGATTTTTATTCAACTTGGTCGAACTGCAACGATATTTACAACTTCAGCGAGGTTAGTATAATTCTGGGATCTTGCTATCCTCCATCTGGATACTTCGTAGAAATCTATACAAATAAATAAAATTAAAGCTTCTGTTTGTAATTAAAAAATAACAGCTTTTTATGTCTGTCAGTCTTTTTCGGCTAATCTCCGAAACGGCTGAACCGATTTTGACGGCACTTTTTATTTATTTAGGGAAAACAACTACAATAAATGTTACAGTAAATATTAAACGTATTAGAGGTAGGCTAATGTACAACCCACGACGTTTCCACATATTACTTTAGTTAGGTTAAAGATACAGTCTAGACACAGTATTTTAAATTACAGTAACGTAAATCAGAAGACAAAAAGTAATAATAACAGGAAGAGATAAGAAGCAAAAATGTAAATTTCTTAACTTATCTTATGATTGATTAAATATAAAACTGCTTTGTACCTAAAAAATAATAATAAAGAGGGCAACACAAACATCACTAAGTTTCTTGAATTTTTGGCGGTCTAAAGCAAATATGTCAATATTAACAAATTGTGTTCATTATAGATTTTGACTATCGTATGGAGCGGCGCCCGTTCACCGGCGTTTGTACGACAAGGTGTCGTAGCAAAGAGCGGGTAGACGCGTGCCTCTCGCCGTATAACTGTTCTGGGCACAAGATAAAATAAATTATTAACTACCTCGGAGCTATCAATTTTATTGTGCAACAGATCATGAAGCATCATGGTTTCAAGCAAAAGGCGCCTTGATTCCAGCGTAAGATGGTTAAACCTATCCAAGGACTCGATGTATGAGCTACGTTCTATATGGCATCTAAACTGCGTTGATCTGAAAGACTTGCGCTGGTATTTTTCTAAGACGAGATTGTATTTATCATAATAAGGGTCTCCTATCATACAGGCATACTCAATTTGTGGTCGGACTAAAGAATTAAATAAATACAGAAGAGTGGCGGTCGCTTCAAATCTATCGATGATCTCATTACAAGATGATACATTTGAAATGCTTTGGCAGTAATCTTATCAATGTGTAGATTTAGGTGTAGTCTAAGAAGTAATTCATTGTATTTAGAATAATTAAAACTAACGACGTTTTCATTCTTAGTGAAATAAGCATTAAGCTAACTAAATTCATAATTAATTAAAAACTATTAAAAAACCTAAAATAAGAAAACTAACAACAAACTATAAAAGGGCATCAAAAAACTCAATAATGTAATGTGCCCAAGAGACTGGCGGCGTTGCCACGTTGTATGGCAACACTTAGCCTCTGGCCAAAGTAAAAGCCAGCCCTTGGGTCACGGGAAGCGTCAACTAGGCGTTTCGAAATTTCCAAAAATAGGCTATGAGCACTCTGACCCCACGACCCCAGAGTTTCAACTCCAAACGGCTCGAAAACAAAGGTTTCTATATTTACGCCGCTTGAGGTTCTCTGCAGCCGCAGCGGCAGCGCCAGCACAGCACGACGAGCTTGGAAGATGTGATGGCGCAAGAGTATCGACGCATGTCGCGTCCCACACTAAAGGCCTACCCATCTTCCAAGGAAACAACGACATGCCGTCCGGTCTCTTGCCATCGTCGCGTGCCAAACCATGGGGTTCTAAAACAGCTGGAACGCCGACGGTGACAAGAGCTCGTCGGACAATGTCGTTTATGTTCGCGTGCCGTGCAAAACGGCCCGCACTTCGGCTGCATGACAGGCCGTGATGACCGAGGTTCTTGACAGCTTCACGACAGTGACAGCGATGAGGAGAACAGCAGGCAGCACCAAGGCGTAAAGCAGCAGCGAGGCGGAAGGTCGTGTCGTCAAATTATTAGTGAAATTCATGTTTTAATTTACAATAGTTAGAAAACCTATTCAGATCCTACTCTACCCTATCCTGTAAGAGATGGCAATCATTGATTGTTAAGATTTTCCTGAAGATTTTGAGGTCGGCAGCAAAAAATCACTATTTCGAAAGCAATACCCGATGTCATTTATGTAGAGTAAAAACAATAAGGGGCCAAGAATTGATGCCTGAGGGACCCCGGAGGTAGCAAGAAAGGTATCAGAATGATACCCATTACTCACAGTTTGATTGCGGTTACTGAAATAAGACAAACCAGTTGCCTCTAATGCCATTGAATGCAATTTTCTGTTCATTAATATTTCGTGATCAACTCTATCTTTTTGCAAACGAGGGACAAATTGTCCGCGAACAATTTGCAACAACCAATGGACGTCAACCAATAGATGAAAAAAAAACAACACAACAACCAATGAACAAGAACGGTCATTTCTATCCGGTGGACTGAAAGTCCCTCGTCTGTGCAGGCTCATAATGTCCTCTCGCAAACACGAACAGTGCGGTTCGCGTGCAACTTAGGAACATAGTAGTAGTTTATGCCCGCGTGCGTAGAATGTGACGTGTCCATAGCCATTGGTGGCGACTGGCGCGTAGTGTGCACGGTTCGAAAGCGTGCGTTGCGCTTGCAGATGTTTGGACTCGATACAAGATGCCTCGTGCTGCGGTCTTGACATACCCATACGTGGTCTTCCACGACCATACACTGATCTCTATCGAACTCTAGTTTCTTCCTTTTCTTAGCTGTGCGAATAACCCAAACCAGACGAGATGGACAGCGATAACCGTTTTCTAGCCGGGGACTGATGCTGAGGTCATTAGGAAGCTTAATGAGTAGTTACAGCAAGTGCAAGTGGTTACCGCATTGCTGACAGACTATACTAACAAGCAGAACAAGACGGCAAACAAAGAAAGGTCAACTCACACAATTATAAGTACTCCTACTGCATGGGATCACGATCACCGTACCTCTATGCATTCGAGACTTCTATGAAACTTCGTAATGCAACATCTACATAAAACTTTATTAGCACCTTATCGGCAGTGTGATAAGAGCTTTAAAATTATCTGTCTTACCCGAGGTTTCGTAATTGTGCCTTTACTTAACAACCCGAGGTATCCTGTGTGTGTCTAGTACTGCACCAAACTTAGTATATTCTGAAAGGATTTGACCTTCTTACGGAACTTATGAAGTCGACCTTTCTTGTTGTGGGTACTTAATCTCTTTTCACCAATACAACACTTCGCCTGAAGAGGGCGGCCATATTAGCTGTATCCAAATTCGGGGTGGCGACCGTGTTTCGACAGTCGTAAGGTATTTAGGAAGCCTTCAGCCTTAAGCTCAACCTAACCTAGGTTGAGCGACAATCTTCGCAGCTGGATATCAGTGCCGAGAATCGTCCAGCAGTGGATTGCCGTAGGCTGATGAGAGCGACATAAGTAAAGAGTCTTTGTTTGTAATTTATTGATTGGCATATTGCAGTTCCTTATATGTTTGGAACAAACAATAATGAAACAATAATGTTTTGTTCACCAATAAGCTTACTAGCCAGTCACAGTGGAGTGCTATACTGAGCTATGCAAAAATTTATAAATTGAAACATGAATTTAATAGGTACCGTCTAATTTAATATTAGGTAAGTATAGGCACATCAGCTTCGGTAAGATATTTCTACCTTCTTAAATAAGAACCTACTTACAAAATTGATAAAGTTGCACTAGGTGGTTACAATAAAGTGTGTCAAATTGATTAAAATTTTAACTATCGGGATGGCCATCTTTTGTCCATAAGACTTCTATTGTGAATCAAAAAATTATTTGCTTTTTAGTCCAACTTTAAATAGCTGACGAGAACCACCACATTAGGGACTAACTTAAGCGTCAACACTCCCCACACCCTTGCTTCATGAAATCCCTGTGCAACTCTCACTTCGTGACATAATAATAATCCATAAGTAAATAAAACTGGACATTGTGTGGGTTTGTGGATGCTTCCTAAAAATTTGTATTTCTTTGTGACCTCGAATGCAATTCACAGGATCATTCCTGTATTCCAGTTATTCTTTTTAATTGTACATCTCATAGGTATGTGTGTAAAATACTATGGTTGCATGTAAAACGTTATGATGAAGATGGACAAAGTGGGCTAATTTGAATTTGATGTTGAGCAGGGAAGACCAAAGAAACGATGGATGGACTGTGTGAAGTGTAATATGGCTGGAATTAAACATGGATACTGCCGAGATGGCGAGTAGTATTAGAGAAATATGGAGGAAATTATGCTTCACTGATCCCAGATAAATTGGAATTACGGCAGGGGAACGATAAAAAAAAAATGTTTATGACGACGTTTGATGATGACGTATTACGTTATTCTATGTTACGTCTACTTTCTTTGCGTAAAAAGTTCCTCCTTACTGTACTGAAAACCGGGAAAGATGTAGATTTTTTCTGCTTTTCACCATCTATTTGATGTAGTCTTATGCTTTACCATTACGCACCAATTTACAATCATTTATTATGAAATAAAATTTTTCTTGTTATGATTGTCTTGATAAACAATCAACAGACAGCCCTCACTTGTGAGAATCGTGTGATAGGAAACTCGTATAGCGTCATTATTATATTTAAATTATAAATACTACATAACAAAATGTTGGGCATGTAAGTACATATATAGGTAAGCAGGAAGAAAGTTAGTACCTATTTAAAAATATCCTCTTTGTGATCTTTATTTTCTGTGTTTTTATTTAAATTATTTTTTGATGGTATTATATCAAGTAAAAATAGTGGATAGCAGCTATACAAAAATACATACATAAAATTTGAAAGAAAAAAGAAAAAGTTTCTTCAGTCGTTGCCGCATAGAGCCTGAAGATAGATTCTGTAACCTATACATAGATACGTTTTATTCTCAGGATTACAGGTATAGGTGTGTTCATCTACTTCATGATTTGGCTTACAAAGAAGTTGAACGATCTTCCAAGTCCGCCCACAAAATCGCCGTTTGATGTTTGATGTGCCGCCTGCAACGGAATGGAGTCGCCACAATCCTCAAGGCTGAATGAAGAATGTACCTTACACAGAATACCAAAGTGACCCATAAACCCTGTGAAACCTTGAGACACCACCGTTAAAATATTGAAATAAAAACTATATTTATTTTAAGCTAGGTACTTTTAGGGCCTGCGTTTATTCTATAACGCGTTGTGAAACTTATGATTTATTTATTAAATATCTACACCTTTTTACTTACTCATTTCAAATTCTGTTTTATTTATCCTAAGATTCTTAACCCCTAGCCCTGGTTGTAGTTTTGGATAGGTTCATATTTAGGACTTACAAGCAAAAAGAAGTAGATAGGATAATGTGTAAGCTGGGTAGGCTGTTGATTTTAGGAGTTGTAACACCAAAAATATAAAAAATCTGAATGCTGAAATTGCCGGGCTATGATCACTTCTTCTTCTCATTCAGAGAGGAATGAGCACGTTTGCTCAGTGCGGTTTGGCGATTTTAGATCAATAATGGCAAGTCCAGATTTATGCTGGCACGATCCTGTCCCAGGCTAGCTCAGCCACATAGCTCAAAGTCGCAGTGGTAGCAGCATCTAATGCTGCTTACATCTACGCTCCGGGCTAGGTTACTTACAGTATGTAGCATAGGTGGCGGTAGGGTTGCCAACATTTCTTCGGCGAAATATAGTATTTTTCAAAATAAGCTATAAAAATATAGTACACTTCAAAAAATATAGTACTTATTTTATGAAACCACCAAAACAATAATATAATAATTATTAATTTATTTTTATATATTTTTTTTTTTTTTTTCTCTTTTTGCATTTTTTGTTTAAAATAAAACGGTCATAATTATGCTTTATTACTCGCAATTTTTAAATTAATTGAAATCAAAAACTCATTTACTTCTGTTTCTTCTCGCCATTTCGAATTCATAACCGAAAATATCTTTTCTGTGAATGCCGAAGTGGTGGAAATAGAGAGCAGGAATGAAATTACTTTAACGTTGTTTTCAGTATATTTTAAATATGCAGTCACTTTTATGCCTCCACCACACGCACAAGCTTCACCACAGTTTTGCCAGCGCAAGTCGGTTTGTACACGGAACACCGTGCGTGCGGTCGGTTTGTTTTACCATCAGTTCCGTGTACAAACCGGCTTGCGCAGGCAAAACTGTGGTGAAGCTTGTGCGTGTGGTGCAGGCATAATGCCTGTAGTTTAACCAGTAACTCACTACAATCTTTGACTTTTGACAGATGAGTTCGGATACAAGCTATGCCAACAGTCATAAGTTAAGTTATGGGTTGTATAATTATCACTTGCTTCGACGGCATGTTAAACCAAGTCAGAGGCCCATGGGCGGCCATAAAAACTCTGACACCAGGTTGGGCACTAACACACGATAAAAAGGAGAAGTCTAAAGTTTATGAAAAGCCGCGTTCTTCTTTTTTTTTAATGAAGGATTTGTTTGTTAGATTTCGGTGTTGAAAATATAGTAGTTTTGCGTACTTCAACAGTATATACTACGCAGACCCGAAATATAGTACAATACTATATATTTTAGTAGGGTTGGCAACCCTAGGTGGCGGTGATACCGTCAATGTGGTAGAATAGCAAATTTTAACTTTAATTTGCCTTGGGGCCAAGAGTTGCTGATAAGTCACATTTAGGTCCTTATACCTATAGTAGTTGTGTTGTAAAGGCAATTCTATTCATTTAATTAAACCGGGCCACGTCTAAATAAAATTAAGTTGGTATTAAAACTTAAAACAGTCACTCAAGAAGAGTTATTTATTTTCTTCCATATTTTTCAAAGGTTTTCCTCCAAAACTCCATTCGATCTTCATTCGGTAACGTCGTCATTTGGACTCCTTTGTTTATTTCAAGAAACTCCAATAGCCCTCTACTTGATCTCCATGTAATATTAGATTTTACAGGTATCCTAAAAATATAGTTTTAAGGTTAGGTTAGGCTATTAGGTACAATTTGAAGAGCCATACAAAGTATGCAATGTAAAGAACTTACCCTGTTTTAGCAAAAGTAGTCCAAAACGTTGTCAAAGTCTCAATGACTGCAGCATCATACGAAATGGAAGGCAGAACAGCGAAGACGGCTGGTTGGAACATGTAAAATAGCTCGTCCCCGTGACATGCTCCTGGTGTTGTACGTAGCCGGGTCAGAAATTTATTTAAATTTCGAAACGAATCATATTTAAAATAGTAGTTATATACTGTCCTCGTCGGATTTTTAAACAAACTCTCAGATGATACCATTAGTGGAAATCCAACCAGACAGTCTGTAAAGTATTCTATCAAGCCGTTTGTTAAAGTGTTGCTGAAGTAAATATTTACTACATCATCCATAAAAGTTGCTTTATCAGTATCGTTTTCAAATAACAAGTAAGAAGGTATTATACTATCAAAACTAGCTTTGAGTTCATCAAGGGTTTGGGAACCATAGTATTGTGCCCAATAAATGCCTTCTCTATCATTGAAGCCAAAAATAACAGACACGTTAAGACCGAGCTTATGAAATAGTTGTGTTGGTTGTTCTGTGATCAATGGTCTCCTGCTCGTTATAGCGGTCTCCACACATGGCGTAAAGAAATAAGGCCCGAATGCATTATTTGTTTGATCAACATTGGAAGCTTTCACAATATCTCTAGCTGTTGAATTTTTAAAGATTTTCAGTAATTCAGTTGGGTCCGACGTATTATAGCCTAAACGCGAGGCTACCTTAGATGCGCTTTCAACGGGTTGGTAACTAAAATCTTGAGGCATTAGAACTGACCCACTTTGTAAAATGGCTCTATGAAATAATCCATTAGCAGAATGGGTGAGAAGTAAAAGATGTATGGAAACTGCTCCAGCGCTTTCACCAAATATTGTGACCGAATTGGGATCGCCTCCGAAGTAGGCGATATTATTCTGTATCCAATTTAAAGCAGCTAATTGGTCTTTCAAACCTATGTTTCCTGGAGCTTCAGGGAGTCCCAGGCATAGGAAACCGAATGCACCAACACGATAGTTAACAGTCACGACAATAACTTTCTCTTTCACTAAAAATTTTGGATTATAAATAAGTTCGGAATTGCTGCCCGAGTAATATCCCCCACCATGTATGAAAACCATTACAGGAAAAGGCTCTTGCTCCAGAGTTGGTGGTGTGAACACATTGAGCACCAGACAATCTTCTTGACCAACAGGTGTGTTCAATGCTGAGATGTACTGATTGCACTTTATGTTCCCACGGTTTGCGGTGAGTGTGCCGTTCCATGATGGAGGGCTGCCGGGTTCCTGGTGGTAGATTACTATACATATAGGTACATTATTTATTTATTATATTTAGTACATTATAAGCCATTTACACTAAATTAAGTAATCCTTTTACTCGGTCTGCTGACAGAACCGCAAACATTTTAACATTATTGTCTTCCCTTCATCAGCAAACAAATCCGGGGTTGGTCTCCACGAGCGCGTTGAGCATCGTAAGCATACGCGGATTAGGGGAGGTGGATCGAGCTACAGTGCGACAAAATGGCACATTAAACAATTAATGCTTTCTAGAGCGATTATAATTATTTGAAACAAAGAATTGTCACTTTTTGATAACATGGGTAGGATAGGAAGTGCATTTGTTTCTATGATAGTATTGCGAGTAGTAAGTATCGTCAATTATTGCAGTGTCACGAAATTGTAAGCACTAAGAAATAAAATAAAATATGAAAAATAAACACGTACCTGAAATCTTTCTTTTACAGAAGCGTAGGGTATTCCCAAAAATGTTCTTTGATTATTGAACCAGTCGTAAGATCCCTTTATTGTTCCTTGTGGTAAATTAATCGTTTCTGAATTACTGGCACACGTTATAGAGGTAGCTCCATCGAACATATAACTCAGGGATATCAGGAAGAGGCACTGTGGTGCCATAGATTTCTTCATTGTAATAGCACTATTTACTACGTACACTATGTACACTACTAGTAAGACACTGTAGTACACGTCAAAACTACAGAGCTGCGTTTAAAGACTGTAACCGCCAAATGATGTTTAACGTGAAGTCGATGAACTTTGAATAGTTATCACTATTCAAAGTTCATCGACTTCAGTCATTAGAACAGTCATTAGAATGTATTAAAGAACCCGTTGCTGTAACATTAATTACATCACACAAATGCATTCTAACTAGTTATATAAATACAACAACTGTTACTTAGATAATGAGTTCAGTAGCTTCCAAATAACATTATAATTACGGTAAGACACTACTTAGATAATCCAGAACACATTATACGGTTACACTTGCTTATCAATAGGGATTACGAAATGCAAAGAAGTCAAAAAGAGTTTGTTTGTTTATTTTCATGCGCGAGTTTATAAGCAATTACGTCATAAACCTTTAACAGTGATATTTATATCATCGCCAAGGAGGTAAAAGTTGTTCTTACAAAACCTTGCAGAATGGATATGGTACTGTAAGTACCCAATTACTTAGTGCGATAGCAGCTAAGTATGTCGTACTCATTTCTTACGTTGCCAAATGGCAAACTAGCCAGGCTAATTAATAAGTGATTACCAACGCCTATGGAGTGATGCCATACCAAAGGGCAATCGCTTTGGTATGTCTCCGTAGGAGTCTCATGTGGTCTCACGTGCCTGCAACAGCCCAAACAACAGCGCGGCTTGGCTGCAGAAAAATAAAACATATTGTTTCCAGGTTCTTTGTCATCGTGTAGAATCCTCATGGAAACCACTTTTGCTTCTTCTCTGTAAATAGTGAGCCGGTGGGGGAACCGGTTTTACTTTCCAGGTCTCGGGTAAAGTTGGAGCGATATAATCTCTGATTGCGATATGCGAATTAAATCATAAACCAGAATCTGTCTGGAATTCCGGACTGAACAACTGAATGTTCGGTAATATAAGTAACTAACTACTAACTAGGTATGGCATGGGAATCCCAGGGTTCTGAGTACCCATATTCAGCATGAAACCTTGATAGCTGAGTAGGTAGGGCGTGACGAGAAGACGCCAAAAATATTAATGAAAAGTTGAAGATAGAAGCCCTGCTGGCAGGGGCCCACTTTCAGAATTTTTTGGGACAAGCCCGTGACACTGTTCCCAAACCACTAACTCCTGAAAGCCAGAATCAACAGTGGCGACAACCAGAAAGTAGAGAGCTGTAAAAGCGCCGAGACAATGAAGCTCGACGAAGTCCCTGAGAAACAATATAATTGTCTTGGATCCCACTATGAAATTAATCAGAAAAGTACAGCGGATGAGTAGGAAAACCAGCGGGATGTTCAGTTTATTTCCATCTCATCGTACAGGGCCTGAACCAAAATGACTTAAACAGGCAATACTCGGCGAACATATCGACGTTTTGAATATGTATTTAGTGTGTATTATGGGATTTTTCGAAATAAAACGGGGCAAGCAAACTTTACTTCTTATATTTTATTTTTCAATATTTTTACCACATAACCAACGTAACGTCTTTTCAATCGTCATTCGTCTTTTTTCACTCTGTGTTGTCACTCCATCATCTCACATTCCCGTATTCAATTAGTGTTGCCACATAACTATCCTTATATTCCCACATGTATAGTTCTAGGCTCAGAAATAAATGTTAAGTGGTAACGGTGATTCCTATTATGGCCTAGAATTGTACCGAAGTACAAAATGTGTACACCTGCTTCTAGAACGATGAAAGACTTGATCTATCGTAGTTTCATGTCTTGTATAAGCTATATATTATGAGTCTCCGAAAGATATTAATAAGGTCTAGTCAGCTATTGATCGAGAAGAATGGTTCTATTGTGAGTAATTTAATTTGACTATATCACTATAATATTGCGTAATATAACTTAATGTTACATTATTTCTTTCCAAAAAATATTTAAAAAATAGCCAAAAACTCCGAGGAATAACAATGAATTTCGCACAGCTCAGAAAACGATTAACTTTTGGGATAAATATCTCATGATTTTTATCCCAAAAATTAACCGTTTTCTAAAAATATTGAAGACCTACAAAAATGTTATTTTTCAATGTTTCCAGTGAGATGTTGTGTACGGGGCTCGGTGAGTTCACCGTATTCCTAGTGATAGAGGGGGTCATAGATCTGGTCCCTCTAATCGAACCGGACCCCACCGATCCACTGCTGCTCTGATATCGATTGAATAAAAGTACTCAATCGATATCAAAAAATCTTTCACTGATTTTGACGGAGAATTAACTCCCACATCCAAACCAATAATGTAATAATGTTAACATTATTAGGTGTTAGATATACATGGGTAACAAGAAGCAAAGAATGGCGGATCTGACCTATATTTCTGAATTCAATAGTTAATTAGGTGTGTGATGCAACCAAATAGTGCGTAAAATAGGGTGCTACAGGTCATGGCGTAATTATAGACGGCCTGACGGTGTTCATGCTCAGGGTATGCTATACCTCATAATTTTATAAAGTAAATGATGAGGCATCGTTAGGACGGTAGGTTGCAATACCCAACGTGGGCCATACAAAAAAAGAATATATATTCTATCCGGTGATACTAATTTGTGCTTGTTGTTAACATTTAAGGACTCCACCCACTACACCGTAACTAGAACGTATCAAGCACGAAAAGAAACATCATTTCTTTGTATTAAAAAGTATGAGGCTACGCCCACTCGACCGTTCCATCACCGAACAAGACCGTCACGAGCTATGCACGGAGCGTCAACGAGAATATTTTGCCGTTGCCGACATTTCAATGCAAAGAATATTTTTTGTCTGACACGTTCCTAGCACGGTCATGGTATGGTATAGTGGGCAGACTCCTTAAAAAAAGTTTTTTTTTGTGTTTTCGATCAAAATAATTCCCATTATATGGGATTCTTACTTATAGGAGGTATAAGTGAGTTAATATACTTTCAGATTGGAATAACATCTATTGAGATCTCAGGTGTACTTAGCTACTTATAACAACTTTTAATCTCATCACCCGATAAACTTGTTGCGTAAGCAGAATTAGCCAGACTGTTTCATCATCATCATCATCATTTCAGCCGAAAGACGTCCACTGCTGGACATAGGCCTGCCAGACTGTTTATTCTTACAGAAATAGACCGTTTTTTTTAATCTAAGACTGTTTTTGCCCAAGCCGAAGCCGAAGTGGGACAAAAGTCGGGACCAATTCAGCTGCCACTGAGACTTGTTGGCTTGTCGAGTCCCAGCACTGGGCTGGTTATAAAAAGAGATATTAAGAGATTACTCTTTTAAGAAACCTTGTGACGGTTAAAAGTTTAAATGAAAAGATCTTTATCCGTCTCCTAAAAATCAGGTTCAGATGATGTGGTAGTGTTGAACCAAACTAAAGTATTTTGAAAATTACGTAACTCTTACCTACTGTGTCAAAGCCAGCACATGTTTATTATTTTTTAAGGTAAACACTATAGAAAGTCCATTACAATTGCGAATTTAATTCTAAAACATATTTAAAACATTGATGGAGGAAAGAGTTATACTTGCATTGTCAAATGGATGGTGGTATGCAGATGGTCGAATTTTACAAATTGTCTGCGATAACCGCAGAACTAACAAATAAATAGATGGGTACTTCATTCAGGAATACGATATTACTGCAACGAAGGGATTTAAAACCAGAGTTAAAGTCGACGGCACGGTTGGCGCAGTGGCTGAGCGATCGGCTGCTGCGCTGCGTGTCGCGGGTTCGATCCCCGCACGGAACAAATATTTGTATGATCTACAGGTAGTTGTTCCGGGTCTGGCTGTTTGTGTATGTGAGTTTAAATGTTTGTAAACGCAGCCACGATACAGGAGAAATTCCTAGTGTGGGGCAACGATTTAAAAAAAAAAAAAAGTTTAGCGTCTTGCTAGTTCTTATTCACCACAAGGTAGGTTGTGTGCAAACATTTTTAGCTAGAAAGGTAGTACTCACCATCTATCCTGTCCGGCCTATTTATTTAAAAACTAGCTGTTACCTGCGACATCGTTCGCGTAGAAATGTTGATATGTGTGAGAAAACATACCTAGCCTGTTGCTGTTGAATATCAATCAACAGGCTAGGTATTGGGTTAGGTTAGGTATTAGGTTGCTCATGTGCTAGTCCAGGCTATAATCAATCTCTGTTCAGCCGTTCTAGCGTGATTGAGTGACAAACATTCAAACTTCCGTAATTATAATAGTAAGTAAAATTAGCTTGTTAAACTCTTTTTGTTGATTGACCGAGCCGGTTATAGTTATATTTTAATTTCAACTAGATATATGGAAATAACGCTGGAAAAATATGTTTGCTGCTGCTTTTTACACCGATTTATTTCCGTTATTGTTTGACTCTTCATACTTCATGGTACACAAGGTGATAGAGAGGACCTACAGAACGCCACCTACTATGATTCTTACACTACATACTCCTTTCGTCTCGGCCCCGTTCATACTTTCATACCTCCATGTTATATAGAAATAGCAATAAGTATTGGAACACCTAAATCAATAATAAATAAGTAGTCGGTGTTTGCGTGTGACAAGTAGTAATAAAGTGACTAAATATATTTGCTGTTATTTTTTTAAGAGTTCCGTTGTCTGTCTCTGAAACCCATCATCAGATCTATATAAAATTTAAATGGTACCATTTCGGAAAAAAACCCCTTTTGAACAAAAAAGAAAGAATTTTGCAAATCCGTTTATTTATGACGGAGTTATGCCCGAAAATCATCATCTGCCTAGCCTTTTCCCAAATATATTGGGGTCGGCTTCCAGTCTAACCGGATGCAGCTGAGTACCAGTATTTTACATGGAGCGACTGCCTATCTGACCTCCATAACCCAGTTAGTACTAGGTAATACGATACCCCTTGGTAAGACTGGTTGTCAGACTTTTTGGGCCACTGACTACCTGTAAAAAGTTATGCCCGAAAATACATTAAAAAAATGAATGAATTGATAACCTCCTCCTTTTTGAAGTCGGTTAAAAATTATACACCACCTTTACGAATAAAACATTAACCATTTTAATTTCAACGAGTAATTAAAAAGGAACTTGATGAGCTCGTGGCTTATTAAGTTCAGCTGCACGGGTCGATCTTCAAGATTAGGCAACGCTTGAACTTTGCCACCAAGGTCGGTCTGTGAATAGGTGACCATCCCTAAGATACCGAGTTTCCACCGTGTCTCGGAAAGCACATTAAGCCGTTAAGCCGTTGGTCCCGGCTGTCATTTGTAGATCATTGACAGTCGTTACAGGTATTCAGTGGCCCGAAAGTTTGGCAACCAGTCTTACCAAGGGGTATCGTGTGACCTAGTACAAACTTGTTTGCGGAGGTCAGAAAGGTGCACCCGGTTAGACTGGAAGCCCACCCCAACATAGTTGGAAAAAGGCTAGGAAGATGGATGGGTATAAAAAGGAATTTCTATCATCAAACGTCAAAAAAAACACGATTTACCGTGGCATAAATGTTTATTTCACGATACAATTGTTAGAACGTCCAAATCCACATCCATCCAAGTCGGATCCTGGTGGAAATGTTGGTATTGATATCACAATTGTGTTTTATCGCACATTTGACAACGGCATTCCCGCAGCACGGTAAACATTTCATGACAGAACGAGTGCTCAGAAGGCACCTCTGCTAACTCTACATCTGCTTTCGATACTTGCCAACCGCTCTGAAATACAAAGATTCAGACAGAATTGATTGCACAAGAGATGAAGACAACGACACCAGACCCCGTGAAGCTCAAAGAAAACGGTGTCTCCCTAATCTAGCCACCAACTGCCGTGGCGCCCTCCTGGGAATCCCTACTACCGACTCGGAAGCCAGGTAGGCCGCTGCAAGGTACAACTTAGTTCGGCAGGTGTGGGGGGGGGGGGTATTATTTGGATGATGAAGTCCGTTTTAAAATATACTCAGGCATAAAAAAATGGGATTGGTACATTTGGTACATAAGATCAACAATCATAATCCCAACATTGAAAATCTCAAAACCGTAATCTCAACGATTCAATATCTCAACACTTTAAAATATCAAACGTTTAATAAATCAACAATTCATAATCTCAACATATTAATTTATATTAAACATTAAACCTTTTTTTTTTCAAACTGTAATTCTAAAATTAGGCCTTACTTTGCACAGGGCACAATATTTAGGGTAACAATATTTTTTTTTTTCAAACAGATATATGTACTTACCTGGTTTTAGTTAATACGAAACTATTTGTTTAATTAATATCCTGTCGGCGCGTGTAGCAGGCGTGCAGGCCTAATTTAAACTTAATTTATATTATAAGTTGAAATTAAGAATTGTTGATTTATTACAATTTATTTTTTAAACGTTCAATGATAATAAGGATTTGATTTGTTTTTTTTTTTATTTGTTCAACTTTAACGTATGAATGTGTTTTAGTACTTACAATAACAGCCATTTCGAGGCAGTATAGGCGCTTCGCTTTGGGTTTTACGAACTTGCCCAGAGTTGCCCAGGCCCGCCCTGCCTGCCGGTCGATCTTGAGCGCCTGTATGGCACAGGTTATGGCGCTAGCTTTCGCCTTCAATAGCCGAGCGGTCATCTTCATTCCCTCGTCGAGGCCTTCTTCAGCGATCTTTCAATCAAAGAGGAACAGTTGAATACTTCTGATTCTTGGGGGTGTGGCAATGAAGTTTGTCAATTTTGGGTAATGTTGTGTAATGCCT
Source organism: Noctua comes (assembly GCA_963082995.1). NCBI lineage: Eukaryota > Metazoa > Arthropoda > Insecta > Lepidoptera > Noctuidae > Noctua > Noctua comes. The sequence continues at coordinate 10,669,178 of OY720277.1, read as the reverse complement.
TATGATTTAAAAAAAGAATTGTAGTACTTACTCTAAGTTTTCTATATGTTACTTCTGGTGGTGGTGTCTGGTGGTTACTCAACCAGTCTTCAGCCAGTGCCATCCATGCGTAGGCGCTGGGGTTTCGACGGACGAGGTCCAAGAGGTTAACATGCGAACGCTCGCTGGATCCAGATGACAAAGCCATCAGTGCACTGTAATAAAAAAATATGAAACAGTTTGGTAATATTAGTAAAGATTTGCTCACTTTATGAGTATGTGGAACCTGATAATCATTTCTTTTTTTTTTTTTTTTTTAATTTATTTGGCTCACCAACAATTGAATACACTGCTTCAAACATATGAGATACATTTAATAGAGTTACAGACAACAGGTAAGCACATCATGCACTACTTATTTGTCGTTGGGTGCCTACTTAAAATCAGATGAGTACCTAACTACTCACCGCACACAAAAATACATAATTTTGGTAATCATCAGTTTAAAAATTAAGGCAAACGCATGTAGCCAATACATTTAACTACATGACTGTATTGATATTCGTAATAAAATAAGGTACATAGTTCCTAGAACGACAATATGCGGCGGGCACGCCCGCTGTTAGCCGTTAACTCGTGTACCGATAACGCAGGTTTGCGGGCACCTATGCGTCGACTTACCAGCAACTATAACAAACTTTTCCATGATGTTGATATGTTTGCTCTCTTTGTTGATAAATTTAAAAACAACATTTTTAAAAACACTAGGCATTAGTTTGGTATAATTATTCGCATGCCTTGATTTTTATTTTTTTGTCTGTATTTGCAAAATTTATTACATAAAATTCATAAAAGCAGCTTTAAATTATAAACTAAATTATATATTAAAATAATTAACTCCATAATCTTATAAATTATTGTAGTTTATAGGTCTAAACTTGCATGGTTTGAAAAGCTTGTATTTTAGTATGTTTTCACAAGTTTTTTTTTTAAATTCAAGTTTTTAGTGTTACTTTAAATATAAACTAAAATGGTTGGGTTCCATTATATTCTAACATACACCCTGTGTAGGCGTGACGTCATTTTCTATTCGACTTCTCTCACTTCTCTGTAAACCCTTTTAATTGATACCCATATCATGGGGGGTGCATAAAAAAACTAGTCCACCACATATTGGATATAGAATGACGCCACTTAGCTAACCATGCATTGTCATTCAAACTAAATGTGTTCGCAAAATTTCAGCTCAATCGGTGGGGATATTTTTTATTTTTTTGTTTAGGTCAAGATCACACAAACAAACATACAAACATTGCAAGCTAAATAAAAGCTTGTAAAAAACAACTTAATTAAGGGCTAACATTTTGAGATGAGACAGTGGAAAAAATAAAATAAAGTCTCATACTTGATTTAAAAAAAAAAAAAAAAAAAAAAAAGTCTCATACTTTATTTTATTTTCTCTCTTTTTGTCGTTGTTGTCTCGTTGCTTACGTGTAGGGGTTGGCGGACATGCCGACTTTCTGAAATGACTTGATGGCTTCTTCAAAGTTACCAAGTTTATGTTGAATTTCAGCTTCTAGGCTTCTTAGGTAATTGATCTAGATGAGGAATAGGATATTTAATACGTGAATTCACTGAATTATTGGTTACAAGAGAGATTTCTTATAAAAACTAAATTAAAAAAACTAAAGAAACCCCCGACACATAAAGCGTCTAAAAAGAAAAAAATAATATTTAAAATATTGTCCATTTACGTTTGATATAATTAGAATATTTAATCGAGTCATCCCATTGCTTTTGTTTATCACTAAGCGGTCTACTTAGCGGTCCCCCAACGCAACGAGGCTTGAATTAAAATATTCTACTTATATTAAGCAATGTTATATGCGAAGGACAGTCCTCCATTGCCCCATACACGACATCAGGAAGGTGCGCAGAGTTACATCAACTTGATTCAACTCTAGCACCCTCATGAGCCATATATGAGATCTAAGACTCGGTGTCTTAGACCTTCTTCTTCTTTAGTCTATCCATCATGTCTACAGATCCTTTCTTGAACGGCGAACCTGTTTGATAATGGTCATACCAATGAGGAGCACCTCCTTAGTCCCGCGGGAACCGAACCCACATCCATTTTGAGAAGTGGACATGATAGAATTCTCATCTATATGTAAGTTTTGCTCTTTAAATAATTATTTTTTGGGCTCCGCGTTACTACTTGATTTATGGAGCAGGTGGGTTATTCCTGTCATTAGAAACTCGGGCAGCAACTGACTCTAAGGCTTAATGGCCGCCCTGGGCTGATTGTGCTTGCCATTTTTGGTATTGAATTGCACGCTCGCTCACCTCCCGTGTCGCTCCCAAGCCCTATAAACCCACCTTTCCTCGCTTTGGAATATGCGATTCAGAGTGCATCGCTCCACCCATCGCTTATACCTACGAATAGGATTTACCCATGCATACACTTTCTGCTTCAAGAAGTCGATGCGCTATGTGACACGGGACATATAGTCTCGAGCGAGGACTGTCTCCGATGATCCAGGATATTAGTCTCCGAGAATGCACGCCCCAAAAAACGCATCATTCTAGGGCGAGTATTTGCCCTCCCAGCAGATTAACTTTCCATCAGTACGTCGTTTAATCCTGCACTCCTAAGCGTACGGCTGGTTATTATTAATGTTACTGCTAGCCCATATTGTCTCACTGCTGGGCAAAGGTCTCCCTATGAATGGGGATAAAAAAATTACGACAAATTATGTATAGTCTCCTAAGTCCATTTTCGTGAAGCTGCAATGGTTAAGGTAGTTCCCCTAACTGCCCCACTGAAAGTTTCCACCCTGTAAAATGTATATAACACTCTTTTTTATTACCCAGATAAACGTAGCAATCAATCACTTCTTCCAAACTTCTGGAGGCTAACATTGAGGTGGCACATGGCCACTGATTAAGATCAGTATAATGTAACCAAGCTACAACTAGTGCAGGTAACGTTGCTCACCTCGCCAAACTTCTCGAGGCCAAGATCGATATGGCATTTGGCCTGCTCGAACTCACCCCGCAAGCGGCAGCACAGACCGACCAGATGATAGTACTGAGGGGTTTCTCCTGACACCGAAAGAACTCGAGCTATGCATACTTCTGCCAACTATGGTAAGGAAAGGACAAGGGCTCAGATCTTTGCTGCATTAGTAGGCGAATTCTGAAAATTTTGATTCGTATTCTAGTGCATGGTACATAGAAAAGAGCCTTGATTAAGCTTATAAACCATCATCAGGAGCGCTAATATTAAAATTATATTTTTCACAAAAAAACATGTTAAATACCAGTTCATGACTCGAGCATCAGTATCTCGAGTATCAGTATTTACGTGAATATATTATTTACGCATTGTGGACGTGAACCTAACTTAAGAAGCGTCAAAATCAATACAGATGGATTGCGGACACCAGACTTTTTATATCTGTCAGAGTCCGGTGTCCAGAGGGTTTGACTGCCCTCTTAATGAAGACATCAAAGTGTGAAAGGTCCTAAATCTCCAAAGGAGTACTAACTGATACAGCCCTCAGCCTGATCAACAGGTCAGCAGCATAGTAGTAGACGCTCATGTCGGGCAGTACGGGCGTGGCATCCCACCAGTCACCCAGCTCTGTCTCCCACCCGTGAGGATTTCTGGCATCCTCCACACGCCGGTCCTGCCAGCACCTGACAAATGCCAAAAACATTTTCTAAGAGTGCGATCTGATCGCGGTTGATTTATTTATTGAGTAAGGCACACTATAAGAATGGTCACAAAAGGTAATCGCGAGTCTTTAATGCTGTGTAAATACTTACAGGCATGCACAATATTTTTATGCCCGCCTAATCGGTCATTTGTACCGAGGGGCCGGATCTGCACGACGGCCAGTTCGGCTTTCGGCATGGGTGCTCCACTGTCGCCATGATCGGGATGTAGAAAAGGAACGAAGAGAATTGGCATTGGTTCGATGCAACATGCTTGTTTGCTCGTTGTACGTGTGAAGTGAAAGTGACGCTTATTGTCCGACATTGTACTGTGTAACCTCTGGGGCTTTACTCAGAAAGCCATCAATGCTCTTCGAGTTCAATATAACAATGCATTCAGAATGCTGCTGGGGCTGTCACGCTTCTGCAGTGCGTTGGGAATGTTTGCTGATGCGGACACTGATGGCTTCGTATAGATCAGACGTTAGCGTGCCGCATCGCTGCTGCTGGTGATCTGGGGCAGCTCGAACAGTCTCCTGAATATCATTGCGGGGAAATTTGATTGCCCGTTTATGCATTTCCTGTCAAACTTACATGTTTTACTAACATAGTTTTTTAAAGTTCATGTTTACTAACAATATATGGATGAAAAATGTAATCCGAAATGAAATTATTATTTTGTTATTATAATGCGAGTAAGAGTCCTGGCAGAGGAAGCCGGAGCAGGGTGATGTTGGCGGTGTCTTTGGACATCTCCAACGCAACGGGAGGGACTGTGTTACCACAGAGTGCCCTCGTAGCTCCGCCACATCGTTGGGGCTTATTTAGCGGAAAGCTATGTCACCTACAGGGGATGTGATGGCCTGACATGACTGCCGTCAAGACTATTAGGAGGTATCACACAATCGCCTACGAGGCGGTTTGTGCACTGGCCGGGTCGCCGCCCTTGAACCTAGAGGCGAGAGGAGGCGCGGAAGCGGCATGGCGGACCGATGCTGTGAGAGATCAAGCTGCGACCATCATCATCTGCCTAGCCTTTTCCCAACTATATTGGGGTCGGCTTCCAGTCTAACTGGATAAAGCTGAATACCAGTATTTTACATGGAGCGACTGCCTATCTGACCTCCACAACCCAGTTAGTACTGGGTAATGCGATGCCCCTTGGTAAGACTGGTTGTCCGACTTTTTGGGCCACTGACTACCTAACGACTGTCAAAGATCTTCAAATGACAGCCGGGACCAACGGCTTAACGTGCTTTCCGAGGCACGGAGGAAACTCGGTATGTAATGGGGGGAAACCCATCCACAGACCAACCTAGGCAAGCACGGCTTAACCTAAAGATCGATCCGAGCGGCTGTTATTATTTAGCCACGATCTCCTCCAAGCTGCGACCTATTATGGGTCTAATTTAGGATGTATTTTTTTATGGATTGACATATTATTACTTTGAGGACGACCGTGGATCGATCGCGTTTCTGTGTCACACTAACTATTTTTTTAAATTCCTTCCCGAGTTGAATCAATTCTTCCGCTAACTCCCTCCCACAGAGAAGACCTGTTTCCGCCTGTTTCCCGGTAGTGGGAACACTACAGACTGATTGTGTTCAAATATCAATGATTGTTACCAAAAACATGAATAAAATATACTCTTTAGCGACTCTCATCGTAACTGAGGCCAGGTGGAACCGCTCTCGTTCGTAGAAGTAGACGCTGGCGATGATCCACCCGGTAGACCAAGTGGGGTGCAACTTGAGCAGGGCGATGAAGAACAGCTCCGCTGTTAAGGGGTCCTCTTCGAACAGCATGGCGCCTTTAGATACGAGTCTATAGGACATGGAAATGGCACGTATAGCGTCATATATTTTACAGTAGATACTAAGAGAGAAACTAATTGAAGCTGAACTTGGAATAATTTTCCAGTAAAACCTACGGTACTCGTTAAATCTTTTGATCCATTCTAAACGCAAATACTGCATGGTCTTTTGAAATGTACTCTGTACGAAACAATAATCATAAATAATGACAAGTAAAGCCAAAATTATGTCAAAGCGAATGTGAACTGGAATTTGATCTTAAATTGAAGTGCTGGTAACAGTTAAACGCATACATAAGTACTCACGTCAGCGGGTGTCGGGCGTTGAGTAATACAGCGCGGTCGAGGCACACTCTGGCGCAGTCTTTGTCGATGTCTTTCATGACAGTCGACAACTCCCGCCAATAATCAGCATTACGCGGATTTTCCGCAACCAACTGGACATGTTCAAAGTAATACAATTTATCAAAGTATGTTTGAAGACAAACGATTAAAGGCCAAAGAAAATTATAGCAGGTGCAGCCAATCGTACATCGGTGCTAAACATTTGACATTGTCACTATCTTGCCCGTGCTTACGTGGTAGCAGGGCAAGGGTAGTAAGGACGATTTTCCTGGGACAAGTGGTACTAATGATGTGCATTAGCAAATGTCGTACTCTTAAGGGACATAAGATATAATTGTGACCCTTACGACATTTGTAAATTCCACAGTCGACATGTGAATTATTGATGTTTAAAATTTTCCATGTGTAAATTGTGCTTATTAAACGAAAAGCTAGATACAGACGAAGCTGCGGGAAAAAGCTAGTTCCTAATGATAAGTTCACCCGTAAATAAATTTCCATAGCATGACGCGTATCCTGCATCTGGCGGGCGTGTCTAGCAGCTCGTAAAGCCGACTTCGCCTCGCTCATCAAGCGATCGTTCCGGAGCAGAGTGTTGGAAGCCGACTTCATCAGACAAGCGTGAGCTATCATCACCAGTTCCTGAAGGAAAATAACAACATATCAAGCCTGAAACCCCCGAAGGGTTAGAGATGATGTGTACGTTAGTTAGTTACAGCACCCTGTCCTCCGTCTCCTGCATCCAGTCTGACCAAGCCACCTTTTAAGGTCGTTTGTCCATCTAGCTAAAGGAAAATACTTGCTATTGTTTTGTTCTTCTTCATTTCAAAATCTAGTTGTTTGAGAATTAGCTTTTCTTAAATTTTATGAAAAGTGGTAACTAAAAGCTGGAGCTCATCAAAGGGTAAAATATATAATGACGTAGAGACTCAGTAGACACTAGAAAAAATATGGTCTTTGTGTTACTCGTAGACTGGTAGTTTACGAAATCAATCCTGATATAAAGGGTGTTAATAGACCCTTAACATAGCCGAAAGGCATTTGTTCTCCCCGTCTTTGCGATCATTTTTTTGTTCTAGACCATATTTTTTTAAATACATGTTTTTAATGTAAGATTTTTACTTTACACACCTCCACGACCCCCGTACTGTTCAATCCATCCATCAGCACAATGCTTTGAGTGCTTTCCATCGAGTCCTACCGTAAAACGTGATTAACCCCCAAAAAAAAAAAAAAAACGATTCCTGGCACAATAATTTTTGCGTATAGTTACTTAGTTTGATGTACATAACGCTTGGTTGACGGCTATGTGAAAGGTCTGTTTACACCCTGTAGGATTGATCCTACACATGACAACATTAAAACAATACTGAGTAAGAACATAAAGGCATTACTTCGAAAACTTTGTCAGACTGTTGATACTGCTGTACCACAAACTGGTTGTTGACGAATATCGCAGCATCTTGCCAGCAAGACGTGGTCAGCTCCACACGAGTCCTTGTCTCACTTAGCTGTCTATTGAATGTGCAAAATTCTGTGGGCCCTGCAAAATCCATACTAATATTATAAATGCAAAAGTTACTCATTCTGTCTGTATATCGTTTTCGCGTGTTCACGCATTAGAGGCTGAATGTATTTCAATGAAATTTGACACACGGGTATGTAGACCAGGGCCAAGTTAGGACATCGGACATGGGATACCTTTAATCCTGGTAGCGAATTCCTTTGAGATAATTTAACTAACTACATGTGATCGAAGCCGCGGAAATACGCCTGAATCATATAAAAATTGGCACATTCAACGAAACGAAAATATTCAGCGGTCAGTCCTGGGGTCCCACTATTACGTCTTAAAGCGTCAGTAATTCCAGTGTGGGAAAGAGACAGACCTATGCAGGACGTCTAGCGCCATCTCTTTCCCTCACTGGAATTACTCCTGCTGTAAGACGTCATGGTAGGCCACTTGATAGGTTAATCCTGTTCTCCCCTGGCCAAACACAAAGGTGGGTCGTGTCAATTTTGTACTACTAAAGCATACCCATGGCCCATGGATGTGGCACCGAACCACCATCACTCAGCCAATTGCCATAGGTTTTCTTATAATGCAATTTATCATGTAGTTGCTCTGTCCTACAGGGCGTGAATGTGACTTCAACGTATCAAACATCAATCAATGAAACCGACCGTCGCGAGTACGCAATATTCACAAGACGGACCTCTCGGTAGGCATACGGTGATAAGAGGCTACAGCCACTGATTAAATTATTAAGTTTAGTAGGATCTGTGATTAGCACTCTTAGTTACCATAACAGGGAACTTTTCGCAAAGAGGCCGCAGCACTCCGAACAGTTTTCTGCCAGTCTTGCTCCAGTTGCCCACGACCCATGCATATTCGTTTATTTGGGGCTTCGAGTTCCATGGTTGTAAGCATGGCATTTAAATCTTTTCTGCAATACAAATCACGTTATCTTGAATGGATTCCAAGTGCTCAGATTTGATATTTGATAATTAATCAATCCTCTATTTACCATAAAAATACGAGACGTTCAAGATCTATGATTAAAAATAAGTATTTTATGCACATAAACCTACAGGTACTTGAGCATAATATGATGAAAGTAAGAAGTTAAATGCTTTTTTTTTAATATCTGGTGTTAATGTCCATGGTGCCATCACATGTTACAGTGTTGATAAGTATGACAGAACGAAGTAGGCCTTAACAACGAGAAAGATATTTAACGAAACATAAAAGTGAAAAAGGTCATCAAATCGAATCCATGGAGTCTATGAATCTACAAGGCCTACAATGCTCCCACATTGACAAACAAGAAGAAAAAAGTCATTTATATCACTACCTACCACTGTTTAAACAAATCTTAATTAAATAAAGCCGCATTTATCATTTAAACTTACGAGAGAAAGGTTTGTGGTATAAAAATAGGCTTTAGGGGTTGTCCTAGTTGAATTTCGAGCACAACAAATGCATCGCTATCATCAACGCCTGTATATTTATACAGATACGTTAAACTGCTATCAGGAGTAACGTCCGAATCTGGCAGCCTGTGAAAAAAAAATGTATTTTATGTATTTGTATTTCTATGTATGAAATGCATGTCCACTGAAAAATAGCTTCAAAGGCTGTTGATGAAAAACTCGCGAAAATATTCTAGCTCGATTTAGTAGTGGCCTCTTATTTTATTAAACAACATAAAATCGCATTTATGAAAAAGGAATGTGTAAATAATCTATATGTGTAAAAATGAATCCCTAATTCCCTTGGTCACGCTATCACGCGTGAACGGCTGGACCGATTTTTTGTTGTGTTTGTTATTGTCAGGAGAAGGTTCTTAGGTCGGTAGTAGGTAGGTAGTAGGTAGGTAGTGGGTAGGTAGTGGGTAGGTAGTGGGTAGGTAGTGGGTAGGTAGTGGGTAGGTAGTGGGTAGGTAGTGGGTAGGTAGTGGGTAGGTAGTGGGTAGGTAGTGGGTAGGTAGTGGGTAGGTAGTGGGTAGGTAGTGGGTAGGTAGTGGGTAGGTAGTGGGTAGGTAGTGGGTAGGTAGTGAGTAGGTACTGTAGGTAGTGGGTAGGTAGTAGGAAAAGGTGCATTGCAACGCATGCCGGGAACAGTTAGTGTGGTAATAAAAATGCTGTAATTCATTATGGAACTAGGATGCTTTTTAAAAATCTTGCATAAGACGGACGACGATAAGTGGTACCAATTTTATATTTTGTTATATAATGTATTTTTAACTGACAAAGTGTCATTAAATTCTGTTCTTACCTGCTGGTTTTGCTACCTTTTACTCCAGAGAGACCCTGGACAACCAGTTGTTCAATCATGGTGGAGGATGGAGGTTTGTCGAACGGAGTGAGCAGTAGTTCACAGCCGCACTCGCACATCATGGCTTCAGCATTTACCCATTGCAACGGTACGACGAGGCGGATTGTATGTTCTGAAAAATGTTTTAACTTTACTCCTTTATTTATATCTTTACAAATCAATTAGTTTTTAAATATTCCTTAGAAAAAATATTATAAAATTATAGCCCACCGGTACCGGCAACAGGACCCAAGCTACCGGCGGCGGTCAGGGCTCCAAAGAGAGGAACCTCTAACCATACGAGCCGTGTTCAGGAATACTGCTTTCTGAATCAAGCCATTGATCCAGATGCCTAACGAGAGCTTCTTCAGGTATTGGTCGACGCTCTTGGCAATTAAGCCGTGGGCTGATACAACTATCGGCACAATGATAGCTGAGTCCACATCCCACATGTCGACAACCTCGCGAGCCAAGTCAAGATACATGATTTGCTTATATTTCTCGGCTTTCATGAGGTTCTCACCATGCGGGACCGTTATGTCAACAATTATTGCGCGCCGCTCTGATCGATCCACCACTATATCAGGCTTATTGGCTACAACAGTCCTGTCAGTGATGATGAATTGATCCCAGTACAATTTGATACTGCTATTTTCGAGAACTTGGTCGGGCACATACCTAGAGTACGGCACTTCCGATTCCACATGATTGTATTTTAGAGCAAGTTGCTGATGGATAATCCTGGCTATAAGGTTGTGTCTATGCAAGTACTCTCCGTTAGCCAGACGAGAACACCCGGAGATAATGTGACGGATTGATTCGCCTGGACGGTGGCATGCCCGCCATATGTCCTTTACAATAAATCTCCGGTAGTTATTCGTCATCATAACTTCATTCATAATTGCACAGACAAGCTCCTTACTCTGTCATACCTCCCTGCGGTCGTTGGTGTCAAACACTACAGGTACTACAGGTTTGCGCCAGTTCTCTTTAGCCAAGGAGAGCGGGGTGAGGCCCTTGTCCACCGCGACCACATCTCGATGCATCTCCACGTCGGCTTCAAGGAAATATTCCCTGAGACTGCATATCTCGCGATTGTGGAGAGTCTTAGGGTGTAAAAAGCTTCGACCCCCACACCTCCGTGGGATATGCAGTCTCATAACCGAAGAACGCGGGTGATGCGTTCGATAAGCCGTCAACAATGTACAGACCCTCCTATCCAGGTCGTCTAGTTCTGTTTGAGTCCATTTGAGTATGCCGAAAGAGTACATCAAAACCGGCATGACCCAACCGTTGAAGGCACGTACCTTATTTCCGCCTGATAAAAGACTATTAAATACGTTTTTCAGGCGGCCAAAGAAGCGCTATAGCTTATAGGTTTCGGTTGCTGAGAGGGATCTAAGATTTATGGAATCCGAGAGCTGGGTTCCCACAGATTCCACAATCTGCTCTCGTTTTACATGCATGACCGCACATCTGTCCACACCAAATTCCATCCTGATGGCGCTACTGAAAGTTTCTGTTACATTCAGTAGCGCCATCAGTTGCAAATCGTTAACTTTACTTATTTTTCAAGTGCTTTTTTTACTACTATTCCATTGAGCTACCCTCTTTATGGCTACAACCATTTAGGGTCAGTTTGATCAAATTTCTAATTTTGAACGCGATCACCACATTGAAACTGCGCAAGATCTGCCAGTGCAGTGTCAATATTCCATAGGAATGTTGACACTGCACTGGCAGCTCTTGCGCATACACAACACTTGAATGCGGTTTGCATGTTCTGTGAGCATAATCAGATTAACTGGTAAAATTTGCTCTTAATTTGTTATTCATTACTCAATAATTTACCAAAACACTACTGAAATAACTAATTAACCTCCTGGGTAAAGAAGCTGGAACAGATTTAAGTGTGCCATAAAGCCGTAGCCTCCATTGTTTCCTTGAATTTGAAGTTCAAACGGCCATTTGTATTTACGGAGATGTTCCCACAACCAGCTGTCACCCTTAAGTATCAGTGTGCGATGGAAGGAGCCCCAAACCGCCGTATCTGTTACAAAAACATAACATTTAAAGGACATTTCAGTCTTTTCGAACCCAAAAAATAAAAGTGCCCGAAAAAAGAAATACGACTCTCTTATGGGAAATAACACCTTCAACACTTTTTACTATGTAAACAAGAGTCTAGCATTAACCCTTCGGCTGCTATTTAAGTTTGAAAGTACATGCCATAGTTTAATCTAAACGGTTAAGTACTATTTAAAAAGATGCGAGTTTTAATTGAAAATAACATTCTGAACATTTTTAACTGTTACAACATAAGTCTACAGTTAAAAAATTACCAAATATCATATTTTTGCCAACAATATGCTGAACTATCATTAACACTTGAAACGGGATATTTATCATGTTTACTGATTGTTTCTTGTTGTTTTCAAAACAAACATTAAACATGGTAAATATCCCGTTTCTAGTGTGACCACGATAGTTTAAAACTTAATATGCTGAAAATTCGTTTAAAGACGCAAATAATTATTGATTCGCTAGGGTTTCAGTTCTAAACATGTTAACCCTTGGTAGAAATAGACAATAAAGAACGTTAGGTATACTTTCACTTTTACTATGCGACATGAGTTGCAATTTATAAAGGGTGTAAATAGACCCTTAACACATCCGAAAGCTACTTATTTTCCCCGTCCGTGCGACCATTTTTTTCGACCTTCTAGTTATTGGGGTAGATATTGGGGGTCAAAGTTCCAACTTTTTTTTTAAATACATGTTTTTAATGTAAGATTTTTACTTTCACACCTCCACGACCCCCGTACTATTCAATCCATCCATCAGCACAATGCTTTGAGTGCTTTCCATCGAGTCCTACCTTAAAACGTGATTTTTCACCCCAAAAAAAAAGGTCGATTCCCAGCAATATTTTTTGCGTAAAGTTACTTAGTTTGATGTACAGAATGCTTGGTTGACGGGTATGTGAAGGGTCTGTTTACACCCTGTATAGGACGATTGGTAATTGGGTGCATTCCTTGAAATGAGTAAATGAATACTAATTTGCAAGTAAGTAGTTTTCATCATCATCATTCTCTTGGCCTTATCCCAATTCATTTGGGGTCGGCGCAGCGTCTTCCTCTTCCATACTTCTCTATTACTCGTCATCTCATCAGACATCTCCTCTCTTGCCATATCCTTATATCGTAACTAGTTACCTTTAGTTATTAACATACTATATACACATTAGGTAGCTATTGGTGTTCAATACCGGTAAAATGGGGTGAATAAGAATGCAGGAGTGAATAGAGACAAAACTTTGAAAGAGATTTTAATGTAGAATTGATATGTTATGTTGCCAACAAGGTCTCTAAATAATTAAGTATAATTAAGTTAATAAATAGAGTAGTTTTTGGTAACATATCATACTAATTCAACGTTAAAATCATTTTCAAAGTTTTGTCTCTTTTCACCCCTGCATTCCTATTCACCCCATTTTACGGTACCTATCTAATGTTTTTATTGAACAACTCACGGGAAGATTCCATTGAATTCAAGTAATATGGAAGGTCAATTTTACTTTCATTTTGAATGTCTTCTAGTTGGAATTGAAGCTTTTGGTCTCCATTTGTAAATAGCTTCTGTGCTTCTCTTAAACTCTCCCATTTCGGAAAGAAACTAGTACTGTCGTAACTTCGTTTTTTTTTTCTACCGTGGCTAAAGGTAACCATGGCAACATTCTGAAAATTTTGTAGAAGTAATTATATTTGTACAAATAGTCGTGTAGTCGTGGTGGTTAATTTCAAGATCTCAGTTCAATAAACTGTTTCCGGAGTCATGAACAAAGTACAACTAGCAGCAACCTTCGCCCGCGTGAAATATTATAAAAAATACAGGCTGATTAGAAGCTGGGTGCAAAGCTTTAAGGTGAAGATAGTACAGACAATTTAGAACCATTTAAGCCATGGTTGTCTTAGACGAAGTCTTACTATTATTTTTAACCTAATTTTATGTTTTTTTTTCTAAAATTCCCAAAATTTTAACTAAACTGCTTGTTTATGGCCAAATTGAATGAGAAATGTTTTTATTTTTTTTTATTTAATTAAAATAATGTGTAAGTAATTTCTCCCTCAAACTGGTTTGTAGGACCTAATTTCAATAATTTGTAAAATGTCCGCGTAAATGATACCTCACAAAACAGAACGATTATCAAGCATGTTTTCAAAAAGGTTTGAACAAAAATAGCACCCTCTGTTTTTTTTAAAATAAGGTTTACAAAAAGTATTTATGAATTTTTAAATTTTTTATGAACTTTAAATGTCTGTAAACAAAATGTCTAACGACACAGAGGCCTAAGACTTGTTTTGCTAGATTGCTTACACATTACTTTAATTAAATAAAATAAAAATTAATTCATTGAACATTCAATTTGGCTATAAATAAGCAGTTTAGTTAAAATTTTGGGAATTTTCGAAAAAAAAACATAAAATTAGGTTAAAAATAATGGTAAGACTTCGTCTAAGACAACCATGGCTTAAATGGTTCCAAATTGTCTGTAATATCTTCGCCTTAAAGCTTTGCACCCAGCTTCCAATCACCCTGTATAACTTCCCTATTTAAATCGGCTTTTGTTAACAATTTCACGGGTTTTTTTTGTTACACGTAACCCTAATCCTTTGTCTAAAAGTGGCCCGAGTGATTCCTTATAACATCAGCTATCAGCCAGTGAAAAACCGACAAAATCGATCCCGCCGTTTTGGAGATTAGCCGGAAAAAACAGACAGATTGTATATTAACCGATTCGTTGCGGATGGCACGACTGTCGTGTCATCAATTTTTTAACGTGTGGCGTATAACACGAGAGGAGTGCCATTTTTAAATCGATTAAAACTCCTTCAAATTTCGTTTCAGATGGGTTTACCCAGAACAAAACTATCACTGTTTTTCACGTATAACAAGCCTGTAGCCTTCGTTTCTGGATGTTGTTGAGGTTAAAAATAAACAGTGGTTAACAACCTTTTCAAGATGCATTATTTGTACGACTATAACAAACCTTCTTAAGTATTATCATTTATTTAAAAATTAATGATGATATCTTTCAATTTTTTTTTTAGAATAAAATTTCAATTTAACTTGAAATTATATGTAGATGATTTTAAATAGCTCAATCAGTTACATCTTAATTAGGTAGGTGTGAAAAATATATGTAGTTCTAAATATTTAAAAAGTGCTAGTGCAATCGAAATAACCTACGTGTAAAAAGAAATGGCGGATGGGGACAATGCCACGCTCCATACTAATTTTTTCAAACCTTTTATTAAAATTAAGTTACCTACACCAAACGCTTACAAAGTGACTACAGGACAGTTATTCTGCGTTACGTTACGTCTAACTCGAACAGCAATTTTATTTAATTAACGAGATTTTACCTATTCCTTTAACCCACTTTATAATAATATTATCAAAATAAAAAAAGAACAAACAATATTGTCCTATTTGACCCAAAGGTTGACTGGTAGACTGGCAGAGAATGCCTTGTGGCATTAACTCCACCTAAGTTATCACTCTTGTACATGGAGTTTAAACAAATAAATATTACGAAAGGTTTGAAACATCTGAATTATAAAGTCATTTCCAATCCATTTCAAGGAAAACACGTAGACTAGCCACCAGTAGCGAAGGGTCAATTTTTGTAAGAGGTAAGCCGGAGTACATATCTTTACTGTATGGAATATTATTGGCTATAGAATACTGACTGTGCCATTTTTCAAAGGGAAGCCGGTAGGAATCGGGTTTTATGGAACCTTCGCCACTGCTAGCCACTCAAAAACCGCTTAAAACAACGTATCCTGCAGTTCACTTCCTTGGTTTGATGTCAACGAAACTCGATCAAATCTAAATCAGTGAAAAAACCAAAGACAGTAATTTTTTTATACACGTCACAATAGGCCATCATCTTCTATGGCGTTAGGCACGCCAATCGTGTCATGAAATAATTTTTCACCGCCACAGCAAAAACTTTTCGAATCTGGGTGACGCAATGAATCGGTTAACTGGCTGGAAACTGTTTCAAGATGTTTAAGGAGCATGCGTTTTTTTTTAAGGAAAGTAGTAAATAGGCAAAATAGTCATAATAATAGAAAGTTGGAGTGAGTTTCCTATTTGAGTTTCCTTTTTATATTACTTCGTCTTCTACGGCCTGGGAAGGTGCTTTCGTAGCAGCAGTATACTCGAATTCTTGTTCAAACGGTATGAGCATATTGTAGGAAGCCATAAGGGTCAATTTCATCCAGTTAGCATTCCTTAGAACATTGTGGTGTTCTGTGTTGTATGGATTTCGTTCCACAGTCAGCTCCATCGTGAGGAGAGGCAGCGTGTCCCAACTCTTGCGCTTCAACACCGGAGGCAGGACCATTGGTTCCATGCGTTTCTTAATACATATTTTTTGATCGTCTGGAACGATAATTAAATCTTTAGGCAGGTTTTGGTAGGGCGCATACAAGTTGCGTAGATTGATTATAATGAAATCCTATAACATTACGTCTGGTGCAATTAGTACTTTAGGTCATATGTGGTGGCATTGCACTAGATTCCTTCAACATAATATAACATCACGCCTTGTAATACCCGAACGGATAGGCAGAGCTGTAGTAACCTCACAGTACACCCAAATTTCGCCAGGCATGTTTTAGTCCAATGTAATAGGGGGCGAGCCTACTGCCACCAACCGGGCACAAATTCCGAGTCCGTGGCCGCTACTGAGAAATTCCTGATGGGAAAACCCAATAACACTTAGGCTCAACTTACACCAAAAGAGCGTCGAACAGCAGCGAAGCGCAGCGAAGCGGAGCGCAGTTTCAGTGTCAAATGAATTTTAACTTTATTTTCATTACTATAATACTTATTATCGCATGAGAAACTCGAACGAGTCGCGCGGATGCCCGCGGCGCCGCGGGAATTCCGGCGAATCTATTCTCTACCGAGCGGGTCGCTGCGCTTCGCTGCCCTTCGCTGCTCTTTCGGTGTGAGTTGAGCCTTATCCCGACCAGGGCATCAAACCCAGAGCCTCATGCTCAGCTGTCGCGCTTGCGATCACTACACAAACGAGGCAACCTTTCCTTCAATTCGTTTAATTATTATGTTCACTATACTACCTACCATACTTATTTACATTTTGATACATATATTAGAATATAGAATTGTCAAAGGTTGAATTTTCCATCGGCTTTTATACGAGAAGTAAAATTGACGTTTTACTATTTTTTTTGTGAAAAAACTATTTAAATACCAAAATTATTAAAGAACGATTATGAAAAGGAGGAAGAGGAGCTCGTGGCTAAATAATAACAGCCGCTAGGGTCGATCTTTAGGTTAAACCGTGCTTGCCTAGGCTGGTCCGTGGATCGGTGACCACCCATTACATACCGAGTTTCCTTCGTGCCTCGGAAAGCACGTTAAGCCGTTGGTCCCGGCTGTCATTTGAAGATCTTTGACAGTCGTTAGGTAGTCAGTGGCCCAAAAAGTCTGACAACCAGTCTTACCAAGGGGTATCGTATTACCCAGTACTAACTGGGTTGTGGAGGTCAGATAGGTAGTCGCTCCATGTAAAATACTGGTATTCAGCTGCATCCGGTTAGACTGGAAGCCGACGCCAACATAGTTGGGAAAAGGCTAGACAGATGATGATAAAGATATTTACTAACGTGAACGAGGCGAAAAGAGTATGTAATGGCCGTAGCAGGTGGCCCTGCTACGGCCATTACATACTCTTTTACAATACGCCAGTTTTATAGTTTCTGCCTACCCCCATGGAAAAAGGTATTAAGGGTGTAAATAGACCCTTAACATAAAATAACGGCACTTGTTCTCCCCGTCTTTGCGATATTTTTTTTGTTTAAGACCATACCTGGGAACCTTCTAGTTGCGGAGATATTGGGGGTCAAAGTTCCAACTTTTTCACAAGTTTTTTTTTAAATACATGTTTTTAATGTAAGATTTTTACTTTAAACACCTCCACGACCCCCGTACTATTCAATCCATCCATCAGCACAATGCTTTGAGTGCTTTCAATCGAGTCCTACCTTAAAACGTGATAAAAAAAGTCGATTCCCAGCAATAACTTTTGCGTAAAGTTACTTAGTTTGATGTACATAATGCTTGGTTGACGAATATGTGAAAGGTCTGTTTACACCGTGTATTAGAATATAGAATTGACAAACCTTTCATATCAGTAAAAATTGGCAGAATATCAACATTGCAGCAGCTGGTATTCTTATCTACGTATGATATCGTATTCACGTCGCCTTGGTCTAGATATATCTGCGATGAAAAGTTTTGAACATCTCTTAGGTATTTAATTTCCGCTGTGAAAGACAAAAGCGAATATTTTTATTGGTGACTAGTTTCTGCGAGTGACTTCGTCTGCGTCAGAGAGAATACCCTAGGCACGCTAACATAACTATGGCACTGGGTAATAGTGCAGCTTTCCGTCTGTGAAAGTATTTTTGAAATCGTATGACTAGTTTCGGAAATTTTCACACCCACGTCACACTTAAATTGACAAACAAATTAAAAGATGAATTACGTTTTTTTAAGGGACCTGCGGTTTATGGTAGTGAGACCTCAGACCTCAATGTGTCTCTGTCTGTTGTTATGGAAATATCTTCCAGCGTATTTATTCTCTATGTAAAAGTTATCAGATGTTTGAAAAGTCTGCCCCTAGTTGATTAATTGCTGCGTAGACTAGTGAGGTTTCACAAGCATTACAAATACAGCTTGGCATTACAAGTTGTTGTTTGATTATGTTATCCTCTCGTATCTATTTGTACATACCAGTGGCGAAGGTTCCATACAACTCGACTCCTACCGGCTTCCCTTTGAAAAATGGCGCAGTCAGTATTCTATAGACAAATAATATAATCACATTAAAGATATGTACGCCGGCTTACCTTTTACAAAAATTGACCCTTCGCTACTGGTACATACGCTAGCGTACTTAAGCTAGTTTAAGTGTTTTTCTTTGTTACCAATTTGATTATACTTATAGTTGATAATAGATTAATGTTATTTTATAATTTTACTGTCCTAATTAAATTGTGCTATGTAAAGTGATGGCCTGAAACAAAGGTTTAAATAAACATAGATCGGGCAGGTCTGTACCAAACATCTGAACTAAACTATCATTACTTGCAACGGTTGAATATATTTTACTTATAGTTATTTATAAGTAATAATTATACCATTGTATGAGAATTAATACTACTGCGCCTAAATGTACACTTTAGTAATACTTTAAATAAATAAATTATTCTATTGTATTCTATTGACCAAAGTATAACATTTTGAAGCCCGGCCACTTTTGGGCCCAGCGTGTTACAGAAAAAAATGTGGGAAACGCGCTTTAAACGCGATTGAGTCACAGCACTCGAGTCGCTGCCAATTAACGTCAGCCACGTGTACGAATTTAATGGCACTCAATACACCACAAGTACGCGCAGATGAGGCGACGCAGACATTGTGGAGTCTATGCTGGGGCAGAGCTATATTCAAATGACTATAACTATATATATATATAGTTGGTGTTGAGTCAATATTTTTATTTGCGTTTTGAAGGTTGTCTCAAATACTTCTGATTTAACATAAAAACACACGCAACATTCAGGGGTAAATTTTGCACTAGAGTAGAAAATGTAAAAACGAATATGTAATTTTTTTGTAAAATTTCGTAATTTCTTTTTTTTTAGGGTCTTTTTGCTCATTTTTCAGGAAAATTTATTTAATAATTTGATAGCCTCGGCGTTTACCCTTGCAATGAGATCATTTGCACGTTTCTAAGTCTCAAACATATTAGCATTTCATTGAACATACCCTAGATAAGCCGATAAAAAAACAAAATGGCTGCCATTCGCGGGGTGTGGGGTTAGGAGTATTATATATAAACGTGTATTTTTTCTTTCTTTTCTTTTTTTCTTTTTTTTTTAATAAATTCGTTGCCCCACACTAGGAATTTCTCCTGTATCGTGGGTGCGTTTACAAACATTTAAATTCACATACACAAACAGCCAGACCCGGAACAACTACCTGTAGGCCATACAAATATTTGTTCCGTGCGGGAATCGAACCCGCGACACGAAGCGCAGCAGTCAATCGCTCAGCCACTGCGCCAACCGTGCCGTATTTGTCGATAGAAAAAAGTATATAATATGCCCTTAAAGTATCGGTAACCGATAGCCACACATGTATAATTAATCTTTTTTACAACTTTTGTTCAATTTATTTAAATTATTTATAATTCTAATTCTAATGATTAATAATTTAATTTTAATGTAATGATGACTCATAACTTTACAAACCATATTTGTACGCCGGAATAAGCAAAATAAAGGGTGTAAATAGACCCTTAACATAATCGAAAAGCACTTGTTCTCTCCGTCTTTGCGATCATTTTTTTGTTCTAGACCATACCTGGGAACCTTCTAGTTACAGAGATATTGGGGGTCAAAGTTCCAATTTTTTCACAATTTTTTTTTTAAATACATTTTTTTAATGTAAGATTTTTACTTTACACACCTCCAGGACCCCCGTACTATTCAATCCATCCATCAGCGCAATGCTTTTAGTTCTTTCCATCGAGTCCTACCGTAAAACGTGATTTTTCACCTTAAAAAAAAAAGTCGATTCCCGGCAATAATTTTTGCGTAAAGCTAAGCTGTTAGTTTGATGTACAGAATGCTTGGTTGACGGATATGTGAAGGGTCTGTTTACACCCTGTTTTATGATCGTAATACATAATGAACATAACAGCTTTGTACAATATCCTGACAAATAAATGCATAATATTCTATTCTAATTTCGAACTTGTAACCGTTCATCAAATTGTGGGCCCAACGATGTATGAGAGATGGTAGGTGGCCTTTCTGTTCAGACATACCAACGAGTGGATAATCAGCGAATAAACACATTTTCTCGTAATCTGCTGGATCAAAGTTCATGCTGCCATTAACTGTTGGATGGTGCGGCTCTTCATCCCTCATACCTATTGACTTTATAATGGCAGTCACCAACAGTTGTTCTTGGAATGACACTGCTATTGTATAGTTTCCGAGATCCGGATCAATGGTTCGCAGACTAAATATTTTCAAGATCAACCTGTCCAGTGTATCGATGCTTTCTTCAGCCTCAGGCTTTTCATCATTCAGTGATGGACTTAAAACAGTGGACATGGATCGCGCCTGAAAATAAACAAGATATTACTTATCACAATTATTTTCAACGCCATTATTATTGCTGTGGTCCTTACGACGTACCGATTTCTTCTTCATATTCATTTTATGTGTGGAACAACTTAATTGTGAAAAGTTATTATTTTCTTTCCCGTTTTTATATTCCAGTAAAAGAACAAGGCGTTCTTTTGACTTTTGTCAAATTTGACATAAAGTTTTATATTTTTTATCCATAAGTCGGTAGTCAAAACAGTTTTTATCTTATTTAAAATAACCCTCTTTTCAAGCTATTCAAAGCACTAAAAGCGGATAAAATGTCTTAAATCACTTCAAGAAAAGGAAATATGTTTGCTGTAGGCTGTATAAGAGCCTATGCACACGGTGCGTTGCGGCTCTGCGGCGTCTCGATAAGATTTCGCCGCACTGGCGCAACGTATACACCCCACCCCGCCCAGTCTCGCTGGTAGCATGTCCGGTGTTCGTGCTGCGTCGTGTTTTTTTTTTATGGCAATTCGCAGGTCAACCTAGGAGGTTGTCGTCTGCTTAACTGGACTGTCCTGTGGGTGCCTTGAGTGTAAGGCCTCCAACCAGGGCAAAAAACTTACAAACAAAGCGACTACACGCTAAGGGCACCCCCTGAGGGGTACGAGCTTCGGCTTAGGGCGTCGCTGGGGGAGGACAGCATAAGGCTGAATCTGAATGTTATCTTTAGTAAGGGACTGGTTTCGAACTACAGGCTCAGAATCGCGGGCTGGCTGGAGCGGGGAGGGCAAGGATCGGGATGTAGCGACGGGCCTTGACGGTGAGGACGGAATGACGGCAGTTTGCTGTATTTCTTGAGCGTGCTAGTTTCATCGACATCATGTGACATACCATGGATGTGTCTAAGCAGGACGCCGCTGTTACACCGCTCCGGCGGCGCCGCACCGCCGCCGCCGCCGCAACGCACCGTGTGTATAGGCCCTTCTTGAAGAGAATGTGAGTAGTGTTGTGTATTTGAAGTCAAATGAAGCATTTTCGGGTTGGGTTTGCAGAATAATGTAGATGGACAGGTAAGTAGAACTGATAACTTTAATAAAAATACATCTTTATGCTGTGTTACTGAATATTGCCGTAACCCTTTAAAACTACCAATCTTATAATCTAGATAGAGTAAATAAATAATAACTTAAATGTAAGCAACGTCCACATGACGTTGAAGTGTACGATATTTTGCTTTATAATGTTGGGATCAGACGGTACTTTCTTTTAGCATTACTTTTCTTTTGACCGACAATGGGTGGTTGACGTGTGATTCCAGCATTCTACTGTAAAATATGTTGCAGTACAGAGTCGTGAGAACGACAGCTTACCGTAAAGATTATAATGAAAAGTTTTTTTTTAATATCTATCTATTTACAATGATTGACGATGGACAATTTTAGCCCTCTACAATCTATTATTGCCCTCACCATAAAATTCTTATTAAATCATAGAAAATGCATTGGAATTCAATTCAGAGATCAAAACAAAGATTTCAAGCCCTATAAACCTCCACATACCTCCTTGATTGCCAACTACATAAATTACAGTCCTCTCTCAGATATTTAACCTCTGATAGCAACAACCCAAAAGCATTATCATTAACACTAGAAACGGGATATTTACCATGTTTACTAGTTTTAAATTTTATACCCCATAAGCAACCTTATTTGAACAAGAACCAAGATCATTGTGATGTGAAATTATAGGTAAAATAAGTGTGAAAGGACTGTACTGCATGTGACGCCTGAATATGTGAATCAAACTTAGAAATTATAAAATGATAATGAAATCAAACTACTGACAATGAGATTGAAATCATCCGTCATGCCAACACTAGAGAAGATTTGTTCTGTTAGCCAGTAAGTGTGTGGAAGCGGTAGGTACAGACGCCAACACATGAAGCTATCCGAAACTGTCAAATTTTCCCAATCAACCTTGAACCTAATGCTTAAGCGATAAAGTTGAAAATCTATTAAAGAAATTTGACAGATTGTGGTAGCTTGATGTGCTGGCGTCTGTAGCTACTGACCATCATGGACCGATGGTCGTAAACACACTGATACACACAATGCCTGCATCATTTTCGGAAAACTGACTAGGTCATTTTGTTAGTTCTTCGCACATGGAGACGTTTAGCTGTATGTGTCCTCCTGCGTTCAGTAAGTAGGTACTATATTTATTATCGCCTCTCGTAAAGACTATGTTTCAAAATGGGCAACCAAGTGCATTAAAATACGGAGTTTAAGGTTCCAATTCGGATGCTCAGTCGTGCTTGTTGAGTTCCTCTAACAATTTATCCTGTGACGCTGGCTTGCGAGCGTAAACAACGAGTAAACGATATCGAAACTGAACGCTTGTTTCATAGTCATTGTTGTATTTTGTCATAATCTGCAATTCTTTTAGTATATCCAGGTAGTCTGCCATGAAGTCATCGTACTTCTCTTGTGGGATCTTGAATGGGTTGACTGCTGTAAAGGCGCCTGCAAAAAAACAAATTTCATAATTTTTTTTTGTCCGATCGATCGTTTGGCTACACTTCCAATTTCTTTCCGAATGAGATGTTGCTTCTTACTGGGATGAAACTGCATTTTGTAGCTTTATGGTTTGTCTCGTCGTTGAAGGCAAAAATTTTAATGTTTTTTTTTATTACTAAATGGGTTTGCTCTTGACCTCGATCGCGCCTGATGGAAAGCGATAGATGTGGTCTATGACGGGACGAGCGTGCCCAGAAGATTCCTGTTCACTCTTGCTTTGAAGGCAGACGGGTTAAATGTGGGAGGGAACACAGGATGCCGGCAGAGAGTTCCACACTTTGGGTGTGCGCATAATAAACGTGGATGAGAAGCGCTGAGTACGACTCGTCGGGATATCAACCAAGTGTGGATGGTACGCCGCAGTGCGTCTGCTACTCCGGTGGTAAAAGGTGATGGTGGGATCAGGTCGTGGAGCTTCTGCGCACACTCTCCGAAGTACAGTCTGTAGAAGACCGACAGGCAGGCAACATTACGCCGATGAGCTAGGCTGTGAAGCGTTCCAAATGTAAAAGACATTGACTACTCAACACATCTTAGGGACCGGTTCTAGTTGCTAGTAAGTTCTTTGATTTAACCCGGTTGACTGGGTAAATCGTATCATAATACTATAATAATAATTTGACTTTGATAACGCCTTTCATAGCTGTAGTTTTTGTAGTTCAAGTGTGCTACTGTAGATACTTGTAAATGTTGAAGGCGCTGTGACAAATATCTAAATTATATGGATAAAAGTAAAATAATACTTACTTCGCAAGACATGTAAGTCTTCATACACAAATACGCAGTGTTTACATGTCACGTCATAGTCCACGAAACCAATTTTTTCCAACATTTTCTTAACTTCCTTTTCGGGTTCCTGAAAAATATTTTATCAATTTGTTAGCAGGTGCAGATATTTATGGTTAATTTACTCTTACGTAAGACTTATAATAATCGTCAACTATTATTTTGTTTAATAAGAAATTCAAAGTTCTTTCACTAGTCGAGTGTAATTAGACAAAAAGGTGTTACGAAGTTTATAGTGGTTGGATTTTCATGAAACGTTTTTTATTGACTTCCTAGAGGTGTGGAGAAGAATGTAAAAAAAATCACCACTTATAACTTTTTTTTTTAAATTTGTTTTTTTTTTTTTTTTTTTAATTTATCCATAACTTGAAATACTCATCGACTCTCTCGACGAATTTATATAGTGACATAATAGTGTGACCTGTGTGCCTCCACTAATCGCCAATTTGGTTTGTTTATTTGTTCATTGTAGTCGATGAAAATGCGAAATATGCGTTTCATCGACAGGGTTTTTTGAAAATTTCCTATTTTCTTCAATTATTTCTAAAATACCAAATTTTAGACTACTAAGATTTCTATTGTCATTGGTAACTTATACTTTTTCACAGATAGCTAAGCAGTAGTGACTAAAAATTTATTCGCAAATACCAGGAAATCATCTATGTTAACGAAGGCGGGATCCTGCCGTTTTGCCGAAAAGATTTTGACAAAATTTCATTACCCAAACAAATTTTAGCAACCTTTTTTTATACCATTGCAATATTTCGAATGATTTTAGTACGCATATTTTTATTTGGTCAAATTTTTACTTGGCAAAATATTACCAAGTATAATGTCATTATGGCATTTGGTCTTTAATCAAATGATTTATTACAGCAAACAATCTTCAGACAATAAACGTTT
This sequence comes from Noctua comes, assembly GCA_963082995.1. NCBI lineage: Eukaryota > Metazoa > Arthropoda > Insecta > Lepidoptera > Noctuidae > Noctua > Noctua comes. Next base: position 10,644,037 of record OY720277.1, on the reverse strand, counting down.
GGTGAAATGGTTTGTTAAGACAAAAAATATTAAGGCGGCCGGCGAGTGCCAGAAACGACTTGCATTAATAGAAAAAAGAGATTGTTTTTAGTAGGTTACCCGGAACTCAACTATTTAGATTAGGTTAATTTCTTCTTTAAACAAAATGGGTAGGTTAGGTTAAAACTGTGACCTCCTACGCACGAGCCGAGCGAGCGTAGCGAGCGGTGCCGCGGCAGCGGCCGGCGAGTGCCAGAAACGACTTGCATTAATAGAAAAAAGAGATTGTTTTTAGTAGGTTACCCGGAACTGAACTATTTAGTTTAGGATAATTACTTATTTAAAAAAAATTGGTTATTATTATATATTTGGATCATTTGATTTTGCGTAAAAACTGTTATTCCAACTGAAATATTTGACTAAATAAAAAATGTTAAAAGTACTAGTTGTTAAACAAGTTATAGTTTAAACGTTCACTTCCCAAACATTAGGTTTGCGTTACAATTTTTTGTGAATAGATTTTTTGTTAAGTAATAATTTGGCAAATGAAATTATGCGAAAAATTGTTTGGGAAGTGAAAATTTGTCAAATTCCTTTCGGTCAAACAAGGGAGACCCAACGAAGGCATTGTCTTCTAAAATGTTTCAATGAAACTCAATGTATAAATGAATGAAAGAATTTTTGTGAATACATTTTTAGTCACTACACTCAAGAATGTGGTTTTCTTGAAAATTTTATGTCCAGTTAGCTGTGAAAAAGTATCAGTAAACAATTACAAATGAAGTCTTAGTCTTAAAAAAAGGTATTTTAGAAATAATTGAAAACAGTAAATTTTCCAAAAAACTAGAGTATGAATTCCATAGACAACAATGAAAAAATAAACAGACCAAATTGGCGTTTAATGGATGCACACTGGTCACACTATTACGTCAGAAAATTACTTCGTCGAATTTCAAGTTAGGAAATCAATAAAAAAGGTGCGAGAGGCGAAATTTTCTTTTTAACTTTTTCTCCACACCTCTAGGAACTCAATGAAAAAAGTCCCATGATATTGCGACCACTAAAAACTGCGTTCTGCGTTATAAGTATTTTTGGGCTAATTGCACTCGGCTACACATAGATCCTAGGAGTCTGCGTCTAATCAGTCAATAAAACAGTGGTCAGGGTCCGGTCGATCGTATGATGAGCTACGCATATAAATCTCTTATCTTGTGAAAAACTCAGACATTTTAGGATTTTTCTGAAATAAAACATAATTCGAATTGAATTAACTTCACAGACGCGATGGATGTCTTGTCTAATGTGCCTATATCTTATGATCAAAAATGATTTTTAAGATACATAGCATTATTAGCATATTGTTAGGTATTATTATCTACCTTCGAGTCGTGATAAGGTGACACGTATCTATCGACGTTCTGCAACCATTTGCTCCACTTGTTGTTGCGCGCCAGGACACGGTACACGTCAAACACCGGCGCGCCCGCTAGGAATATCGTGAACAGCTCCCCGTCTTCATTCAGCAGGTTGTAGATATTGGTAAATGCTCGTCTGAAAACATTACAATTTTCATGTAAAATTAGCTCCAACAAAGTGTAATCTCCGAAGGGTAGTTAGTGGTTTACATTACGCCCAAGTTCCAGTTATAATATGCTACGAGCCTGTTGTTACTAACCAGAAATAAATACCCACAGAAAATCATAGAATCCCATGTTCCGCAAGCGTACTTGCGACAAGCCAGTTCAGTCAAGTGTGGACTGATTGCCATAGGTACCTATCTGAAGTACCTATTAATTATCATAATTCTGCCGTTATGCGCTGATCGATAGTTGTTTAGGCCAAGGTTTAATCCCAAGAACCTCGACCGTCGCCTCAAGAGGCTCCAGTCATCGCCTTGTTGAGACAAGCGGAAACAATTCCTGCTTCCCGTGTTAGCAGACATAACATCTTATTTCTTAGATATAAATACAGACAGATCATGACATGAGTTAGGGTACAGTATAGAACTTTTTATACCGGTAGGACGTTCCCGTGGGATAGTTACCACGCGAGCGAAGTTACAGGCTAAAGCTAGCTTCAAATAATGGAAGATTTATATTTCCCTTTGTAAGCAACGTTAAACCACATGAGCTATGTCAATAAAGCGTGCTAAAACTTCGGAAACCACGTTTGGTATAACTATACTAAGCTCACTGCTCGATGTTGAGTCTAGTTGTGAGAAACAAAGCGCCAATTCGGCCATTTTATGGTATAGTTATAAGTAGGTAGATTCTAGGTCTAGGTACTACTTTTCCGGAGGCGTAAATATGGCACTAACATTTGCCGGTGCAATTCATTCGATGGTGAATTATCGTTACGAGATTTGCACAGATTACGATCGTCACTTTTTTTCAGCAATCCTGAAGATTTGCTGAAAGAATTGTTTTTAAATTTAATCAAAAGTACCTAGCTCGAGGTAAGGGTAGCTGTCTGAGTCCTGAATACGTAAAAGACATTAAAAACGTGCTAAGATGGTTAATATTCTACCTGTCCTCTGAAAGCTCTTTTTCAAGTTAAACCACCAGCATTAAAGCAAACCAACTAGTGTTTAAGTGTATTAATTTTAAATAGAAATCAGTGCTATGTGAATAAATGCCTAGAAAACATTTGATGGACACGTTGACCTCGCTATTTTCAAACGAACAAAAAAGCGTTTCAAAATTAAAAAATATAACTAGTGCAATTCAGAGTCGAGTACTTCAGTGAAGCAAAAAGAAAAAAGGTAGACAGGCAAATAATGATTCAGTTTCTGACACTAATTTCCGTTTTTTAATTGTAGGAATTAAAATGAAGTATATCGGTAAATAATTTGAAGCCGCTAAATAATATTATAAAAAAACAAACGGAAAATACTCACTCTTGATCTATGATCCAGTGCAGAGCATAGAACGAAAACACGTGATCGAATTTTCCCTTCATCCCTTCAGGAACGTCTCCCTCTATGTCCAGCACGGTGAACGAAGTCTGTTCGTTGCAGTGATGATCATTGGCGAAGTTCACCATCTTCTCGCTGATGTCACAGCCGAGCAGCTTGAAGTCAGTAGGGATGTACTTCTTCAGCATATTCGTGACGCTTCCATCCCCGCATCCTATGTCTAAGATATTGTTGCTACTCTTCTTCCATTTAATTTTCGACGCGTATTCTTCTAAACACAGGAGTGCGTCCCTTTTTTGCAAGCTGTTGCTTTTTTCGTACAAGACGGCGTTATTCATGATTTATATAAAAATCAGAGAGATTTTCAGCGGTACAATTTCGTGAGTGTTTGATTTTTGTTTAGTATTTTCGGGTTCGCGTGCGCGTGGTCGAGTAGCGCGGTTTCGGCGGACAGTCACGTCGGGAGCGAGGCCCTGCGCATTTATACGTGCCACGATCGCGCCTCTAACATTCATAGCAGCATCAGCAGCGGATTTGTCAGACGACATATAACTTTTGGTTGCAAGGAGCCTTTAATGTGACTGATTTTGCTATCATCTCCCGTCTGTAGAAAAAACCGAAATGAAAATTATGGGTATCGATATACCAATTAATTCAGTAGAGCTAAACCAATATAGTTCAGTGAACTTCATTGGTTTAGCTCATAAGGTCTCCCAATCAAATGGTATTCTCTGTCGATATCTTAATTGCATAAATGATCCATATTGTTTCATGAATGTTTTCCTCCCGTAGTAAATAACGATTGAATGTGCATGTTATATATCTTCATAACACAAGTGAGTACTTTTAGATACCACTAAAGAGCATTTAAATAAGCCTCTTCCTAAGCAGCGATGTAACTTATGGGACTGAAATGGGCTGTTTACTCCTTTTTTCTTACTGCGTTTTCCTCCGTCATGATTTTCTACGTAATTAACCATTAGCTTAAATTTAAATGAAAAAACCTACCGGTTAAGGCGTTGGTCAATGTGTGTAAAGACGAGAGTTTAAATACCATCGATTTCGCTATCTCGATGAATGTACTCTTGGCGCTAGCATATCTAACAGACACACCCAGAAATTACAGATTCAATACACCTTAAAACTAGTTTCAACTAATGAAATGGTTTTGATCTACTTTTAAGTAAAACTTGAGTTTTGAGTAACATTCTGTGATACTGGAGTAATAATATTAAGTTTTCATTAATTCATCTATTATTTATAATTTGACCTCAACATATCTCATTATATGGTTTCGCATTATTGAATAAAAACCAAGTATAAACAATAGAAGGAGGCAACAAGCAGTAAATTTATGTGCTATTGATATGGAGATTTTGTGTGATTGATTTCATTTGGACCCATCCAAATGTAATCAATCACATCACATAATCCTGAGAGTAATAAAACACATCAATGATCATTTTGTTTTGTTCTATTTTCCTTCATATTTCGCATGATCTGAAAAGGTGGGCTAAAACTCCATGCCAATCTAGTGCAGGGCGATTCATCTAAAGCAGGAGCGACACGTTGCATTGCAGCAATGCGTAGGCGCAGCGCACTTTAATTCTCTTGCAAAAATATTTGATTTCAAGATGTCATCTAACTTATCTAAAAGGTTAGTATACCTGCTTATTTTGAAAAAGCCAGTCCCTGTAACCGGTCGTATCAAATGTTTCTAGCATTTAGACATCAATATGTATTATTGAGTACCGTTTTAAGTACTTTTTTGTGATACCTAACAGTCTAAAACATAATACTAAATAATATGCAAATTATACAATAAACATCTTCGTTTAACATTACAATAGAGGAGATAATATAGTAGGTATACTAATAAAGTATCTTATATTTTATCGAGTCCTGAAAAACTAATATTAATCAGCATAATATTATTAACAGGTATGTTGTGATAGCTAGTATTATTGTTTGAAAAATTACAGTATTAAATCGAATTTATTAAGGGCTCATCGAGACAACATCGAGTTCCGTAGTTCAGTTGCCGTTGTCCTTTGTACTTCTTTTCGTTTTGTACTTCTCAGTTCCTTTTTTAGTATCTGGACTACTCAGCTCTGCTAAAATAACTCTCTAGTTCTGCTCGGGTGGAAATAGAGAAAACCAATTTCCCCAGATATGATACCAAGCTAGATCGATTTTTTAACTTTCAATAAATAAAATGCAGGTATAAAATTTTGCCAGGGCTGCGGGACTGTTCGAAAGAGAGATACCGTGGCCCTGGAACTCAAAGGGCAAAGAAGGAACATGTATGGGTTTTAGTCAGTACAAGTCTGACACTGGCTCCGCCCAGAGTGGGGGGGGGGTCATTTGAGGAGTTCGCATCCGAAAAAAAAGGTAGAAGATTTTAACAATAATAATAAATTCATTTATTTAGGTAATTTACACCCATTGCCATTTCATCATCATCATCATCATTTCAGCCAAAAGACGTCCACTGCTGGACATAGGCCTCCCCCAAGCCATTGCCATTTATCACAGTATAATCAGACTACAAACAAATAATTATAACATTACAATTTAGAGAAAATAAAATAAATTACAATACGCATAGAATTGACACAAATACAATGACATACAATTAAAATTCACTTAACTCAATTAAAATTCAATCAAAATGCAATACAATTAAAATACAACAAAATCAATTAATACCCAGAATAATAATTATTTACGTTTCTCCGGCATTGGTACAGCGACATGTCTATTTTTGGATAATATAATAATTATGTTGAATATTTATAAAAGTCAGAGAGTAACAGACTCAAACACCAAGCATCATGTAAAATAGACCAGTTACAGGTAATTTTGAATTGTCAAAAACAAGGACATGAAGCTTCAGTACAGCCACAGGCATAATAAGCGTGAAAGGACTGTAATTGGCCATTCCACGCACCGATCTCGATGGAGACGAATAGACAAAAAATTCCATGGACACTTTTTTAAAAACAAGTTAGTAATTACAAGTTTCTGGGCACATTATTGTTATTAGCTGCATGAAGTGTACAGATCCTCCCACTCACTGGCACACTGCCTGAAGAAATAAAAGAATGCGGCGAGAAAGTTTGTCTCGATCCACCCCATTAGTTCCACCTGCTGAGGTTCTCCTGGCTGGACATGAGTTGCTTTGGCTAGTCTGAAAGTCTTCTAACAGACTCCGGTCATAGGTTGGTCGACGTAAGGAAAGCCTGCTCCGGTGGAGATTTTTAGGCGATTCTAGCCTGGAGTGCAAATGTGGTTGTATTTAAAAAATAATGGGATTCATGATATCGTGTCCTGCACGGCCTTATTATTGTATACTACAGGAATTGATAGACGCTAGAGATTCTGCCAGTAGCTAAGTTTTGGATTGTAGATTGTCGACACGGTAAGTAGGAGAAGAGTTATAGATCTTTTATACTATTGTTTTTCATTCACCTGAATGCTGAGGTGCGTGTTCCACGTCTAAAAATACTGTTCCTAAGAGCTGTATCCGAGAAAAATATTTATACCTACTACTAGCGAAGGGTCAATTTGTAAGCCGGAGTACATTTCTGTAATGTGATTATATTATTTGTCTTTAGAGTACTGACTGTGCCATTATTCACAGGTAGGAATCGGGTTGTATGGAACCTTCGCCACTGATACTAACCTGTTTAACTAGTCTCTTTGTTTGTTATAATGTTAATGTTTTCAAAGAAGGCTGGCGAGAGTCCATGTATTTTGGGACCCAGTCTTAGAGGTTGCATTCATTATGGCAACTTATACATACTTGTAAAACGACTAAAGACTAACAAAAAAGCAAATGGAAAGTAAGACGAACAAGTTGGGAGAAAAGAGATATACGTCTTTATACAAGATAACCTAAAAATCTTACGGTTAAGGTTTTTAACTGTGAATGTCTGCTTATTTATTTAAAATGAATAAAAAAATAATAATGTTTAGGATGAATCATAAAGGAAGATTCGAATAAACTACTCTTAGATAATTCCCTCTCCAACCTACCCGGTCCGAGTAAAAGGGTATAAAAAGCATGGCGCGTTGTACACGGCCTCTTTGGATGATGCTCTGTGCTTTTTGGTTCTCTTTGGTTTTTGGTAGTAGGCAACTGACAGGTGCCAGGGGAGGTAATAATTTTGGTTCGGGTCATGTTATATTATTCTGATGTACTTATTATTTACTTGTCTTAAGCCAAAACCCGAATTTTTTGCCTGTACCTAATTGATGAATCATAAAACTGCCAGACTGCGTCTAGAGACTATACTGATTACTAACCAAGTAATTAGTTCAATCAGTATTAAAACTATGTTGTTACGACTTGGATCTATAAGCGAATTATAGTCAAGTAGAACGATTCTTACTACGCTGAATGAAGATATACTTTTACATAAATTATAACAGCCAGAGCTCACTAGCTATGTATGTACGAGTACAGCTATTGAAAGGCAGGGTTTGTTGAATAAAAAATGTGTAATGTGACGTAATAAATCTCGTTTATTGTTTTTTTTACATGTTTTTTTTATATTTTTCAACAGTGTTATAGAAAAAAATATTATCTTATTAAAAGATTATCTAAAAAGGAAGCTGGTGCAGCGATATAGTTCTGGCGTTTGGCAGACCTCATATACCATAATATGCTCATAACATGAGAGCAACAACCCACTGTCCGTGTCCCAACAGGACAGTGACAACAATAGCCTAATACACCACTTCGCCCCTGTAGTCTTCTATCTACTACGATATACGTTTAATAGGACTTGCTTCCTATGTGCATAGATTTAATTCTGGCACGTAAAATAAATGGGTGGCTACTGAACTTGTGGAGTGTGCAAAATCAGCAGAACTTCTGTAAGCACTATCCACCATTTCAATATCCACAATTTGCTCTCTGTTCAGAAGGTACAGGGTGTGTACTTTCCTCTGTACTTGTTGTGTGTACAACATTAGGGGAACTCCTCTGAGCGCTCTCAAATAGCATGGTACACACACTTCATCATTAGGTGTTAACTGAAACAATAGGTACCAGTAAAAAGTAGTCAAAAACACAAAATAACAGAAAAATATATAAATAGTGTTCATCATAAGCCCATTATCATACTAACCAGGCGAGACTTGATCCATTGAGCACCTTGAGCACCTTCATCAGAGTGACGATGCCTCCGTAAGCGCGCAAGTCGTAAATGGCAATTAACGCAACGCATGATAATGGTTAAAATCAAAGTCCAAATCAAAAGCAACTTGTTGTCCAAAGAAGAATGCGGTAGTCCAAGTCAGGGTGCACTATCGTCAGTTAAAGATGTAAAGGCCAATTCATCGAGAATCCACAAAATCGCAATGATAAACATAAAATCCCACGCAAAAATACAAACGTATCGAACGATGGAATAGAAGTGTTTTTCAACCTTTTTCATGACACGACCCCCATAGTAAGAAAAAATATTTCGCGACCTCGGACCCTTCGCGTTTTTTCGTGTATTCACAGTTTATTCGTGCATACGTATAAACAAGACAGATGCCGTCGCGACAAGCAGAAAAATCTCACACTTTGATTATGTTTGGCAAACAAGAGGTCGAAAAGCTCAAAAGTATACCCTCTCTGACAATACCATTCAACGCAGGATAAGTGATATTTATGTAGAAAAAAATAAAAGAAAGTAACTTTTGGGTCCTTGCAATTTGATTAATTTACGGATATTGCGGGCTGTGCGCAGTTTGTAGCTTTTGTGCGTTTTAAATCTAATGAAAAATTAATGGAAGAAATACTCTTTTGTGAGCACTTCCCACCAATACTACAGGTCAATGCATGCTTAACATGTTCCTTGAAGCTACGCAAGATATGAATATCAATTTGGTAAAGAAATGCATTGCTATTTGTAGTGACAGAGCAAAAGCTATGAGTGGTGCGAACAGGGGATTTATTAAAACACTGTTTTAAGCTTTCACGGTTTACAACTTAACTTATACTGTCACTTACGGGGTATATTCCGTGATTGTTCATTGCAACAGCGTCGAAATATCGGGAGCACAAAATAATGAATAATCACGGAATTTATTGCTAGACTGAAAGAGCAGATGAAGAAAACGAATCCACGATGGGAGAAATTGGTTAATGATCGTGCGGGTCGCGACCCCTAGGGGGGTCGCGATCACGTTCATTAACCGTTGAAAAACACTGGAATAGATCATCACGGATCTTACAGTGACAGTAGTGACGGGACTCAATCAATCACCATTGATAACGTTCCTTTATAACATTTACTACGAAATCACCATAGTTTCATTTTTATTACATGATTTTGCCTTGTTCATTGGCGTTTTAATATCAAGTTTACATGTTGTTTATAAATATTGTACATTATAGAATGAATAAAAACGAAGAGAAAGTGCCATTTATAGTAAGAAAACCCTTGAGAAAAAACACATGTCATTGGATTGGAACGTAATCGGAAAAGATGTTGCGTTTTGTAATTGCACGATTACTTAATTTTGAGTAAATTAAAATATTTATAACTTTTGATTCCCGTGTCCTAAAAATTCAATATTTTTTAAATAAATATCTTATATAATTGTGGTTATAATTATATTATATTTACACTTGCATGGAGCTTCGTTAATTTTTAGATTCCTTGGGTCCATTTTCGCCGCCCTTCTTTACTACCTATTTGCCTGTTCTTCTTTTAATCTGAAATATGTGATGAATTTTCTACCGAACCTCTTGAACAATTTAAATTTATTTATTATGAATAAGATAATTCATAGCCTTACCGGGGAGATCAGTCTATCAGCATCATAATAAATGAGTATATAATGTAATTTAGTTATAAATTATTATTATACCAAACAGGTGTGGGTCAAGCTAGCAAAACTCTCAAATAATAGTAAATACGAAATAATTATTCGGAAAATATTTATTCATCGTGAAAAATAACAATATAAAAGACTTACTTTAATGTAACTTATTTCATAATATAATTTAAAAATTTGTAGGTACAAACAAACCGTCTAAGTACATTATTTTTTTAAAGTCCATTGACGCTGGGATTAAATTTAAACTATAGGTAAAGCGTGCTACGGTTGTTCGGCAAAATAATAGGTGCAAAAAAACCCTTTACGAAGCCGAAAGGCACTTACTCTCCCCGCCACTGCGATAGTTTTTTTCGACCATACCTGGTAACCTTCTAGTTATGGACATATTAGAGGTCAAAGTTCCAACTTTTACACAAGTAAAAAAAAAATTTTTTAATGCTGTAACTTTACTTTAAATACTTCCATTACCCCTGTACTATTCAATGCATCTATCAGCACAATGCGTTATTGAGCCTTACCCTAAACGTGATTTTTCATTCCAAAACAAAAAGTCGTTTCCCAGCAATATTTTTTGTGTAGAGTTACTTAGTTTGATGTACAGAATGCTTGGCTGACGGCTTCGTGAAGGATCCATTTACACCTTGTACCTATTCGTACGATTTTCCCGGCCGGCTTGTAAAAAGGTATATGTTACACGAATATTATATGTGTAGAACCCCTTACACTAGTCTTAAAGTATTTTTATTTTTTAGTTTCAGGAGCCAGCCTGTTAAAAAAACTACATAACTTATGAGCTATAACCACCCTTTTTAGCCAAAGGGTACTGCGAAGGTATATACGAAGTTATTAAATTGTATCTGTCTCATTAGATTTATCTATTCAAGGCCAATATTTTTGATCCGCTGGATCGATTAGGTATTTCTCTAAATAAATCTTTCTGGAAAGTGATATAAAATTAAGTAGCAACACAAATTAAATAAATGAATACGATAGTAAAATAAAATAACTTTTTCTAATAAAATTTGTTTTTTTTTTAGTACAAATTGTAACTTGTATCTACAATGATAGATATGATCCAGCAAAATAATTACTTTTTTCATCATGACTTCAGCAGTAAGATTTATGTCAAAAACTAAGAGGTTAGCCACATACCTAAAAGGTGTTCTTCATCGAATTAAATAAAAATGATTATTTTGAGAAAATGTAATTCTATCTGTATCAGACGTTAATACTTCCATTTACATATTCTTAAACATATCACTGGTTTACTAACAGTGTTGCCTAATGAGAATATATGTAAATGATCTCTCGATCCCAGAACACACTTGAATTTATGATGTATTGTTACAACATCTGTTATGCAACTGAAGAATTACAAAAAATAGGTTTTGTTCATTGAATACCAAATTAAATGCTACGTTATTTTGATTAACGTTGAAGGTAACCAGCGAAATTCTTATTTTAATTTTTGTTTTTCAAATAGCAGCGGTTTTTACTTTTTTTTTAAATCGTTTATTATTAAAAAAAAAAGTCTTTCACATTTGGTTACGTCGCATGTTAGTCAAAATGCGATTTGCAAATGTAACTGTGAAATGTTTACCGCATCATGAAATATGACTATTTCATGAAGAAAATGGGCAAGTCATCTTCAACAAATATGAGAAGTTTATTATTCTTAAACGCATGAATCGCATTTGATTGAGGAAATGTCGAAAAACAGCATTAATTTACAACAACAAAATTAAATTAGAATTTCGCAAGGTACCTTTGTGACCGGGAGCTTGTTAACACTGTCGTTATACTTACAACTAATAAAACGATGATAATTAACAATTATAAGAAACGAATTTAAGTAATATTAATAACTAACTAGGAGGCAAGTATAAAAATAGGCGGTACACATTAATCAGATCTGAGGCGGATTAGCCAATATAATTTCATCATGGTTTCGGGACCAATTTTGGTCATCCCGATCATTTACTTGCGTAGACGACGAGAAGGCAGTAATTGCAGTGTATTGAAGATTCTCCAATGTTATTATTGTTTATTTCTATGACGCCGATTTCTTGTGCTACTGTGTAGTAATCCTGCATGAATTCTTCGTAAACGTCTTCAGGCATGTCGTACGGCTCGACTGCTTTTACTGTGTCTGAAAAATGAAAGTTTCACTTTAATCTTTTGTTGGAAACATATCTTTGTTATTCGATTGCATTTTTTCTAGTATTGAAACTGTAAAGAAAGTATATTAGAATACTCATGCTCTAGAGATCAGGGTTGTACAGGTGTTTCTCCACGTCCTTTCCAGCCCATCCTGCACAACTGTCTGAATCTCTTGGGATTAAAACGGAGCATACACAAACAAGACACTCAAGGTCAGACAAAATGTGAGAGAAATCGACAGAAAGGGATGTTTGTAAGGTGAAAAGAACTTAGAAAAATTGGACATTGTTGAGTTGCCGCCGATGGAAAATCTCAATCACTCCGTAAGCTCCAAACACTTATTGCTGGAGGTGGCCTACATTGTACAGGTCCATGACCCGTAGAACACTTCAGTGGTCTGCTGTGGGTACATAATGGCTTATCACTACGCCAACAAACGAATGATTAGTAACTAGAGCTCAAGTATGATGCTATCAGTAACTGTCGAGGATGCAGGCTTTTTACTTAGCAACGAGGCTTGATACAGATATTAAACACTACTGAGGAATATTCCAAAACATGTAGGGCAAAGTAGAACTTACTTTTCATTGCTTCCACGCTGTCGAACACAAATAGCATTTCTTTAACTTTAACATCAATATTTCTGAAGCCTATTTCTTCCATCATTTGTGTCACTTTCTTTTCCGGTTCCTGTAAGTAGAAACATTTACTGAGCATCATCATCCAAATTCTCCTGCCCTTTTTTTTTTTTTTTTTTTCGGATGGGAAATCATCAAATGACCCCCCCCACTCTGGGCGCAGCGGAAGGGAGTGTCAGACTTGTACTGACTAAAACCCATCCATGTTCCTTCTTTGCCCTTTGTGTTCTAGGGCCACGGTATCTCTTTCGAACAGTCCCGCAGCCTCCTGCCCTTATCCCATTATTTTTGGGGTCTGTGCAGTGTGTCTCCTTCGTCCATACCTCTCTATTACTCGTCATCTCATCATACCTCCTTTCTTGCTACATCATCTTTCACACAGTCCATCCATCGCTTCTTTGGTCTTCCTCTACATTTTATTGAATACTCATAAAATTAAATAAGCAGAATCATCATCTGCCTAGCCTTTTCCCAACTATGTCAGGGTCGGCTTCCAGTCTAACCGGATGTAACTGAATACCAGTATTTTACATGGAGCGACTGCCTATCTGACCTCCACAACCCAGTTAGTACTGGGTAATACGATACCCCTTGGTAAGACTGGTTTCCAGACTTTTTGGGCCACTGACAAAGATCTACAAATGACACCCGGGACCAACGGCTTAACGTGCTTTCCGAGGCACGGAGGAAACTCGGTATGTAATGGGTGGTCACCCATTCACAGACCAACCTAGGCAAGCACGGCTTAACCTAAAGATCGATCCGAGCGGCTGTTCTTATTTAGCCATGAGCTCCTCAAAATAAGCAGAATCAGCCTGCTATAACGTTTCCACTTCTGGCAAATGTCTGTAGGGGAGCGGGCCGCCCCGTAATCCACCATGCAGGTAGGAATTTAAGAGTAACATAAGAATTTGAGCAAATAAAGAATATACCAGCAGTCCAGCACTAAACAATAACAAAGTTTTTAATTTTCGGATTGTTAATTTTTGCTAGTAAGTGAATTTCCTGCTTGCAACAATGTAAGAGGTAAATAAGATCACGTAGATAAGATTCTAGGATGCGCATAATGATCACGTGTAATCTTAAGTAGGAGTAGGAATACAAAAACGTGTTAATGGTTTGTTGCCAACACTTCCCATCTGAGAATGAAGAACTTGATAATGCAACGAAACAAAATAATTAATAAAAAAATAAAAAAATAAAGCAAAGAACATAGAACAATAATAAGTCATAGCATCTGATCTGCTTTTTTGTTAAATGACCTGGAGTCTAGAACAATGTTAGGAAATCTCATCATTAACCGACTTCCAAAAGGAGGAGGTTATCAAGTCGACTGAATTTTATTTTTTTTATTGTGTGTATGTTCAGCGATATCTTCGTCAATTATGAACCGATTTTGATTCTTTTTTTTTTCAAATTTGTTGGGGTCGACTCAAAGTCTAGCCAGATGTAGCTGAATTATTAGATAACACGATACCCCTTGGCAAGACTAAACGTTTAATATAATTACAGACAATAAGCGGCTAGGTTACCGAATCCACTGATTCCAACAACATATTATTTTCATGGGCTTGATAACTTTGTAGAGAAATTATGAGTGTAGTACCTGCATGTCGTGGTAGGGTGAGATGAACATCTTGACGTCTTTGAGCCACGACTTCCACTTCGAGCATTGTGCCAGGACACTGTATACGCTGTACAGTGGTGTGTATCCCAGGAACGTTAAGAGACAGTCACCGCCTTCTTCCAGGAGATTGTAGATGTTCCTAAACGCTTTCCTAGAAAATAAAGCACGTGTCAGTTAGAACTCCAGCTGTGAAAAGAAAAGTGCTACTACACCCTTGATGAGTTTCTCTGTGACACATACAACTAGACTTTAATTATATACTTACCATCTTTATTGACATTATATTCTGATTTTTGACATTTGTATGGAAATTAGTAATATTTTTAATTTCGCTTTATTATTTTTGATTATTATTTTGTAATGGATTCATCTGATTTAATTGATTTTTACATTATTTATTATTTTATAACATTACTATTTTTATTGACATTATATTATACTTTTGACATTAATTGTAATGGTGGAATCTTAATTTGTTTTTATAAAGTATCATATTTTTTTTATTTTGCTATTTAACATAATAGGGGAATTGCAAATGTTTTTTTTTTAATTTTTGTTTTGTTACTGTTATAATAATGATTGCTACTGTATTTTTTTTAATTTTATAATTTTGTGAAGCATTTCGATACAATGTAAAAATTAGTACATGAAATAAATTAAATGAAAAAAATTAAATGTAAAACATTTTATTATAAGCTACTGTTGCCTGCGACCTTCGTCCCGATGAAATAATATTAAAATATTACTTCCCTATTCGAATCGGATTTGGTTAATAATTATTACTAGATTTTTTTTGCACAGAGCCCTAATCCTTTTTCTAAAATAAAATTCTGAAGAAAGCTGAAGCTGAAGATATTCCTTATAAAATCAGCTGTCTGTGTATAATAAAAGCCTCGTCAAAATCGGTCCAGCCGTTTCGGAGATTAGCCGGAACAAACAGACCGACAGACAAACATTAAAATATGAGTTTTGGTTATAAGTACCGTATTTACTTTCATACGAATTCAGCAATTAATACCGCTCGACGGTTGCTTCATGAGAACTTGCTACTTCTGTTTTATGAAAAGAACATTGTTCTTCTAAACAGCAGTGTCTACTTATCAGAAGATTTCTATGCTTAGGCTCGTTAGCTGCAAAACGCAAAGTATTAAAAAAACAACAACGAAACTTACTCTTGATTTCGTATCCAATGTAAAGCGTAAAATGAGAACACATGATTGAATGCTGAATTCATTTCTTCTGGCAAGTCTCCCTGGATGTCCATTACCCTGAACATAGTGGCTTCATCACTGTGATGTTCATTTGCATACTTAACAGCTTTCTCACTGATATCGCAGGCAACTAGTTTCTTATAGTTCCTGGGCATGTATTTCTTTAAAATAACGGTTACGCTCCCATCGCCGCACCCCAGGTCTATAGCACTGTCTCCTATGTTCTTCCAGTTGATTTTCTTTGCATATTCGTTTAGGCATTGGACTGCTGCTTTCTTCTGTAAGGAGTTTGCAACGTTATACAATTCTGGATCGTTCATTGTGATTCTGTAAAAAAATATTTATTTATTTATTTATTTGGTACACCAACAGCAGTACATACTAAGCATTAATGTGAAATGATAAAAAAACATAACAGTGCTGGTATGTATGCCTATTATAGGTATAGGCAGCATTTACGACAACAACATAAAGTGCTCAAATCTTAATAATAAATTTTTTTTTTTAATATTTTTAAATTGTTTTTATTTTAAGAAATATTTAAAAATGTACAAGATTTGTATGAAAATAAATAAAGGAAATTAATAATATTTTTTTTTTTTTTTTAAATGTTTTTATATTGTTTTTTCTAAGAAATATTTAAAAATGTGATTAATTTGTATAGAAATAAATAAAAGATTAAATAATAAAAATTGTACAATATAAAATATAAAATTTTCTTAAATCTAAACGAGATGATATGAGTTCAGAGTTATGATATGACCATTATTGTATTATGAGTGTGATATCTAAATATTGTAATTAACATTTTTGTTGTTAACTAGTTACACGAATTGACAGAGATTAGATGTTTAAAGGCAAATTAGTGCGCTCCCGTACCTCGGAAACTGATCTTCTGAATTTGCTGAGGGAAACACCGAATAAATCAGTTTCCAGTGACGTGTAGGAAAAAAAAAATGGTTATGAATAGGGAATTATTGACTAATACAGGAAGTAGTTACAGTGTTGCATGAGTGACTGTGGACTCTAAGATAAGATCTTGTTTTTATTCAAATCTTAAATCGCAACGTTTTCCTTCTTGAGTAACATGACAATGTTACAAGGCGATTTCATACTAAGGTAACCGAAAATAGAGCATCATTATCGGTACGGGATCAACAACGTCTGTCTTTTTGTCAATAGTCTTTTGTGATATGAGAAGTTTTTTTCAATCTGTGGCCTTCATCTTGGTTGTTTTATACAACTTTGTTCTAGCCCCTTGTGTGAGGAAAGTGTTGCGCAAATGTTAGGAGCATACAATGCCATTCTATTTTGAAATATTTTTTTTTGACGTCATTGATTAGAAAGGTCATAAGTTATGTTCTGGGAAAACCGAGATGTAAGTTTGTCTATGACAAAAATAACAATGATTGAATAGAAACAGTACCGAAAATACTGGTATGAGGGATCCGAATGGCAATGGAACAAAATATGAATTGTCTTTACATTTATTTAAAACTAGCTAATGTCCGCGACTTCGCCGTAAATCGTACTTCCGCGATAAAAGCCCATGCGCTATCCCAGACTATAATCTATTTCTGTGTCAAATTTCATCTAGATCCGTTCAGCCGGATTGGGTAACAAACATCCATCCATCTAAACTTTCGCATTTATAATAACACATAGTAGGTAGTAAGAAGTAAGATTCTAGTACAGGTACATAAGTGGAACAGAGCATTTTCTTCCAGTCAGGTTTGAGGTGCCCACAATATGGGATCGGATTGTGGGATCCGATGAGATTAATCCCTATATTAGATACGATTTACCAATAGCATGATTAGAAGACACAGGGTATCACTGGATGTTATGAGTGCTGAGGAGCTTCTGATTATCAAATATTATATATATGAATCGGATAAAGTGTACAAAATATACATGAAAAATGTACATGTCTTAAGCTGGTGATTGCAATGCTTTCAAAGTAGAACTTCAATTTAATTTTTGAAAACATCATAAATACAAGGATACTTTAGATAGCTTAATTTGACCGTCCTTATGAAATATCAAGTTATTGCAATATTTTTTCTTTGATATCAGAATTTACTTTTTGGTTCTGGTAAAACTTTCGATTTTTTATATTTATTATTCAATAAACACTGTTACACTAATGGTTCTTGAGCTAAGTGCTTTTAATATTGGGTCATAATAAGTGTGTTTTATTTGTTTCTGGGTTTTAAATCCATAAAACACACTTATTATGAATTAAATATTAATTTCAGGTAGCTAGACTAACTACTCTATCTATATCCTGTATACTTAATATAATTATCACTTGCTTCGGTGAAGGGAAACATTGTGAGGAAACCAGCAGGCCTGAGAGATATTTCTTGACGGCATGTAAAGCCAAGTCAGAGGCCCATGGGCGGCATACTAACCCTGACACCAGGTTAGGCACTAAGCACACGATAAAGAAAGAAAAATGTAATAAAGTTGAAGAGTTTGTTTGTTTGTTTGAACCCGTACACTCTGGAGCTACCAGACGGATTTGAAAAAATCTTTTTGCATTTCATAGTCCAATTCTCGAGGAAGGTTATAGCCTATTTAACATCACTACGACTCTTAGGAGTCGAGGCCGGTAAGTAAACCCGCGGGACACTGCTAGTTATTTATATACAGGCTATTAGCTTTCATGTGAGAATTGACATTCGGTTCACGAGTACCTTCGTTGCACGGCGACGATCGTCCCGACCATCCACGAAAAAGTGCATTGCCCTGCGCCAGCGCATCGCTTTTGTTGTATTTTTTACTTAGGTTTCTGCGCCGACGGTTTCTACTCGATTGGGTTAGGATGCCTGACCTAACATAATGTGATTTATATTGATGGCGGGACGCGTGCATTAGATGACGTATTTACAGTTGGTTAGTTGTTATGTCATTATTAAATTGTGTATTATGTTTGCATAATTATTTTGTTTTGTTTTGAATTTTTGGTAAAAGTTTGATAATTTACTACCCACACCCACCTAAAAACAGGAATTAGGTAATATATTAAGTATTTCACTACAGTGTTCGTAAAAATCTAAATACACAATAGATTACATTTCTATCTATTACAGAAATGTTAAAGAAAACCAAAAAACTTGTCTTTTGTTGTAGATTTATTTTTTTAACGAAACTACTCCTGTTGTGTTTCTTACAAAATGACGTACGTCTTAATTAAGTACCCAGATTTCAAATTAACATCAGGTAAACAGTACTTCTCACTAGTCTTACTCAAATGTGGCAATCGAACATAGATAAAGAGAATCTAATAAAATAGTGCCCATATCGCCTTCTTAACGTGAAGTAAAAAGTTCTATTGATATCCCTCGATGCACAATGCACAAGCACATGCATTACATCGTTAACTGCCTAAAAAGCCTTGGGTTTTATTTCGGCTCAAACAGGTTACCCGAATACCCATTTACATACATACATGCACTGAAGTAAGAATAATGTAAGTATGCATTAAACCAAAAAATATGCGCGCCGTAATCTAAACTCGTATTTCAAGGACAAAGTTAAAAACTGGCGAAAAAAATTCAAGTTGGTGCATCAGTGCGTCCATACGCGATACGCCGTAATGCAAGTGCACCGAACATTGAACGATGGACTGAACCGTGTTGATCATTGGTGTTTTTAATAATACTTTAGTTGGATGCTTCTTCTACATCATAATAATTTGCCTAGCCTTTTTATAATTTCCTTGGTGTCGGCTTTCAGTCTAAGCGGATGCAGCTGAATGCCAGTATTTTACATAGAGTAACTGCGTCTCTGAGCTCCAAGCTTCTTCTAGTTCTTGAAAGATAATATTCATTGTTACGAGACCCATTGGATAAATAACGGAGTTCCCTTAATTTTTAACGTCAAATTCTCAGAATATTGTATCGAAACATTTAATTCTTTACATTATATTACTCTATGAAACTAGCTGTAATGTAAAATTACACTCCTTTCTTCAAGTAGCAAAAGTCAGTTGTAGCGTTAATTGCGAGGAAAAACTTTTGGAAAAACAGTTTTGGAGCCCGTGAATTTTATGCTTGACTTCCTGCAAGTATCAAAACTATCGACAATGCAGTTGTGGTAGCCACCAGCAATGTCACCCCGAGTGGGTTCAACCGCCGAACGTGCGAGAGCAGGAAAAAGGGCTCATATTTAGGGAACTTTATTGTACCAGCGACGCACTTAAGTTGCTCTATATAAAGAGAGATTATTTCAAATGTTGGTTTACTTTCTGTCTGATAACAAAAATAATACTTATTAGATTTCGAAACACGGATATTTCTGAGAGGCACAATCACGTTCAATTTCATTTTGCTTTCGTTTCAATTCAATTAGTCTCGTATTTTTTGTAATCTTTTTATTGACTAAAGAGAGATAAAGAAAAGGAACACGCAAGTGATGTCACTGTTATTTGCTTTCTGAAGAATTGAGGATTAGGATCAGCCCATTAGTTTACCATGGGAAAACTGAAAATTGGGGTTATCAGAGAATTTGCAACGAATAAGTGATAAAAAAGTCGACTAGTTTACATTTAAATCAGGTTAGTTGAATGAGTTATTTTTTCCCTAAACATGGCCTGCTTCCTTAAGATCCATTGTTTAATTTAAACGCACTTTTGTTTCGTAACAAATATGTACTTGACTGTATACGGGCTCCAGGGTTTATCAAATACAAACAACCTCAACTATTAACTAAGAATAACCAGTTGTGGTCTCATGGTGTTCACACTCATCTTTACGAAATCACTTTCTTCGACGACTAAATAAATATTTCTTTAAGTAGCTATAAAACGGGCTATTTTGTAAGCTATTTTTATTGTTTTGAGGGATCCCATGGAAAACGTAGTTTTTTAGAAACATTGCATCATAGGGAGCCTTTTGGTTGTAGCCTCAGATTGCATACATTTCGTGCCATTTCTTTAAAATATTGTACGACCTTACGTTCTACCTTATAATACCCTCCTTAGAGTTCTGTTTCATTGCGTGCAGTTCTAAGTTGTATTTAATGCGGAACCACTAAAGAGTCTCAAGCCTAATAAAATTCGTTACCATCTTGGATGTCCAGATCATCGACCTTACTGGTCCTACCTACTCTAAGCCCCGTGACGCAACAGGCAAGTGAAAGTTTAGAAAAAATTTTGTGATGCCTATGTCGTCATTTGGTAAATAGATAACCATAATTTTTATGGGTGAAAGTTGACCTTACTCAACATTTTATTACTTAGGCTTGTTTTGATGGTACTTGTTTATCTGAGTGATAATGTCTAGTGATAATGGGTCGTTCATTGTATGAGTAGATTACTGAAGAGACCTTGGAGTGAGTACTTCATACTTGTAGATTATGTTGAGAAATTCGTAGATTCTTAGATAGTTGGGCATCGTCTATGATTCTAACACTACTGTTTCGGCGTTTTAGTTCTAAAGTTCATATTAATGTGAACCCTACAATGATAGAAGATTCATCATTGATCAACAGTTGGTCACTAAGAATTGGCGGATGATTTATTATCATGTTGTTCAGGGTTTTATTACTTTTAATGGATTTGTGATGTAATAATTGTTATTGCAAACATTCGCCCGCATGTGACCCGTACATTAGCCGAACACTAAACGCATCGCAATGCGTGCCTGCCGAATCTTTCTCTTATTATTGAAAAAAAAATCGTACTTTCGTCCTCTCGCAACCAGTCAGTGAGTGCAATGCCCCACGAATTTACAGCCCAAATTTTTAAATCATTTCTTGTCTCTTCTTCAGATGCACTTATGGGTTTGTTAGAAGGAGAGAGCAGTACGTCGTTTAGTCGACGGTTAAATTCGTCTCTTATTGACGTCCCAATGTTTCGGTCCTTAAGGCAGGTTATGACTAAGGTCATAAAAGGAGAAGTTGTCGTAGGCTTAGAAATTGTAATGGTCATTGCCGATGTTATAAATATAACATTATTATCGAAGTGTACTATTTTCCTTGGCAGAGGATTGACGCTGTTAGATTAATATTAATGTCCCTTTAACGATTTGTTCATTGATAACCTGCCTGTCTAACTCTTAAATTAGTCATTTATAAATCATTAGCATATTTTACTACGCAGTCGTCTTTTATTACGACTGGAAATTATTTAATTACATTGTCTTATCCGATATGTGATCGATTCCCGGAAGTAATAAAATAGTCTGCGTCATTATTGTTATCGCTGCTATCACTACAGTTTGCGTATTGCTCAGGTTTGCAAAATTGAGAGCAAAAAACGTCTTCATTTCAGGGTAAATTATAGCATAACTTTTGCTAAAGCTTAGTCAAACAATTTATTATTACCAGATCAACTGTATGTTGAGAAACCTCAATGTATAATGTACAAACTAGATATTTCTGATGACCACAGAGGAAATAGTGTCAATGGATGAAAACCAAAGCCTGTAAAAATAACAAACACTCTCATTCCATTATCTCACGTTTAGTAAAAATTGTTGAGGTATACATAATATTGATAACGGCTCCCGAAAACACTATGTTCAGTTTTCAGGGAGTGTTTTACGGAAGGGAACAGCTGAACTAGTTCGATGGCAAGTTTTTACTGAACTTCGAGTAATGTTTATTAAATAATATTAGGTAAAGTTTACCTTAGAATGTAACCGATAACTAAACATTAACAAGTGTACACATGAATGCAATAAAGAGTTTTGAGTTTGAGTTTTGAGTTTGCGTTTGGAGTTTGAGTTTCGAGTTTGAGTTTCGAGTTTGAGTTTTGTGAGTTTGAGTTTTGAGTTTGAGTTTTGAGTTTGAGTTTTGAGTTTTGAGTTTTGAGTTTGAGTTTGAGTTTTGAGTTTGAGTTTGATTTGTTCTCAATACAATATAAACAAATTATACCATTCGACTAGGTATTCCTATACCTCTGCCCACACCCTCGCGTTAACTTCAGGTGTTGCTTATTCGAGTGCCATCTACCATTCTCACAAGGAAATACCTTGAAACGTGTAC
The DNA here is from genome assembly GCA_963082995.1 of Noctua comes. NCBI lineage: Eukaryota > Metazoa > Arthropoda > Insecta > Lepidoptera > Noctuidae > Noctua > Noctua comes. Next base: position 10,621,675 of record OY720277.1, on the reverse strand, counting down.
GGAGCAAACAGCACTGGAGTATATTTTGGACCGAAGGCTGTTCAGTTTACACAAAGTTTCACTAACTTCGAATAGATGGCGCTGTACCTGTTCTTAATAGGGAGATACTTTGGAACTATGAAGCTGTTACTCTGAGGTCAATTTTGTGTGTTCAGGAAGATTTCTGTATTCGATGTAATTTTTGCTGGTAGGTACAGCGGAATAGAGGTCAAGTTTACGGAGGTAAATTTTAAAGTTACTTTTGGGACATTGGCTTGCTCTATGGTAACTTTTAAGATTTTGGCTTTTACATGTTACACTTTAATGATTAATTATTGAAGACCAATGATGGAGTCGACAGGCTGACTTTTTCTCCCGTTGACTATTTAACTCTTTCACAGACTAAAAGGGATTTCAGCCATTTGTCAGCCAACGTTTACTTTTAACTACGCGCACTTTCAAGTTATGATTGTGCGCAGTATACGCGCATTGTTTTAGCTCACATTTCTGACCTTTTGGTAGCTGCTTTACTGTATACCGTAAATTAGTCATAAAAAATGGAAAAACGTTACTTTGCGCATTTTGTTTCATGACCATTGCTCTCAAACCGGTAAAGGAAAAATATCGAAAGAAAACCGGCCGGTCGTAAAACCAGAAATTTGAAGCCACATACCAATAAAATCACGCCTGTAGTTCCCAAAGGGATAAGCAGTTGCTGTACCTAACAAGTACACCCACATTTCGCCAATTAGGGGGCAAACTTATTGCCATCAATCGGGCACAAATCCAGACTCCGTGGCTGCTACTCAAAAATTCGTGATGGAAAACCCCAATAACAGTTTGTTTGAGCCGGGAATCGAACCCATGACCTCAAGCTCAGCAGTCGCGCTTGCGACCAGTAGACGAACGAGGTAGTCTGCGTACCAATACCTTAGAGCATTTATAGGTAGCTTATTCCTCTATGACCAAAACGCACAAGCTAACGTGGTGGATAGCAGCCCAGTCCCTCTCAGAAATGAGACCTGGTTCCCAGCTGAGGGACCGTTGACTGATTGAACAATGGATAGTGTGATATTTATCTGCACACTGTTTTCAAATTTATTTACAAAGGCACATTCCTCCTAATGATATATCCCTGTGTACATTTTAATAACTACTAGGTATAGGATTACAGTTTCCCCTCCTAAAGGGTAGAGCAGGACTCCATGTCGTATCAACAGGTGCGATACTGCGATAGTATTGCTCAAAGGTATTTCCTAACTCAGTACGGTGGAATTCAATATGCGTAAGTAGTGATATTCATTCGGTAGTATTCAGGACTTGATTGAGAATCAAGCACTGAATACTGCAATAGTCCAGGCACAAAGTTCAGATATGAATTTCAACAAATAACTAAAGAAAAATAATACAGAAAATGACATTTTCTTAAGAAGAAAAATGTGTATAATTACACAAACAAACACGAAAGGATAATTCCTATAATATTATTTATGGATAGATTGTCAAAGTTCTAAAGTTATTAAAAAATGGTTCAGTAGAGACGTGGATTCTAACGATGAACGACAAAACAATTATCTGAAAATTATTTTGCAGTAAAAATGAGTAATTAACCTTTTTAATTAGTTAATACAGATTGGGTAAACAATACACTCTATTTTCAGTGCGACTGGAAAGATTGACGCAAACATGTCTAATTTCCACCAAGTCGTGAAAGTACATTCGCAAAACAAGCTAAAGAAATAAAACCTACATAAGTACCACTTCACAAAAGAAATAAGAAACTCTGACGTCAAGAAGGTCCTCACAAATAATAAACTTATTTCCCTACAACGTCTGAAAGAGAAGAAAAAATGCCTGAACTCGACATCTCGCAACACATACAGCGGACATTCGTACATACAGCATTATTTACTGACTCACACAGACACGGAGCTACCTATCAACCTAAAGAATACCTAAAAAATACACAAAAAGCTTTTTTCCCAAGAATAAGCGGGACGGAGTACGGATCTTATTTTTCTCGTGGACGTTTCAGTCGCTCTGGGGTGGGTAGGAGCCGCGGCGCCGGAGTGTGGGGTCTCCTCCGCCCCCTGCAATAATACTGCGTCACTATTTTGCGCCATTACCTACACTCGCTTCCTATTCTATAAGTAGCGTGGCCTCTAGAACGTAACGTAGGAACTTCCAAGTTAGTCAGTACGGCACGTTGCGTCGTCGGTAGGCGGACAACCACTCATGTTGTAATCGAATCGATTATACAACTTTAGTATCGATTCGCGAGTTCGGAAGCCCTTGACCTCGTTTCATTAACAATCTATTTACAGTCGGTTTGGTATCAATATCAGGAGCTGCCTACTCGAGCAGAAATATTAATATTCAACTACTTTTGAAGGGGATGGAATTCGTTGAGATGTTTTTAGCTTAAGCGCTCTGCTAGTCAGTTTAGATGCCTAAATAGCGTCATACGGCTTGAAGATTAATGGTTCATGCGGTCACAGCCATTCTGTTCCACACAGCATCCCTAGCTGTTAAATCTTCCATTAGCTAGTTAATGTAATAAACGGGTGATGACAACTGAATGACCCTTCGAAAATTCTGTCATTTAGATCCGGATTATAAACACTGATCATTTGACCATTAATCAAGGCCACAGCTCCGTCTTATTAAGGAATACGAGCTACTTTTGTAAATTTAGGTCTTGAAAACTTGCTATAAAATTGAAGCTTCAAAAGCTCTTGACGATGTATTGTAAAACCAAAAGTATTAAAGAAGCAGCTTTTAGCTCAAAAAGCTGTAAGTTTATTTTATTTTCGGTGTCCAGGTCTATCTATTTCATTGTTTTAAAACAGTCTGTTTATGGGAAAGCTTTTTTCCGTAGCGTTTTCCTTTCATCTATAATCCTTTCCTACCAACAATGAACACGGTTGTAAAGTATTAAATATTACAATTTATCCCTAGCCTCGGATTTCGCAGAGTTACGTGCTAAATCTGTAGGATTTCGAGTGCTAACGCTGGAGCGAGGCTACTTTATATGTGTTGCACTGTTCTTACTGCGAGGTACAGCGCGGTACCGGCATACATACCGCTATGTGCCGCTTACGTGAGAAATAAATAGCATAGAATTTATTACAATATATTCTAGGATTTGCTTTTGCGGTTGCAATTTTGGTGGTTCTGAAGTTTGTTGATTGAGATGTCTTGAACTGGAGGTATGAGGTATGGCACTGGATTTACCCATTGGGATTTTAATGATGTCAACTTTAGATAAATTGAAACAAGTTACGCATACCTAGACTGGTAGAAGACGAACGGAGTTTAAAGGCATCTAAGATTCAAAATTATCTAGAAGGCTTGAAGCTAAAGTTTTTTCATTCAGCTTTCCTATACATTACAGTTTTTGACCTTTCAAACTTTACAGACGAGGAATCTAATAAATAATATTTGGGTGTTTAACTTGAAAGAAAAAAAAAACAAGACAATAAATTGGTACAGCAGCTTTCCAAGAAACTTGTAACTTGTCTCAATCTTCAAGACAGCGGTAACTAGATTAATACAACAAAATATGCGAGACAATGTTGTAAGCTTCACAAATACCGGTGCAGGCAATAATTTTAGCAAAACAATGAGCTAAGTCTGAACACCGCAGTCGATGCCGCGCGCATACAAATTATTGACAATCGATATTTAAGTACAAAACGCATCCATGCACGTTTAATTCGATAGAGTTCGCCGTATCGATGCCGCTCAAATCGATACCTTAATTATAATTTGGAGCTGTTGTTATAAACAATATGATTTACACGAGTTGTGCAGAATTCATTAATGTGGTTTACTGGGATCGTGCCTAGGTAGTCGAATCCAAACTACGTCGGTCGGTAGGTTAGTTTTATTGTGAACGTCTAGATTTGAGACATAAATAACTTTCTCACAAGTTTCGATCTAAAAATATGGTATACAAGTATTTTCAAAGGCTATAAACACATAGGCGCCACTAGAACAGGACTTAGTAATGCATTACTAATCAAGAACCATCCGCGACGACTCGACAAAAACAGAAGCTGCCCAGCTATGCAGGTGTTCGTCTGTGTCAAATAGGTACAATGTTATGCTTTAATAAAACTCCAGAAATAGTTATGTATAGCAGACTGGAAATGCAACTATCTGGTCCGGGGACATCTAAACATACCTTTGGAGATATAGGCTTGGAGACAAAGTATGTACCAAGCTGGGAGTTTCGAACAATTTGTACCTGTTTGACGACAAACATTGCTGTTTGGTTGCCGGGGGAGGAATCCCTGTCGCCGGGAAGTACGCAATGAATGTCGCACAAAGCGTTAGGAGCGAGGTATGTGATGTCGTACGTTTGTTTTGGGTGCAGGGGTGGGTGTGAGGCGACGGTCCTTTGATTCTGGCGAGATTAAACGTGCGGCAGACGGTGGCGCCTCTATCGATTGTTGTTGTAATTACAGCGCTATCCTCGCCCAGTCGCAAATGAAATTGTTCCGGACAGAGCTAGCTGCGGATGCCAACGCCGTGTTACACTTGTCGCTGCAACATGCCGCCACATTCTGAACTGTAAAACCTAGTACTAAGGTGTCACTCCTCGGTTTGAGCGACTCTAGAAGTACGGGCCGAGTTGCGGACGCATTATTGCATACGATGTTGTATCGTGTTTTGATGAAATTCTCACGGAATGCTTTTAGAGGCTTCACGCGGTTTTAAAACGTTTGATCGATGCTTTGTTGGGACTGTTTAAAGATGTTTGCTTAAAGTTTTGTCATCCATTGTTGCGGCAATGTTGAACTTGTACTAGTTTTCTTGGCTTAGCTTACTTTGTAAGTGCAACTCAATTATGTAACTTTGAAATTTTATGTTTTGGAGATCAATGTAACATTTTGTGCCAACGTACCTTTTAACACTTGACATCATGTTATCTACACGTCATATCATGAAACAAAAGGTCACAAAATCCTGACATCCAATAAAATAAACTCACATTACTTCTCAACAAATATACAAACCTATACGAATGATCACGACTGCGCACTGAACGCAATTCGAGAACAAATCCACATCTGAATCTGAAATGCGAATGGGAACAGAGAGTGGAATCCAATAAAACATTCGGAGCCCTCGAAACGTATCTACGTCTACGTGACGTAGACGCCTCCCCGAAACGCATGCGCACCGCACTCGTACAGAACAAATGGACAATTCCGATTTCAATTGTAGAAAAAAAAATAACCAATTCGAAATGGAGAAGGCTTCGCGGCGACCAATGGGAGCGCTCACAGTCGTAATGCCAACTGTGTGGGCGGAGCGAGTGATATCTAGCATTGGAATGTTCGTTGTATTTGTTTTGCCGGATCCGAAGGCTTTATTGCATGGTGTTTGAGCCTCTTTCCCCTTGAGGGTGGTAGCGGCGGAAAGCTCGGTATGGATTTGGGATGAGGCTCTTCACATTATGTACCGTAGTCGTTTGCAGCCTACGGATCGGTGACCTACATATACTATTGTGTGATGGGTTTGTCTTATTGTTATGGTTTTCTAGATAAGAGATTTTCAGGAAAAGTTTCCTGAAAATACTCTTAGTTACACTTGAACAAATCTCTTTCTTTTAAGCCAAGTTAATAACAAAGACAATATTAATAAAAAATGTAGATCCCTGCTAAAAAAATGGCCCAGAAACAAAGTCTTTAAAAGCAACTCGCAAGAATTAACCTGTAATGAAATCAAGGAGTGTCTCCGACTTTATGAAACTGTGAGTATTGATTTTTCGATAGGGAAAAAACGAAGGCAACGATCTATGCAGATCTGGAGTGCTCTCGGCACATCAGATGGCACCGGCGGGCAGCCTCCGCAGACAATCGAACGGTGGGGGGGCCCCCACTGGAGGTCGGGGAACTGCCACAGATTATATGTGCGATGATTGTGCTGGAAGATGGCTACGTAGGTTGAAACATTATTTCTGTGTTTTCTTCTTAGGAAGTAAAAAATGACCGTGTCTTCTTTGCAGTTGTTACAGCTGCTGTTTCTGAATGTACATTATTGAATCGCACTTGATAATTCAAATAATTAAAGAAATTCAAAAGATTTCAAATTCGCAGGAATTAAACCGTTACATACTCGGCAGACTACGTCAAGTAACTGACTCTTGACTTTTTTAGGAAAACATGTACCTATGGAAAACTTCGACAGTGCTATCTCTAGATATAATGAAGCTCAGAAAATGTCAAAGTTTCAGGAGTCCAAACTTACTGCTATGCAATTGATGGGGGTCCGATTTGGTTGGTAAAAGAGGTGTTGCAATTCCATTGGTTCTACCAATGCAGAAGGCTCGGTCATCTAACTCTTACTAAACCAGCAACCACACAGGAAAACTCAACAATCAAACTGAAAACACACACAACATAATCTTTGGCGATATCGACCCGGCGGCGGCGACTTCCCATTCTCGAAGTAAAACACGGTGGGAAGGAAACCGCGGGATAAACCGCCCCCCCACACCCCCCCTACCCGATCTTTACGTTTCAGGAATAAATATTTCAGAGCGTGTGCTTCGGAAGTTAAAGTTATGTATCGCCCACGCCGGTAACAATCTGAGAATGAGAAAACCTCGCTTTACTTTTATGTATGTTCGTTTTATGGCGTTTTTTGTAATGTATAGCTTGAGTCTTTTTTATGTTTTGTTTATATGGAAATGGAGACTTTTTAAAGTACCTACTTAGGAAGATTTCCTGTTCGTTTCTTTAGGAAAAGATCACAGCGTTTTGTTGGTATTACGACTTATTCTAACGAAAAGGAGGAGCTCGTGGCTAAATAATCGATAAAAAAAAATAACCGCTCGGGTCGATCTTCAGGTTCAGCCGCCTTGCCAAAGTTAGTCAGTGGTTGGACCACCTATCACATACCGAGTTTCCTGCGTGCCTCGGAAAGCATGTTAAGCCGTTGGTCTCGGCTGTCATTTGTAGATCTATGACAGTAGTTACAGGTAGTCAGTGGCTTGAAAGTCTGACAATCAGTCATACCAAGGGGTATCATATTACCCAGTTCTAACTGGGTTGTGGAGGTTAGATAGGCAGTCGCTCCATGTAAAATACTGGTATTCAGCTGCATTCGGTTAGACTGGAAACTGATCCCAACGAAAAGGTAAGATTAAGGTAAGATTTCAATGTGATCAAACTGCTTTAAGTAGGCTTCCATTCAATGAAGATACGTGATGAAGTAATGCCATAACATAAAAAAAATGATGAGTAGAGTTTTTTACTCGTAGTTTTTGGATTTTCTTTCATCTAACCACTCAATCGTCGTAACGGCCGAACAAATACCGATTTTTATTTTTTTTTGGATGGGAAATCATCAAATGACCCGCTCTGGGCAGAGCGGAAGGGAGTGTCAGACTTGAACTGAAACTAAAACCCATCCATGTTCCTTCTTTGCCCTTTGTGTTCCAGGGCCACGGTATCTCTTTCGAACAGTCCCACAGCCCTGGCAGATCAAATAACCCTTTTTTTTTTGGAGACACTATATTAGTCACAATAGACAAACGATTTGCTTTAAAAAGGTAAAGTTAACAAGACTTTGTTATTGGTCATTGGTAGCAAAATTTATATTTTATAACAGGCAACGAAAAGCGTTAAAACTTGTATAACGTCATATTTTCGTGCATTGCATTGTAAATAATAATAAAAAAAAAAAAATGTTCGAAATGTTTTAATTTTTAGTTTAAATGTCTTTTATTATTTTAATTTACTTAGGAACTTAAGTTTTGCGTATGGCCAAAAGTCATGAACATAATTATAATTTAAGCTGAAATAAGAATAATTTTAATAAGCTAATTATTTTTTATAAGTACCTACTTCTTTATGAAATATTTAATTTTCTCACTGACCCATTGTTTTGATAATTTTATTATTATATTTTACTTTATTTTATACTTCTACTAAATAGTTATGATGTTTTGCTACATCTGTATATACGTTCCAGGAATAGTTTTACATACTCTCTTATTTTTACCTACATTTTTGAGAAACCCATTACGTTTTTATTTATTTACTAGCTGTTGCCAGCGATCATCGTATGCTTGAAATAATTATAAAAATATTACCTACTTTCCTATTCGAATCAGATTTTGTTAACAATTTTTATTTTTTTTTAAACAGGACTTTAATTTTTTTTCTAAAATAAAAGTAGTTATAACATCAGCTATCTGCCAGTACAAATCTCGTCAATATCGGTCCAGCCGTTTCGAAGCTTAGCAAACAAACAGACAGACAGATTATTATTATTTTTTTTTAAAATTCTTTCATACTAATTTAGTAACAAGCGTTAATTTGAAATTCCAATCAGACACTTCAATTTTATTTATTTATACATAAATATTTATAAAAAAAGTGATTACCACCACACAATTTAGGAAATGGTAGTAAATCCATCGAGTCATCGCTATTGATTTCTTGATGACTGGGTTTGTAGGTGAATAGTTATTGGGGAGCCCGTAGGCTCTCGTGTGGCAGCCACTGTGCACTTTGGTGGATACTACATCATTTAATTACATACGACATGCTGACCAATAATGGGGCCAATTTTAGTTTAATGTACTTATGTCTTATTTTTAAGCTATTCTTATGTTTACTTTTTATGTTTTATTGTTATTTTTTTAAATATTTTTTTTTGTCCTGTGTGAGACAAATGAATGCTTTGGTTTTCTTTTTTCTTTCTTTTTATGCTTAGACGGTTATTACTTATGTTATTGGTACATTTCCGGGTATGAATATAGAGAGACATATTTATTTATGTAGGGAAAACTAACAATTGTAAAATGTATGTTACAGTGAATAACAACAACAACAACAACATAAACAACATAATAGAAGTAGACTTATGTTCAATCCACGACGTTTCCACAGATTACTTAAGTTAAAGATACAGACACGATTTTTTTAGATTACAATGACAAGAAGACAAAGTTTGACACTTTGAGATAAATATGGCCAATCGTATGGTTGTTTAGATAAATATACCTGTTATAGTTAATTGCAAGACTATACTGCTATGATTCCAAGCACTGCCAATCAACTGATACTAGGCTCCCAGAAGCCAACCCAAGCCGTCCAATTAAAAGAAGGAAAATAGAAAATTGCTCGTCTTTTCATAATGTTACGTCTATTTGGATTTCACTTTAATTTAAGTGCTCATTGCACCTGGTGGAACACAAAGGAATATTTTAATTGGTCTTTTTAGAGCCATAAATTGGTTTAGAATTGTGCTTATTTTTTTCTCGATGCACTGTGGGTTGCTATGCTGGTTTAATCTTAATTTTCTTATATTCTTCTAACGATTGAGCGGTCGTCGATAGTTATGTATATTTGTTTCTGCGGTCAAGAGAACTAGGGTCTTCTCCACTCATTGATTTTCAGTAGCGTGCAGTAAATTATATGCATCGCGCGCATAGAAACAGCGTCGGCGCTTTTAACGCAAACAAAATTCAGCGCAATGATTGGTCCATTTCCACCTCTTACAGTTGTGCTACGCATTGTAATGTTTACAAACATCATCAATGTTTCACTATTAAGCAAGAACGAAGGCTAAAAAGTCAGTCTCAGAAAAGTTTCGGCCTCAAAACCCAGTACCGAAAAGTATCTCGGTAGAATTCAATGTCACCAGGGTACAATAAAGGACATCGTAATACGCAAATCGATGTTACGGTGCAACTACTCGTAACGTTTACCTATATACGCATTCAGTACGCGTAGGCGTACACGTAAATTTGCATTATCATGAATTTATTACTATACGACAAGGTCGGCGATAAGGATTTTCTTCGCTCATAGAAAATCTAGGCCGGACGATTGAAAACGATGCAAGAGGTTTTCATATAAGTTTTGGACCGTACTCTTCTGTCTCATTACTTAGAACGTACGTTTTAAGAATAAAAGAAGTCTATTTTGTATTCGGTGATGTTTTTCATATTAAAATCAGGTCGTTGAAAATTAAATTATGGTTGTAACTGAAATAACATGAATGAAAAACCCAACCGTATGAAATTGTGTGAAGAAAAGAGACGAAAGATAAATTTTAACTGAGATAAAGCTGAAAAATTCTTTATGCAGATATGTTAAAATACTCTCCAAGTTACCAATTAAATTAAAATGATCAATAAATAAATCGGAAATATTCATGCAGAGTTCCTGAACATTACCTGTTTGACTGTTGATGTTAAACGTCGCGATAAATATTCTGTTGAGCAATAAACAATTGATTGATGTGATACTTAAACTATTGCACAAAGAAATCACACGTTTAAATAAATACCCGCTTTAAAATCACTACATATATGCAAAACCACAGCACCGTCAATTAAATAACGTCGGAAAAAACGAAGTCCAATAAATTTCCATCACACTCAATAAATTAACACTTAGTTTAAATTAAAATATCGAATATAAACACTCACATTTTATTTCCTTCGACACTGAACTTTAATAAATTCAGAGTGCACTACTATCAATGATGTAAACTGAATTGACTGAATGAACTGTTCATTTACGTATTTATACGGGTAAAACAAACGAACGTAATGCAATAAAACAGTTTTTAATTTGGCACGGCGTCTGAACTACGCATTTGTAGGCGGCCAGTCACATGGACTATAGTCACATGTATATCCTCGCATGGTGCGGTGTATTATGTCGCACAGTACGACAAATTGCATTAACCTCCAATAATCTAATTGGATATTATTGATTCATGAACAATCATTTCGATAACTGCTTCTGTTGCGTTTGCGGGAATTATGCGAGCTTTGCGTTTCGTTTTGCTAACGAGGAAGGCATTGGCCTTTGACATTTGTTTAGTAATACTTAAAACTAATATTCTATTCTAATATTCTAATCTAATATTATGTAATTATATTGGTTTACAGTTACATAACGCAATTAAAATAAGCACATAAGTTTGTACAGTCAATAATTTCTCAATTCACACTTACTATGACAATTTTCTTTGAGTGTTCATATTTTTTTATTGCTGGTCGGTAAGTATCAAGCAGGTATCAAACCAGGTCGTAAAGTAAAAGATTACTATGATTTTGCGATATTATAATGTCTGGACCGTCCTTCCGTAAATACGTCAATTTTACTGGCATAATTTATGTAACTAATGTTTAACGACAAAAGATGACCTAGACAGATTTACATAATGAATTATACCTGGTTGTTTTACTGACAATTGTGTGTTCATTTATTTGAATGTTGTAGCTAAGGAAAACTATGTCATATTAAGATTCTTCTATGATAGGTAGATTATTTACCTACCAAAGTCCATAATCTTATAATTTTAAATTATAATTAAATTGCATAAGAATGAATGAATGATGAGATGGGAGGAAAGTTTTGATGAAGACTAAAGAAACGATGGTTGTGAAACTGTGTGAAGGACGATGTGGCAAGAAAAGAGGTGTCTGATGAGATGACGAGTAAAAGAGAAGTATGGAGAAGTATAGAGAAGTATGGAGGAAGAAGACATGCTGCACCGACCCCAAATAAACTGGGATAAGGGCAGGAGAATGATGATGACGCTGAATAAGAAGATGATACAACATTCTAAATATATTAAGTTAAAAAAATTAAAAGGATTTATTTTCATTTACGTGACTAACTATACAATACATACATAATCATCAGTGACATGTTCTGGTCTCCTTTGTTAGAGCAAAACCTATAGCCATAAAATAAATCATTAATACCCATTCAAAAGTAATATACGTCCACACCTTCGGGTGACAAAGTCGTTATAGTGATGTCAGCAGCTCACGTAATTAGTAAATCCCATGAGATCACAACATCGATAAAATCTGATTTTGAAAAATATATAATCGTCATCTACGGTACAGTTATACAGGGTGTAAACAGACCCTTCACATAGCCGTCAACCAAGCATTCTGTACATCAAACTAAGTAAGTTTACGCAAAAATTATTGCTGGGAATCGACTTTTTTTTTCGGGGTGAAAAATCACTTTTTATGGTAGGACTCGATGTGACGCACTGAAAACATTGTGCTGATGGATGGATTGAATGGGCACGGGGGTCGTGGAGGTGTGTAAAGTAAAAATTATACATTAAAAACATGTATTTAAAAAAAACTTGTGAAAAAGTTGGAACTTTGACCCCAATATCTCCGTAACTAGAAGTTCCCAGGTGTGGTCTAGAACAAAAAAATGATCTCAAAGACGGGGAGAACAAGTGCCTTTCAGATATGTTAAGGGTCTGTTTACACCCTTTATGTTTCTACGATTGTAATATACGAAGACGTGCAGCTACGAGTCATAAGTTATGAGTCGTAACAAGACTATGACGTAATGATCGAAACGAAATCTTGGATTGACGTTGCATGTCGCTCTGCACGTAGGTACTTTCTGCGACATCAAAATTTTGTACGCATGCACTTAGTCAAACATTCATGCATTCTAGAAGATTCCGTTTCTTGTAGAGCTAGATTTACTCAAAGAAACGATGGATAGACTGTGTCAAAGATGATATGATTTAGGAGGGGGTGACTACTGAGATGATTACAATTAGGAAAGCATGGCATGGGGACCCCAAATAAGTTGGGATAAGGGCATGAGAATGATGTTGATGACAGCTGCAAATGTCCCCATAGGTATCCATTGAATCAACTTCTCTAGCGGAGTCTTTCTGGCCGCCCAAAGTGAAATCAAGCGGGTGTAAAACAAGGCGATAGTGATGATGATTCCACGTATTATTTCCACTAAAGAGATAGATCACAATATGACAAAAATATGTAGGGACCTGTAGACAAGAATTAGTAAAATTAGATAATTAGTGTTAGTCGCCACAACGTGCCGATTTCTACATTTGGTTCCATAAGCTGGTCGTAAATACGTCGCCATCACGTTGGCTTCACCGAGAATAGGCCCATTTTATACGAATCAGTGTCTTAAAAGAGTAACGTAACCGTCGTATAAACCACTTTTAGGTCAGATAGTGGTTGTGTAGTAGTCGCAAAACCCACGTTTTCGTCGAGTAATGGTGTTTATTACCGCTGCTTTGCGGCATTTTGTTGCAAATAGGTAGCGTAGTATTATTTTTAAACAGGATTTTGTGATAAAATGGTGAGATAAATGCCGTAAATTATTATGCCTGCATGACTTCAGTATTTTATTTCTGTCAGATCTATTTGAAGGTGAGTACAAAAATTTTGATTTTGAAACTCATTGGGCCCATTTAATCTATTGGGAAATTAATTCTATCGGGTAATATGAGCTAATAATGACAATTTAATTAACGCGCCATGCAAATTCTTTAAATTAAGTGAATTAATCAAGTATATTTTTAGTAAACGTGCTAACAGTCACCTCTATACGACTTAGAGTTAAAGATACAACCATATTACAACATCAAAACGACTAATTATTCTGTGCACATACTTTTTGTTCAATATTGTCAGCCATATTAACTGAAATAGGGTTCCTTTGTAGTGTTTAAAAAACAATTTGACCTACTTTTCCTGGTTTGAAGACTGTTTATTTTTTTATATTTGTGTCATGTGTCAGTAAAATACGTTCATTCATTCAATCATATTAAAAACGACTGTCAAATGCTGCTTTTTTTAAGTTGAAGTAATTGAAGTTTGTTTACGTACCTAATTAAAATGGTGATTTATTTATAGGTGGCCTCGGATCTAATAAAAAATGATTTGTGATATAATGAACATCGATAAGTTTTTAACCAAATCTGATTTCATCACACTTGCACGTTGGTGTTTGAGATGGACCTGGATATCTACTCACTTTATACGTTCAGATCGTTGTTTTGGTTGCGGATTTATGATAACAAACAACAAAAACAAACCTGCACATTTTGTAGTGTCAGAGGAAAATTTTAAACATATGATAAATTATGATTTTCTCTGGTGCCCATGCTGCACCTTTTTTGTCATATACGATGATTATTCGGAGGATGAATGTGAATATTGTAATTAGAACAGATTATTTTCAAAACAACTGATCATCTATACCTACTTACATTTGACAATATATATTTCAAAGAGGAGTGTTTGTGAATTTCTATATAATTGAGATCAATCCTAACTAACTATGCTGACTATGCATTACCCACTACACCAATTTTATTTTAAAAACACTCGTATTAACATATTCTTAATAGCTTTGATCCAAAGACAATGTAAACTAAGTAAAATAATTTCTTTGTTACTACTATGTTTATTTTGAATGATAAAACTGTGATTGTAAAGATACGTTTATTAATAATAAATATGACAAAAATCTTGGTTTTTTTTTTAATTTTATTTACGCCTTTACTTCAAAGTATGAATAAGTGGTACAAAATAAATATTTGGGCCACATTCTGCAGTGACTAGCTTGCACTTTATGTCAGTTATATTAAATGTAACTTCTAATCTTCATCGAAATCAATTCTTTTGTATTCATAAAATCTTGTACGGAACCAACTTCAGTTTGTACATTATTGTCGTTACGTGTAGAAATATTCGTTATAACACAACATGACAAGAGAAGCGCAGTATAGTTTTTTTTCACTTTCCTTTTAAAAGCACCACTTTTTTTTACATTTGCCCAGGTTTTTTTATTCATTTTGAGTAAAAGAAGCGAAACTTGATGGTTATTTTTTTGCAGTTTGTAAGCACTATAATAGAACACTCAGTAATTTAACGGTAGTATAAAAGTTATAAAATTGGCTTAAAACCGTATAAGGGTGCAATTTATTTATTTTTATCTTAAATGGTCGTCACTTAAAGGTGGTTCTCGCGATTCTAATACGATTAATGGTGGGATAAAAGTCATATAGACGTCACTAAGGTCACGACACTGGTTTTACCACTAAATGACGCCGTTTCTACATAAAACTGTATAATAGTCATAAAATAGTCGTATAGAAGTTAATACGATTTCTATATGACTGTAATATACGACTAAAAGTTATATAAGAATAAGATGCTCTAAGTCGTATTACACGCTAAATTACTTCAATGCGATGTTTACAACACTTTGAGTCGCATATTTTTTATTTATACGACTGAAATGTTTGTTGGGAAGTATATGCATTTGTTAAAAATTAAAACAAGTGAAAATTTAGTGTGCGCACTTGTAAACTTTTTCTCTATACTGTTTGTTCCGATCCCTCAGACAAACCGTGAAAACGGTTTTGTGGGGCATAGTTCCTAAGTTAAGATTTCCGTAAATCTTGTCTTTATAAATAAACAAAAAAAAAAAGAATCAGAACCATACAACGACTGAGGCCAATGTAGTAAAACCGAAAAACGGATTTGTAGTAAACAGTATGAATTACGCTAGTTACCAAAAAGTCGATTTGCGAAGATTTCGCCATTTCCCAGTAAATTCATTACGATTTTCCCAGTTGCCAAACAAGGTGGTCATCTTAAAAATGCAATTGTGAAAGATGATTAATTAAGATCACTCTCTGTAAATTCAGAAATCCACAACACTTGTCAACAAAAGGTAAAGTTGATTGATTGATTATGAAAAAACGAGTGAAGCCTAGAACAACATGTGCTCATATTTCAGTGGGCAAGCGGTAAAGAAAACATCACGAGCTGAGTTACAAGAAAGTTAAAAGCAATAGTTTGATGTTTGTGGCAAGTCTTATCGATGCGTATTGTTGAATATTATTAAAAGCTGTTACTATAACTAAAAGTGCTGCTACGATTAAAAGTGATTGTTGTACTTAACGTAACTTAGCTTTGGAGTTTTGAAATGTTTTGGCAAAACACAGGGGTTCTCGAAGTATGTTCAGTTATTTTTTTTAGTATTTTATGAGGTCACCATGTTGGCCATCCACTGCTGTATAATAATAATAATTTTGACAAAATTGCTTGGCAGCTGGATCAAGATCAGTACTTCTGGACACGGCGCGTATCGTTAGGAGGTTCCTCGCTCAAGAGCCCTGACCACCGTTAACTCGGACTCTGTTCCCGATGCTGGTGGACATTGATATTTTCTTTATTTTTTTTTTATTTTTTTAATTTTTTTTTTACTATAATACGGTCGGTCTGGTCTTTTGCAACAAATGTGGCTAAATAATGAACAGTTAGAGGGTATTTAGCGGACAGATTGTTTGTCGTGGTTGGTTGTCTGTTCCCGTGATCCAAGGGCTGGGTTGTAGTTTGGCCTGAGGCTAAGCATTATCTTTTTGGTACGTTAGTACTCATCAGCGATGCTGAAGGATTTTTCGGCGGATAAAAATAAAGAAAAGATAACAACAAAGTATTCTATACGTTATTGTTATCTTTTTTAGTTATTTCACGAGTATATAAATAGTTTTAATTAGTTTATACATAATATAAAATTATTTTATCCTAGTAAATTTGTTTTACCAGAAAAACAGACTCGTCTGTTCTTTGGTGGCCTGTTCTTAGGGCATGATATTCTTAGGGCTCTCCGAAGGTCAGTCAAAGTGATGCGTTATTCCCACAGGTTATCATATAACGCATGGGTAGACACTATCAGTAACTACAGTGAAATATAAACCATACGAGTACCTATTGAGAAGAATGGCGTCATATTGAGTAAGTTTTCGAGATGGTATTGAGTTTCATTTAAAATTCGAGTTTTACTAGATTAATTAGTAACTATGATAAAATTTTTGGGTTTTGATTTTTTTTTCTATTTTCTTACTATTTTTTTTTTCTATTTTCTTCTGTTGTACCGGTTGTTAAGAATCCATAAAAATACGCTCAGCTTTGTCGACTAATTATCCTTAAGTAATGCAATAGAAACCCTCTCTTGAATATTTATCTGTTCTATATGTTTATGCGAACCATCTCAATGTTTGAAGGTTCACCATTTTTCATTTCATTATCTATGGTGTATTTATTTTGCAGACGAATTTTAAAACAATTGAAGCAATAGTTTATGAATTTATCTCAAAATCACTCTGATTGTGATTGAAAATGTATCACACAACTGGAGTGCTGTTTTCGCATTGCAGCTTGTAACTCTTTTTATATAAAACTAGTTTGAGCTGTACGTTTTTTTTTTTTTTTTTTTTTTTTCTTAAAACCTATTAAGTGGTATCCAGGTGATTTGTGACTTATTTTCTGACTTTAGGAAATTTGGGACTTAAAATATTCAATTTAAGAAAAAAAGCCACGGATATTCCAGACCATATTCAGAGGCGAAAAAATACATCACAGGTAAATACAGAAAAACGTAAAAAAAAACACAATTTACAAAATGATGCCGGAAAATGGTTTCCCATAAAATCTAAGATCATAGATTCGCAGTTTAAAACAATACTCCTTCAATCATTCAAAGATGACCTATTCAATAGCAATAACAATAATTTCTAACGGGTAGTAAAATGCAACATTGCAATCCATTCAAGCCGAAGGTCCTTTAGCAAATAAAAATAAACACATAACACTCACGTTAAATGCTTTGTCCTCTTCTTAGTTAGTAAACTATTAAATATGTTAACTGTTATCAACAAGAACAAGGTCTTGTTTCACAAATATAATAAATCGCGGAGTGAACATGAAAGCTTGTGTGCGCCACGGTTCGTAGGTCAGTTACAACTATTTCATAGCATCCACAGTGGTGCATGTGATAGGCATTCGTAATGACTAAAGCTACTAATATATTGCTTGAGCGAAGCGGATCATGATTTACTGCAATTGAAATTTAAAACATATTATCATAAGCCCTTTTATTCTTTATCTGCACGAGATTAAGGGTCATTTGTCCTTAACTCATCTTTGTTTTTAGGGTCCCGTAGCCTAAGGGTAACGAACAGGATCCTATTACTAAGCCTTCGCTGTCCGTCCGTCCGCTCGTCCGTCCGTCCATCCGTCCATCCGTCCGTCCATCCGTCCATCCGTCCGTTCATCTGTCTGTCAGCGGGCTGTATCTCATGATCCGTAATAGGTAGACAGTTGAAATTTTCACATAACGTGTATCTAAATTGCCGCTATAACAACAAATAATAAAAATCAATTAAAAAATAAAGGGGGCTCATATACTACGATGGTACGAATGCTTCATGTGCGAGTCAGACTCGCACTTAGTCGGTTTTTTATAATAGTTATAAATCCATATCAAGACACTACTACTGTCCCTTCATTGTTAGTTTTCCGTTGATTTTGCATCACAGTGACCTTTATTCTTCTTGCCATAAGGTTTAACTTAGATGTAAAATAATCGTTAAAGGACTGTAACGGTGTTATCGTTCTGAGTTGACAAGTCAGGAGTAAGGTTACCGACGCTTATGACTTACTCAGGTCTGTCACCGTAGCCTTCGAAGATATAATCGTCACGTAATCTTGCTATTATGTATTTTAATTGTCTTGTTAGGTATGTACATATATATTACCGTTGTTTTTTTGTTCGATTGCGTGATTAATTATCTCATTAATAAACATAGCGTTAGCAGTTTTAATAATGAGATGTAATCACTATCGTGATATCGTGTGTGTTCGAGCTATTACGCTTGACCCATGATGACTTTTCCGTAGATGTCATATTTCCTGTGATTTGATAAATAAATTGATCCAGGCGTTTCGATAGCGTTGCGGCAGGAATGCGTTTTATCGCGATTCATTCAGTTTTATATTTTTGTCGTCTATGATTTTTAGGGTTCTTTTAAGCGTTTTTAATTATTTGATTATTTATTGTGTTGACAGCAACACAATAAATAATCAAATAATTATAAACGTAAAAATCGCAAATGAAACAGTTATCGCTCTATGCAACGTTTAAATGTGTCAGTACTTAATCAAACCTGAATTTTATCCACTCCTGATTGTTCTTATACAGGGTATACCACAATAGGGATGTTTCCTGTGTAAAAAAATATGATTCTATTTAGTCCGTCAGTTAGATTATCGAAAAATATTAGATACGTATTTTTTGTTTTATTTTGATAAAACAATAAAAATTTACGAAGATAAAACGCATCAAAGATCATGAGTGGGGGCCAGTGACGTCACTTTTCGGTAAAAAGTGTACTGATATGACGTCACACGAGTTTTCGACGCACTGTATCGTCTTCATTTTTAGTTTTCGTGAAAAAA
Organism: Noctua comes; assembly: GCA_963082995.1. NCBI lineage: Eukaryota > Metazoa > Arthropoda > Insecta > Lepidoptera > Noctuidae > Noctua > Noctua comes. Next base: position 10,602,609 of record OY720277.1, on the reverse strand, counting down.
GAAAAAATACGTGTCCAATATTTTTTGGAAATGTATCTGACGGACTAATTAGATTTTTTCTGGAAACATCCCTATGGTTTGGGTTAAAGTGTCACCTTCATTTTGGCTCTGCCGCAGTCGGGTAAAAAGATACAATTATGAGAGATAGGCTAATTGATTAAGGTTCTAGAAAAAGTTAACGTTCTGCTTGTATGGTGAGACAAAACTGATGTAGGAAATAACCGGTTGCACTTGCACTTGGAAACAACCAGCAGTCGATATCACAATTAATAAACAGAAACATAAACACTCACCTTTGAACAGTCATTAAAGTAGAATTTATTGCAAAGTTAAGAACGGAATATCACCACTAAGTACCTAGACCATATTAGCATTTCACATCTTTATCAATATGAACGATGTAACCAAGGTTTTTGTATCAATATTCTGATTTAAAAGAGTGCCCATAGAGTTTCTTTTCCGTTGAGATCTACGCTTTGGATTGGGCAACTACAGTACTTTCATAGTTATTATGCCTTGTAATTGGGACAGTATCTGTTTTTTTTTTGTATTTAGTATTTGACTATTCAAAAGTGCCTGTACCTGGCATACTTGAAATAAATACTTTGACTTTTATTACATTTCAGAGGAATTTCCATGAATTGAAAAAAAGGTATTCCTTCCTACGAATCTAACCCTATAATGGTGATAGCACAGCATGCAATTTATATGCTCACTACGTTTCAAGTAACGAAGGCCAATTGTAGGTAGGGTTGCCATCCGTCCGGGTTTCCCCTGCATTGGTCCTAGTTTGGAGGGCGTCGGTTAACATCCCCGGTTAAAAGTGCTCGGGTTTTAACCGACCAGTTTTTAAAAACCGGGCACTTTTGTATCAGAGGAATCCGGGTTCCAGGCCAGGTTCTATGCAAGGGATGTAGCATATTTGGGTGCCCCCAACAGGGGGCGAAAGATGTGCAGCTTGAGCTGCACATTTTTGTGATATTCTCATTACAACACCATCTGAACAATTTTTTTTCTACTAGAATGCAAAAAAATGTGAGCTCGCATATCGTTTTGTAAGTCGATTGACTTACAAAATGATGAAAGTTTTGGATAAGTTAAATTAAGATAAGTTAAGCTTAATTTCTCGTATGAAATGTCAAAACAAAGTAAGTTTTCCGAGACCAAGAGCAAACTACGATAGCTACCAATCACTTAAAACTAAATGAATGTAAAAAAAAATCATCCGTAACGATTAACCATATCTAAGCCAACTCTGGTGCTGCAAAATAGCCAATGACTAAATGCCCTGTCCCCTCCCTTCTTTGGATTCACGCACTCACTGTCGCCATACTGTTCGTTTTGCGATGGTTTTTTCTTTATATATTTTTTTTTCGGCTGTGTCCGGGAAAATAACTCATTTCCACCTAAATAGCCGGGGATTTTTAAGTTTTTGTCCGGCATCGTCAGTTTAGGTGATGGTAACCCTGGTAAATCATAGGTAATAAAATCTCGATTACGAAGATTGGTTATTAATTGAAGTAAAACACCAGTTTTGTTTTATAAGTTCGTGAGACAAATACCTGAAACTTGTTATGAAGTGTCGAAGGAAACTAATTAATTGGAAATCTTTGGTACAACAAGTTCCTACAGGAATGTCGAATGCCAAAGCGTGACGGTATGTCGTTAACATCTATATGAAATACCATCATGCTATGTCACTGGCGGAGTGAGCAAAGATCTTTAATTAAATAATCCATTATAATTACAGGTACCATTGCATTTACTTGGAATTTTGTATAATTACTGACTCCGTGTTTGCAATGAAGGTTTTTTTTCCGTGAGACCTACTTTAGACCTTGGTCTCCGAACGAAATGCTTTTGAACTTCTTTGCGCCTGATAAGCCTGTTTACACAATCATTATAGATCTTAAATGTTCTCAGTCCTCTCGTTACATTTATACCTATAAGTAGGTTCTTTAATTCAATTAAAAAAAAAAAATTACCACCGGTAGCTTGGACCCTGCTTCCGATACCGGCGGACCACTATTTTTTTATATTTTTAAATGTTAGGTGTATATTTTTTTAAGAAATATTTAAAAATGTAAATAATATGTAAGAGAATGAATAAACGAAATAATAATAATGTTGAAATATTAAATTTGATAAATAAATTTATCTACCTATATTTCAATAAAATACAACATGCAACGATTTTTGTCAAGTGGCACAAAACCACCCAGAAATACCCAACAAAATTTCCACTTCATATCTTCGTCTCCCAAAGCAGAGAGATTTAAGTAAAGTGTTCTAAGAAAAATCCCAGTAACATGTGTTGTTCAAGGAGCGAGAATCCAGAGCACCCCCACCGCATTGGACATAGATAGACGAAACGTAAAGAATGATCACGACATGAGACAGCACATGCGAGAAAAATAACGCCCATTCTCTCTCGGCGCCGACACAGAATAACTTTAGCAATTTAGGGTTGGATTGCTTGGCAAAACAATCTGAGCTCGCGTTTTGGATGTAACTTACGTTTTCTGCCGTTTTCTTTCGTATTGTGACGGAAAAATGCTTGTTGAAAATGCACTAGTCATTCTCATTCATTATGTTAGTTATTCATGCCTCGATATTAAAATATGCTAAAAGAACTAATTGTTGACAATGGAAATTTTTTATTTGCGTTTGTCAGTCAAACATAACCTAACTTTATTCTAAGTTGTAATGTAATGCAATCAATATATTATGTACCTTTTTAAAATTCAGTTCACATATTACACATAGACATTTATGACTTATGTAGGTGCATGTAGGATCAAAATCCAACCACTGCGCATCACGAGTAAAATCAGGGTACTTTTTCAATTCATTTATTTAAATAAACCAGTCAGCTAACCCGCAAACGCTCGTGACATTGCGATACATTTACGTCAAAGGGTCGCACAGGGTCGGAGAGACCGAGAAAAATCAGCGGCAATGACTAGACGATTCCACGTTACGTTCCTAATACCGAACCCTTCCTCGCAATATGATTTGCGTCAGTGGAGATGCGTTCAGAACAGATCACCGGCCGGTAACCGAGTGGAAAAAGCGCTTCTCATCGGGACCGTTACTGGAGATCGTAAGAATTCAAGTGGCGTCGTCGGCGAACTACGCTCAGAACAAATGGGTGCGCCGAGGAATACCCAATTATTGATTGTTTTTTTTAAAGTTCTACTAAAATATTTAGAAATAATTTCCTTGCAAGTCGACACACGATTCATAAAGAAATGTAGAGTAAAGTACGAAATGAACATTGCCTATTCAATTTCGGCATTCGCCACAATAAAACCTGTATATAATTGCGGCGTACCTTTGTTTACGTCTCTATTAATTCCAAAGGCGTCCGACCACGAGGTGGGTAATGTTATCATTCCATTAATTACAACATCCACCCCCCTGCTTTTTAAAAGTAAATTAATCCGATTAAGGGGGGAATCGAAGAACCCGCTCCGTCCGAGTTTATTCAGGCAACTGTCTTTAGAATAATTATTTTTTGTAATTAAATCCATCAACACGATTTTTTCCTAATGATTCCCCCGTGGGAGTTGGTGGGTGGCAACCGGGAATAGGGGAGTTTTATTTTTTCTTTAATTTCATATTTTCTTTAAGATGCTGTTCTCGTTGAAGGTACTGAGACTGGATTTACTTGTAGATGAAAGTGTTTCAATAGTAGATAATTACTTGCATCAATGTATCGAATATAACACATCCTGTAGTTTCAGTGTCACGTATTCATAGAATCCGTAGCATTTTCTTCTATTCAGATCAATAATACCAGCACAAACAAATGGAGCTCTACCTTCCATAAAAATAAATAATATCTGCTTTTATTTTGTAACAATATTCGTCTGGCGGGCGCGGGCGCGGTGGTCTCTCAGACCCCACCCTCACACCAGTGTTAATGATATCTCGCTTTTAAAGGGCACATCATTTACTTACTTTTACGAAAATTAATTGAAATGAGTTTTGACGATGAAAAGATGGCTATACAAAAGAGAATGGTGGCCGCTAGGTGTCGTTCTGAGATAACTTGTTCATCTTTAATTAATTATTTTGTGGCAAAGAATTTGTTTTCTTTGATATTCTAGGCCCTATTCAGTGACTTTACCAATTATGATTTCGATTAAGAAACTGTATAAATAAAACGATTTTGAGAATTTATTTATCAAAAGTTGACAATATTACAAGTTAATTCTTGGAAGTTTTAAAATATGATTAAGCTTCTTTTATAGCTTTTGTATTAAGATTGATAGATTCGTTTTGTACTGTGTAATTAAAAGTGATTCTTACTGCGCACTTAAGCAATGAGACAATGAATTACAAATTAGTCTGCTTATACTTTAATAAGTTGACATAATACTCATTATCTTCATCTACAAATCGGTAAACTGATTTCTCGGCAATGATAATCTTATCACAAATGAATATTAAATTACGTAACCAAAGAGTATATTTGATTAGTTTTCCAACTAGCGAGGGCCTCATTTCGTGGAAGCTTTTAGGTCACATCTGCGTATGAAACCGGACCGGTATGTAGGCCACTCGTAATATATCGACATGAGGAGGTTCGCAGATTGATGAGCCGTCCTCCCCCCCGCCTGCACCCCCGGCACCCCCTCGCGAACCCGCGGACGTCCGGTGCGCCCCCACCGGCCGTCCCGCGGGACCAAGCTCTATTGCAATAGATTGAGCCTGTTTTGTTTCCTTCTGTTGGTGGTACACATGAGGTTCTTAACGGACGACGTGTGCGAAGTTTTCTTTTCTTTAATGAAAATATGTCATGTTTTGTTTTGTATGTGTGCTCTATACAAGCCTTTTGCATCTTCAATTGCTTGTCATTGAATGTTCTTTTCTAAGCAACTTCAAACGATATAGCAGGTACGATCTGTTACGTTATAAAAACGTTCTTACTTATTATTTATTTCATCCACCAACTATATGTGTGTGTATAGTGGACGAGCTACAAAGTTCTGACCATGTCGCGAAAGTAGTAACAGTCAACTGGAGTTTATAGCATTGGCAGGCAATGTGCCAGTGTCCTGTCGACGACTTTTGGACCACTCCGAATGTCGTTTGTTATTATTTAACAGTTTCAAGTTTTGGTTTCTGAGTGTGAAAACTTCATAGCTACTTCTCTGATTTTTTTGAGTAAAATGTTATAACACTTTCATGAAATTATAAGATGTTGGTGGTGGATTTAGGTTGAAAATATAACATTATTTTTGTGATTCCGAAGGGTTACGCATACACACCCACATTTTGCCAATTATGTTTAAGTCCCATATTATAGCGGGTTAGGTGAGCCTAATTGCCATCAAGTGGACACAAATCCAGACAATGCGACTACTAATGAGTCATTCCTGACGGAAAACATCTAATAACAATTTGCCCGATCTAGGAATTTAACCCAGGACCTAATTTTCAGCAGTTGCGCTTGCGCTCGCTAGACCAACGAGGCAGTCAAGAGCTCATCTAGGTAAATATTTTTATGGAAAATACTTTCATGCTTATCTTCAGCTATCTTCAGATTCGTCTTCGCACAATATTCACGTGTGCCCCTTGTATCACGTAAGTGTACAATCCATATGCATTGTCGAGGGATCTATTTATTTTCTTCACGATAAATGTTTCAGTCCCTCGATACAGCCACTCATTTTGCCGAGAATTAGTTCGAACGTAAACTAGTATAACCCACTAATGTGCACACAGTAGTGTTATGATTTTAGTTGTGCTTTATTAATACGGCAATTGGTATAAGTATTATTTGTTGTTTTTCTCGTAATTTGTAGGTTGAAGTGTTAGTTTTGGAAATTCAACTTGTTTGTTAAGCTTGAGTTGCTTTAAATCTGAAACTCTTTCTGTTTAGTTCGTAGTTCAAACCGACGAATTAGACAAAGAGTATTCAGAGCAAGGTTGAGTTGGACAGGATTCCAGACGTACCTTCTCTCGACGTACTGTCAACGTGCCTAATGGCCAACAATACGGCAAGGCCATAAGGTAAGCAGACTGTTCAGGAACCTTAACATCATGAAGAGTAGTGGGTTATAAGGGCAGCCAAGCTTTTAGGCTTGTATGGTAGTACCGCCTGGATATATCCTTTTCCACAAAATACCCAAGTGGTACCCATCTTTACTGGGCACATGGGTAGCTCACTCATTTGTACTAAGTTTTTTTTTTAATTTACCAGCTTCATTCACCTTTATAATATTTCTTGCCTTAGAAGGTAAGTGATTCTAGAAACTTTAAGTAGCCGCCACTTCTAGAGATTGCACGCCGTAATAGGTTTTACTTGGAATCCTTTTATTTTTTTTAGTTTCATTTTCTTGTGGATGGATGGATTGTGTGAAGACTGATATGAAAGAGAAAGGAGTAAATGATGCCGTGACGTCTGACGGGGTGGAATGGAAGAAGAAAACGTGTTGTGCCGACCACAAGTAGGATGGGACAAGGGCAGCCAGATGGTGACAACTTTCATATACTTGTAAGTTTTCTCTAGTTAGGGGTAATTTTCCATTTAAAAATTATTTTAAATGCGTGTTTCTAAGGGGTATTTATAGAATTGACCTTTTGAAAAGACTCCGGACATGATTTCATTAGAATTTTGTGGTCTTCTAGGTTGTGGTTTGATATTGATGAAAATACGAGGGTCTTTACATGCACAGTTAGAATTATAGAGGAATCAGTCGTTGAAAGACACAATGAAAAGACCACGCAATCAACAATGCCATTTGAAAATCATCCTTAAAAGTATGGACAATAAGTTCTTAAATGACACAACCTTATTTCACACGATCAAGATCTCTCATAAAGATTACACTAACCACAACATTACTCCAAATAAAAGCTAGTATTTATAAAGAAATACGGGGATCACGCGAGATGGGATCATTTGAGGAAGCGGCCGGAGGTCGGGGGTCGCCGCGGATACGATACGTTTCTAGCTTCCACAGACCCCCCAGGCCCCCGGCTATGGTAGGTACTCATGTCTCACACACAAATAACGCCTTTTGGTTTTCCTTACATTGAACTTAGGATTTTATGCATCTGTTTTAGAGTATTTAGTCTGAATGTAAAATGCATGGCATTTAGTAGTTTTAGTTCTAGAAGTATTTTTGCTTACATACCCACATAAACTCACGCCTTTTTCAAAGAGGGTAAGCAGAAACTACAGAACGCCTGGTACAAGGCTTATATACTCTTTTCGCCTCGAGCTCGTTCATACATCTGGTCATACACGCACGCCGCCGCTGGTTGCGAGTACCACGCACTTGACCTATTTAAGAAGTATTTTTATTAGAATCAAATTGGCCGAACCCAGTGACTTAATGGCAGAAGACACCAGATATGGGAAATGATGGTGAAGCAAGAGTTACCGGAAACTATTTTGCTAAAAAAAGATAAAAATATATAAAGGGTGTAAAGAGACCTTAACGAAGCCGAAAGGCAGTTGTTCTCCCCGTCTTTGCGGTTTTTTTTTTTTTTGTTCTAGACCATATCTGGGAACCTTCTAGTTACGGAGATATTGGGGGTCAAAGTTCCACAAGTTTTTTTAATGTAAGATTTTTACTTTAACACCTCCACGACCCCCGTACTATTCAATCCATCCATTAGCACAATGCTTTTAGTGCTTTCCATCGAGTCCTACCGTAAAACGTGATTTTTTACCCCCAAAAAAAAGTAATTTCCCATGTATAATTTTTGCGTAAAGTTAATTAGTTTGATGTACAGAATGCTTGGTTGACAGCTATGTGAAGGGACTGTTTACACTCTGTATATCCAAAAATAAAGCAGACTAAAGTGCCAAGATTTAGATTTGGTTATTCATGATGAAAGAAAGAGTTATCTTTTTTTTTTTTTTTTTTTTTTCGGATGGGAAATCATCAAATGACCATACTCATTTTGCTAAACACAGAACGAACTATACCTACCTAAATTCAGTTTGATCGAACAGCAGCGAAGAGAATTTTATCCCATAACGGACAAAGCAAAATGTTTATACACCTAATTAATAATGGTTAACCAGTGACAACCTTCTTTGAACAAAACTGGACGCTAAAAGCAAGATTAGCATAGAGTAGAAAACCGGCTTTTATCACAACACAGGTGTGTATCGTTCCGGTCTGCTTGTAATTCTATCCGAAGCATTAACGTGTTAAGTTTATCGATGGCAATAATGCATCACAAGTAGTTGTTGCGACAATACTTCATCAGAATCTGCGATAGATCTTCAGAGCACTATGTAAGTAAAGAATCACATATTTATATGGAAGAAAATAAATGTAAATAAAGGTAATAAGAGAAAATCCGAATCCATAAGAAATTACGGGAACCTTTCTTAGGAATCTTTAGCTCTTTTTTATGTAAATATTTTTTGCGTTAAGTGTTAGTTGTCCATATCAATATTGAAAATGATCAATTTTTTTTTGATGCCTTTCGAATTTGTTTCGTTTGACGATTTCATTGTTTAGGAAGAAAAAATCGAGACAGCGGAAGTTGGTCAAATAAAAACTTTTATCTTATTTTGCTTATGGAGGTTTTTCCATTTTCATGAATCTACATTTCCGGGTGTAGAAAAACCTGAGTCCTCACATCTATTGGGTGACAGGGCGTTTTACTATACAGAATCTTCTAAGAGTATCTTGTAGTCCTTTGACATAATTGGTCAGCAGCCCGATTTGGAGCATGGTTGATTTAAGTGACTTAGGTACCTTTTGAAGGCTATGGGGGAGGCCTTTGCCCAGCAGTGGGACAATAACAAGGTAACTTTTGTTGTTTTCTAGAAAGAGGCTGAGTATAGCCTTAGATTTTACTGCTTGCAGTACAGTCACGAGTAATATGGATAAGCTTACCTAAAATCAAAAGCGATTTTCTCGTTGAATAAGAACTAAGAGATAAGACCTATTTCCAAAATACTATGCTCGTAACAACATAAAAATTGCAGTCAATACAGAAGAAGAAAATCGCTTTTAAATGTTGCTAAGTTTTTACATAACTATTTATGTTCGTGACTGTATCTGGGCAAACCTATATAACTTATCAATGCATTCCAACCTAGACTGTTTAGGTGAAACAGTAATTAAATTGCGGAATTTCACTTAGAAGAAGGCAAAAAAAACAACATTCCTTATATATATTTAAACAAGCATTTGTTTGATATGCTTATTAACATTAAACACATGCAGTGATTGCCTAACAGCAGCGCATTGGAAAAGTAAATCAACATTAAATGAAAATTAAATTCACACTTATTATATAAAACAAAGAAACAATACCTACTTACATTGAAATTGAAGTTAGTACTGTTAAACAGATATAATTTAATCTAGATCTTGTTGTTTCACTATCAGGGTCTAACCCTGATAGTGAAACACATTCCTCGTTTCAATCACTTTCATCTGACTATTCTGAAACATACATTGCTTTATTCTTGCGTACAAGGACTACAATGTGAACATTTTGTCTAAAAAAATGAAGCAATAGGCTTCTTTTGGGTTTAACTCGTTCCATCGTCGACCTCATCTCTGTCCTCAGGACTAGATTAAGGTCAAGAGTAGGCCCATTTAATATAAAAAAGCAATGGATTTTATGTCATTTCAATAGGTTCAGTCAAACTTTAACGGAGAAGTTGCGGATTAGCTGTGGACTTGGACAGTTTTTTTTGGGGCAATCCTGCTACAGTATTCCCAAACCACTGCAACTCCTGAAGGCCAGAATCAACAGTGGTGACCACCAGAAAAGCGCCGAGACAATGAAGGTCGACGAAGTCCCATGGAAACAATTTAAATGTCTTGGATCCCGCAACGAAATTAATCAGAAAATGATAGCGGAGGAGTAGGAAAACCATAATTTCCATTTACCGCCATATCAGCAGGAGACAGAACAAAACAAGGCACAAAGGGACGTTTAATACTGGGACTTGGACAGATATTTCAGTATAATCATCACAACTCAGTTGACCTAGTGGTTTGACTGTCGGACTGCCATGTCACAGGTCTCGAATTCGAATCCAAGACACGCACCTCTGATTTTTCGGCTTCATGTGCGTATTGTATAATTATCACTTTCTTCGGTGAAAGAAAACATCGTGAGGAAACTAAACCAGCATGCCTGAGAGATATTTCTCGATGGCCTGTAAAGTCAAGTCTGACAACAGGTTAGGCACTAACCAGACAAAAAGAAGATTTGTGGCATGTCTAGGTGTTGAGATTCACGTAGATTATTTATGATGTCTTGGCGGTTTTCAAGCCACCTAATTCTTGTATCCGAGAGATAAGCCTAGTCGACACACTTTAGTACAAAGGCTGCGTACTCACTGATTGTTTGTTAAGACCTCGTCTAATATTTGAAGGCAATGTACTATTGAACACACTTCAGCCTAAGCTCTGTTTTATTGTTATTTTGACTTGTACACATTAACAGGGACACAATATAGCAAGGACAGCTTATGTATCTTATCCTTACCCTGTTAGAAGCTTTTATGGTGTAAATTTATAAGGTGATACTGTATTGGCATTTCAAAAAAGTTTCAGGAAGTTTAAGAAAAAAATTATTTATTTAATAGTAACTAGCGACCCGTCCTTGCTTCGCACAGCGCCACCCATCGCTTCGCACGGGGTCCAAAACTATATTAATTGTAGCCTATATTTTAAGTTATGTATCTAGCAGTAGAGCAGTGAAAACTGCGTTCAAATCCATGCAGTAGTTTTTGCGTGATGCGCGTAAAAACACCCGCACTTGGCCCGCGTGATGGATTATAGCCCATTCCCTCTTATAGAGTGGAGGCCTTGTGTCCCAGCAGTGGGAATATTATAGGCTGATTATGCTATGCTATGCGTACAAACATACAGACAGAAAACCAGAAAAAAATCTAAAAACTGTTGTTTTGGCTTTTGTTGCTCTAGTAAAGATCCCCACATATTTTTTTTATAAGGATATAGTTACAGTCTTTATACACATTGTGTTTGTTTCGTACCATAAACTAGAAAAAGAAAAACTGTCTACGGGAAACTTCAGAGAAAATCATAGTGGTTAATGGTTATCGTTGTAAGTACCTAACTAACCATTTCAACGTGAAAATTTATAAGTAATGTTATACGCAGACAAATGCGTATTTACTTCAAGAGAATCTCGAGTGAGTTTAAAGCTTTAAGATAATGAACATCGCACGTTATCTTGTATTTAGTAACGGCACGCAAATGAGGCGCACCCTGTATCACGTTGTTATTTAAGCACGCTTGCTTTTCATCATTTTAAACTCGTTAGATAAATATTCTAAGTTTGAAATCTAACCTAGAAATATTGAGAAAAAATTAATAGTCCTTAGTCTTTATCGTGCCTTTTTTTTGAGGACTCAATATTTTGATTTGTCAGCTTTTGAATAATAAATAATTGTTTTAAGTTTTCACGGTTTACAACTAAACATATACTGTCATTTACGGGATATCTTCCGTGATTGTTCATTATTTTGAGCTCCCGATATTTCGACGCTGTTGCAAGCGCCATGATCGCGGGTTGACATCGCGATCATGGCTTGCCTTGCCTTGCCTTCGCGAAAATAATGAACAATCACGGAAGATATCCCGTAAGTGACAGTATAAGTTTAATAAATAATTATTACAAACTGTCATATTGAGGTAAAAATAATCTGACGATATTAAGACAATAAGTAAGATTTTCACGGAATTGATAGTAGAGTACATACTAAATAACCTCCAAGTTCTAGTGCTTTCTACTTTAATTTTGAAATTAATAATATTTTCCTATAGTTAATATTGACATGCGATCTGAGGAGGGCCGCGAGCGAACTTTCCTCTGGATGCAATTATTATGCAAAACGATTAACATCTTAACAAGTGGAAGTGTTCGAACCGACACCTCTACCGATCGATACCGGTACCGACCAATACTGCACAGAATACCGATATAATACTACCCTGAAATATTCTCGACACATTTCCTATGGACCAAAATCTCATAAACCTGATTTTTAGGGTTCCGCACCTCAGTTGGCAAAAACGGAGCTCTTAGAGGATCTTTGTTGTCTGTCTGTCAAGTCCCTTTTTTTCAGGATCGCGTGGAGGTATCAAGCTCTACTCAAATACTCAATTTTTGACATTCAAAAGTGCCTGTGATGGTGTAACTGAAAAAAATGCTTTGAGTTCTGGTCTGTTACCTCTTGGAGCAGTTAAAAAATCAAACTTGTAAGTCAACGCGATCAAAAGATGACCATTTATGTCGCTTATTTTGCGATTTCACAAAGGAATCAAAACCTATAGGGTACTGCCCGTTGATCTAGAATCATGAGGTAAGAAGCAAAGTCTTACAGCACATGTAACGGAAAAAATCTGAAAACCGTAAATATGTAGTTTAATAACAAAATACCTAACTACAAACCTTCGGTGTGAGAGTCCAACTCGTACTCGGCCGGTTTTTTTCTGTGGAGGTACCGTACCATAGGTAAGAACAATTGGTTATCATGAAAAGTCGGTCGTGGTGGCTTTAGCAGATATCTGGTAACAAAGGTGGTCCCTCTACTACTAATGGCATTTCTGAAACAAAAAAACGTTTTAATTATTTGACAGCTCCTTGTCGGTCACCACGAATTACTTTAGGATGCTGATAAGCAATAGTGTGTCAACCCACAAAAAGTAAAATTTAGAAATATTGATGTATTCAATTTATTTAGGATTCTTGTGACATCTTTAGGTGCTTTTTTTCTCAAAATTAAGTTTAATTTTTAGGTAATCATCAATATTTCCAAATTTTACTTTTTGTGGGTTGACACGCTATTGCTTATCAGCATCCTTTTAGGGTTCTTTACTCAGTCGTAGGAAAGATATTCAATAGCTCTGGGTTAAAAAATCCAAAAACCATCTAACATTACAAAATAATTCTGAGAAGTTGAAAATTTCAGACGATAATTATCCTTTTGTTATAGGAACTTAGATACCGATATGTTGACTGTGAAAAGAAGCTGTGTTAATTAATGGAACATTTTCTTGGAATGGGTTCTCAATTCTTTATTCCTGTAAAAGCTTTAAAGCTTCTTGTTACTCTATGTTCTCTTCATGAGGCAATTAACAGGCTGAAACATTGAGGAAAAAATAATTAGAGCGCTACAGTATTTAGAAATAATAGTGTAGTGTGTGTGAGTGTGTATCTATGTGATGTGTGTGTTTGTGGTGTGTGTTGTGTGTGTGTAGTTTTATTAGTCTTTAACTTGTTTTCCTGAAAGTATTCGGAAAATTTTTAACACTAATAACTGATTGACTGCCTCGTTGGTCTAGTGGTTGCAATTACGTCTGCTGAGCATGAGATCTTGGGTTCGATTCCCGAGTCGGGCAAATTGTTATTGGGTTTTTCTATCAGGAATTTAACAGTAGCAGCCACGGAGTCTGGATTTGTGTCCGGTTGATGGGAATAGGCTCGCCCCTAATACTCAAACATAACTGACGAAATTTAGGTATACTATTAGGTACCTACGCCTCTGCCTAATTCTTCGAGGATTACCATTTATCTTATTTTTAAATCAGCCAACACTTTTCTACTACTGGGTAAAGGCACACAAAAATAAAAATATTTGTGTGTGTGTGAGAGAGTAAAATCTGTGTGTGTGTGTTCCTGAGCCACTTCAAATGTTTCCGACTTATATTGAAGAAAAAAAACCAAACTTACAAAATGCACCTCCACATGAGTCGTACCTCTTCCCACTAGCCAGTCCCTACTAAAATATAAGCTAGCTCCGAAAACCTGAGAGAATTATACATCGGACAAAGCCTTGCAAGACGAACTTTATGGCAAAATATCAGTAACACAAGGAGTATCGATTGATGTAGCTGATGCGAGCGCTCACAGTGATCTATTTCATAAAGTACGTGCATGTGTACAAAGGTTCTCCTGACCATGTGTGAGTGTGCTCGTTAATCATAATTTCGCATGTTTGTTCGTGTGTATGTTGGTTCATATTATTATGTTTTGGGGATAAGAAATTAGTTAGTGGACATTAAACTTGGTTATAGTCCGGTGGACCAGTCTTGGTACTGGCGTTTACAAACTATCATATCAACAACTTGAGAGCGATTTTCCGTCTACCTTACCTACATTACAGCCTCTTGGAAAGCCTGAAAATATGTTAATTGTTGAAATGATTACTGCTGTTACTCACAGGGCTGGCCTGAATGGGAAAATTCACCAAAGCTATCAAAATTAACGAAGTCCGAGGTAAATAATAATAATTCAAGACTACTCTCTAGGATTTAAAAAACTCGCAATTGATAAAGCAAATTGGTCGTAATTGGTAAAGCATATTAATAAACCAGGGAAAGAGCCTCGAATAATTGATGATTGGATTATTACATATTATTAGTGTAACTTTACTCGGCAGAATTCTGTTTGGCCCTTCACTGTGCCAGCTCCTCACAAAGTATCAACCACGCCGGTCGTTGTACACGAAACTTGGTAAGAAGCATTAAGGGCTCGCACATCGTAGGGACTGACCCGTCATGAAATTTAAATCTAGATCAATAACCGCGCTTATATCATTGTCTTCATTAGAGATAATTGGGTTCGCTCCCCATCGGCCGCAACTTTGTTTGTTCGTCGATAACTTGAGACGAATTTCTTGAACATTAACCTACCTACGTCATATAGGTTAGGCAGTCGTTAGCCGAAATGGACGTTACCATCTGTTTATAATTTGGTAAAGGAAGGTCCGCGCGGATCAAAGTGATTGGACGGAGTAGATCTATCGTGTTTGGCACCTGTCACTACTATAGTTAGAGTTACTGAAAAATACTGAAAATATTATTATAATATTTTTTTCATTAATTCGATGCTTTGTTTATTAACAGTGGATGCATTTGTAAAATTATGATAATTTTCATAAATATTTCTATTCACTGAATATTCACTGTACAAGTGTATAATTTTCACAATTTTTACGATTTGCACCAAATATAGGTTGTAAAGAAACCTATATTAGAGCCTATTACCATAAAGCTTGGTAATTGTATTTCGTCTAAGTTGCTTCGAGACTGGTGTGTGGGTAACGCCGTCATTTGCGTCTCATATGTTTGTACACGGCGCGCAAACACGATTACCTGAAATTAGGTTAGTACGTTTTATGTTATTTACACTATCATGAGCGTCCCTTGGTTTTCGTTCATTTTAAATTATTATTACAGCTTTTAATATGGTTGTTGCG
The DNA here is from genome assembly GCA_963082995.1 of Noctua comes. Classification (NCBI taxonomy): domain Eukaryota; kingdom Metazoa; phylum Arthropoda; class Insecta; order Lepidoptera; family Noctuidae; genus Noctua; species Noctua comes. The sequence continues at coordinate 10,587,383 of OY720277.1, read as the reverse complement.
AGTTAGGTAGGTACCTAATTGACTTTATAAATAACGTGGGGTTTACTTTATTTGTAACAATATTTATATTCAACGCTATTCATTCTCACTTTTTAATTGCATCTGGTTTTTCTATGAATCCTTAATCAAGACTGGTAGTATCTATACAAATATTTGTTTTGACTGCTATGTACATTTACTATACTACTATCATGTGTACACCTAACTAAAAATCCTATTAAAACATTGTTCTCACTAATTAACACGATAACATTGTTGATTCTTTTTATTGCAGATATAAAATCAATTTCCACGCGGTACATTTCCGTTTTGCTTCGCACGTGTTGGTGTGAAAAAGCTCATTGGATCACCTTTAAATATTGCGATTCTTTTCCATTACTCCTTGTTTTTTAAACAACCGAGCACCCCTTAAGATACACACTGTATAAACGCCAATGTTTGAACACTCTCGCATCGATTTCGACTCGATCGCTTTCTAATCCCCATTTTCTCGATGCCATTACGATTTTTCGAGCGCTCACCTCACTCCATATTTCCGTGCATATCTCGACGATTCGCAGATCCATTATTTTTTATGGCTGGAGTACACGATGCTTAGTAGGAGTATCGCCCCTGCCTACCGAGTGTTAACGTCTCGGTACACTTTGGTTAGGGGGTGACAATGAACTTACGCTGAAAAATGCTAATATTTACTCCGAGTTGCGAGTTCGTAATAAACAATCTGAACTTGTGCATAAGTTATATGACCACAAAATTGCAGCTTGCAATAAATAGGTAGGTAAGTAGGTGTAATTATAGAATGTGACAAAGCGGTATAAGAGTAAAATATACAAATCGTCTAAGAAGTTGGTAGACCACTTTTAATATATGATACTTTTACACCATGTTAAAATATTTCCCAACACTTTCAACTTACGAAGATATGGACTGCTCTTTTCTGAGTCAATAAACATGAAGTCTAGCAAACCCATTAGTAAAATATGTCCTGGAAAGTTCTGCTTACTTTCTAATATATTGACGCCTGGTTCCACAATTTGCTAGCGATTTGCATCAACTTTGAGTGAATGAGATGGACAGGACCTGTTTAGGAATTATTTTGAAAAAATGTTCAGTCATAGGTATAGTAAGTGGAGTGTAAAACCGCCTAATCAGTTACTTTTCTCAGCGTCTAGTCACCCCAGCGTAAGTAAGTCCCGACTCAGCCATTCCACTCCATACATTTTATCGACAAACGTCAGTGACGCTGCGTGACACTTATGTAAATATTTAAATACGATCCAGTACAAGCTATGAATATTTTAAACTCTAAGTAAACCACTCGGCTTTGTACTTCCACAAAGATATTCACACGCCAATGAAAGAAAATCTATTACTATTTCGTATGCAATAAGGTTGAGAATTGGGCATGAGATCGGTAAACGACGTTTTGCTTTTATTTTATATCTATGCATAAAGCGATTTGATAAGTGCTGGCAAATTGGGGATCGATATTAAAGTGACGAGTTATGCTGATTGGATTTTTTCAAGTGGTTCCGAGGGGACGGTGAATAATTGAGTGCGATTTAGTTTTAGCGAACAAAAAATGGTTTTCGAATTAAATTCCGGATGAATAATTACTTAAATTTCTGATTTTATTCAAATCATCATTTAATACGCAACGTCTTACTTTTAATTTTGTTTTGTGGTGTCGTGATTCTTTCTAATTAAAGTTCCCCAAAACGCCTAACAGTTTGGTCGTCAGTGTAGGTAAAGTTCATTGCTATAACAAAACGACTAGGAGTTTAATTTTTCACTTACCTGTCTGTCGGTGAGAGCGGAGATAAAGCTCTATATTATTTTATCCAAAAACAAAAAACAACGCGATTTTCCCAATGAGCATTAAAATTAAAAAGCCAAGAGCATTTCTAACGCGCGGCATCAGCAAGGAGCGATTCGTGCTGGTATCAATTGATCACGCAGATCGTCCTCGATACTACTCGATACCCGCTACTCGATACCATTCACACAATCTCGGAGGGATCTATTCGAGTACCACTCGTCTAGCTTTCCGGTTCTCATTCTTTTGTTGGCAGCACTCGGTCGGTGTGGCCACTCGATACCCGAGGATGTCTTTGTTATAATGTCGCTTTGATAAAAGGGGCGGAGAGTTAGTTGTGTTTCTAATAAAATTAACTTTTGTTAAGTTTTGACGTTACATGGATAATGGAAGCAAAGTACACTGAAAAAAAGCCTGTTTGCAGAAAAAAATAATGAAATTTGATTGAACTCATAATTTCCGGAATCAAAATTCAAAGAAATGATCTTATGTTTGTAATTAGTCCTTATTATGTAGGATAGAGCAGCGTAAAATTATTTTAGTGTACTTGCATCCCACTATGGGCCTACTCCAAATCAAGAGGAACACAATAAACCTTTTTTGTCGGCAGCAGAGTCATAACCTCATCATCATATTGGTCTCGATCGACAGAAAGCCTCATAATTATCAAGTTTGGGGGTTTCACCAAAATAGAAATAACAAAAAAAACTGTTTCAGAAGCATCTAAGTAGCTTAAATAACCTATAAGCCTTAAGGTCTATGTAACAGTACTCGCAGCAAGTGAAATGTAAAAGAATTCTTTAAAAGCCACTACCCCCAGGTGGCGACTGGGTGAATACAAAGTGTGCAAGGCGGCGATCCGCCTTCGCTCCTGTTACATATCGGTATGACGATTATGATATTTGGGTCAGTAGAGAACGAGATAGTCGAGATATGGTCAGTTGGCCGAGTTGGATATTGGATTAGAATTTGATTGATGCCTATTATTTATTATGCAGGAGTTTTTTTACACCAGTAATTTTAAAAGTAACCACAAAACTTAGGAAGCTTTGCTAAAGAACGTGAAATAAAAAGTTTCTTCCAATCAAAAAGCAGTTCTCGTTTTCCTTTGGGCAAGTACGAATACCAAGGAAGAAACCAATATAAATAAAGACCAATTTCCTTTATTGCAATCCCACAATGTTTATAACAAAAGCAACCTAACTCCGTAATAGCAATCCATCGCTTTCGGTACACGGGATAGGCGAGTTTGGGCGGGCGAATGGCATTGATCATAATATCGACGGAGGCTTACAGGAGTGATAAATGGACGACCGCAGCGTCACTGGCGGGATGACGGCGCCGCCATATTTAAATCGCTCCTGTCACATCCGCATATCGCATAGGTGGTGGTGGTTAATATGCTGGGGAACTGCAGGATGGCGATTTTAGACTATTTGAAGTTATGATTAGGATGTGTTTTTGAAATTAGGTACCTAACTGTTAAAGGTAAGGAATCTTGGAAAGTAAGTGGTAAATTTTAAGTGAAAAGGGTATTTCTTTCTTTGAAGATTTCAGAGGTTTAGAACTGTTGCAAAAACAATCAGCAAAGAACTGAAAAGATAGTTGTTTGAAAGCTGTACCGAAGCTTAGAAACAGCACATAAGTTATTTCAATATAGGTAAAAACACATGATTGATTTGTTATATTGGAATTATTGCCATTCCATTTACACTTGATGCACTTAAATCCGAAACCAACGAGTGTATCCACAACGCAAAATCAACGAACCAAATAGGAAATTAAAATCATCAATCAAACTAAAAAATACAAAAGCCCCGTTTCCCATTGTCGCCGATATGTTTGCGCAAAAACGACTTTGTCGCATCACAGTCAAAGTAATAAAAAATCTATACAGAGACATGGAACTCGCTGGAAAAGCTACGAATACGACAATGTTTGAGGCTTATATTTCAATTAAGCTACCTTTGAAAGCACACTTAGCTTACTTGAAGAGAAAATACAACATTGTACCTATAGTAAATCTGTCAGTATAAAAAATAGGACATTCTATACAACGTGTAACATAATAAACGCAAGACCTCTTGTGTGGTGTTTCAGACCATGAAACTAAACAACTTTTGTTCTATGACTTTTGGAAATTCATAACTTTTTTTTTAGTTTTACCATACATGTGGATCAGCCTGATTGCGTCCGTTCCTATAGAAAGTATTTTTTTTTTTTGCGAATTTCGTAGAACAAAAGATGTTTAGTTTCATGGCGCGAGAGACCACACTTTCATTCATAAAAAGAAACTTCATTCATTGTTTACTTCCTCTGTTCCAAATTCAATTCTAATATTTCCAATCTAAATAAGAATTAAACCATGAACGATAGGTCCCATTGAAAATCGGTCCATTTGTTTATTCGTTACGGTTCAGATGAAACTTACGAAAGTTATCGATTTTGCGCATAGTAATTTCATGGAATATTAATAGTTTTTTTGTTTAAATGGCTTTATGGTGGGGTTTTGGGCTGTCATTTGGATCTTCAATGGTTTTTAGTAATTCCCATAGATTTCAACATCAAGTTATTGATTAAACTTTGTCGTCTTCTAATCTGGCGTAACTGATGTAGAACAGTTATTTTTATGAATCGACACAGCTTTGATATTGGATGAGGTACCTTACCTTATCGAATTAGGTACCCATTAACAATAAGTTGGGTAACTGTTATTTTTAACCAAAGGAGAATTAAATTAATGGAAATAATTTAATTTCAATGGGTTAGGTAGTTAAGAAAAGTCGCTTTAGATAAATAGAAAAACTACTACTTATTACTAGCTTTTGCGCGCGGCTTCGCCCTAATCATCTAGAGCGGTGTGAAATATACTTTACGACCTGTTCTCATACCTACCAAATATACATAAAAAAAAAAAAAAACGGTCGAGCCATTTCGGATGAGTGCGACCACAAACACCGTGACACGAGATTTTATACATATACGGTATAGATTACATGGGGTGTCACAATAGGCGTTCTTTTCGCTAAAAAGAAGTAATTATATGTAGGTACTTATAGTAATTTGTGAATCAATTTGAATCCAACTTAAACTGTCAGCTTTCGGGCAACACATTCCAGTATCCCTAACTCCTTGTAAAAAGAGCTCGAGGCTTTGTGATAGGACACGTAATACGCTCACAATTGGTTATTGCGCTGCAATGACTTTGCGGTTTGCCCAGCAATGATGACAGCTCCAAGGAAAGGTTCGCCAATTTTTTACACACGATTTTTGGACTATGCGGAATTGCTGATATTTTTAAACGACTGTCAATAGTTTTGGTCGATTGTGTCAGCAATAATAACAAGTTTTTGTTGCTGTCCAGTGATGTCATTCGTAACAATCACGTTGGTATTGATATATTTCTTTTGGTTCTGAAGAGGGCATTGTCATGGTTCGACTTTATGGAGAAGAAAAAACTAAATGCCTACAGTTATTTGACTAACGAGGTATTTTTATAGCGGTCGGTAGTCGATCGAGTTCTTATCACAATTACCATTTAAATTTGACCCGCGTTATTCAAATAAAAAGCCTTGTTTTCCTTTCAGCTAAGTTTCGTGATTACTTCGTTAATTACTCGTATCTGACCAAAATAAACATTTTAAAATATGACTTAGATAAGTGGTTTAGTTTTGATTTAAAGTGAAAGCTTGAAATTTGATTAATAGTAAACAGAAACGCGAGATTTCAGTCGCGATGTCGAGTCATCGCGCAACAGAATTCTTGAAGACATTAAAATGGTTGCGAACGCTAGAGGAGTACCGCGGGAAGTTGGCTCAGAGAATAAATTGGCTACTGAAACTTTCTTCGTTTATTTCAAAAATCATTTTGTATTGGAATTTTCATAAAAATATAGTCACTCATCAATATTTTTAATATATCTTGAATGTTTATATTAGTAAGTTAAAAACGGCGACGAATAATTTTTTACGTTTTTTGCCAAGTAAAATCTTAGTATTTAGCGGAATTTTCGTTTTGTTTTTTTGCAATGAAAGAAATTATCAAAAAATAATACCTACTTACCCGTAAAATGTAGCCAAAATAAATAATTTCGTGAAACAGTACACCCCAGTCGTGCGCTACCATAGGCCGAGTTCTTTCAGGGAGCAAGGGTTCGCAATCCTCAATGATTCAACACTTTCCATTGAAAACTTTATTCGAAGATTACTCCGTTGTATAAATGTAATAAGCTTTGCAGTGACGAGATTAGACCCCGAATTTCACTCAGACATTAATGACATTTTCTGTGGCAACGCGGGGGAGGCCTTGTTTATGTTAAGACAATCGTTCTGAAAGTCATTTTGTTGGGGAAAAATACACGCACAAATATCGTATGTATAGTATTGTACGTGTTTATTTTTGGTTGAATTTGTCAAGTGTTGTGCTATTCTTCTAGCTACATTTATTCTTTGTTGTTATGTTTCTTGTTTTAGACAATATTACATGAAGCGCTGTGTTCATGAAACATGATTCTGAAGAATTTTTAGATAAGTCGTACGAAAAGCCAAAACATTTCTTCAAAAAAAAAATTAAAATTATTTTGAATATCCTTTAACAACATCATCATCTTCCTTGTCGGTTAAAAGATGAACAATTAATTGGACATTATTACCAAAACAGATGTAATTTTTAAGGAATTGTTCTGCTCTTATCATAATTATGTAGATTACGCATTACAGGAACCAGGCGGTAGAATGTTTCCAGACGACCGATTTTCTTATTATTTAGGTGCAAATTTTAGTGTCATTAAAGAGATTGTAACAGTGCAACAAAAACACAAAAAATGGAGATATGTACGATATATCGAAACTCATTCGCTCGGTATATCGGGCGTGCATGAAATTTACATGGAATTTTGTGCTTGTAATAAAGAATGATGAATTGGATACGCATTGGTAATTATGGCCAACGGTGAGCGGGCGAGCCAATATTAAATTGCAAAATTCAATAATTTTATTATATGACTGTAGTTTTTAATGGTTTCAGTATAATGTGTATTAAATTATACAGACTAAAATATAGATATAGTTGGTTGACAATTTTGGGGAGTAAAATCGAACAGCTGTTTCTTTCAGCGTTGATTTTGTTTCATGTTTGACTATGTTATTTTCTATAGTTTATGAATACAGAAAAAACGTTTATCGCTTACTTAGATTCTTCTATTATTTATATTGTACCGATAGTTTGTACCTACATTCCTTATAATTTTAAGAAAAAAAAAATTGTTAGTACTCGATGTAATTCTATAGTTACTTGCAAAATAAAGCAAAATAGTATTTTCGCAACATATGAAGTAGCAACATGTATATACATATGTATGTTGCAGAAAAATAATAGTTTTTTGTGTAAGTAATTGGATTTCATTGGCGCGCTGATTTACCGAGCCGTTGTGACGCATGGATGTTTGTCACGAGACCATTTCGCCGCCGCGATTATTTGCCCTACATCAAAAATGTTTTTTTCCCGTATTTTTCATTTCCTTAGCAGGTTAGTTTTCATGTATAATTTTTCGTAATATTTTTTTTCTTTTGATTTATTATTATTGTATTCATTTATAGTGTTTACCAAGAATTAGATTGATCTCAATATTAGTTTGTTTGCTAATATGTATTTAGTAGAAATTTGGCAAGGATATAGATTATATACTGGGAAAGGAAATAGGATTTTTTTTCACACATATACCTACACCAAACGAACCAAGTCACGAGAAATAGCTAGTATTAGTATTAAGAATTACATTTTCACATGACACCCACTTTGACGGATGCCTAGCTCACTTTTCTCGATTCTAATTTTGAAATAGTGTTTAGTCGTTTTTTTTTCTTTCTTTTTTAAAACGTGCCAGACATTCTTCAAACATGACCATAAAGGTTACATCTCTACAATACAAAAGGGAGTATGTAAGCCTTTCACGGCAAGTTTAATTTGCAATCATTTATTCGTTTTATTTCTTGTTTGTTGCCGTCTTCCTAATTCCCATCGAGCGTCTGGTATCAAAAACTACTTAGCTCCTTTATATATGAAAGCGATTTTTCATCTTTTTTCGTGTTATTTGCTCGGCACAGTCAGTTGTTTGAGATAACAATGCGTTAAGGAGAATGTTGTTTTGAAAGTTGAACTGTTTCGTTATTTATTGCTAACTTAATAAAGTTTTAAACTAAAAAAATATATAAGAGAAATGCTTTCTTCTGCTTATTAGATTTAATCTAAATATTAAATATCTAAGTAAGCTGCAATAGGAGCCATATGAAAATGAATAAAAATGCTTTTTGTCGTTAAAACAAAACATTTACTCCAGAAAATGTTGTTTCTCTCAAAAGAAAAATCGAGAAAACTGTGTCATTTATTGTCAAAAACTACAAAAAGTATGAATAATCTTGAGGTGTTAAGGAGTTTCCTTCTTTCAGAACTTGGTTATTTTCGTTGATTAATTTATAGACACAGCTTCCTCTTAATCGACTTCACATTCGTAAACGATAACATAAGCGAATTTATTCGGCGAACGCGAATTAAAGTAATATGGCGGCACGCTCCGGGCAAATGATCATCATTAAAATGTGTATTACAATCATTAAGTATAAATAATCATTCAACCAAATTCATATCATTTAATTTGCCACCTATTTTAATGTTCTTTGCAAAATATGCTTTGATTTATGAGCTTTAAAATAAAAATCCGTAATTATGTTTATTAATGACATCAAAAGTCAGTATTTTTCATCATCATGGTCATGGACAACGATTCTACAGTTGAAAAAAAAAAAAAAAAAATGAAAAAAAAAAAAAGTGAAAATATTAAATAAAAAAATAAATAATTATAATATTAAATGTGAAAATATATTGTATCTACGATAGACAGTCCACAGGAACCTCTGGACCTCAGGATCTCTTTTAGGCTCTTCTAGGCATCTTTCAGGTCACATGGGTGTGCTCTCTTCCTCCAAACTTTTAATAAAACCGAAATTAAAAAACATAATAATACCAATCCAAGTAAATGATAATTAGACATGTTGTTACATTCTACGCTCACATAATAACAGCCGTTACGACGAAACCACACGAGTTCCCATAATAAACAATTAGAACATTTAATTGCCTAGCACATCGCAGCATAGGTTCCAATCCATCAGGGTGAGCCGTCGGCAAGGAAACCTCGTTAGAAAGGGTATCCCGATGCATGTTTTAAAATAATCAGCTTTCGTGTTAATTCTTAATTTACTGCTTCGATGGTGGCAGCACGATAATTCGATTGAGCGCCGATGCTCTGCTCGGGGCAAAAAGTCGCTGGACGATATACTGGTACACTCACCTTACTGTATTAGCTGAGCAACTAGTTTATGCTGTTTAATGTCGTATTTATTTGCGTTTTCTCGCTGAAAACGTGGCACGTGTTTTTTAATAATTTTCTGAGAAGGTAAATAAGAACAATGCAAGCAAATCATGGAATTTTGAATGTTGTCTGAAAAATACACCTACCTGACAGAGAAAAATTAAGGCCGAACATTATGGGTAACAGTGTAATTAAAATTGCTGCGTATGAAAATATTTATTTATTTAGAATAGCTACGTCAACTGCATTACACATATATTAGGGAAAAAGTTAATAGGTATTAGTCGTTTTAGTAGTTCTTATGTGTATGGTGTATAGCAGTAGCGAAGGGTCAATTTTTGTAAGAGGTTAGCCGGAGTACATATCTTTAATGTGATTATATTATTTGTCTATAGAATACTGACTGTGCAATTTTTCAAAGGGAAGCCGGTAGGAATCGAGTTGTATGGAACCTTCGCCATAATAAGCAGAGTGAAATCTCACAAAGAACTAGAAGAATTCTACGAACAATAAACTTGATGCTTATCCTTAACAAGGCGCTGATTCAAATAATTACGCGATTTATGTCCGTAACATGATAACTTTTTGAGTTCTTAGCATACGATTATATAAAAACCTGGAATTTAAATTATTTAAATTTATCAATGAATAAAAACACTGTATTGTGAAGCTTTCAACTACTTTTAAGTAAGACAATGTTAGGTGAATAATAAAATGCAACTGAGCGTAACTAATCTAATAATAGTACAAATACATAAGTAGGTAGGTACCTAAGTGTATGAATACATGATCGTGATTAACCTCACTGTTGAATGCTAATGTTAGCACACTTTATAATTAACTCAATTAAATCTAATTGCTAAAAAAGTTTGAACATGGGTTTAGGATTAGCATGATATTTTTCTACTATCGCCTCGTCGATCATGTTGTATTAGTTTCCCATCGGGGGAAATATTTTACTTAATTAAAAATTATGTTCCTAATAATGGGCGTAAAATATCCTTAACGTAGTCGAAAGGCACTTGTATTCTCCGTCATTGTGATCAATTTTATGTTCTAGACCATAACTCGGGAACCTTCTAGTTACGGAGATTATAACTAGACTTTAAATACCTCCTCGACTCCCGTACTATTCAATACATCCACCAGCACAATGTTTTGAGTGCGTTACATTGAGTCCTACCGTAAAACGTGATTTTTCACCCCAAAAAAACGTTTCCCAGCATAATTTATGTGTCGAGTTACTTAGTTTGATGTACAGAATGCTTGGTTGACGGCTTCGTGAAGGGTCTGTTTACACCTTGTATACTTGGTTCCAATATATCTGCCATTGTTGTAAACCTGACTACTATGTGATATGGACAAAGGTCAGCATGAGAATGAAAAAAATAAAATAGAAACTTCTTTTCAGTTGTTAGTAAATGTTAATGTTTATTCCAATCGCGCTTCGTATAGCACTACAAAAGACATTCTGTAAATAACTGCCATTTCTAGAACAAGTCAACTTATTAGTTAGATATACAGCAATCACTGAAACGTCCTTATTTTCTAATAAGCATGAAATTATATTGTTCATGGTTTGGGTTAGAAAGTTTTCGCCCGAGGTCATCTTTTATGCACTAAAAGATATGAACGCATTTTTATATTTATGCAGTGGATTTCAATCTCAAAAAATAGGTTTATCAAAGAAAAATCAAATCCTAATCCATATAATATTTATAATCGACAACCATCAGAAAACGCTGCCACTAAAAATGAAAATAAATGATCGCAATAAAACTAAACGAAATTGATAAACCAAAAATCTGTGTATGATAGCGTAGACAATATCGAAAGGGTTTAATGAGAACGAAGCGAAACTAATAGTTCACCTTCCTGTGATACTGATCTTTAATATAGTATGAGTGGATGAAACATTAAAACCAGAGCCGCACGGAAGCGCCGCGCCCGCAAAGGGTTAAGACTACAAAACTTCGAATCAATTTCTATTTTTATTTATTAAAACTGTATTTACTTCCATACTACTCGATATGTGTAGTGTATTATCGGATATTGCTTTATGTAAAGTCTGTACTGAGCTGATGTTATCGCTTTCTTGTGTTTTGTTGGGCTTACCTTCCCGCTCTGCCGTACTTACATGAATATCTTTGTTGGAGATAATTGTAGCAGCGTTGTTGCTATTTTCAGTAGCATTGATTTTTGCTGTAGAAGATAAGAATTTTGTCATTGTTGTGAAAAATTAGTAGACAGTTCTTAAATAGATAGATAGTTCTTAGACATGGATCCTATTCAATAAGGCCGTCAGGCGACAATCCGACAATTCCTTTCCAAGTTTTCTACTTGAACATGTTTTCACTCGAGTCACTTTGAACATGTGTATATAAGGTTTCACATTAAGCTTTGCTTTAAGCTCCCCATTGTATATAAGCGAATAATATCAGCTAAGCTATAATAAAGAATAAGAATACAAATAAATATTGAAATTTTTTGACAAATATTAGACTTGTCACTTATATTAAAGAGGGTCCAAATCTAGTAGGATTACAAAACTACGTTGTCTGTATAAAAATAAAGCACAAGATAGATAGATACAATACACCCAGACCCACGTATAAACTTACAACCGGAAGCCTTTGTTCAATCTCAAAGATCGTATCCCATTTTGTGTGATACAAGTTTAATCTTAACTCCCTCCTAGTTAAAATGTGCAAAGCCACGCGGCAAAACAATAACATATCCCTTGGGCTTCGGACCGGAACATGTAGCCCTAATCCCTTATAAGTGAAACTTGGTATTTGTTACGTCAAATCTTAGTTAATAATTCTAGAAACATCTTTAAACAGGATGCGGTCCGGAGATGTATCCGAAAGGTTTGTGCGGTGTTTACTGGTCGACTGCTAACGGTTCCTCTGATATTTTGGTTGAGTTTATATTAAGATTTATGTAAGGAGGTTTAATACGTAGTATTAGTAGTAGGTATTGGTTCTTGGCAAACACATTCAATATTACGAGCTATTTAAATCTCTTTTGGTTCCTGGAAATATTTTTTATGTTAATCACCATCTGCCTAGCCTTTTCCCAACTATGTTGGGGTCGACTTTCAGTATAACCGGATGCAGCTGAATACCAGTATTTTACAAGGAGCGACTGACTATCTGACCTCCACAACCCAGTTAGTACTGGGTAATACGATACCCTTGGTAAGACTGGTATATTTTGTTATGTTAATGTCATTGTTTTATGAGTAACGCTTACTTACCACACATATTTGATGTCTAAATATATCGTAATTATATGCTACGTTTATATTAAATAAACTACCTGTAAAATTATATTACACGTTTTCAGATAAGTCTATTTTTGTAGCCTTTGCATTATTTTTCTTAACTCCCAGAAGCAGTTATGCTTCACAACCTATTTGAATTTAATTGCAACTATCATACGTGAACAGTTTTGTCGGTAGTACAACTTTTTTTACACAAAAGTTAAATTGGACTCCAGCAGATGTTAATGGAAATGAACAGCCAGACTCCGTTACTATAAAAATTGCAATTTAAACTTTTCGGAACGCTTTTTATTTTCACGATAACGTTCACTACGTAGAACCGTAGTTCTGTGATATGTAGTAGCCTATAATTATAGAGGATTTGAGAAATATACAGGTGTCCTTTACAACATTATATTTCTAACAATTTGAACACGATCTACACGATTAAGCAATGAGCGTGTTGTGACATCGACAGCGGAAAAAAGAAATGACAGACATTTTTTGGAGTCCGTCACTAGTCACCGCGACGAGACTTGCGAAGTGACGGTACTTGCACGAAATAAGTGACAGACGCACGTATCGCTGGATGAAAGTTGCCTGAGGTCGGGACAAGGCGTATAAGGTTAACAACACACGGGGACAATCCTTTTAGTGTGCCTATGTTGGCAGCAGTAGTCACTTTTAATCTGATAGGCCATTAGCGTGTTTGCTAACCTGTATTCTAGAAAGGATCTGTCTAATGAGATGTGATGACTGTTCCCGAGAATAGTAAACTAATAATTTAACTGAACCAGTTTGATATCCAGTTCAGCTTTCCGGTTTCTAGGATATCTAGCTGCATCAATCATTTGATTGGCTTCGTATCTTTCTGCACCCTGTTTATCTTTGATAGGCGGACCTTTTAAACACAGACATCAAGCTGCCTACTTAGGGTCTCTTCATGTTTACGATTTTATTTTACGTTTGTATACTATACAAGGAAGATTGAGGTATCTGAAGAATAAACATAAAACTTCGAAAAAAAAAATTGAGAAAGGTTTTCAAAGATTTTCTCTTTATCAGCAATGAATGATGTTAAATCTCCTAAAATTCCATCTTATAAATTAATTCTATTTACTTATAGAAAAATAATACAAGGTGAAAAAAGGCCTTTAAATATGCTTCACCCATTCGAGTAATCAAACCTACAGCCAGCTTAACTCACCCAACCAAGCAATAAACATCCTATCTATCATCCGAAGTGATATCAAAGTTTTACCGTGTACCGAATTTTAAGGCGATTACACATTAAGTCGGATACGTTATAGCAGCGCAACTTGTGATTGCATCCTCGGTAAGTTTAAGCTGCGTTCACCAGATACCTTTTGTGTTTGCGGGTGTGCCTTTGTGGCACGTCGAGTGATACGTGCGTTTGCTTTACACTCGCCTGCCGGTGTACCCGTCGCTCAAACTGAAAATTTGATGACGTTTTCTCGATATAGGGTATTTTCATAATGGTTGTGGAGGAAAAATGGATGGTCAGCGTTGGCGCTTTTACCTGACAGTGTTAAAGTAGTGGAAGATATTATAATAACGCCTAATAATATTATAATCCCGTCGACAAACTGTTACCCAGTTTGGTGGGTACATAAAATGTACATAATCTTTGGTCCAGAATAAATGATTTATTATTATTTATTTTTTTTAGAGGCCAAATTAAACACATAATATTTTTGAAAAAGTTTACTTTGATTACAAGAAAATTTTTCATCGAACCATTCTCATTTTCCTTTTTTTATTTTGCGAAACACTAAAAGGTTTCTATACAATGCAAGACATTAAGATTTATAAAGTAACTATCTATTTACTTACAAACACTATAAGAGCTGTTCAACAAAACCTACCACAGCAAAAGCAACAAAATAATCCTAGTACTTACACGAACGTAAACCCGCGCATCCCATGTAACGTATATCTTATCACATCAAATATTCTAAACTGACGACAAAATGCGCCGCTAAAGGCAAAAGCGATAATCTCTCCCGTCCCAGACCTGAGTTAGACACCTTCGAGAGACTAACGAAGTTCTTATAATCCTCAACACCTCCCCCTTCCTTCACCCCCTCTACAACCCCCTTGTAATCGAGTTATTGCCAGCATCTCATGTCTTACGAGTCCCCTTTTAATGACGTCTCAGTTTTTGGAGACAATATTTTGTTTGATGAATATGGATGTTGATATCTACAAACCTTTTGCTTTGCAATTCGGTAATCTACGGTAACAATAATGTTTTATCGATTCAAAATAGTTTTTAAGATTTCTTGGGCCAATATTTTTGGTCAGTTCTGTAGAATATCAATATGAGAGCTGGATTCTTCTTTAAATAAAAAGGTTTTCAACGACTTTACCTGTATATTTTAGAATATGGGCCACACTTTTACAACAATAAAACTCAATTGAGAATCCAGTTCAATCACAAAAATATGGTCTTTTACTAAATTACTTTTCATTTCAAAATCCAAATGCAGGTATAAGCAGCCTGCCTGATTTAAGGTTGGTTGTAAGCTATAAAACCTTACAGTACCGAACTCAACAATGGTCAAATAAAAAGTAAAAAAAAATATATGTCTTTTTGGGTTTTGTTTTTGCCACAATTTTTTTTTCTATTAAACACACTTATGCGTTAAAATGTAACTTCGTTTTAAACATTGAGTTTGCCATCGACACGCTAAGAAGATCGGCCCATTAGTTTAGAAGGTGACCCTTAAGTCATCAATGGACGCTGAAGTATGTCCAGCACGGTCCATTGCGTTAAGTAGCCATAATAACTGCTACCGTTCCATAAAATTAAAAATAAATGATTATCTGTAGGCCGTCCAAATGCCATCTACAACTATGCGAGTAAAAAATATCTAATTGAATACAATTTTACAGTATTTTTAGCCGTAACTAATTAATTATGTCAAAAACTGTTGAATTAATTTAAATCGTGAAGTAATTGAATTTTCTCGGAGCTAACGTTTATGAAATTAAATAAGAACTGCTTGATGGGTTATTTGCGTATTATTTATGCGATTTACCGGGAACTCTCCGGAGGTATCGGGGCGTAATCGCTGAGAAATTGCGACGATCGAGTCGGCCATCGATTTTATGTTGACAGTTAAACTGAATAAGTTTCGTACCTACAAATTCATAAGACTATTGATATTTATTTTCAATATGTGCATGTATGGCTCTTAATAAATAAATCATTCTTTTAGAACATTTTTAGTACCTGGAGGTCAGATAGGCAGTCGCTCCATGTGAAGTACTGGTATTCAGCTGCATCAGATTAGACTGGAAATGGATAGGCAGATGACGATGATCATGTTTAGTACCTAGGTAACGAAACAGAATCAAAAATTCAAATTGAACTTTTTAGGCTTCTTATTTCAATGTAGACAAATCTTATATTCATTATGAAATTATGAGGACAGTTAGACCTTAAGGTCAGACAGAAGTTATGTCTAATTACTCTAAAAATAGATACCTACTCATTAAAGGTCGTTTTAACATTTTTTTTATCTTATACAAAACACAAAATATGCCACAATATTCCTAGTCACTGTAAGAAAAGCAAAATGCCACAACAAAGCCTTGCTAAAAAGGCGTAACTAATATTTCATTAGTACTGAACAATGTCGTGACCGGGAATCACTGTTAAAATCAACTACGATGCAATTTCTTTGTTTAATAACAATCAGCTGTTTGAGGAATGTGTTGTGCTAGTACTAATGAAAACCAAATTTATTTGCACGGTGCAACTGGACAGGGGTGAGTTGTGTTTGACAGTGAAAGGGTTCTGTTGGGTGTGTTTGTTGGTTTCGTTTGGTTATTCAGGATTTTTATTTGGGTTTATTTAACTTATTTGCATTTTGAGAATTGAAGCAAGAGTTGGCTAATTTAGATTGTTAGGTTTTGATATGATGTGGAATCTGCCAGTTTTTTGTCATTTGATCTGTGTAAAACTATGTATACATGAGATGATCGATGAAATAGATCGATACTGTCTTTTCTAATAGCAGCTATATCTTTACTTAGTAACAGTTTTCCGATCTTCCGACAACGAACTTAAAAAAGGAAAAATCTTATGTTTTCCCGCTTCTTTCAGGCGCTTATCATTAACCCAACAGGATAATAGCAGTTCATGGAATTCGACGCATAACTTTAGCTGAAAATGACCTTAAAGTATCAAGCTTTTCGAAGTTTCCAGCTAAAGGTTTAGCTGTTTCACCCACGCAACCCGAATAATAAAAATCATTAGACATAATAAATAGGTTTCTAGATAAGACGACGTGTCGCCACTCCGTACTGACCGTGGTCACCTATTACGTGACAAGGAGATTGAAGGCTATTGCTTTTGTTAGGAACCAACTTGCACCGGGCCAGAATGGTGGATTACAGGCCGATTCCTCTCATTAAATAGGAGGCGTGTGTCCCAGCTGTGGGTATAGCCTGATTATGTTGACAGCTATGCCTTGTTTTTGTTAGAATAACTAGCAGACTAGCTACTGCCAGATCTCGTCCATGAAAATCATTTAAATTTCAAGATCCTAAGTGGCTTTCTATACTTTTAAGTAAAGCATTTGTTGATTTTCCTTAACTTATGATTCCAAGATCTAGGTAAAGTCATCTTGACGTGACTCATAAAAAACATAATTTGTTACCTGGAACTGTTGATTTCCTTTTATTCTGTAATTATACTTATTTGAATATTTCCTATACGTTCTCAAAAATTGAGATGACGCTCTTAACAAACTGCATTCTGATGAAAAGGGTCGTAATTACGTTCATGTCCTTGACCTACTGTTAAAAATAATTTTGATGCCGTTTTGATTATTATATTCTGTAGCACCTGGCTTCTTAACCTAGCTACATATTTGTAATAGACCAAAAACCTGAAAGTACTGAACACGAATCACGGCGAGCTTTGTGATTTTTGTTGAAATATATTGAAACGAGGATTTCATTACTGTGTAGTACTTTATTAGCTTGCCTTTTTATTACAATTTCTTAAAAGTATTTCATGTAATACTTACACTTTTACTTTTTTTTTAATAATTTTATTCTTATTCTTTATTGCACATACAAAAAAATATACATACAAATTGCAATTGCATTGTTTTATCTTTTTATTAATAAAAATCGGGCTCACTTTTCTTACACGATTTTTCCCCGGGAAAATAACCGACGTTAGCATAGCAATAGCCTTTCCACACGGAATAGGTGATATTTTCTGGCAAACAGCCCAGGAGGGCGGGCTAATGGCAGCGAGCACGCGACTCGCACTCACTGCTACAAAATGCAATTGGCCATCGACTGCCCAACTTGTTTTTTTTTCTTCTCTTAATTTTATTTTTTTAGCCTAAAGTCATGGCGGCAGCAGACGATGGTGACATAGTTGACCAGTTTTTTATGAATTTTGTTTTTTCTTATTTCACCATTATTTTAATGTTTTAAACATCAATAAAATAATCTGAATGTGGAAAGGCGGATGTCCGTGTCCTTTTCGTCCAATAACTTTGAGTCTATATTTCTTGAGGTTTCCTTATAAACCAAATCTAAAAGACCGCTTACCATATTATCCAAGTGTGTATCAATTATTTAGTGTGCAAACATTTCACAAGCCCTACCTTGTCCTTATGTAAGTTTTCCAAAGGAGTTTCTCCTTACATTGGAGAAGTTACACGTGATTGAAAGACAAGGGTCACTCTAATGAAATAAGACCCCATCAAGTAAAGTAGGTACTGTGAAGCCACTATGCTACTAAGCTCTACCATACCAAGAATATTCATATAATTATTTACAAACTTAAAATAAGTACAATGTAAAAAGAAGCCTGGAGAGAGACTGGCTGATTCTTTAGCCAAAAAGTAGGCCAGCTACGTGAAGAGTCAACCAACCGATTGCATAACCCTAGTGTTTCAACCCCAAATAAATGGTTAATGGTTATTTTTTTTTCTATCTATCTATTTAAACAGCTCAAACACATAAACATCAACTAAGAAACAATAATGTGTTCTGTCTACATATTATTATACGATGTTACCAATAAGTAAACATAATTTTAATATAATTTTGTTATCTATATTGTAATATAATAAACAAAATGTAAAGTAATCAATTGATTGATTGATAGTTTACTATTAACATTATAATTTGCAAATGTAATATCATTTTTAGAATTACTAGCTCCGACGAGTATCAGACGGAGTCCATCCATATTATTTATGAGTAATTTCGATTTTTTGTTAAAATATCAATCAGTGCGGTAATAAATTCCAATATCTATTAAACATAATTTAGTTCTAACCTTATAACCTGTATTAATATTATTTTATAAGACATAGCAAGATTGCAAATACGATACTTGTTAATTAATCAATCGACAAAAAAAGTGTTTGTGAGTTATTTTTGTTCAAAGATCATGACTATGCTAATGTAATTAAATTAAAACTATTTTTCAGAAATAAATAACAGGTGAAATAGATTGTTGAGATTAAAGTTACAGTCCGTTCTTCTCCATAGAGATCTACGCTTTGAATGGTAACTACAGTACTTTCAAAATAATGCTTTGTAACTGTGACTGTAGCTTTATTTTATTCTGTCTGGTTTTCGACAAATAAAAAGTAATAATTCAAACTTTCTATTTTCAAAAAGTAATACTTCAAAATTCCTTTGATTTTGATTTTTTATCATGTGAAAAATCGTAATTGATCGCCCTTAGTAAGACAGTAAGAAAGCCAGTCAAGGCTAGTAGACTAGACACAGAGATAGGTACGTGGTTTTAGTAATAAATAATAATAAAAAAACAACTTTATTTTTAGACTCCGTAGTCTGAAAATCCATTAACATAATTATAATTCATACTTTTGTTAGTATTTTACTGTTATTAACAATGTACTTAGATTTGTATTGTTAGTATGTGTGTGTGTGGTGTAATTATTCCACCGTGTAAACAATTATTGTGCAGATACAAAATATTAATAGAATATTCAAATTAATGATTTATAACTTCACACAACACACATTAGAACTTCTTACACAAACACTCACCTGAATGCACGAAACCTAGCCAAACAATAAAATACGACACAAAACACAACGCGACTGTAACACAGCCATTGTTACCAGCAAAATTCTAAATTAAATCAACGTATACTAGTTAGAACGAATTTGTGAGCATGCCTTTGAAATCGACGTACAAAATTCAGTTATAATTTGTGTATTTCACCGCCATTGCTGCAAGTACGACAAACAGGGAGGACAAACATGCGCGCATTGTGTGCTTCGAAGAGTGGCTGATGGAGCTGGCACTCGGGAACTCTGCTTCATCTAAAACATGTTTTGGTTTGTGTGATAACTTTGTGCTGGAAGCTGTTGTCTTTGTCAACGCTTGAAATCTGTGTAGGGGCATCATTTTCAAACAAAAGGTGAAACAAACTTACGCAATTACATTTCTATAACACATGTAAATAAAATTAGGATATTCCAGTTAAAAAAAATGTCTAAGCTATGGGTCTGTCTTAATCTGACACAGCTGATATATATACAACGTGTAACTTAATAAACGCAAGACCTCCCGTGTGGTCTCTCGCACCATGAAACTAAACATCTTTTGTTCTACGAGTTCTTGAAATTCGCAAAAAAAAAAAATACTATCTATAGGAACGGACGCAATCAGCTGATCCACATGTATGGTAAAACTAAAAAAAAAGTTATAAATTTCCAAAAGTCATAGAACAAAAGTTGTTCAGTTTCATGGTCTGAGACACCACACGAGAGGTCTTGCGTTTATTATGTTACACGTTGTAATACTACTATCATATTCTACCTATTTGTCTGTGAAATCCATGAAATATATTGACGATCGTTTTTAGGCTGAAAACAAAAGATGTGCAAATTTTAAACAATAGACAGTGTTCACAGATTTTTGTAACAGTTGGTTATCTTTTGCTCGAAATAGCGCAGCAGTGCATTGACGTTGTTACTGAAAAAACTGGCGATGTTTTGCTACAAAAAAGTTCCAAGAGTTTGTAAAAGTATTCTGATTTAAAAGAGTGTCCATGGAGTTTCTTGCCCGTTCTTCTCCATAGAGATCTACGTTAGGGAATGGGCAACTGCAGTACTTTCACAGTTTTTATGCCTTGTGACTGGGACTGTAGCTATTGTTGTCTTTGTTTCGACAATTCAAAAGTGCCTGTAACTGGCCTATTTGAAATAAATGCTTTGATTTTGATTTTGTTCGTAGGTACCTAAAACGGAAACAAGTAAAATCACGACTATATCGAAAGGTACAAACAATAATAATAAATAACACATCATACAATATAATAAATAAGTATAACGTAAACTGAGCAATATAATTAAATCGCCATAAAATTAAACACCAAGGAGATAACCCATTTACGAACGAATTAAAAAACTAATTCGATCGTTTGAAACCGTCGAAATTAACGTATTATTACGTTTATTCGGAACAGAGATTCTGATATGGTGTTTTGATCACCGTGCGATCTTTTATTTTTGGTACCAAAAATTTTGACGTTTACGACGGCGATCAATCATTGGCTGGCGCCGAATCATCGTTATAAAGCCACATAGGCGGTTAGGTTATTGACTTAAACACTGGGTTTTTGGCACCGCAATTTATTCTAGCTTTGTCCGGCAATTATGTGATAATCTAGTTATCACACATCGTCAATCAGGTTCGTTCTAATTGCTGCTTGGCTTGATTAAAAGATGGAGTTGCGGTCTTATCGTATAGGCAGTTTATAGATTTTGTTTATTTTAATAAATATATTTTCTTTATTTTTTATCTTTTAATAGCTAAACCTATTTCATTGTTTCAGGAAAATCAGCTGATGACGTTCAAACAGCACACACAGTCTTCACGGTTTTGACTCATTCATGAAAAACCATAATTTAATTTTACAGCAACAAAACATACAACAAGTGAATATACAGCTTTGTAATTCACCTAACAGTTATGTGTAACCAATAAAAACATTTAAAACGAATTTACTGATTGAACATTAGATTGACCAATAGCTTTACTCAAAACTTTAAACAAAAAAATAGGTGAAAAGTGTTGGAATTAGTGATTAGACCGATTGAATGGTATAGCGTCCACGGCAAAACGTTTACGGGCATAATAATCATTAAAATGTATTTCCATTTTATTCGGGCCCGAACTCGAACCTCGGAGATTATGATCTCTATCCTTTTATTAGGGTTCCGTAGGCTGCATGGTTACTAAGGACTAAGCATTAGAAAGAAAAATATGAATAGAAACACTGAACTACTAGGTAAGTGTTGAATAAGACGTCCATTTTCTGCAAGACTTGTGTAGTGACTGACTTGATCAGTGTGTTGACATGTTAATAATATAAAATTTGTACAATTTTCTTGAAGTAGAAAATAGAAACTACTACGAATTTTTAGAGCTCAAGTCAAGCCAGGTTCACAGACAATGTTTCATTGACTACAAGGTAGGAATGTACCAGGCGAACAAACAAGCAACACTGGGACAAGCAATACTGTCTGAATTTCCTGAATCAGGAAAAACCATGGATATTCAGATTTGCTTAGTTTTTTTTTTCAGAAATTATAACTATGGCAAATGTAGTTACGAATGGTCAGCGTAGACGAATGGATGACACAAAGAAGAGCTTTCTTCCTGTACCTTGTAATGTTTGGATCGAGCTTTCAGATGAAAATAATATGAAATACTTTTACCGAACCCAAATGCCTCCTTTTCTTTTTAAAGTAAATTGGTTACAATAACATCCGAAATTGAAGTTTATGCGGACTTTAATACTGATTTATTTATCTGATGCAATTTTCTTGAGCAAGTTCGTATAACTGAATTGGAAGGCACTCTTTGTAGATACCTAATCAATTCTGCAGCATGTTCTACTAATTATAGTAATTACGCATTCATTTAATTTTCTTGATTGGCGCCTGCAGATAATAAGTGCACCATTGTTTCTTCTTTCCAACTTCTTTTTCAAGTTCAGCTTAAGTTTCAGATGTGATAGATAAGTTATGATATTAAATTCTTTTGTCAAACCCATTAAAATATGATGGAAGAATGTAGTTCCATAATTAAAATTTATATTGATATAGTGAAAGCATAATTATTTAGTAAATATTGTCGTTTGGAAGGACGCACTCGTTTCGTTTAAGATTGTCAAAATAACTTTCAAGAAACCCTACGGAATCCCTTGTAATTTCAAACTAAACATGCTTGATTGTCTTTTTGTAATAAAAATCATACTTGAATGCGAGGGAATGGAAAATAAACCAAGTAAATGTTTTGTAACGTGTAATTTTGGTAAATAGCTATTCGATACGTATCAAATCATTTTTGGGAACAAAACATGGTAATGTGTCTGGAAATTATTATGTATTAAATGTGCTCTTTCTGTTATCCATTTCGTCGTATTTAGTTGTAGCGTTTGATTATGTTAATTCAGGAAAATGGACATGGACATATAATGACATGTTTTGTAAATTTATATTATTGGTATAAACCAATAATATATAATCCTATATTATCATAAGCGAATATATTATTTTTTGTAGGATTTAATTTTAGGGCTATGAGCTTTCGTGGAACTTGTGTCACTGAAATCGTTTATTCGGAATTAATTATGAAATTCACGATAGATCGAGGATAAGTTGGAGCTAGAGATTATAAAGTAAGAGATTTTCCATTACCTTGCACTTCCATTTTCCGATACAACATATTATTCACAAAGTTTCCGAGCACGCACACGACACTAATTGCCTGCAGTACGAATGTAAAAAGTGCACACACGTGAAGGTAAGGTGGCGTGCCGTGGGGGCAGGCCACTCCCACGGCAACGCCTGCTCATTTTAAATTGTAATTACAATTTATTATTGTCTCTGTGCCGCCTTCATAGCCCGACGCCATTTTATCGATTACGGTTATGTTTGAATGTTTTGAATTCCGAATCGAGAGGAGGTTTAGTGATGTGTGTGATGATTGTATTATTTGTTTGTGGTGTCGATAGAGTTTACCTGTCCAGTTTTTTTTTCACACACGCCTCATTTTTTCACGTGACTTTTAGATACGAATCTTCCATTAAATCTTTATCAACGGTCATCTATTATATTGCGAAATAAGTTCTAGAGAGCCGGACAAACTTCATTGTTCATAATATTTATAGGAACTTGTAGTCTAACTGTCCATAATTTAATATTATACATGCCAAAGTATGATTGTTAGTTTGTTACCTTGTCACGCCTAAACCACTGAACTTTGCATATACATTTTCAGATGTACAGAAACGGACAGAGGGTCTCGTTCATCCCGAAAGTAATGTTCCCGAGGAAAACAATAATAACGTTCTTATGATAATAGATGACGCCACGTGTCTTTCGAATCATGATTGAATTATATTATTACATACACAACCCGAATTGATTGTCAAATTCTAAATTAACGCGAGCGAGGTCGCGAGAAACAGCTAGTAAACTATAAAGATGAAAACACAATCGGTTCAAAGTCTACCATAGCCAATTTACCGCAGTTCTCCTATTTATTTCAGGCTTTTCCGGTCGTAAATAACGGTTTTTTATCGAATACTGTTATTTAACGAATTGAAAGTCCTAAAAACTGAATATAGTCACAACCTGTAGCAAAATGTCGCACGTGTTTTAGTTTAACAACCACAAGACCTAGCTCTTAGCAGAAGTTAAGGAATGTCACACTGTGACCTTCTGAGCGGTGAGTCCTCAAAGATTAGTTGTGACGTCTGTGAGTTAAACAATCGAGCATCAAACAGGCGGACCCTCGTAGAGACAAACTCCTTGTGCCAGACAATTATCCGCCACTAGGCGAGGGATACACAGAGGCCTAGACAAAATCTTCTTTGTAGTTCCAAAAGATTGACATTCTCAGTTGACTCATTTAGAATTACGTTACAGGAATGGTCACAAACACAGTTAATATTATGAATTGACACTTAACAATTCGTAAATGGTCCATTTTAAAAATTTTAACGTGATTCATATTATTATACTATTTTGCTAAAGCGCCCATTTTAAGCCCGGGGTGTCCTGATGGACTAGACGAATGGAAATATATTCCTATAATGACTTTCGACACAATTGACATAGCTTTTCGGTTAGTTATGTCAATCAATTCAATTTTGACTATTCCTTGATCGTTAACGCTAGTATTTAAAAATGTGTACAAAGCCCACTCACTAATTTGCCTTTTTTAATTTTTTATTAAAGCCACAATAGAAAGCTAGAATGTTCTTTTTGGCTCCTAATGTTAATCTAACTGTACGTAAACAGATATTTATTAATCAGGAATTTAATTTAATTTCTTTACCAATGAAAAGATCATCATCATCTGTCTAGCTTTTATCCAACTAT
The DNA here is from genome assembly GCA_963082995.1 of Noctua comes. NCBI lineage: Eukaryota > Metazoa > Arthropoda > Insecta > Lepidoptera > Noctuidae > Noctua > Noctua comes. The sequence continues at coordinate 10,562,501 of OY720277.1, read as the reverse complement.
GTTGGGATCAGCTTCCAGTCTAACCGGATGCAGTAACCAGTATTTTATATGGATCGACTGCCTATCAGACCAATGAAAATATAATGTTTTTAATTAGAAACTTTTTTTCATACAAACAATCATGTACCGCGAATTAAATGTTATAACTTTTCCTTTTCATCACCTTCTCCGTAGCTTAAACTTAATCTTAAACTATAGCCCGGTGTGTCCCATAACTAAATCCAATTGGATTTATAAACGGCAAGAGGTCTCCGGCTTAAAAGCGAACTAAGTTCATCTAGGTGCCTTTCTTAATGCGAATTTGTGAGAGTTGAAGACGTGATGGTCGCTCCTGTCGGCCCTAGTTAATACTTTGTTCAGATTTAATTTGTTTGTACATCTTATCTTATATTTAGCTTCATTTTGGTGATCCATCTGAGTTAGATTGGATTTGATTTGATGGGTAATTGTTATGTTTTGTTTTGATGGGTAGGGTATGTAAAAAGTTGTAAGTATTCTAAAGTTTATAACATGAGTAGATAGGTGTACAGTATCAATTGTTTTCAATTACAGAACCAGTAATGAAATAGGCTCCTCCGTCACTCATAATTATAGTAAATTATAGTAATTATCTGCGCATAATGCGCTATGCTGCTTTCTGTAAGTGATGAGGCGCTTAGACTTAAGTTAGCAATGTACAAATTATAATGTAACAGTGTACTCATTGTTGAGAAGGAAAAGCTATAAATAAATAATCCATACGTCCGTCTACACGTCTAAAATATTTGTAGATTCTAATTTCCTACCGCAATTCCGTTTGCTAGCTAATTTAAATATAAAGTGTCAATTAACAAACAGAAATAACCAGAATCGTAATCAGATTTTTCACGACCTCTTAGTGGTACAAAAATAAGTCTTTGAAAGCAAAATAAGTATTTCAAATTCAGATGTAATGCAAATTGCTCCAACGGCCCCTTGGCAGGGAAGGGTTAAGATGTTTTCATAACTGAGTGTCGCCCTCGCAGTTGTTCAATCGCCTTTCCGCTGCCCTTAAAATTGAAATGAATAAAGATTACAAGTGTTACAGCTCTCTGACATTTCGCAACCAATTTTCAAGCTATTTTTCAAGCGTCATACAATATTACGTAGTGTAAAATGGTAATGGGAACCTTTACATTGAATGCTATCTAGATGCATATTTGAAATGTAATTGTGACAAAAAATGGTCGTGGTACATGAGATCTGGACACCAATCGATAACTTTAGTTCTAGACAATCATACATTGTCTATTACCGGTTGGCGTTTCCGACATAATGAAGAAGAAAATGTCGTTTCTAGCTATCATGTTTATAAGTAGACACGTACCTAAACGGTGTAAGTACGCATGTTATAGTATTTTAATTGTATTTAAAACAAGTTCACCTGTCGACACATGTTGGTTGGCCCCAATTATTAGTAGTATTTATTGAAAAACATGTTGGTTTTCGAGTTGCGGTTAAAGTTGTCGCTGCATTATTATAATTTTCATTCTTTTGTCTTTACTAAAGGTGCATCCTTTAGTAATGAAAAAATGCCAAGGCAAGTCGTTTAAGGTTTTGCTGCCTAAGTAGGCCCTATCTGTCGATTTTGACCAGCCATTGTTGAATCAGAGAGCTTAGATAAAGTGACACTCCCAGAAAGTGACCTTGTATTTTTTCTTTTGTCAAATATTTTGAATTAGAACTTCGCCCGCGACTTCGTCCGCAATAATTGTGATAGCTCGGCTAATTTGGATGATATAAATATAATTTATAGCCTATAGCACCTACGAATAATGTAGCTTTCTGCTGGTGAAAGAATTTTTAAAATTAGATCATCAGTTCCAGAGATTACCTCCTACATACAAACTTACAAACAAATACCTCTGTATAATATTAGTTTAGATTGACGATACGACTATAGAAAAGCTCAGGTAAATTCAAGAAGAGTGAAAGAACATTATCTTTCCATTTCCTCATAGTTGCATAGTATTTATTATTAGTTATTTTTTTGTATTTACAGTATTGTTATGTTTTGTCTTTGTATTTATAACAATGTTAGTATATTATTATATTTAAATAGTTCTGCTTTATGTATACCATTTTCTCTTCTTATTTTACACACTGTCTACATCTCTTTTTTTGGTATCTCCTTTCGCAGGTATGCTAGAAGAGATTTCTTTAGAAATAAGCATCACCTTTGTACGATTTTCTGTTCCTTTCTTCTTTTGTGTTTACATAAATTATTAAATAAAAAAATCAAAGCATTTATTTCAAATAGGACAGTTACAGGCACTTTTGAATTGTCGAAACAAAGACAATAGCTACAGTCCCAGTCACAAGGCATACAAACTGTGAAAGTACTGTAGTCGCCCATTCCCTAACGTAGATCTCTATGGACTAATCCAAAACGCTTTGGAAGCGAGACAGCAAATAAACTAACATAGGCTACGTAGATTCACGTGGAAGCACCCATTTTAAAACCGTAAACAAAACCTTACACGTAACAAGAGATACTTACTCAATATTTTGATAACCTGAAAGTTTACACGCTTTAATTAAAAGCATACAGAACATGCGCAATAATATAAAGCCGTATTCACACCCTCGCGACGCGAACAAGACAATAAACACGGCCGTACATCACGCAACAACATAGCTCAAAGTTATTTAATTATCGTAAGGAAAAACTAATCCGTGGCGCTTCAGAGAGCGAAAATTGCTCTTCGAGTCCGCTATGTCAGGTGCGTGTGTCGCTGCGTTACAATACAGGCTGGTGTGTTTTCAAAATTTCCAGTGGAGACCAACATTTTAAATTTAATGAGCTTTCAGTATAAATATTTGGGTTAATGGTATCCCAGAATACTAATGAAACAGAACAAAACGAATGTAACAGCACAATATGTCAATTACAAGAAACTTAACCAATTAGAACTTACCGTCATGGTTTCAATTTTTTTTCCATCAAATATTAAGCATCCCTTCGTTAAAAATCTAGCATAACATTTACATGTGTAATGCTACGTTTTTCTTTTAATGAAACACAAAAAAGCGTTATAACAGTGAAACCGATTACAAGAGCGTGTATCAACAAAAATACATATACCTCAAGATAAAACCATTATATTTTTCACACACTAAAAACAGCCTCACCCTGTACCCACTGGCCATACTTCAATAGAGACTAGAAGCGGCAAGGAGCTGTCTTGTGCGACAATATTTATGCGCACGATATTAACTGTGCTCCACAGTATTAACTGGAAAACGTTTCTCAACTTACAACGTATATGTTGTCTAATTATATTATTATATATTGCTTGGTGGCAGCGTGATGCCTGAACGTACTTCCATTATTTTAGCTTGGGGAAAATAAACAATATTGCGTAAAACGAAATGCAGTTAGCGTTTGAATGATATTCTTCAGACACTTATTTGATTATTTCTATTAATGAATTATCCCATTAATTATTCAGCAACAGTGTAAGTAGTAGTAAGTGTCGTAGTTTTTGATTTCCCAGTGGTTTTATCCGCGAAGGGTTAGGCTGAGGTGTACCTAATAGTACACCCACATTTAGCCAGTAAGTCCCATATTGCCATCAACCGGGCACAAAACCAGACTCTATAGCTGCTACTGAGAAATTCCTGATGAAAAAAATTCAATAACAATTTGCCTGACCCGGGAATCGAACTCAGGACCAGCAGTATAGCTCAGCAGTCGCCATTTCGACCCCTATATCAACGAGGCAGTAGGAGGCCTATACGAATTGTACTATTTAATGAATTCTTAAAGTAAACTCAGATTTATTTTATAATCAAGCAAGTCTATAATTTTATATTCTTAATTTTTAAGTTCTTCGTAGCAATCTCGTAGCATTTCGTAGCACCAACTGTTTAGCCTGTTTCAAATTTCTTCATCAGCACCCTTAGGCCTTGATATATGTAGTTTTTATTTTAAAATGAGGTACAAACTACACATACTTTTCTGATTACCAAGTAATAGTAACAGTGAATGCTGCTGTCTATTCACCTGAGACCATCAGCCTAATTTTTAATAAATAAACACTACTGACCTCTATATAACATTGCATTATGATAATGTAATAATAGTTTAAAGAATTAATAACATAGACGCCACCTAGTAGCGTAATTATATCATGTTTATGTATGTAAGTAATCATACATTACATTTTAAAATACTTTTAAAACGAGGACAATTTATTGCTTCGTAAAAGTGATGAGTAAAAATGGTTTTTAGTCATTTGTATTGTATGTCATCAGGAACTACTTTTTAAAGAAATAATGCGTAAAATTTTCCATTTATCTTGAATATCGAAGAGTAGTGAAATGAAAGTTATGTTGAATAGTAACGGTAGCAAGGAACCGATGATTGAGTAGTGGACACACAGGGTGGTCTTTAGGCATATTCGTCTGCTCGAAGTCCGTATGTCACTACAGGGATCCAGCACAATATCAGCGTCAGGTATGCCTGACACATGCTGAGCTGGACTCCCATTTGGTGCAACTTTAAGACGCACACCGCACCTTGTATACTTGTTATTTTATTTGAAGTATGTCATGGTGAATGGTGACATGGAGACTATACTTCTTTAATTACACATATTTTTCTTCTTGCATACTGGTACCTTGTTTTTATATAAGTATGTATTCTTGTTATTTGTTATCATTTAATTGTGCTTCTGTGTGTTGCGCTACGTCTTTTGAGTGCACTGAATATATAGTTTATCTATCTATCAATATTTCAATTACTTCATCATGAAAAAAAACTGCGGGAAGAGAGAATAAGAAATTGATTCCTCATTGGACGATCGTCTTTTGTCGTATTACAAGATCCTATACGCATCGTCGAAAGCCTGCATCGGGTGTTCAAATGATTTGAACACCTGAACGAAGCTGGCACGTGGTTTGAACGTGGATAATCGATGCAAAACAATAGCAGACTTGATGATTTTGAGTGATTTGACGACGAAGCTGTATGAACTTTTATTATATTCTAAGCATTGGTACATAAGACTTGCTTCAGCTAGTAGTCACTCCTGCAGAGGCTGCAGATATCATTCCCATCATAGGGGCGTAGATTTTGTATGATACGAGTGAGGTCAAACGGATCTGAAGTAAAATTAATCATATAAGGTGGCTTTTATAGCGCGATAATTCTCATATCTGACGAGTTTGTGCAGATGTCGTTTTCACCTTTAGATTAACTATTAAATTATCTCTTAAAGTGACTATACTACTTCATGTTACTATTTATGTGTTTCGCAATTAATCTTAGCACTATCAAATGTAATCCATTTTGCTCCGTTTAATAGTGTCAGTGTCATATTATGTTTATCACTATTATTATGAAGTCTATTTACATATATTACACTTAGTATATAATGTAGTACTTCGATAATCGTGTCACATAAACAACTCTCGCTAGAACATCAGAAAAATACAGTGGGTTCTGTACAAAAAATAAATGTTGTGTGAAAACAAAAAGACATTCAATGTTAAATTCTGAAACTTGTAGTCATTGGTCAGCAAAATATTATTAAAGCCAAGTGACTGTGGACTCTCAACACAAACCATGGCCCACCTGATCTGCTCTTTGTGCATCTCCACCTTCTTTTAAGGGACCTGTCCGAAGCCACTACCAAAGCGTCGATGTGACTGAGTTTTGAACAAAACAAATTTAATTAAATAACATGTCGTTGTTTAGATGTTTATATTTTCTTACTTTTAGTCTTATTTTTATCTTATGTTCTGTTTGTAGTCTGTATATAATGTAAATAAAAATTTTCTTTTAATAAACACCAAATTTTTTATCATTACTTTAGTTCTATTTGTAGTCTGTATATAATGTACATAATATAGTTATTTTCTCTTTAAAAAAATTAAATAACTATGGGAATCATCGAAACGAAGAAAACGCAAAATATTCTGTAACAGAGTGATAATTTGTAAAAGCAACTATTCTCCGGTATTCAATATGGTTTCTGATATCATCTTTGCCATTAAAGGGTCGTATCATGTTTTTTTTTTCCATGCTTCTCTTTTAGCTGATCTCAGTGGTCACATCCTTTCTAGCCATATCATCTCTCACATAGTCGGTTTCCGATGTATACCTTTTTATTTTTCGGATGCGAAGTCATCAAATGACCCGGGGCCACTCTGGGCGGAGCGGAAGGGACTATCAGACTTGTACTGACTAAAACCCATTTATGTTCCTTCTTTGCCCTTTGTGTTTCAGGGCCACGGTATCTCTTTCGAACAGTCCCGCAGCCCTGGCCCCAAAGTTCTTAAATTTTTCAAAAATCTTTGAAAAAACAGCATACTTAACTTGGTCTTACGTAATTACTGAAGAGATTGTTTATCAAAGCAATTTTGAAACAAATGTCACTAAAAATGACCATAACAATCGTATCTCATTTTCCCTTTAAAATGCACATTGCAAAGTGAAACCAACCAACGAAGTTGATTTCGGAAATATTTTCCCACATAGCAGGCAGGGGCCAACGATTGCATGATGTCCGAAATCGAAATCGGAAAGGGGCCCTTGGTTCGCCACGCTGGGGCCCCCGGGCAAATATAAAAATCATTCATATGGACAAAATAAAATTGCATCCCAAATAACCCGGTGTTCATCGGCCGAAAATCTATTAGCAATAAATATGAACTTTTCCGATTTCACAGGATTTAAAATGGCGATGGGCGACTGAACTTTAATATGAAATCTTCTTATGACTTTTCATGTTTACGACGACGTTGTTCAATTGCTTTTGTGCTATTGGTTAATTATGTCGTATTTTAGGTTGAGCTACTGTTAGGGCTGGCTGGGTGCACAATCCATAGGGTGATAGAAGCGAGATATGGCTGGTCGTTTGGATCAATAAAAGTTTTTGAGTGATCAGTATCTGTCACTGACACTAGTGGACTCATATTCATTAATGCTGCATCCTGTTGCTTGCGTAGATATTGTTTTAGATGCTTTTCTTCTTAAAGTTACTAGCCACCAGTGGCGAAGGTTCCGTAGAACTCGATTCCTACCGGCTTCCCTTTGAAAACTGGCACAGTCAGTATTTTATAGACAAATAATAAAATCACATTAAAGATATCTACTCCGGCTTACCTCTTGCAAAAATTGACCCTTCGCTACCGCTAGCCACATGATTACGTAGGTACTTGTCAATATTTTTTGTGTCTTGCGTTACACATAGGTTTAGCTCTAGTACGTTAATTCAGAATCTTGTACACTCTGTACACTGTCTTTGCAAAATTCTCGTGTATTTTCATTGTTAAGACTTTAGTGGGGTTTAGTGGGGTGTATGAAACAAAACACAAACTGATAATTTTCCCTTTTAATCTTGATATTTTCATCTACGATACAAGGCACACACACAATTTTAAGTAAATTAATCATAATAATTATAATAGAAATAATAAATAGTTACACTTGCTTTCAGAACTGCATACTATTACCGAAATACAAAATAGGTACATTGAGAAGCCTCAACATCTAATTGACAAAGAAAAAACTATTTCTACGACAATACTGGAGCCGGCCCGAGCGGGCACGTACACTACGTACAGGGTACATACTACACAAGTCATCGTCTCCTGGTATTGTCATTCTATTGTAACGAAATGAAAGTAACTGATACAAAAGTACCACATTCACGCCCTTTACACAGTCACACATGCTCAGCTAAACATTTATAGTAACAACTAATTTTTATTCATTACGTCGTATTATCCTTTGCAGATAATATGTAATTACTTGTATTAAGCGATCGTTTGCATCGGCGCTTGACTATTCACCGATATCCTCGAATACAATTCTTTTCCACAATCCCGAGAGGCGAATGGGATATTTCAACAGCGAGTGGTTCCACAAAATAACAGTAGGTGTCTCAACTAGCAGTACCTAGTTGCCCAATAGCCAAGCGCCAATAGTACGCCCGATACAATCTCTAAAACCTTACTTTAAGCTATTGAGACATCCAAAGTCTCGTAAACTAAGCATCAATATAAATAACACTATCATTTTATACTTTTATGTATAATGTTAAACTACTGAACTTATTGTTAGATTAACTACCCATATACATCGATCTCTGCGTTATGGATATGAGATATAGCGATTATAATTATTTATACATCTTCTAGTTTATGAAGTTTTAAAGAAAACACTTAGGTTATATTGTACGCAAAAAACTGTCTCTTCTGTTTTCAGTCAATAATATTGAATTGTAAAAATGTATCCTTTTAAAACCACTAACTTAACGTATCTATCGTACACTTTTATGATTTATGAAATACACTAGTATCAGTTAAATCTAATCATTGCACTAAAATTGAATAAATTACACGAGAGTGAAGATCACAATTATTTACTATTGAAAGTAAAACATCATGGGGGAAGAAACGTGTACCTACTAGTAGAAGTTTTACTGAACATATCGTTATGGTCTTTTAAACAAAAATCTTAGGAACTTAAACACCTATCGTTTACAGAAATTGCGAGACTAGTGACAAACATTTTAGAAAAACTCTCGAAAAGCAGTCTTAGATCAATTCCAACAATTGTCTCAATCGATCACTGAACATTTGAATGTGACAAAGCTTATGATATGTATGTAGGTACAGAATGATTCGAAAATAAATCCAGATTTACAAGGGCAAATAACAATGGATACTTAATATATAAATATGGCATTTAACGATAAGTTAAAGGTACTCTTCATAAAAGATTAAAATATTGACGAATAAATTACTCGGATCGTCGATAAAACCGTACTGACTTACTCTAATAATAATATAAAGGGATATTTACAAATTTTTCTATGGAAGAAGAGTTCTTAAGACTTCGTATTAACACCACGAAATCTACATCTTACTTCGAATTCAATAACAATATTTACAGAGTAATCTCAATAACGAGAAGTAGTTTCAACTTCAATGAGATCGTTTATGCCAAAAACTTGAGTTGAATAAACAATCAGATGAACAGTTTGATGGGATTCTAAGATATTTTTGGAAGTATTTTTGTTTGAGTTCCTATTGAGAGTTGTGTTATCGATCGGAACGTTGAGACCACTGATAAGTTTATTCACCAATCTCGAATCTTTGGATTTACTTTTCCCTGAATTCGGGTTTGACGCTGATCATTGGTTTTCTCGATTCGTCGATTTCTTTGTCGTAATCTTGTTGGTCGGGGTAGTCGCTGGCCCCGGAGTGCGTCAGCTAAGTGGCCGAACTGAACAGCACTGAGTTCTTGTAGTAGCCGGCGCGGTCCGACAGGGGGCTCTTCACGTCGCGCTCCATGGCCTGCTGGCGGGACTTACGCTCCATCTCTAACTCTTGCGCCAGAGTTTCTGGTGGGAAAGAGAAACAGGAGTTCAATTAAATCGAAATATTAAAACATAAAGTGCAGGACAGGATTATTTTTGACCTAGAAATAAGTAAAGTTGTGAAACGAACATAATAAACAGAAACAACGAAATAAAAAGGCACTATTGGGGTGAAGGGGAACAATTTCGCACAGAGAGAACACATACAACATGTAGTTCCACGTGTGTAGCTCCGTAAAATGTCATTAAGTGTTTCGGGGAAAGCCGACTCACATCAAACGGACTTCACATCCGTATGGCACATTCTAATTTAATATTCGATATTGCCTTTGTTAAAAACGTAGCACTCACGTTCAGTGTTATTAAATTTCTCGTACAAGGGTTATTCAAAGGCCTGTTCCGGGTAATATTCGTTGTGTTACTGATGGTAATAAATGGAAATTATGAATCTGTTTTTCTTTAGTTTCTGTATTCTGTAAATGATGTAGGTGGATTTCCACAAGGGCTGCTATTGTTTTAAAAAATGATTGGGAACATGGGAACGATTATTATTTTATATTTTTTGAAAATAAAAGGCTATTTCATGAGTATTTGTGCTTTCTAAACGGGTATTTTTCGAATAATATCAACTAACAATCTAAATAGACGCTGTGATTGAAGTAAAGGTATTGTATGAAGGTACCCGTAAACACTTTGATAAAAATTGCATGTTAAAAGACGAATTTCCGGGCAAAAGCAGCGCTGTAGCAAAACGTCGCAACAAATTAAGGCATAAAAAATGAAACACGTCTCAAGCACAGGACATCCTCTAATAAGATTTCACGAAAATTGACAAAGTTCGTGAAGAGGCAAAGAGTAGGTGAGGTAAGGCAATTGTCTCCGAAAACGTCGACGTTTTACGAAATATGCTTATTCAATTTCATGCAACGCTTGCCGCCTCCTGCAATTTACGAGATATAAAAGATATAAACGGAATCGCGTTTTTTGCTTACTTTGATGGAGCATTTTCTCAACGGGGAATTGAATTTCTCTTCCCGACATTCGTTTACAATTTATGCTGTGAGTCCCGAATTTATAACCTACACCAATTTTTGCACTTCCAAAAAATGTTTAAAACATCCCAAACCGAAAAATAATTTGAATTTAAATTGTGCTTGCACCGCTGTGAAATTCGAATCAAAGAAACTATTTGAAAACATTCGTCAGTTGGAAAAACTCGATTATGATCCGATTTGTTTGAGTGTTGTGTTGCCGGAGGGCATCACACTCACAAGTGTCACCGTCGAGGGTTGTCCCGAAACAGAAACCTATTATCTCGGGCGAGATTATACGCCTAGGGCGTCACAATTAAATATTATACACTTAAAAGCTTCGGCCTTTGCCGTTTCACTTCGCTGCCACCCCTAAATGTCCCATTAGGTCTGTTTGAATACGTAATATTTTTGCATTTGCCGCTTCTAAAACAGAATTGCCGGTTCCTTTGAGAGCTATAATCTATTTGTTCTTTGAAACAACTGTAATGGTTGAGCGCTTAGCTTAATAAAAGTTATCCTTTAATGTTTGTTTTTTCTTTCTCCTGACTCAAAATGTTCAACATGAAACAGTTGGCGTTGTGAAATGTTTTATATTTCCAATCAACAGTGACATTAACTTTCACAGAGAGTAGTTGATAGACAAAAACTTGTAAAAAAAACAGTTCTTATTTCGTTTTGATCGAATGGTCAAGGAATGACAAAAAGGGACTTCACAAGGTGGACGTGAACCGATCTATTTGAAAAGTAACAGAAATAAAACGATAGTGAGAATAAATAGTTTTTTGTTACAACAATTGTAAGTAAAGCAATAAACTTTATGTAGAACAGTTTCACTCAAGCATTTATTATTAGATGGCACTTTGTGTCTGGGATCTTTGTTTAACAGTGTTTAATTTTGTTTACAGTTATTTGTGCATGTAAATTAGTTAATAGGTGCCAAATACATATTTGATATCTTTTGTAAACCAGTTACATGTTAAATTTAGAACCGTTTAATTATGTAACTGTCTAATAAAAAATATCTAACCGTAGATGATTACTAACTAAACTATTTGTTGCAAAAACTCTGCAGCACCAAATAAATAACTATGTTTGAACAAAATACAACTCGTTGATTGCTCATTCAGCCACGGATCGTTAGATTTCATGCTAACAATTTCATGTGATTGTTGATCTGCCAAATACGATAAAAAAAATTACAGATCGATACAAAGTCATCGATTATTTTTAAAGTGACGAATCGATTTCCTTATTCTAAAGCTCAAGCAATAAATTAGTTTGGTGCTATTTGAAAATAATGTTTGTAAAATCATAAAAAAGTTAATGTTATTTTAAAACGTTATAATTAAAAGACTTATTTTCATTATAATATAAAACTGTAAACAACAAAAAATGTGCTTAATAATTTTTTAAACGATGTATTTTCATGACATCTAATATCTTTGTAGAAATAATAGAAAGTACATCTGCTCATTATTTTTTAACAATTTTTAACGCAATCGACACCTCGGCTCGTTGTTAAAGCGAAATTAATTACTGCTGTAAAAATACAGAGAAAAAAGTGAGTTGATTAATTCTTCGTTGGAAATTTGAGAAGGTTGTGAACAAAGGGTTCGGTTTAACCGGATGATTGTGGAGGGAACTATAGGTGGGCAACAACGAAGCCAACTGGTCGTCACAACTCAACTACACAAGTCGAACGAATGGACGCAGTCGGGATGAAGTGCTACTGTTGCTGACTCTATTGGAGCACGACGAATTATACTGATTGGATTGATTTTCTATTAAAGACATTCTTTTGACTTTTTTATCCACAGAATCAATTCCATCGTGACTCGGATTCAGTGCGGTTTAAATCTTTATCATTGTCGGTAATATTGTATGTATTTCTATTTAGTAGCGTTCGGTCAATGTTATGATAATACACAATAAGTTGTCTACATAAAACGCTGAACACAATGATGCGGATGATTACTAAGAATAAATAAAAAAGTTAATATCGTCAAAGGTTTCGAGCGCACCTGTGCGGTACAATTTTATTTCCATTCATTTTACAAGCTCACCTAAAAAGTAGCATGGAGAAGTTTCCTCTTTATTAATTTTTCAACTTTATATTACTTATGTAACATCGGATGGTTTATCCGTTTTACAAGCACAGCTCTAATAACGGCATCAACAATGTTTTATTAAAATATCCTGATACAACTTGTTATATTAGAATTATAATCAATAATATTGTTTTTACATGATAAATTAGTATTGTGTGTATCTAATGGGAATTTATGACCGTCTTCTCTAGCTACCTTTGTATCAATCAATATAATGATGTATACGATCGAAACATTATCATGATTGATTACCCGTCCACGTTTCTACGTAAGAATTGTTGTCACTTTCGTAATTTTAATATCCCTCATTTCACCTATATTATTATATAAGTAAACAGTAATTACTCGAAACATTTTTGACTCGTCCCGTTTCTTATGAAAAGCACGTAGAAAAAAGTTTTCTAATTTACGAATAATAAAATATGTTTTTTTTCTTTTACCGAAGGCACTGAAGAAAGTTGATGAAAGGCTCCAAGTTTTAATTTTTGTTTTTCTGTTACCAACCTTTTTATATTTACAACCCTCTTGTATTTTTCTGTCTCAGCTTTATAGCTTTTTACCTCTTCATAAATGCATGTATTTCTAGGAAAAGTTTCTATATCAAACCTACTTTTGATTTAATTTTTGGTGGCACGGGTATCAAGAAAGTTTAAAACACAAACAAATCTTCAAAGTAATATAAAAAGTACCGGTATAAAATAGTTGACCATGCAAATTCAAATATAGTAAAGCGATTCCGATTCAAACAATTGTTATTGCGTGTTCGCGTGCGTCTGAACACTCGGGGTAGCGTAACACTTAAATTAGTAGCAATTTCTACTTGAACAGACTGTCGGCAAAAGGCACTCGTCCGAACAAGGGAAACGCTTAATCCGTATCAATGTTTTGCGAATTGTAAACACCTATTCGCCCCCTCAAGTTAACTTAGTACGTGGGGGAAGTAATAATAAAAAATTGGCTGCAATTGGGAATTTATTAAGTGTATCTTGTGTTTTATATCTCGGTTTTAATGATAAATCTTGAGTTTAGAAAGATTACGAAATTGCATACATGGTTTTCTTGCATAATGGACAAGTACTTTACACATTATTCAAGAAAAAAATACACAAATATGTCTGATTACAATAAACGTATCTAAAGTTGATTTTAAAAGACGGAGTGGGAAGCGGTCGCCTCCTTCTGCGAAGCAGTCATGCTCGCGAAGGAGGAGGCGGGCCGCGTGAGGGAGAGGACAGCGTCCTCCCTCCACCCCAGCCGCAGTGGTAGACGCCCACGGCGCCGGACGTCGGCAGACGATCTCCGGCCACCGTAGGCGCGGGCTTGCGGGCGGCGAGTAATGGGCGACTCGCTGTCCGACCATGGACCATGCCCGGGTCGACGGCGCGTTGTGTTCCACGCGCGCCTCAAAGAGTGTCAGCATTATGACGGGGCCCCCCTCTAGAGGGCGAAAGCCTGCCGGGGTCGCGGGACTTATAGAATTACCGTGACCCTGGATCATAAAGGGCTATTGAAGGACACCGTGGATTTTAGTCAGTACAAGTCTGACAGTTCCTCCCACTCTGCCCTGGGTGGGAGGACTCATTTGATGATTTTACCACGATAAAAAAAAAAAAAAAAAAAAAAAAGTTGATTTTAAAGAGTATTTAATGGAAAAGCATATTTGGCATCAGTCAAGTTCCAGCAAGGGTGCGCCACTACTTTAGGTATGCAGCAGTACGTCGGTGCATTTTTAATGAAATTTCTGGGCTTTCCACAAAGCGGATATAAATGAAAAAAAACCACGGTTTGATTCACCGATACGAGCATCAGATTTTTGCGTCTTATTTCACCAAAGTTGAGCGCGTTGCATTTTTTGTGATTCAAATAAAAATGGTTTTTGTGGGAGTACTGTTTTTTGTTTCGAACAATATTGATGAATTGGAGTTATAATCAGTTCAAGTTTATGAGGTTACCGGTATTTCAGGTCTTGAACGTCACAGCGAGGGGACTTGATACAACATGGACAAGTTGTGTCAGTTTGTAATACATACACACTATAATTCAAACACTGTAACTTGCTTTCTCGGTTTATGACTAAACAACACTGATTTTTTTCCGTGATTTTTAATTATTGTGAACTCCCGATATTTTGACGCTGTTGCAAGAGTCATCCTGCAATCATGGCGAAAGCAACAGCGTCAAAATATCGGGGTTCACAATAATTCAATTCAGAATAACACAACCGTTGTTGTAAGTTTTTCTAAGATTTCCTGAATTGTGATATTATGTTGATATCCAGTCTAATATGGCTAGTGGCTTTACTATGAGCCCTGAGCAGAAGACCGAAATCCAAAGATATAATAACGAAATCTTTAATAAAAAGTGTGTTCAAAATCATATCTTTCCCCAACCATGCATTATGCATGCATAATCAGACAAACCAACATGTAATATTAGAATTCGTTCATAAAACGCGCCCCCAAAAATCACAATACAAACCGAGAGAGCTCGCATATCGTTGTACTTTTAAATACTTGACATTCCCGATACGAAAGCTATGCAATATGATGAGTATAAATTTCATTTCGTTGGAAAAATTTTCATCTCCAACGGACCCTTTTACAATCGAAAACCATACATATCCTCGACCATGCGAGTTGGTCCCGGAGAATTCAATAACGTGGTCTTATTAACATTTCTTTTGATAATGTCCTGATCATTGGGAAATTAACGTCGCAATTATTACTCGAAGTTAAAAATTAAAAGGAGGAGTAGAAAAGATGAGGGACGTTTCTAATTAGCTGAACTGACATATTTGAATAGCAGAAAAAGAAAGATGAAACATTGAAAGGAATGAGATGGGGACGATACCGGAGATGACGATTTTTATATCCAACCATTTGGGCAGTTTATTCCCTACGAGAAAGTTTTAAATTGATACTTAGTGATTGCCGTCATTCTTTTGAACTCACCTAGAGTCTTCGGCAGAAATCGAGAGTACCAAATATTTTGATGCTCACCAGAGTAATTCTGCCAGAAGGCAGCTCCTCCGCTCATGATGTCGACTGGTGGCGGTGGGTAGTTCCACTGGGGCTTGTCGGGGGTGCGCGGGGGGTCCCGCTGGAAGGGAGGTGAAGCTGACGGGGGCTCAGCGCTGGGGGGCTTGCTCTCCCGCTCCGAACCGTTCTCCCGTTCCGAACGCGGCGTCTCTTGCGATGACGGGGCTAGGTTCTCTGTGGAATGAGGTCACGTTTGAATAAGGTTAAGGACAAATGCAGCAGAACAATATATGTCGATAGTAAAAATTGTTGACTATACTTTGCTAACTCGCAATAGATTAGCAGTACTCCTATCAATCAAGTCAACACAGCCAATAACGTAGCAAACAGCGATTATGCAACAGAATCAACTCAAATGCGTGTTAGTTCAGAACCCTCGTTTCAAATGGTCTGCGAAACGATTTCCTGACACGGAGATTAGTACAAGCCATCACCAGCGTTCACCCACCCTTCTTACATCACGCACTCGACTCGCATCCAACGCCAGGACGTCACAAATCACCCCCATCAGCAATCAAAAGTTAATCTTAACTACGGTACGTAAAGCTCAATGTTCTATGGGTGCTGCTTGGAACATTAGTATGTTATTAGGTGAAATTTTCGCTACACACAGATAGTTTGACAGACGGCAAGTTAACATGTCAGGGGCACTAACACATGTTGAAACTTGTTGATAGAGATGGTATTGACAATTTGACATGTTTAAGGTAGGTAACATCACTAACATCCTAAAAGTTTCATTAAAGGTACGTGAGATGATTGGTTGTTCCCAATCAGTATTTCGGAAGGCACAACAACATTTTGATGCTACTTACCAGTTACGATTCTGAGAATTTCGGAGGGTGCTCCTGACTGTTTGAGAGCCTCTTCTACTTTCTGTCGTCTCTTGAGTTCTAGTTCAAGCTGCTCCTGGATCATTTGCCGCTGTTTTCTCTCCTTCTTTAGCCGTTTTTGGTACATCACTGTCAAAAGAAACACTTTCGTTAGAAACGGCTGAAGGTTCACATCGAGGTGGAGGGAAAAACCTTTTTTATTTACACGAAAACTTATTTGAATAAAATTGCAGTTAAATATTAATGTAACATTGTAATATCCAGCCCAGTTGTACCGTATCGAAACAACAATTACTTGGAATACCGCACGCGGAGCAAAACAAAACTGCGACTAAATAAACGGTTTTGCGTATGCGTCGTGCGCCATACTTCTCTCCACCTGCACCCACATAGCTACGTATAAATCAACCTCGACTAACTTTACATCTGTCTCTTTCCCTCTTACGTCACTACATACCGATCTTTATCAGAAAACTTAAGGATTCCTTAATTCACCTGCAATAACCACCTTACGTTTGGGCCATTTCTTCGTCAATAATCGCGCGATCGGCCAAGCATCGATAAAGTTTCTCTTTCTTACTTATGCAGTAATGATATTTACGTCTTCTTTACTCCGAAGTTCGATTGACGAATGATTGAGTCGGTACACGTGTTGATAGACGCTGGAGGCCCAGCCTCCGACAGGGCAGAGGGGCGGCGCGGACAAGGGACCAAACGATAAACCGATCGCTGGATGATTACAATTTATAACCCAAAGAAAATATGAATTTTGGTCATCATTTGCATCGTGAAATTAAGTAACTAAATACAAAAGTTACCGCCATTGCAACAACACTGAAGGTTTTAGAAAACAATAAATGAAGCGATTTGAAATGTGCCAAAGCTGAACATCGAGAAATCTTCTTTTTCTTCAACCTTTGGCAACGTAGTCCTAATCCCAATATCTCTTTTAAATCTTATCTCTTGTATATCACTTGGAACAAATTCCACTCTCATTGAAAGTGTCTGTAAACAAATCTGAATATCTAAAGCCTATTACTTGTACCATCAGGTAAGTCGGGTAACAGTCTCGAGATGGCAAAAGATAGAGTTTTGATGGAGTCGAGCGGCGACCAAGATGCGAATAACTCGTGTTATGGAAACGGTATGAATAATAAACTAATAAAAATAAGACACGCCCTCTTGTCGTTGCGATGCTGGAGTGTTGGAACGAGATTTGAGTACCGCGAATTTGAATATTGTGGCCGTTTAATTTCGGTGGGAGCAAAAAATGTATTTAATGGAGTGAGAAAAATTAAAAGTAACTATAGAGTTATAATTATATGTAATATTGAAAACGTTATGCCTAGAGATGGAGCTAATGATGAATAATGTCTATATTATCAAATCTCTATTGTTAATTACCATCCATTGCAGTTAAACATACAAAAAGAACTAACACAAAATTAACAACTCTAGAGCAATGTGGAATGAAAATAAAATGAAAGCTCGTTTTCTCATTAAAGATTTGCTAGTAATTAATGTTGTTGCTAATGAAACGGGCGAGGTTCACTAGCGATCGACTCCTACGCATCATTTGTCATCGTACGACCTCCGACACGAGCCAGTAATAACGTACGGATTGGAAAGCTCGTTTTTATTTCCATTCGCATTTTTTGCAACAGAATCAAACATATTAAATCAGGATCTTGATTTTGTCTGATATTTCTCAATACATTTTTTGTACCTTCTACGGACGTTTGTTTAGCAACTTCATTAAGGTCTGCACCGTTACCCACAATGTCAAAAGGTATATTATTTACACGACCGTACATAATTACTTTGTTAACAAAATTAGGATGGAAAGGTCCGTACGTTAATTTCTCGTCAATACAAAGGTCTACGTCCAAAGATCCGTTCAGTGGAAAATTCGTCGGACCATCGAGTCCGAGTATCGATTCTCTTTAACACCTCTGAAAAACAGCTTTGCACTCGACTGAAGCTTATTTTAGGATCTTTTCATCTCACTTTTTGTGTCTATTAACGCGTAAACGTTTTATTAATTAGCCACCGGCCAAACCTTTTCCTTACTTTGCCGTGTCTATATTTAGTTAGTCATTCCCTTTTTCAATGTTGATTAGTGATATGAGCAGCCGAACTAAACCGTCAATCAAGTTCTTCCTACGCATAATCCAGCGGCAGAAGCGCCGTCTGCGTTCATTGTTTCTACAAGTCAATATTTGTCTATAGCTCGTCGGCACCGCTTTGTGCTCCATAATCCGGCCTATTGCTTCCTCTTGCCAGTTCGGAACGATGAATCGTAATAATTCCTCAATCGATTATTTCATTTGACGCTGGCTAAACAAAAAGTTTTAATCTTTTATGGCCGCCTTTGTAGTCGATGATGGGACCAATTTCAAATAGTAGGGATGTATTCACCGACCGATGATATTATTATTATGTTAATACTTCTTTTGTTCCAATTGAATTCGAATTCAATTTATAAAGACGTATTGAGAGCTCGATTGATCCTTAACGTTGTATTAATCAAACTCTTTTTAGTCGTTACATAGTACGAGTATGTAGGTACTAAATGTAATGTTTATGAATATGCAATCCATCTTTATTGCGGCAGAGTTGGCGTTAAATCGTGGTATTATGCATTCAAAACAGGAAAATAACAAGACAAGGATTAAGAGAACACAACAAAGCTGTGATATGAAGCGAAACAATTCGATGACCGAGCGTATGAATAAAAACGAACCACCAAAATATTGAAGGAATCCGTTCAAAGGGGAAAAAATGCAATAAAAAGCCCGGCCCGATACAGAACGAGAGTGTGGTTAAAAAGCAACGAACGAATATGGTTGCGAACATCCGCTGCAGACAAAAGTTGGGCTACTTGACTATGCAAATTATATTTGCGGACCGCCGCGGCTGAGACCCGATCTCCGACGTTTCGTTTCACTTTTACGTATATAACGTGTATTCTTTTCATATTTTCATCCGATTTCCTACCCCTCCGTTCATTTTGTTCCGTTTTAAAAGTCGCGGAACAATACCGCTTTCCGCGAGGCTTATTCGCCGCAAGCAGTTTCCTTGCAAGCGGCTTCTTTCTCTTGTTATTATACGTATCTTTTTATATCTATCGAGTTTTCTTTTCTTTAATACTTTTTAACTCATAAATGGCTGATACGGTCCCCTAGGGTTTGTTGCCCGAATAACATGTAAATGAGTCGGTGCTCGAGTACAAATTTAAATGGGTTCCTCTGTTATTTCGTTGTTTAGTTGTTTATCGTCTATAGCGATCGTTGTGTTTTAATCGAAAAATGCGTAATTTGAATAATTTTTGGAACATTTTAATTTATTTAATGTTTTATTTGGTACTTAGGTTTAGTTTTTCATTATGATGACTGTTATAATGTATTTAAATTAGCTTGTTAATTTACGAACATAAGCGGAGGTACATTATTTGTAATGTTCGAGTTTTTTTTGTTGTTGTTATTGTTATTGTCAGATTACAATGGGATTAAACATTAAAATAACTCATCTGGTAATATTAAAAAGCCCTTTTTAAATGATTTATTATTTTCTAGCTCACCTTGTTTTAAACACAAAGTGTCTACTGACAAGTTTCCAAAGGTAATGTTTCTTCACTAACATAAGTAGTACAAGATATACGCGTGTCGTCTAAGTAAAATTGGTGGAGGCGCCCGCGCCGCGCCGTGTCGCCTTATCTATGGCGCACAATGGGACCGGGCCGCGGATGCGGATGTACTTATTGCTTTATGGTACACCTACCCTACGCAATACAACACTGATACTTTATTTTTAAAAGAAAATAATACGTGGAAAAACGTTTTTCGTAGAATCGTGATACCTACCTTCGCGAAAATATGGATCAAAAGGAAGTTTTAGAAATCAAGTTTTGTTAGATTTTCACCTACTCATTGATAATAATACCTAAGTGTGCCAATAGACCGTGGGTGTTTAATTTGTAGCTCTTTTTAAAATAAATATAGTCTTAATAATATTCGAAAAAATTATTAAAAACACATTGAACGAGTAAATCACAAAATATAAAAGAACGGGTCATTAACAAGAGGGCGAAGAAAGCGCATTGTGTAATAAAAACAAATGAGAACCTTGATCAGTTGATCTTAATTGCACTAGTTATCTTATACCTTCTGTTCATTAAGAAACTATGTTCAACATGTACTTTATTTTCAGCACGCATGTAATAAAAATAAAGCACGCTTTACATGGTCTAAGTCACACACACACACATGAAAACAATTGAACACGTAAATATGGATAAGAAATATTTTCCAAACAATGATAAATTCAAAAGCATTTATGTTCCAAATCCTTTTTAATTTATAAAGGGTGTAAATAGACCCTCAACATAACCGTAAGGCACTTGTTCTCCCCGTCTTTGCGATAATTTTTTTGTTCTAGACCATAT
This sequence comes from Noctua comes, assembly GCA_963082995.1. Taxonomy (NCBI): domain Eukaryota; kingdom Metazoa; phylum Arthropoda; class Insecta; order Lepidoptera; family Noctuidae; genus Noctua; species Noctua comes. Next base: position 10,541,694 of record OY720277.1, on the reverse strand, counting down.
TTGGGAACCTTCTAGATACGGAGATATTGGGGGTCAAAGTTCCAACTTTTTCACTAGTTTTTTTTTAAATACATGTTTTTAATGTAAGATTTTTACACACCTCCACGACCCCCGTACTATTCAATCTATCCATCAGCACAACGCTTTGAGGGCTTTCCATCAAGTCCTATCGTCAAACGTGATTTTTCACCCCAAACAAAAAAGTCGATTCCCAGCAATAATTTTTGCCTAAAGTTACTTAGTTTGATGTACAGAATGCTTGGTTGACGGCTATGTGAAGGATCTGTTTACAACCTGTATGTGACACGATATATAAAATCGACAAAAATATATAATTATAAATATCGATAGAAGCCAATAGTTTTCCCACCGGTGCAGTACGACGTAAATAAGCATCGACGTTTATGACAGTTGCTCCCCTACCAGTCGGAGCCGAACGATTTAGATAAGTCTTTTTATAGTTCTTTATTGAAAATAAATTGCCTAGAATAAAATCAGACACAGTTCGAATGGCTTTCCGATAGATGTGTATGAAATAATGTCTTTTAGATAAGATGTGTCGTTATCGAGCCGACGTATGTTACGTTGGGTTATGATGAGCAGATTATTATGTCGACGTGTTTCGTTGACTTTCGATAACTAATGTTAATGATTTTTTTAGTTGATTTATAACTAGTATTGGCTTTCTTTGGGGGACCCCAGGAATCCATAAGGAATGTCACATTTTTCATGATTTAATTTATTGTTAGAAGTACTAATAATTTTAATTGCTGATTATAAAAGCAATATTATGCAAAAAAGAAGCAATAAAGTGTAACTGTAATTATAAATTACAAAGTCCAACACATAGTATCTATCGATTTTAATCATATTTGCAATTAAAATAAGGCTATAAATTTTTTCATTAAGTGCAATTATCGTATTAAAGTAATATAAAACCGATCGAAAGTGCAATAAAAAGTAACTCCACCGCGTTGTTCTACGAGTATAAGAACATTTGTCAAACTGTCCGCGCCACGGTCTCGTACAGTCGCTAACAGCAGTTTAGCTTTTTATCTATTTCCACTGTTTTATTTCGGTAAGCGCGATATTTATGGGGCGGGTGTCGCGATAGATAAACATTTTTCCTCAAAACTGTACGGATTATTGTTTTTGTCAGACAAGTGGGGATCTAAGTTATGAGTAGGGAATGACCTCCTCTGATAAAAACCTTATATTTTCCCTGCCCAAGATCGGACATGACTTTATAGATAATATAAATATAAACAAACAGACATACGCAGAGTGCTTCCATATTTCATGACATTCCATCGTACATTTCAAACTTAGAAAATATCAATAAAGGTACGGAGGAAATTTTTATGAAAAAAATAAGAAAAGAAGATCGCAAGCACTTTTATCAAACCGATCAAAGGGCCGGTCGGACATTCCGACTTCTTACGACGTTAGTAAAAAATACAATCTCTCTTTATAGTTACCATTCCACTGGTTATTATATCCGTATCGATACGGCTGAACTTACCGACCGTGAAATGCTCGATTCTCGATATTGCCTGCCCCCGGCACTACTACAGTAATTTCGGACGCTTTAAAAATAAAGAATTTACACAAAAAAGTGGTATTTATTATGGATAAAACGCTTCATGGATATTTACGTAATTACTCGTAACAAAAAGGTATTAAAATATTTGTAGTAACCTATCAACCATTATCAACATTTAAAATCCTTCGTTTCATAACTTTAGAAGGTAGTCTAAAAACAGGCATCACCTTTTTCACAGTAAATGTTTATGATTGTAAATAATATCAATTTAATATTTATTAACGCGAGTATCACTGACGTAGATTTCGAGTAATTGTCCATAAAAATATGCCGACTAGTCGTGTCGACTTAACGATGATTGTGTCCGGAAAATAGTCGGCACTTCGCACGAGTTGTCATCCGCCATACAAACTTTTATTGCATATAAAAACATTGATCACCCTGTGTTTATTTATGTTTCTATATAAAATATTGTATTTTCGAAACCGGGTCACAACATTAGTAACATAATACTTATCAAACGCGCCGGTAAAAATTAGGACGGACAGATGAAATAAAAAGTAATCAATTCTTAGTAAAAAATCGATGCAGTTCGGGATCGAATAATGTATTTATTTTCGTTGGAATGGCTCATCGGGCCATGCTTCCTGCGACATCAGTGTGGTCGTAACGTGACACCTTTTATTAATATGCCTGAATTAATAATATTGTAGATATTCGTTGGCAGGGGTCGTGAGTATCGCGTGCGAATGTATCGTGAGGCTTCAGTGCATCGATTTGAAAATGAAATATCGATTTACAATATCTAAAGGTTCTAGTAACCAGTCCCGACGTAAGATATTATGCGCATGTGTATGCACCACGAGGGCTCGACCATGGCTATGTTTGTTTTACATGAAATACGACTTTATTTATAACGTATAAACAAACTATCAAAAGTGTACGATTACTCTGTCATTGTTAACGTTTGTGATGTTATTTTATTATTATGTGACTGAGGTCATTATTGTACATGATTAGTGCCGTCGTCATAAATTTTATTTAATCACTATTTACGACTTACCATTAAGTAGGTAAGATATTAATTGAAAATTCGAATTACAAAAAGTGATATCAGCAAGCTAAGTTCATGATGACACTTTTAAGCTTTAATTTCTTCACATTTAAATCAATTAAAGTGAGCAATTAGGTACCTACCTGCCTTATTAATAAGACTTAAATTAACAGCACTAATATGAACCGACAGTTATCGATAAAGAAATGATTATGTATTCATATGCGGCAGATATACAAAAAGGGACTAATGAAACGCGTGACTTTTCACAATAATTAATGATAATTCATTAAAACGAGTGGAGCTGGGAACCTCTTTGTTCGTATAAAAAAATATAAAGCTGTAAAACATTGAAGCTGGTTTATAATAAGTGGCCACTAGCAATTTCCAAGCAATAACGTAAAACACACGGGCGCAGGTAGACAAAACACAACAAATATTGACAGTGGATGATTGCACTACGTCCAGAGATCCCCTTAGCAAACTGCGAATTAAAATGGGGACGAGAAAAATTAATCCTAATGCGATTTTAATGAAGCTGAAATGAACGAATGCAGTAATGAATTGTTAAGCCGCCGGTTATTCATTTTGCGTTAAAAGGGAGTGGAATGGAAACGAGAGAAACAAAACCAACCAACAACGTTATAGGTACAGATTCTATGTAGCGTTTGAATAATCTTGGTATAATTTGTTTCAGCATGTAGAAGCTCTTGAAGATTAAATTGATATATTATTCCCCAAGCTTACAGTGTGGAGAGTGTATTGAAGCGTAGACGAGATAAAATGTAATAATAATTAAGGCTCAGCATTGCACAAAGACGCACGCCTTAACATCGAGTATAAAGCACACAAGCGCTGAAAATGTACACCTGAAGTCTGTACTCGCTTTTGCATTAACGAATGCGGAAGCGGCGCTGTGCATACAGGACGCGTTGCACCCTCTCCTCCCACCACCCCTCCACCCAAGCAGCACAGTACCAGCACACCGAGCTCCCTCCCGCGCCCCCCACAGCTACACCTCTCGCTCGAACCAGACGCCTCCAGCAGCCTGTATGTCCCACCCGTGCGTTCATTACCTCCACGCGGCGGCGACCCAACAATTCAAGTTTGCTTTCCGCCACACAATCTACGCTACCAGACAGACTACACTACTCCCATACACCGGCCACTCGAATAATAAAGATGCAGAAATTAACCCGTCCACACTGAAAAAGAGGAAACTAAGTGAAGCTATCTCGACGTGAATAGAGGTAATGTAACGCGAGCACTCGTACGCGAATGAAAGAAACGAGCTCGGAATTGCCCGCTTGTTGAAACAGAGGGTAAATGTCAACCGCGGAATAAAAACAGTCAACAGATAAATGCAAACGATAAACATACTCGCAAACTGAAAAGGCAGAATGTGAGAGGGAATGTTTATTTTTCTCTGCTCTGGATAAACACACTTTGCGATTAGAATAAAATTAGATTCCCGCGAAGAAGCGTTTACAGCTATGAGAAATCAATAAAGTTTCCGCACTAAATTTGGTCCAGCCCATAAAATATTCAATTACGCATAAGCACACATTTGCTAAGGCCAACAACGACCACGCGGCACCCCCATTAAAGACGCCTAAGGGCCATTTAATCGGTCAGTGGATGTAAATTCGCTGGCCCCAAAACAAATATCCCGAAACTAATAAGGAAACGAAATATGTAAATCGGCTGCCATATTGTTTCACAAGTGAAATCTTCCTTTAATCTTATAACAAATCCGCGTCCAAATGGCCGGTCCGGGCTGAATTTGAATATAGGAGGGTTGAGTGAAGGGTCAGGTCGAGGAACAACCGTGTTGTGGCGAGGAAGGAGCAAATGTATGCAAGCCACGCACGGAGGAGATAGCGCCGTAATGTTGTCCTATGCACATATTGCAGCAAATTAGTTGTCGACTTGTAAACAAGGAGGAGGAAAGTAAGGCCGCTAAGACGTCGTCGGTGGGTAGTTTGCATGGATATGAGAGCGGCAATATAGGGGTCCGCAGCTGCTGGCTGTACTCATTAAGATGTTTTATGGTCGGCCCGCCGGACCGTGTTGCCAATTTAAGATATTTCTATGCGGGACGGCACCACGTTAGTTTGGCTTCCGATTAGGGGATTAAAGTGGTCCTTTAAGGTATTAGTGTAATAATTGCTCGGCCCATTATGCGGTTAGCATTGTCCCCGATACTCCCTTGTAACGCTGTTAAGGGTAATTTAAGATCATCACATATTCTGTGTGTATGTACACACATGTATGTTGGTGAGCGGAACGGAAACCAATAAAATGAGGGACAGATTGGACAGACGAGTGCGACAAAACAAAAACAAAACAAGTGCGCAATAAAATCGAGTTACAATGGAAAAAGACAAAGCTCAAACAAATTCGGTCCGATCCGTCGCGCACCTATTCCCCGCGCTGCAAGTAAATCAAAGGGTGTTGAAACTTTACACCCACTTAAAGCCGGACACAGTAATAAAGCGTTCGAACTTCATCGACCCTGGACATCAAATGGGACACCCCTTCTCGCATTTTGTACGGGCGAAATTAAAACTTCTGAGATGCTAAATTGAGGACTGACTGCATGTAGCTTTATATTCGTATTCGCTTGTATTTTGCTTCAAATGTTTGATATATACCTGGTCCTGTTCCCTCGAAAATGGGGAATATGGGTATGATTCTGAGTATCAGACAAGTTCTGAGTAGAGCGATGCCCGTAGAAGTCCTACAAACTACCTCTTAGTTACCAAGAGCTTTAAACGGTGCACAACTTGCTTCCAGAACTGAAGTGTCTCGTGTTCATCATTGTATCTGGAACAAGTTTCCCCTCGCTGGGAATCGGAGAGGGTACTAATATTGAATTGCCCTTTGAACATAATATAGATAGACACATCACAATTAATAATGATAACTTTACTCCATAAAAAAGGAAATGGACTCTTTTAAATTAATTCGAAAAGCACACAGCTACGATTATCGTAATTGATGCATCATATCTAACGTTAAAGATCGATGAAAAACAAAACATGATAATCACAATTAAGTTCAACATTGAAATTCCTTAATTAAAAATAATTGATAAGAGCAGCGTTACTGGCAACATTAAGTTTTACGAGCATAGGAAAGGTGCAACCCTACATCTTAGGAATGAGTTACAAACTGCTTAGTGTCCACCCGACACCGGTCAGAGCAGTCGGTCACTCGGGGACAATAATTACAGATGACACTTTCAAGCTTTGAAACACAACACCTTTGCGGAATTACATAAATGTACTTCTCAACCTGTAGTGTTGTTTTGATTGTTAAGGTACATGTAAAGGCCTTTTAGTTTACCTACTAGTTAAAATTAATTTGAATCATTCCTTTTTTGTTTTATATCTGAATTATTTCTTCTAATGTGTCATCAATCGTCAGAATTATCAACGTTACAACGAATTAGTTTGTAATCCCGACTAATTTTGCAATTAGCATCCATCCGCAGTAACAAAACGACATCTCGCAAACGTAGCCAAGCTTAATCACGCCATATTAATTGTTTCTAAAGAGGTGATTTCATATGTACGCCCAGATTAAGTGCACGACCCGCACTCGGAACCGAGGGGTTATTAAATAATTTATTGTCTACTAACTATTCGTGAGGGCACTGCTCAAATGGTCTGCTAAGATTTCGCAAAGTCTTGTTATGGAATATTGCTGGCGTAAACTTTGTCTATGAAACTTAAATGGATTCGCACAGCGATACGATGAAGACGTACATATTTTAACCTTTTGCTAGCGAGATTGTTTCACAGTTGAAACGCGGACGAACAATTTCATTTTATACATCAAACAGTAAAACGGGAAAGCGGTCTTGATTGAGTTTGGTCTGAACCTTTTATAGCTTTCAATGCACATTTCTGCCTGTCAGCGGCAAATTACGCAGGCTGCCCATTCACGCTCAAAAATCACTCTCAATTGAGTCAAGTGGGACAAAATAAAAGGTGAATTCATCATGGGGGTGCGAACCGGCGCCCCCTGTTGGGAAACCAAGGCGGAAAACGTATGTCCGGTCCATTTGTAAACACTAACAGGTACTGGCAGCTTTTTGACAGTTTATTAAATTAAATTGTATCGGCGATTGTTTGTGAGCTTGTGAGCGAGTTGTTTGTGAAGAAAACGCGTGGGAGTGAGGTGATGAATGAACTTTACTGGGAGATGTAATCAATTTGTGTTACAGGTCTGATTGATTTGTTATGTTTGTAGAGAGTAAAATATGGATAAGTTTATATGAATCAATTTGATAGTTTTTTCTACGTAGGGTTTTTCATCTTTTGTTTTATTTCATTAACAGTCACGCAAAAAAAACTTCACTTCAAAAGAGAATACAAATACATTACTGAAAGTAATCTTCCATTTGCAAGTTAATTACAAATGGCACTAACTTGATTTCCGAAATAATTTACATAAATATTCCATCAGTAAACCGCGACGCAATCACGAAATATGACATTTAATGGTTTCCATAGTCACAAGCAATTATACAAAGAGCATTCTGTTGTCTGTATACAGTTTTTTAACAATTAATTTAATTCTGAAACCAAAGTAAAAGCGCTGAATTTTAAAGGGTTTATTTTTTCGTTTAAACCAATTACTTTGTAGGACAAAAGTATATTCATATACCTTCCTACAAAATCATAACCAAAAGTACAGTCAGCGACTAAAGTTGATAAACATTGCGACTTTTAGACTTCATGATAATTATTCCATACATTATATTTCAGCATGCCATACATAAAACCATTAAGACTTAAAATTGTCTAGTACTTCTGCTCTGATATTAATTAAATTTTCAGCTCAATAATGAAGATTTACAAAACTGATATTTTAGTAGACTTTTTCCTCCAATTGTAACTTCCTTACTTGAAAACCTTCCTTTTGGCATTATTAATTACGAAAATTTGTAATCACAATCATAAAAATATATGTACCTATTTATAACAACATAAAGGTCATATTTAGTGCATTGCCTGGTCAGCGATAAACGTTGGCGAAAGGTTTTCACGAATCAATTTCGGCTCTCGTCATTTGATTATCCCAGTCTTGTACACGTAGTACTTACATCGAAAGGGCAGGAGATAATTCATTTTCGTCGAAATATTGTCTGGTGCCCGAAAAAATTAAATTACACGCTTGTATCATTTTGCGAGTCGCTGTTTGCAATATGATGGATTAGTTCGGAATGTATGTTCAATTTTAATGTGCTACTGTTTGAATTGATGAGACACTTTAGTTTTTAAAAAGTTTTCGATACTAATGGGGTCAATAATGCAGAATACCTGATAAAAGTGTTGCTGGCAATAACAGTTGAAAAACTAAACTATTAACATTTCAGCAAATAGATAAAGCTGTAAACAAACGTCAAAACATTATTATTGCCATTGATTAGTTTGCTAACAGTAACACCGAAATCAAATAAACAGTTCAGTCAGTATTAGAAGAGCAATAACAACTTGTAGAAGATAAACAAGCAAATGAGTCCGCGATAAAAAGCAATCAGTCGATAAAACTAGCTGAGCTAAGCTGAACTGAGCGCATAAACCTTGTGTTTGTTCGGAAATCAGATGAGAGTATAAATGGAATCATCTTCCTCGCGCCGACAGACGTACACGAAAACAGAATTGATTTTAATGTTAAAAGCTGCATTGAGTTTGATTTTTCAAGTCTATGTTATTGAGATTTGTTTCGATTTATCTGATAGAGGCTTGATTGGAATTGATGCTGAGTGAAATATAAGTACGTACTTAAAAAAATCTTAGCAAATACGACGCTTTAAATAAATCTCATTAAACGTTTAAGGATTGCAAATTCGAAACAACTCTCACAGACATGCTAACTGCAGTTATAAAACTGCAATAAAACAAAAGTACTGCATCTGAACCATGCCGGAAGTCTATTTTTGTCACTAACTTAACAGTGGCAGCAGTAAATATGATATTAGCAGCAACTTTAATACGATATCCTGCAATCAAATCAGCGTATGGCTTCATCGACGTCTGCTACTCGTGTGTGGTCGAGCCGTAAACAAAGATCTTAATGATCGCACACGGACAACGTAAACAATTTATTAGTCCGCAATCGACAATCGTTACAATCGGCTCGTGTATTCGATGCATTGATACATGTTCCCTGAATCGAACCACTTCTCCATTTGCAGACGTGTCGATTTTAATTGCATCACTACTTATAATTACGTAAACACGTTCTTTACATGTTTTCGAATACGTCTCAGGTTTTATTGCCGATTCTTTGATTGTTCTTCTATAATGATGTTTTATTATTCGGTCCGCTCTTTCATTGTGTTGATTGATAGTGCCAATAAACTCGATTCCATCATCATATTTGGAAGTGAGTACCACAACATGTAAACAAGATTTCTTGACCATTTTAAGACTATGAACGTTTACTATGGTGTAAAATTTGTGATCAATAAGCGATTTCCCCGAGACACCGGATGCGGTCCGCCGTCCACCAAGTTCAATTATTATTGAATTTCCTATGTCCGGGGTGAGTGCCGTACCGACAACTAGGGGTGAGGCAATTCTTCTTTAACTTTCGTAAAATAATTTGCCTGTCTTTGATACAGTTTCTGATGGTCAAAGGATTTTTGGACACAAGTTATCAGGTAAAATAAGCTTTAATCGAATGAATTGTTTATAAAGCTTCTCACAAAATCACTTCAGATACGATCACTATCATAGCTATAAGAAATCAGACTGTTTATTGTGTTTCAGCAAAAAACGCCCTTCTATTAAATCAAATTTGATTTAAGAGGGCAACGGTGAATTACGTTTTAAGTGCACAATCGTCATGATTTACGTCGACTGTTGCTATGACTTCCGATCTCTCAACCGGCGAGTTCACCCCTATTGAAGAAAATTATTTCCACAACAAAGAGTTTTGAATTAAAGTCCCGACTCACTCCGAAACTCCACTAAGACATTGGAGATTCCTGTTTTTGTTTGTTTCTATAATTAAAACGCGACTTAAACGCTCTTCCGATAATTATAAATCTACTTGATGTTGTTATTGCAGTGAATCGGATTTACGAGGGGATGTTTTGGGGCAATTTTCTTCGATTAGTATTGTTTCGGTTAATATTTGGACTGGATTTTATCAAGTCACGTTTTATCCTTGCGGTGTCGGATTTAATCAACATTTTCGGTATAGCTTGCTCTTCCTAATCGATGATTTTCGATCTCATTAACTTATTTTTGACAGCAATTGGTCCAATTGCTCCCGCTAATGTGTCACCGTGGCGTGGCGACGTCGTGACGAAGTGTAACGTTAACACATTCGCCAGTATTTTCGTGAGCAGTATTTCGCAGCGCGGCCGGCGCACGGGTGGCCAGTGTTCACATTACCTTCGCTTGGTGGCCGGCTGACTCATTCCAGTGTCGCCGACCGCCAGTTTTGAACAGAGTTCTAACTCCCAGTGGTCTGGCGCTAACACGCAACTCCGCCTCAGTAGTTCATACACTCCGATGGGCAATTTGGAAATTGTAGCTTAAATTTTGCTAAATTTGTTCATTTGTACTCAACTCGCCTAAATACAGGGATAGTTTTGGTTATTAATTAATTGTTGATCGCGCTGCGAGTACTCTCTCACCGGAACACACACGTACTAGTACATGTAGTATACACCCGCTTCATAATTATCACGAAAACCCAATTCATAGACAGAGTTGCCTTGTCTTCCTGATGTTCATTAGTCAGTAAGTATTAATATTCAATATAAATTGTGACCAGATGTGATAGAGTAGGTATTGTGAAAGCAAACCAATAATTTTACGATCAGACCACTGAAGCGAAATAGAGTACCGTGTCAAAAACTTTCTGCTAATCTTATTCAAACCTAGACAATTATAATTACAGTTAAAAGCGACAAGTTTAGTATCGTGTTACGGACACGGCGAGCTGGCTCACGGCGCGTGCACTCAGTTGTATAATCGACAGCTCGCGGTGGACCGGACACGGCCCGGACACTTCTTGCCGTGTTGACTCCGTACCGTCACACTACCGGGGAGAGGCTTTAAGAAACCTTGTCGTGATTTTGGTCAGCCATGTTTGTTAAGTTTTGACTGAGTGCTCGATTGAATTACGTTTTGTTGTTGCTCGCGATTAGGTGTTGGGCACTTGTTTGATCTATGAACTGGTTTGCTTCGTTAATTTTATTTTTTCTCAGTCGTGACTGAATTTAAACGAAAAGTGACTTACGCTGCCACCATATGTAAGTTGACTATTCAATATCACACTGAAACTCAAATTAAAACTCATGTTGAATGCGAATGAGTTTCGTTATTCATAATGAAGACAATATACAAATTACAAAGTTCATTAGGTATTTCACCAATTTGCCGCTAAACTTCGTTTCAACTCCATCTTATTACACGAAACATTATAATATACATTGAAACCCGTTCCAACAATTTCACATACAATCATAAATTCTAATTTAGCTCGTTGGTGGATCTTGTTACCACCTCGCCTTCGGTTTTCCGGACTCATTGTATGTTACTCCCAAGACATCGTAGCCCCACAGTACGTATATACAAAATTAATTAGACAAAATCTTGGGCTCTTGTAATATTTTATTATTATTATTTCCTATGTTGTGCGAGATTTTATTAGGGCGTTATATTTATTGCTCTTCTCTTAGGTGTAATGAATCTGAATAGGGTCTTGATTAGTCGTTACTGTATGGATGTGTTGGCTGCAAGATTATAATTACACTATTGGTAATTACAAGGTTGCGTACATTGTGAAACCTTCGTCGGCTTTCCGTTTCGTTACCTTACTACGAATGTTGATGGTTTGGTAAATTAAACGTCATGCAGTGGACTGCTATTTTCTTGATTATAAAACGCCTATCTTTGGATAGTTCGCAGTGTTTTAATTTGTAAGCAATTGGCTACCTGCTTGATCACCTGGACGGAAGAATACGTCATATTTTTTTTAATAATTATGTTGTAAAGATAACGCTCCATTTACAATCGTACGCTCTTGATTAATTAAATACTTTAATCATGCAACTTTGTATCGATAAAACTCACTAAAGGTTTCACGAGGCGGTCGCGGGGCTTATAGAATTACCGTGACCCTGGATCATAAAGGGCTATTGAAGGACACCGTGGATTTTAGTCAGTACAAGTCTCACAGTTCCTCCCACTCTGCCCTGGGTAGGAGGATTCATTTGATGATTTTACCAAGATAAAAAAAAAAAAAAAAAAAAGGTTTAACGAGGCAAGTTATACAACATTCAAACATTCTAGTTGCGTTTAAACGTTTAACAAATACAAAGAGAACCGAAGAAGACTCGAACAATACTACAATCAGGAAAACTAACAAGATAAATTAAAGAAGTTGAACGCACAACAGCCCGCAGCATCCCGATAAGGAGAGGACATAGCACTAGTTCTTAAAAGGTAGTCAATTGGTGTGTCCATCGGAACAACGGCACGGGTCCAACATCGTATTCTACTTAGCCGTGAAATGTGTAATGCTATGCGTTTCGTTTCAACGTCTTCTCGCCGCCCTTTGGTGTTACCTACCATTTCGCGACTTGCTGGCTAAGTTATGGGGTGCTTTTAAACAGTACGATTTGTTAAATCCAAAGAATATGGTGTAGGCAGAAACGATAATCAGAAATTATATTTTGATTCAACCCTTGGATAAAAATATTAAGAGGCAAAAAAAAGGGATTGAAAAACACCTACATGATGAAACACAAATAAATGAAAATGTCTGAAAAATAAAAATTGAAATGGAATGGACTTTTCAAATGCATAATAGAATTATGTGGATGGATTGTATCGGAACTGGGAGCTGACCAGTCGGTGAAATCTAATCATTTGCATTACTTCCGCGCTCTGACCTCATACTGCGCTTCATTTCACGAGAGCAGCCGCGGGACTCAACTAATCACATTTTGTGTACATTTGTACGGTTCTTTTTTAAATGATTTCTGTATTCCGGTCCAAAATGAACCTTAAAAATATGCTGAAAATGTATAATTTCCAGAAAACGGAAAAGTTATGATTACAAAATTTCATTCCCTATCTTTCCTTAGTGCTCACTTTTGTTATTTATGTACAATTTCAATCTTTAAGACTCAGCGGTGTAAGTGGTGCGTTTTCTGCCAGTGAATATCTTACGTAATATTAATTTTATAAATGCGAAAGTTTGTAAAGATGGATGGATGGATGTTTGTTACTCTTTCACGCAAATACGACTGAACGGATTTGGATGAAATTTAGCACACAGACAGTTTATAACCTGGATTAACACAGGATACTTTTTATCCCGATAGTATGATCTCGTGGGACAATTGTCGAACTCCACGCGGGCATAAGCTAGTTTCTTTAATAAGTAGATGACATGGGATTGCATGGGAAGCTGATAAGATATCTTCATCATTGACAGTACTATCAATATTAGATATCTTCCCTCTGTATCCTTGAATTAGATACATTGGAATCTTCAATGTGCCACTACAGATACGATCGTGTAGCAGGGGAGCGTGTCCTGCATTCCAGAGGACACGCGTAGCCGCGTATCGGGAAAAATGTCACGTAGTGGATACCGCGGGTGTAATAAGAACTGAGAAGTATGGCGGAGAATTAAATAGAACTGATGAAGAAATTATACGATCTTGTAACCCCATATGTGACAGTGAAGAAGTTTTTATTAAGAAAGACCAAAATGGCGACGCGATCAGTCCATATTTCATGAAAGACCGAATTTTGTGATTATTTCGGCATAAAGTGGTATAAGGCGGATGATTTGGGGAAGGAAAGCCATTTCGATGAAAATTACCCTGTTAACGGTCAAATTAGAGCTAAGACCGAAGAAAACAGATAATGAACACGAAGCTAAAACAGATTGAAACAATTTTTCCACGGCCACAGTCGAACCTCAAGAAAAAAACCGAATGAAACCACCGAAGCTACGTTCCTGTGTAAATATTTACCCGACGTCGCCCACGAAAACTTTGAAGAGCCGGTAACTTCTACCAGACCTAACACTTGCAAAAAAATACCTGCCAGGCGTGAGCTGTGTTTGGGTTGATGATTCAGTTTACTTTGATTTTTTGATTTAATTTCAGAATTCATATTTTCTGTTACTGTAGTTATAAATATCAACTTTTAGAAGTGTAGGTATCTTGTTCAGTACCATACTAGTGTCATCTTGTGTCATTTTTCGAGGACATTTCATATCCGTCTTGAATCCTCTATTCTTACGAGAGTAAGTTGTGTCGTGGAAGACCACAACATAATTATCTTTTTCATTTCTCATATTATTTACATAAATCCGTAAACGTAAAGATATTTGATGTAGATAGACGAAAACACGTGATGAAGTAGGTAGATACGTTAAATAAAACATTGTAGTGAAGATCGCAAAACATCGTAATGAGCTGAAACCGGTCCGCCGCGGACGAACTCTATTATTATGGTTCCGTACATAACCTATGTTTAACGGTGTGCCTAAGCTTAATGATAGGAGAGACAATTGAATGTTTCTGTCTACAGAGAAATTAATTGGTTGCTTGAGACTAGTGTAAAATCAGGTTGTGACGATATTATGAACAGTTCTAACAAAAACACATAGAATATGCTCAAGAAAAAATCCACAGACCTACATTTGTGCATTTGTTTACTGACTTTTTCATCAATTAAAAGTACAGTATCTAATACCTATTTCATCGCTAAAAATTTTGCGATGAAGTAGGCTGCCTATTTCAAAACACAACTGTCACAAAAATGATTGTCTCTACTCACATTATCATCCTATTTCTTGCGATGTCTACTAGAAATTAAGAACTGAACCCTAAAAAGTATGTAAGTGTTTTCGGTAATTGAATTCCATACACGGTTCGTATCTGGTCCGGTCCGACAGAGCGCGGGGTCGCACGTCGCCTCGCGGTCAGGATTTACCGTGTACTCGGAATATTTTTTCATTTTCCCACTCTTCGCGTGAGATATCGCAGGTATTTTTATGAGAACTCCGACTTCATTTGCGGATTCTTTTCTGTTGCTTACATGTTAATAGGGGCTGACACCGTTCACTGCTTGTTGTTTGGGTTTACAGGGATTGGAGTGAAATGAGTGATGACTATTATTTGGAACTAGGTTATGCCCGCGGCTTCGCCCGCATGGAGTTCGGTAATTGTCCCACGGAATCCTACTACCGGGATAAAAAGTATCCTATGTATCCAGGTTATAAACTATCTGTGTGCCAAATGTCATCCAAATCAGGTGAGTAGTTTTTGCGAGAAAGAGTAACAAACATCCATCCTCACAAACTTTCGCATTTATAATATTAGTAGGATGTAGGTAGTAGGTACAGACATTAGAGAAAAAATCAGAACTGAAAAGAATCAGGAATCAATCCACTAATTAAAAGCTTAGAATAATCAATTTAAACTTGTGACCAGCAAGCTATGAATACAAACATCAACGAAAACCTAAACTACCTATCAATCCCAACACACAAGGTCCAATTCCCATTCATCCACAACGATTTATCAACAATCGAAATGGCTAGTAACATAGTTAGGCTGCACAAACGGACTGCCTGCCTGTAATAGGAAGCTTCCGTCTGCATCACACAATAGCACCGACGTCCAATGAGCATTCGACAGATCGTATCTATTAGGGCACAGTGTAGCCGAATTGAAGGACGTCAAATTGCTATACTGATTGGTTGCAGTTGGATTATTGTTTGGTTTCAATAAAGCTGTAGATACTATTTTAATGTTTGAATAATTCTAGTGAATATTTTATTGCTACACAGTAAGAGAGGCGGTTTTACTTACGTCTTTACTTTACGTCTTTAAAGCAGATACTCCATTCTTTATTTACCGTAAGTTGGTGACTAAAGAAACCTTTAACGGAATAGAAGAGATAAATGTATAAACAGATAGAAAATATTAGATAAAAATACCTGAAGCACAAAAACCATAACAGCCAAAATGTTCGACAAAATGACCACCCGTACATTTCACATCATTCACTCCACACTATACACAAGCTCATAGACAAATGATAGTCCAGTCATCGTATTTGAAATGTGTATGAACTAATACAATTATCGTAGGGGAGCCCAGTCAGAGATAGATCGCACTGACTACTGACGTATGTTGATACGATTGTCCGCCTGTTAAACGATTTCATTTGAATTTGATCACTCGACTGTCCGCCAGTGATAATGTTTGCAGGGGGCTGACTCACGTCAAATGTCCGTTTGCTAACAGTTTGATGTACATTCACGTACAATATGCAAATGCATATTTGCCACTGTAGCTACATGTTCTATGTTTTTATTTAGATTGTGTTTACTGTTGTTAATAGGTTTTGTATCAATTATTATCTGGTTTTTATGGAGAGTGATTAAGTGAAAACAAATGATGATTATCACAACAATGCGTTAAATACCATTGTTTCTTTAAAATCCTATAAATTATAAAGGTTTATTTATACTCAGCACAGGCCACAATCATCATCAGTAATAAGTAGTAATAGCCCGCAATTATGTGACGCTAATCAATCATTCGCAATCAACTTATAAATCTTTTGTGTCATCCGATTCTAATTTATCACATAATTGTAAGATGAGTCGTCCTAACGATCTTGAATCAGTTAGTAACACAACTTACATTATTTAGTTTCATTGTTTGTTGATTGCAAAATGTTAGATCATCAATTGAAGATAGAATCTCGTAGAAAATTCCAACTGGTTAAGTTAGAATTATCTGCTTGGATTTTCAACCTGATATTATACAATATTTCATAATATGGCATCCAAAATCCACAAAATCAAAGCAACGCTTACTTGTTCCACATATACAACATACGAAGACGGAAGAGGCATAATATCAAATTCCACAATTCCGAGGTATATCTTTAACAGGCATCGATAACCCTCCATTCCGGACATAATGTACACATAATTGGCGTAACATTTCCATTGCGAACCCTTTCAAGACGCCTGTAATGTTGAGGCCTACATGTTATTTAATTACGCAATCTCGAGCACAATGAGAATTATACCAACTCCTTTACGTCTCGAATGCATGGAGAGGGGGCGACAGAGCCGTATTTGAATAGAGGGAAGGGAAACAGTTATGATGGCAAAGTACTATTAGATGGTATTGTAAAAGTCTGTTTGATGGTTCATTTACATGATATTATCTGTCAAATGAGCCGTTGATTTTGTAAAAGGATATTAATTTTCGTGGCAATTTTAGGAACATATTTTTGACAGTATTACCAATTTTCCAAGTTTGACACAAGAAATACAGGAACAAAGCATGATTAAAACCAAATGATATTTCTAATTGCATCCCTGCCTTCAAAAGGTTAAAGCCATGACCGGAACGCCTCAAAATCATAGGGCGAGAACTATGAAAGTCTTCCGATTTCCCTTCGAGCTCATAACATCCTCGGTAATGAAGGAGCACCCTCAAGGGTGTCCCTTACTGGGGGCGCACAGTCCGACTCAATTATAAACGAATATATCAAAATGACTGAGTAAGATTTAGACGGAACCCTGCCATTACCTGAGAACTCGATACAAGATTAATCAACCCATATTAAGAAAACGAAACGTTAATTAAATTCAACTATTGAAAACAGGTGGAGTACTCTTAAATGGTTTAAAATCCAAGCGAGGGCCTACAAGCTAGAGCTATCAGAATATAATTTAAAAAATCTTCACAAACGGCTGCCAGCCAAAGAATTCTAATTTTCAATAGTAAATTAATTACACAGATTACAGCATAGTACGCCATTTAAATAGAACCACGGTGCATTACGAAAGCGCTAGATGCCCATGCGATACTGGACTATTCAATACAATATCTATTATGAATGAACGCGGTCCGCGAAGGTTGATTAGGCTCGTCGGCTCTATTCCAATTTTCATGGTGTACTGCAATCCACGGCCTGATTGATTGTTATTGCATCGCAGTAGCCAGCGTATTCCACTTGCTCTAGAATCGTATGTAAGTTTCGAATAAATGATTATTATTCTTCTACATTTTGTTTTTAGATAAAGAAGTCGTATAACTTCATCTATTTATTTACCATGTACTTGTATAAGCATCTACTATACTTAAATAATATCGCTTTGGAATGTGTATTTTATTATGTCGACAGAAATTAGCCTCATAAGAATCTTAAGATCAATTTAACCTTATCTTCATCAGAGATCGGCCATTTCACTGTTATTATCGATCAATTTTACACTGTTCAGTCATTTTAATAATCCTAAGGCGATATTTCCAAACTCGATCGCTACAGTTTTACATCTTCGTTGATTTTTAGTAGAGATGGCAAACGGATCAAATACCTGTACTTTTTGTTTCAAATTTCAGGAATTTTGAGTAAAAATGTGTCAAATATTGAACAGAATGTAATAAAGAGTGGTAAATTCCGGTGGAACGGTGACTATTCATCTCAGGTTCGTGAAGCACTATTGGTTGCGCGAGCTTTTGTAACTAAAGTGGTATTTCACAGCGTCGACGCGTATACCGCTATCTGATGATTGGTTTTTGGCAATTAACAGTATTGCTCACGTCGCAATCGAGTTCATTCACCGTGTGAATTATGTATGGAGCCTCCATTTCCCTCTTTGT
Source organism: Noctua comes (assembly GCA_963082995.1). NCBI lineage: Eukaryota > Metazoa > Arthropoda > Insecta > Lepidoptera > Noctuidae > Noctua > Noctua comes. Next base: position 10,523,409 of record OY720277.1, on the reverse strand, counting down.
TGCCCCGTTCTACTTACTTACACCTATACCGCACCCGAAATATTAAATCTTGTTCATGTGGTTGTATCCCACGCAGCGTGTGCGTGCAAGTTTATAAACGCTAACGTTTTTAGATCATATTTTGCATAAAAGTGCGGGATTCTTCTAGATTACGGTTCACTGAACATTCTTACAATAGAAGATAGTAATTATAAGAAGTGACAGGTTGCGTGCTCGACACCTGTTGGCAAGGGAGCTGCAGACGAACCTTTATACTATTGTGCGGGAATGATAGATAGATCCAGCTTATAGTAGAATAGGAGGAGGACAGTGTTCAGCTGCAAATGCAGTTCATAATAAAGCCGGATTATAAAACGGAAGAGCCGTCGATAAAGGTGTTAGCACGAGTAGATAAGTTGTCAAAAAGCTTTTAAACTAGATCGAAGATCGCCAAATAGTCTAGGAAACCCATTAGCAGCGATTTCACGGCTACTATAAACACTGTACAATTTACACTGGCTAAGCACTAAGCACCCAGTTTAATGAACATTATTACAGATTGTTAGTCACAATGTTGTAGTGTGCAGTTAGCGGTCATATAATTATAATGCATGTTTCAGAAGCAATAATTATTTTCATTATACGCAACGACAAGCTCGCAGCCTGTCGTCCCTTTATTAACATTTAAATTTATATTACATTAACAAGAGAAATGTCTACCTTGATAAACTACGAGTATCTACACTACCTTTATGTCGTTTGTGACATGTAAAATCGTTCTCAGTTTTGACATGATGCGAATTAACGCGTTATTATTTAAAGTGTAGAGCTCAATATGGCTCGTCGTATTATCTTCAATAGAATTAAACCCTTTGTCTCAAGGCGTCAGTTCACCGTTGCCGTGTCGCCTGACATTTGTACAAAGGTTACCTCCATTCTGTCGGTTTTCTTTTTACCGGCTGACATCACGTTGTAGCCGAAGAAAGGGTGGTATTGTGTTGTTCGAATTAACCTTTACGTTTGTTTGGACTAGAACTGTTCAATGATATCGCACTATAATTCGTTTCATTTATAAATTCAATTATGACGAACCCTATGTCGATACTTGCACTATGCAAAGTTATTTTAATTTCACAGATTATGAATTATGGCTATAGACATTTTCCAATTATGGTAGCTTTGACCCACAGCAATAAATGTACGTCGTTATACCACAAACAAATTTAAACCTTCAATGTAGCGAAGCAAAATTGTCTTAATAAATAGCATAATTATGGTGATTACGTAGACGTCAAAGGAACCCATAAAACTATCAATGAACCTATAAATCGAAGAAAACGTTGGAACACGCGAGCACCGGGCTTGGGAAAGTAGAGAAACAAATAGATAACATTAACAATAAGAGACGGTGTGAGGTTATAACGTGTGAATATACGTATAAAAATGGAATTAATTGAACACCCACAACACATTGTAGCATAAACAATTATGGAAGAGGCGCCGATGGGTCGGTGGCACGGAAAGAAAATTGGCAACATAAGGCACGCCGTGTAATATGAGAAAATAATAGTTTTAATGTTGGAAATAAATAACGCGGCGAGGAGGAAGACAATGGTCCCGTAACAAGATCTCCTGTTAATTGTGGCCAATGCGGTGCGGACCATTCAACCGTGATTTATGAACGTGTTTGAATTAAGCCCTATTTGTTCTTTACGGAATCCTTTGCTTGTTATCGACGGCTCTCCACATATTTGAGAGAAGCCCGAGAATGTAGTAACATTATCCTGGGCTAGATTCAGATGTTGCATGTAATTTAATAGCACTCACCTCGCATTTTCTGCTCGTCGAGAAGTTGCCTTTCGAGGTTGTCTTTCACTTCTCGTTCCCTCAACACATCCATTTTTAGTTCAGCTGTAACAATAACATTCATTGTTAAATCACAGTTAAGGGATTTCTAAAAAAAATGTAACGTGATTAACTAAAGAATTCATTTCCTCAGAATCAATATCGTAAAGTTCAATAAGATAAATCCAATGAAAGAAAATGTTGGCATAAACAACGTTTTAAGTTAAATAAATGGTTCATTGTATACAAAAGGCATTGTATAAATTTAACAGTGAGCTAAACCGGTAACAAGGCTTCAGCAAGGGGCCGATTAGGAGCATAAACACGGATTAACTCATTCGGAATCCCGGTACTATTGTGAAGTAGTCGAATTGAGAGATTTGCATAACTTTCAATTAAACCTAACCTGACGGAAATGATTAGGGGAGGAAGTTCCGATTTGTGTGTACACCACCTCGTACTAAATGTGTAATGTGACGATTGATTGGTGAAATATTTTACAAGATAGAAGAATAAACGGATATTTAAGACACATCACATTTTGGTGGGGTAACTGTCGGAATTACTGTACTTAACAAAAATATTAGACTCATTTAAATAACGACAATGTAGGACACAAAATGATCTTATAATGATACTCAAGTAACAGTTAAAGTAATAGCAATTTTCACACAATATCAAAATTAGCACCATTTATAAAACTATCATTGCCATAAATTCTAACTAAAAATAGTTCAGTGTCAGGCTCTAATTGGCTGCAGGTGATACTAATTCATTAAGTATGCAAGATAGCATATCGACTGTTAACTATAATAACACCTTAGTAATTTGAAAATTGCAATGACATATTGTTTAGGCATTTAGAGAATTATTCATTTTTTATTCCAGGTCGTTTCCATCATTTCAATTTATTGACCTCATTGTTAGTCATTTGTTTCTTAATTGATTCTTTGCTTTCGCACATTTTAAATTGAATGTTACGTCACGGTCCTTTCAGAAAACTATAGTCCCTAAACTTACGTAAAACATTGCATCTACTAAACATACAGGACCCCAAGCTTTCAATCAGGGTAATCTCGCCATCGATAAGCGCCTAATATCACGCCATACGTATGTAAAGTCATCTCAGGAGTCGAATTTGAATAGAAAGAGGTCATGCCCGTTTAATTTGGTCCCTTATTCAATTAGGTGCCTAAGCTGCGTCTATCTAATGGAGGTCGTAAGGGGATCTCGCTGATTAACTCGCGTTGTTAGCACCTAAGGTTACTGCAGCGCATTACTTGAAAGATTTAATTTGAAAATATAGCTGTGAGGCGCTGCGAGGTCTACAGCGAGAATGTTTTCATGGGAAAGTCTTAAGAGAAGCTTGAAGATAGTTTAATGAATATTGGACCTTATTTTACTGTGCTATTAACTATTTTAGCAAGTTCTACAATAGGTATAAATATATCAATAGTTTACAAAGTATGCGGTGCCTTGGAGCCAAATGCAGAAATCACTTAATTAAGCTTTGAGAAGTCAATAACGAAAATAATATATTCTAGCTAACGTTGTCATGGGCGGAGTCGTCTAAAGCAAGAATCAATATAACATAGCGTATCTACATTAGGATAAATACACAAGTATATACAGTCCAGGTTATCGAGTCGGTCCCGCAACTATCTTGTCCAATACAAGGCGAACAGTTTCGCTTAATAATTCCGTTAGCGTTTTAATTATTCCCGCAGATTCGATGTAAGGTAACAGTCTATTAAGAACCGCCGACGTATCTGATAATAGTTGTGTACCGACAATGTTGTGTTCAAATTGAGGTGATTCAGATGCAGGAAATTAGGTTATTGATTTATGAGATGAGCTGGTATAATCGGTGTTGCAATAAGCCAAAATTGATGAACGATTTGTTACAGATCTTTTCAATACATAAGTGGAACTTCTGAAAACCATTTTTCTTTTTGAACTCTCAACAGTTGAAAGGAAATTACATACTTGGAAATCAAAAACAAACTACAAACAAATACAGCCAATTACCAGTAATTTCCAAAGCGTCAAAAGAACTGCTGACCAGCGATACGCATCTACAATGATACGAACATACGAGCAAAGAGGTAGCCCGTTCGATACTCATGCCATGCCGTATCGTCGAACAAAAATCTTCGCGATAAACCAGAGACAAGTTAACTTGCGCTCGCGCAGCTTATAATAAGGTCCCGAGATATATGTATGAATATCGCACAATAGCTATCTGGGATTGTGATCTTGTAAATTGAAACGTTGGCTTACTCATCGTTTGTTACTAATATTAAGTATTCAATCCAAGTTTTGGCCTCCAACACTTCGTGGGCTTCCAAGGCTTTTGGGCGTTTGTGTTGTTGGGTTATAATCGAGAAATACTATAGTTTATATCAATCTCCTTTACAAGTAATAAAACTGCATGAAAAGCCGAGAGAAAAACATCATCTAAATTGTGTGCACAAAAAGTTTCGCAGTTTTGTCGTAACAGACAACTTGTTAAAGCAACCTCAAAAAGGAGGAGGTGCTTCTTTTTATCGATTTGTCATAAATCCCAAGCCACAACATCTATAACAGTTTTTTTTAATGAAAAAAAGCGTCAATCTCGAGACCGCATCGGTTGCGAGATTAATTTCGAATCAATCCCGGTGTATGCTGTAATTTAAGGGGCTTTTAGTTAAGAGTGGTTTCGCACATGAGACGTAAATTACCTTTGTCGAGGGATGGCCATTAAGGGCCCGCGTCGGTATGCGGCGTATCTCAGCATCTCGCGATTTGCGAGTAGAAGAGCCTTAACAAAAGGTGCTCCCGGTGGTCCTTGCGTACTTAGCAACCATCTAAGTATCTCTGTATTGTTTTAATACAACGATAGAGATGCTTCATATCGATCGATTACTGTGATTAGTTCGCTGGCCACTCTCGATACGAGTCATTATTGAATATCTTACAATAATAATACCTCGTCCTAAATCGAATTAAATAAAAACCATTAGATACTAACATCAAAATTAGCGACCCATAAATCATTAGAACACAGACACTAAGAAGGCAAAACAAAACCGATCCTATGAAAACGTTTATCGATAAAAGAGAAAACCAAAACATAAGCGGAACACTCGATTATTAAATCGATCTTTATATCGGATCAATCAAATTTAAAACCTGATCGACTTGCGTCCGACGAAAAAATTATTACTTTATAAATAAAATAACAATAAAAACGATGCGCTCCGTTCAAGGGAATATATAATTATGGACAATTATTATGATATCGAAACTCAATGGTCGATAGATGATTGAAAGGATCGAGACCCATAAACAAAAGGATCAATTTTGATTACGCAATTTAATAATGTTTCGAAGGTAAGTAATTAGCTGATAATCATAATCGATACTTAAACGATTTTGAACAGGGAAGATGAAAATTCAAGTTGGCTCTTTATTTTTTTTGCCGGCAGTCAAATGTGATTCCCGAGTCAAGAGGGGTCGCGGGTATAAATTCTATTTCTCTTCAATTTCAGTGCACTCAGCAAAAACAACAATAATATTTAAATTTCGAATATGACGCCCTTTGAGACATGCTTTACGAGATCAAGTGCGCACCGACTTGTTTAGAATAACGACTCCTTGGAGATCCGTTTCCATTGCTTCTGATTCAAATTCGCTGAACTGATTGAGAAGGCATCAAGATATCATTAGTAGCTACAAGTTTGGGCAATTTAAAAGGTGTTAGACAAAACTGAGAATTTATTACCTGTCTGTGAAATAGCTCCGGTACAAAGAACGAAACGGTTTAATTTCAATGAAACATAAGTCATAGGGTGAGCGAATTAAGACATATTTTCACAGCCCCCGCCATCGCGAACACGAAGTTGAGCTTGCAGTTAAAATAACAATTAAAGTCTTCGTAAAATTTACGACTCAAAACTGGCAAAATAATTTAAACGAGCGTGGCGGCAGAGGCGACCGAAATGGGGCTTTGAATTGGGAAACAAAAGTGTGCATTCAGATCACCCTCGGCGCTGTCTTCAGACGTTTTAACACGAATGAATCGGAAGTCTTAAGGTGAAATTTTAATAGTAATAGCATAAGGAAATATTACTCACGAATATTGTTGATTTAAGCACTTTTAGAGCTTAACAAAGACGCCTGATATGATTTATACAGAATCTTTTATGCTCGGATTAAAATTTGCCCAGATATTTAGGAGTCGGGCATCCCTACTTATAGATTAAGTATAAACACATTAACTGAATTGACGATCCTCTTAAAAGGTAAATTCAAAGTAACGGTAATGGTTGTCATGGCGCGGAAAACGAATTTTCTTCCCTATGCCTTTTTTAAATTTACAAACCGGTAGCAATTTTATTTTATTGTTATTAGATTTTTCCGGCTTATGTCACACAGCGATGTCACTGCGGAGGATTATTCCCGCAGTCTCCACGCTAATAATCATAAGAATTGCTTCCCTTTATTATGTGTGAAATTTAGAACGTAAAATCTTTTGCAGGCGGTTCTTTATTGCGGAAATTTTCACCCTACACAACACGTAATAAGAATGCTTTTTAAAAGGCAAGCCCACGATGCCCTTCATAAAAAACACACTTGCTAGTACTACTTTATTTGACGGGAAGATTTTGTCATACATGTGTAACACATAATTTTATGAATATATTATAAGGGATTTGCATTTGGTATGTCGCTACCGACTCGTCGTTTTGACGAGCGTCGTAAACCTCGCCACTCTTATATAGCCTTATTACTATGGTAAAGGTACAAATAATGAAGATGTCGTCGCAAAATGGATTAAAAAGTAGTAGCGTATCGAGCGTGCACTGTCTGAATAACTCGTGGTGTTATCGGCGCACGCGCACCCAATCTGCGATCGAAACACACCGGATAAGATTATCCGGTAGCCCTGTATTATTTTAATGAGACTACACGACTCCTCGAGATTCGATACGATACGAAAAAGCTTAGGTAACGAAGCGAATAAAAAATATACGGGTCAAAAGAGATATCAACCGGCCGCGGCGAGATGACGGGACGGCCGACGGGAATACTTTTCCGAGAGGGATTTTTAAATTAGCCACCGAACACGATAAACTTGTGTACATCTACATACCAGCTGACGGCAGATCGGCTGATACCATTATGTCTCTGGTAAGGCACCGATTAAAAAATATCCACATTTATAAGCGTACAACATCTGGTGGTATTTAAATAAGATATAAACGCGGAGGTCCGCGAATGTTTTGTTTTTCGACTACACATTTTCTTCCCTGGTGGATGCTCCCCTCGCCGGATATATTGGTATTAAAAATGTAAGGGAGATTTATGCGAATGGCTCTAAGCTTTCATTAGTTGTTTCTTATGCGGTGTTTTTGCGGTCGCCGCTCCCTGACCGGTAATTTTTCATTTTTGTGCAAACTTCCCGATGTTTTCGCGGCGTACCTAAATTTTACTGCATATAAAGAATATTAATGCTCCTCCGAGTCGCGGGCAGGTGTACGCTATGACTTATTTTATTTCGATTCCCCATCTGCATTGGGAATAGAAATTGCTAGAAATGTTTTTAATGAAAAATAATGGAGCAAGTTCTTTTAATGGAGGAAGTGGAAAAAATACCTAGCTCGGAGCGCATTTTTTGTTGGAGCGGCATAGATAATACTAAGTTAGAAAACAACAGATGCAAATATAACTAGAGCAATAAACAGGACTATCAAACATATTATTCCGGGTTGTAATTCCGTATGTAAATTGGCAGTAGAGCAAGCGTTCACTTGCCACCCCATAGAGACAATATACGACCACTGTAACTGGGGCTCGGATTATGTTATCAAAACTAACAATTGAGGATCTTATTCCTTGGCTAAGGAACTACTCGTATCCTTGGGTTACACGAGTCTTAAATATTAAGAGCACTTAGATATCTTAGTTACCACAAAGTTTAAGATAACTATCAATACACTTTTCACTTCAGCATATATAGCTTAACGCCTATTTCACTGGTACATTTCGACATAGTTTCATTCAGGGTGTTATTTTAAACGTGGGCAATACTTTAGGGGCGTGTAGTACTCATGAAAATAAGCTACTTTTACTATCGGACGACTATGAAATTGCAAAAAAAATATCAGGTGCTCCACACATTATTGGTCGCGTAACTCGAAAAAATGTAGGCAAAAGCAGATTTTGCAAACCATTTCATAGTTAGCCCCATAGTAAAAGTTGCTCATATTTATGAGTACTTCACTCCCTTAAAGTATTGCCCACGTTCAACCAAACACCCTGTATATTTCTATTTTTTATGTTGGCAATATTTTATTAACTAGATTTTTTTATGTTTGTTATCAGTTAATTCTACTTCCTTTACGGCAGTCGCCGCATTGCATACGCAGCAGTTTCACACGTACCTACGGAATCCAAATACTTTTAAAACGACGATTTTAATTAGATAAAAAACAGAAGCTTCTCAATAAACTACCCCAACGTGACTTCAGCCCTATTTGAAGAATCCTCAATAAAAAAGTATAAGTAGGCGCATCCACACATTCTGTAGTAAGGCTACGCGCACACCAACGCGAACAATTCGGCGTGCGTCACATTAAATTATTTCAGCTAAGTAATTCCGAGCGGTTAATTATTGCGCACAACCTGCGACGAGAGTTGAGAATGTAATTATTATTAAACTTTACGATTGTCTCACTTTACCCCTTTACTTTACCTTTCCGTGCTACACTGACCTATCCGACATGAACCTACAAAGGAATTTAGACTTTAGCACAGAGACGATTAATTCAATTTTAAACACCTCATTGGGAGACTGTACGTTTTCCGTTTGCAAATCGTGTTACATTAGATCCGGAGATCCTAAGGGAGTTTCTTAGCTTGTTGCGGTACAGGATTCATATTTGAGCCACTGTCTATAAATTTATATGTAGGTATGCATAAATATGGATTGTTATAACTTCTTAATTGAAAAACAATTCTATTTCAAACTTTATTACTTAGTTGGTAAGTAATGTAGGTACCCTGGGGAATTCTGATTGTCTGTTATTCGCAGCTTTACTGTTTAAATAAGTGTCTTTCTTAATGAAAATCTGGAAAAACGCTTTTCAGTATACAGGGTGGGTAAAAAATCGTGGATCAAATGAAACAGGGCGATAGTTGGGTGTATTTGCAGTAAAAAATATCTCCATGGCAGAGCTCTAACTTGATCTCCTTAAAAGTTATGACTATTTGAGTGTTTTTAAAAAAAAACCGATATTTACAAACATCGGTATTTTCTTAAAAAAGCAATTTGACCAAAATGGGTACCTATTTTAAAACAATAAATTGTGTTTCGTTGCTTCTAGGAAATGTATCAATCATCACCACAATTTATGCTCCATGATTTATGAGTATTGGCACTTTTTTCAATATCTTTTAAGTCTCACGAAAAATTATTTGTAACTTTTCAACATTACTGTAAAAAAGTACTATCAAACAATTTTTTACCCACCCTGTATAGATCGTACAATTTTTTCCTTAAAGAATTGGTTTTATTAAGGATCGTTGACTTTTATTGATTGCATGTGTGTGAGAAGTTGGTAGTTCCACCACAGATTACAAATACATCGCATGAGTGGCTTGATGAATTCAACAGTAGTGATGTACTGTGGATGTACCCGCTGGCGGTAGAACATCACAAGTTCGCAACCCTTCCCTGCTCGATGAAATAGGATTATCATTCTTAAGTAGATACGATACAGAACACGTTTTATCGACAATACTATTATAATGTGTATTTCGAATAATTTATTGAATTATGCATTATTCACTATTATGTAGGACTACTATTATTTCGAATTTTATGTTTAGGTCCGTATTTAATTCAGGTTGTTATGTCTGTTCATAAGATTAGATTAAGATTAGATTTCAGAATATAAGTATTATAATACTGATTACGAATGCAACTATTATCAAGAAATTTAGTATTTATTCTATATCTGTCCATTATTTTGAAAATAGAAGACAAATGTAAAACGAGAAAAAATATAGGAGCAGCCTGTTACGAAAATTCATTTATTTCGTTGGAGCTTTGAATCCCAGTTTAATATTTTTGGTGTTGGACCTCACAAAACATTAAAAACGTTAAAAACAACAACGTTAAAAAAACGTAAACGTTAAAAATATTAAAATTGACTAACAAGATAATGCTTAACGGTAACAAATGAACTAAATTGGTTACCAATAAGCAAATCAAATGTAACACAACCGCATACAGAGCTTTACAAAGCGACATATCAACAATAGACCTGCGTCTGTATAAAAGTGAAATTTAATATTTCCATTGTTAATATTTGAGCACTACGCCCCGGGAGTACCACGCGCACAAAGTTTTCCCCTAAGAAAATAAGGATAATTATTTATCCTTACATAAACACGAAAGAAGCATTTTCTGATACAATAACAATAATTGACTCATGCCTTATAAATATTCTATTTAGAAAGTGTACGAAAACATATTTATTAGACTACGAACCTTTTAACGGGAACATGAAAATGTCACTTTGAGGACTTCGCTGACACGTGTAGTCCTCCAAATTTAACTTTTACGTGGCAATATACTGGTCGGGTATTATTTGAGTCTATCGACAAGCAAAGAAGAAGAACTTTTACGTTTCGTTAAAGCTATCCTTTTTATCGTAAAAATCTTAGTTAATCATTGATCGGTAGTATCTTTATAAAATGGAAGCCAAGACACTAGCGCGAGCGCTAGGTAAACGACTGTACATAGTCTTTTACCTATTACCGTATGATTCTGTCGTGTGATGACTTCTTGCCAGACTTATATCAGAATCTAATTAGTGTCCGTCCACGTAACAATTCAGTTCACACTACTTCACAGATTTACACATGCCTGTAATCCAGTAAGCCACATTCAATATCTAAAGTAGGCCCCGCTAGATGGCGCGCGTGTGGTCGAGTCGCGTGCGCAATGTAACCGGAGCGACACGCGCAAGTAATCCAATATGGCCGCCCGTGTCTCTCGCGTATCGGTACATTGCTGGAATGGCATTTTAATATCCCGCACTTAATGTCACTTATTGTTTACTTAGTTCATCGAGCGAGCGAAAACCACAATGCCTTTAGCTTTAGACATAGCTAGAGTTAGAACTTGCTAAACAAGTTTCGATGCGAGCTGACATAATAGTGGATCTTGGATTTAGTAAGAATATTCCATAATGCTCGGTAAATGGATGTAAACAAACAAAGATTGCATTAACCGATTTTTGCAGCACACCTCGGTTGCACAATGGTGCGAAAGCTGGCGCGGCGCGGCAACAATGCGTCGTTGCTTGTATCTGCGCTTGCGCATCTCGCGGTGGCTCGTTAAGGCGCTGGGGGCGGTTGTTTGTACTGCGATGGGAGCTAGCTAGCACAGCTGAGTTATGAACTTATGACGGCCGCTCGTGATGAACACCTATACTGACAAATCCTGACTGTGTAGTTGAATCTAAATGTTGTGTATAATCAAACTGGCAACGCTAAATCAATTTGAGCGGCGATGTCGTAATTTTACACAAATGCTGCGGTTTAGCAAGCTTTTGTTGATAGTGGTAGATATTAGGTTTTAATAGAAATATAGCTAACGATATTATTGATTCGGATAGTTAATTAACATTCTGAAAACATCAGCAATCATCAGTAAATGTGTCATAAAACAAAACAAACCCTAATCATGTCATAAATCTGGTCAATCAGCAGCACAAATGTAAAATCGCACATAAAACAGTAATTTAGCTTCACCCCGATAATGTCGGGTCGTCAGCATTGTAAAAGCTTTCATATCAATTGAATCCATTAGCTGAGTACACAAGACTTGTCTGTCTATTTGCTCATCAGTTTTTATCATTGGCCAGTTCATGTTTGTTCGATCGCTCACTACGTTATTGATGGGCTGTTTCCCTATAACGTGTCATATTTGCAGTTTGGTGACGTCATTTGCGGCACAAATTACAGGTGACAAGGACTTTTGTGTTTGGACTTGGAGCCATAAGTACAGCGATCAGCCGTAGTTTATGACCTTTTAACTGGGTCAGTTAATTAATTTAAAATTTTAAAATAGTATCTTCCCCTCTGTTATATTACCTAAAAGTCTGTAGTATTAATTTGTAAAAAGATAGAAAATGTAATGCCTGCAATAAAATCAACAACTTTAAAAAAGTTGGTTCCATAGATTACGACTAGATGGCGCCGCGAGTCCGCACATACCTCAACCGAACAACACCTGCAAACTTCACCAACAAGAAGGTATCACTCGTCTTACATTACATTCTATATTTAAATTAAACGCTTTCTTAAGGCAAATAAATACGAATCTTGACCGAAGCACCATAAAGTGCTCACGGGCTATCTGCGCGCGCGCCATTTGTCCGTTGACCAGCACTTAGCTTAACAAAAACTGATAGTTGTTAAACAAAATAGCGTAACAAAACCGAGGCAACAAGATCGGACCATTTGGTACAGAAATAAACTAAGCAGTAAGAATTAACAGGGATAAAGGCTTAAAAGAGTAGCCGAAGCAGATTTATGTCGCAATGATCGCAATCGGCCGATTCACCGTGTTACAGGCGTTTTGTTTTTTAGTTTTGATCAGGAATGCGTTGATGTACCGCTTTCGGAATTTTGTGTGAGCGGAAAGAAAGTTTTGTTCTGATTTAACAATTTAAGCTTTGTTTTCTTGAGTGTTTTTATTAATTGAAATAGTATTCAGGGCTCATTGTGAAAAACATGCCCAAAAAGTTTAATAAAATTGCAAGTTATTGACTTTCGAAGCCTCTAAAACCTACACAAAAGCGGTGCAATCTGAAAGCCCATCACAAAACATGAAAACCCGTCAAAAACCTCTTTCGTAACATGTTATATCAAACTTCCAACAAAACGCACTTGAAAAGGCCACAATATGACACCTATTTCCCATTCATTGGCACTCTATTTACACGTACGAATCGACACCAGTTTATCACGCACTCCTTTGCTACCCCTCGCCCGTTATCTGATAAGCCGGTGAATGCAAAACATTTGTCTGCTCCAACCCATTCTGTACTAGTGTAAAAATTGTCAGCGACTGTACTAGATAGTGATCTGTCATTTGCGACTGCGAGGGGACCTAGCCGACTGTGTTTGCTTAGTCGCTCATAGTTATGAAGGTTTTTACTCCTTTTGTGGGTTAAAAATGATTCCAGTTCGCGTGTTTGGAATGGAAAACAATTTCTGCATGCTTTTATAAGCCTTTTCTAAAACTATGACGGCGAAGGTATTATTTTTCTAGAAATAGCAGTAATTGGCGCCCGGTTCTTTGAGAAATAACTTATGACCTTTAACCGAAGCAGACGCTAGCAACTTACCCGGTAAACGCAAAAAAGAAGAAGACTTCCACAATTATGACTACACGTAACCAAGCTGGTAGAGAGCACAAAAGATGGACTCGGAACTGATTGCTCCTTACAGAACAGTAAAAGGATTAAAACAAAGAATCATATAGTAGGCACATAAGAAACATAACTGACCAACTAAAGCTCGATTCAGCCAGTAACACCTATCAATTGAGTCGGAGCGGAGCGAGCGGCCGATTGCCGTAATTTATATAAAAAGAATTTCATCGGTAAAGTTCGCCAGACACATCGATTCGAAAAAATGTTTCATCAACAATAATTTTATTATCGTAATAACAAAATTACTGGGTTTGCTGACGTACGATTTTCATCCTTAAATATATGAATGTAGGGTGTTCGTTTAACTTTTACTTATATACCAGGGGGAGAAATGGAACCTTTTGTTAGCCTATAGCATTATTATTTCTCATTTTGTTTTGTTTATTAATACAATTGGCTGGAGGCGCAATATTGATATTCAAGTTTGATGATGACTCGCGCCAGTCTTCTCCCTGAGCTCTGTATTTTTATGAGTTTTTATAACAATTGCGTTTTGTTGTTTCTTTTTCATTAATGCAAACGCAAATTGAATAATGCTGTATATTTTTATATTCAAAATATCAAACCCTACATTGGCAACATTCTAGCATATTCCACAGAACTTTTCTTAGAATGCTAATTATAAAAATAAAGAAAAACGCTTTGAAGACTAGTGCATAAAAAGTAAAGCGTGTAATTCACAATGAAACAGAATAATTTTTACGCGCCGTTCTCATACCATAAAGCACGGATTATTTCTCATGGAGAAAACGAAATGACGTGAATAAATAACTCGCAGAAATATCAATTAAACAATTATGCTGTCCGAATGGAATCGTGTGTAATGATAGTGGGCCTGGCTATAACTCAGGCGCATCTGTACTACGGCTATTTGCAAAAGGCACGACATGCGCGCGCGCACACTACCCTGCCCTGTCTCCGCTCTTAGCTTAGCTTATCTATTATATTTTACACATTTTATACTACTAATTTAACATTGTTCCACCGCAAGGGAAATTCCACCTTTTTCAACGATTTTATCGCTTAATTCCCTGCATTTAACTGCAAGAATATACTATCTGGGTCATCGGTTTAAATTTTCTACAAAATGTGCAGTAAAAATATCAGAGATCCGCCTGCAATAATTACGAACATTAGAAACCCTTCTAAATGCCTAAGGCAACAGGTGTCAACGGCGCAAGAATTTTTCGTGCGTCGAAACTTTACGTTAACGGCCCTGTAGATATAAGAGAATTTATCTTAAGCACTAAAGGCAGTAGGTCTCAATAAATAAAGTGCATGTTTACGTCGTAGTTAATTGACACAAACACATAAATACTCGTATCATAAAACGCAGCCCGGAGCGGTTTCATACGTGTTGGGCGCACATATCAAACAAGTACCTATAATGTACAACAAAACTGCTGTTTACCGACTATTTTCTAATTTTAATAATTTCGCGTAATAACGCAATAAATAGACAACATATAATGCGATGCAAATGAAACGTGTGTCGTTAATACGCGCTCCGTACCAGAATGTAGAACTTACAGGTTAAAATACGTGATCTTAGATCCTAACAGCGGCTAATCAATGTTGCTTATACGTCAGATTACGCAGAATCGATTCACGCGAGATCTCGACTAATATCGATTATAACATTTACATCGATACGGCTTCCTGCATGTTACAGTGTCTCCGTATTATAATCTATGATAATTTCATATGTAAATTCTGAAACGGTGCTTCAATATTTCTGAGAAATTCGTCCCCACCTACGTATTTGCTACTCTTCAATGTTCGCAGTTTAATAATATGGACGATAACTCGCCATTTTCAGTCCAGAGTGTATCATATGATGTGATGATTCTACATTTTCGTATGAAATAACTTCTCTCTTCAGAGATTTGTATTTGTTCACATAAGAAGGAATTAATCTTTCTTGTGAATGTGTTAACTTGATGAACTTACTGCTGAACAATAATCATATTTTTTCCATTGTTTACAATAGGAATGCTGACGAAAGACGTCAAGTAGACGAATGGATGAATTTCGTCTGATGACCAACATTTCAACCTATCAGTCATTATAGTTCCCTCATCCTACATTGACAACTAGGTAAGATATCAAACTGCCTACCTTTCTCATAGCTGATCTGCCTCTCCTGTTGCCTGGCATTGTCTGCTGCGACTTTGAGCAGGCCCTGGATGTTCCTCAGCAGCGTCTCGGTGGAAGATACCAGGGTGTCGGCCGTGGGGTCCACGGGGACGTTGGGTGGCGTGTTCGTCTGCGCCGCGTAGCTCACCGGCGCCGGCGACGCCGATACCGGCATCTCACGCTCGCCATCGCTCAAGTCTCCACCTAAACAAAATGAAGCTGTTGATAAAATATTGTTTTAGGTATCATTGGAATTTTGTATAATTTCGGTGTGAGTTTGGAACAATGAACACGTCTTGGGTTGAAGTTTTTAAACTATCATGGTCACTAGAAATGGGATATTTACCACCCGCCCACCAGCATTAACTTCAGTTTGTCCGTGATCATGGTGATTGCAACAGCGCCGAAATATCGGGAACTCAAAACAATCAGAAAATATGGTAAATATCCCGTTTCTAGTAAAACCCAAGACATTGTCATTAAGACAATGTCTTGGGTTTTTCATCTGACAACATCAAGTTAGGAGGTTTTACATTTACTAGCTTAAATAATATAATCAAAGCTAAAGACAGATGATAATCTAGGTACACCTACGCAGAGGCTGGTATTTTTCGTAATTATGCGAAACCTAACCTAACCTTAGATACATTCTGGTAGCAATTTAGTTCCTAAAGGAAGACTAACATTAACGTTGGCTTCTGCACATTTTTGGCTAGTCGCCGCAAAAAACAACGGACCCAACTCAGAATTAACATACTACATATTAAAAATTAAGGCACTGAATCAGAGACCACAGATTCATACGACTATAATAAACGATTATTAATTTCAATAACAGCTTCATAAGAAGTCATAAATGGGTAGTGTATTGAACAAAAAAACCCCGCAATACCGACAAACGAGGATATTCGAGAATCGCGTGCATGTATCATTCGGTTCGCAATTATTGTTGCGATGCACATCGATATCGCGTGGTGATCATCGGCACAAGGCTTTGATGGAGTTCGCCGAGCGTGGCCTGCTTATTCGGAAATACATTTCGAATGACGTTACTTTCACGATCGCAAATATTACATGTCATACACAACTCAATTGTCAGTGATAAGGTGTGAAAGCTTGTTTTAACATACGTTTTGAATCTAGTTACTAAAACATTGCTATGTTTGTTGTAAAATGATTTTGATTGAATTGTTGGTAAAAGCTTACAACAAGCTCTCAAATCTATACGCACTAACTAGTTTGGTAGTAATACTTCTTCGTAACGATTTCGAGATGGAATTTTCCGATAGGCCGTCTTCATGTTCACAGAATAGGGATACCACAAAGCCATTCGACACCGAATGGGCTGTCTCTAACCGATTTATATGCCCCGCTGCACTATGCCGCAAGTTATTCGCTACGAGGACGGCCCAGCTACTCGAATATTATATCGATTTTATTCCATAATTACTCGGTTGGCATTTCAGACAAAGACATTAATTTGGAAAATCTGATGTCAAAGGCACCTTTAAATTTTATGACAGTATTCACCTACTAAGAGTACCTTGATAATACTCTGACCAGTGAACGTGATGAAACATAATAGGTATTTATTATATTTAAAATGACGAGATAATTACAATAATGTACGCCTTATGTCAATAACGGACCTCACACGTAAAAAAAAGCCTGGATTGGCGTCTCTCACGGTCCAAAATAATCTATCGATACATTTAATTTAACTGACAAGATAGTGACCGCTCATCAAATAATGAAGACAACATCGTTTCGTCATTGTCGATGCGCACGATAGCACTCTCGGGTTGTCACAACACCATCTCCCTAATAAGGCCAATTAACAGGATCCTAAGAATTTTAAACAAACGAACCTAAACTCTATAACTAATAGTAAGGACGCAGAATCAATCGGCCCGTGCGACCGAGGAAAAGACTTCACGGATATAAAACAAAATTAGATCCGAGATGAGAACGTTGATTGAAAGGAAAAGGTATCTTCAGATGAACAAAGATCAAAGTTGAATGACACGGGCTTTATAAAAAGCATTTTTATAATCAGACTGGGGCGATCGTGACGAGCATGAATTACGTATAGACAGAATTAATTGTAAATAAACTTTGAATATTAACGATTACGACACAATTAAATGTGAAATAGCAAAGTTTGCCAAACAGATTTCAGATATTGATTTTCTCATTGAACCTTTTGTTTGCTCAAATTTCCCGAGGCTCATCCCGTAATGCCGCGGCCAGGCGAGTGTTTCCTATAAATCGTAGCCAGTTATCCGTTCCCACGCTCTCTGGGCATTTTGTGTGCAGCTTGCAATAACCAATACACAATCCTTATTGTTTCACTTAATTTAGCTATTGTATGGGGCAAGTATTTACATTTGTGGATCAATGTTATGATTGGCACCGTCGCGGCGCGCCGGTTACCGCAGTTTGCACGCTATATCTATTCTATGCAATAGAAAATGTTCAATAATTAAATTACATTCTCATAGTTAGTGGAATTTCTTTATTGTTTATTTAATAAAGAAGCAATAAAAGTTTTAAATGCTATCTCTCGATCTAAATGCGCTTGCAATGTTGGACCGTTATTTCTCTCCATCAAGCAGTGATTTTATGATTTTCCCATTCTATTTTCAAATGGCTGTAATTGCGTTTATAACTTAGTGACGTCGGTCTAATAACTAGTTTTCGCTTGATTGATGATCCAGAGGAAGATAGTATACTAAATTGATTAAAATATTTAGTACGGCAGTAAACTCATGAATAAAAAGCTGAGAATAAAACGAACCTAATACGTGTCGTCGGAGAAATTGTCATGCCATCCATCACTTGAGTGTAATGGTGTTAATAGTTCATGATATATGATGGTTAACTAAACACAGGCCTTTCTCGTGATTAAATATTAATACTTACATGGGATGAGACATGTCCAACGGTATTGTTGGAAGTTTTCTTCATGAAATGTCCACGTTATTAGTATTTCTATGTTATTACGGGGATACTTAGATTGGCTTTCAAGTTTCATCTTAAGGTATTATTAACCGAGACAACTCATTTTAAAATAAACGTATAAAAGGTCTCGAACTCACGTGTAAAATTGAATTGGGTCCTTTTAAGCGCTATTCATACATCATTGGGGGCAATTGCGGACGATACTCGTAATAAGATTTTATTATATAGGACCATTACAAGCAAACGTGCGGTGTCTAGGGATCAAGATGGGAAAACGTATGGGAACGCAAGCGCATGATCATTTGCTAATCGTCCGCCAGGATGCGCTGGCGATGCACTCTCTATTGATTCTATACTATTATTTATTTGCTGCAATGTGGATTTACTAGCAAAATTGTACCGATTTTATATTACTAATTTAAATAGAGTACTTAAGACCAATTCGACGTGTTTGGCCGTAAAATAATTAACATCGGTCCATACCTACAATGTATCGACGGGAAGCCATTTTACACAAGTATTTCCAGTCTAGAATAAAAGGAACCGTGGTTTTATGGCTGATAATTTCCGAACTATGAATGCTGAAGGTTCCAGGGCTATTACTGGGTAATTTCGCCGTGCATTACATGCCAAGTATATTGAGCGGGTGATACCCTGCCGTGTTAATGCTACACGGACACTTTCTTGTCATGCCTACAGCCGCGCCGTGATTACAGCGGAAAGATCGACTCATTTATCGATACATCTAATTTATATGAAATTAAACAGATATTCATCGCTGTGAAATTGCGATTATTATATTCTGTACAAGAAAGTAAATTGCTTGTCTTCGTTTATTACCTAGGAAAGATATAACAAAGTCGGAGAATGTATCAATATTACGCGGTTGTATAAGCTGGGTGAACTTTTCTATGGTGATGATTCTGTAACGTATACGTACACGTATTCTTTCATATGACTATGTCATATGAAAGAATATGCTGCAGATCATCAAACTGAACAACTTCCTCCGTGGGTCCAATATCGTAAATGAGAAAAAATTATCAGCTGTCCCATACATTTGGGTCGAGTAGGTATTGAAATTTAGTATGGGACAGCTGATAATTTTCGTATTTACGATATTGGACCCATGGAAGAAGTTGTTCAGTTTGATGGTCTGCAGCATATTCTTTCATATGACTATACCCTTTCTGTTACACCCAGTAATGGGGAAAAGTGTAAGTACTATGTTTAGTTTCCATATCATTAAAATATCTTCAAAAACTCCGACTGCCTCGTTGGTTTAGTGGTCCTGAGGGAGACTGCTGAGCATGAGGTCGTGCAATTTCCACGTCCGAAGTGTTATTGGGTTTTTCCATCATGAATTTCTCAGAAACAGCCACGGAGTCTGGTTTTGTGCCCGGTTGATGGCAATAGGCTTGGTCCCTATTACATAGGTCTTAAAAAACACTGGCAAATGTGGGTGTACGTACTATTAGGTACACCTCTGCCTAACCCTTCGGGAATTACAGGTGTAATGTTATGTTATGTAAATGTTATCTTTAAAAACATTGAACTTACCATCATCCTCATCTTTCACATTGTGATCCTCCTGATCTGATAGCTGTGCGTCGCTCTCATCGGAGTGTGACCTTGGACTAGCGGCTGCTGTGGCTGCGGAGGGCAGTCGAGGGGGCTGGGGGCTTCGGCGCGACGCGGCGGAACTTCGCCCGCTCGCGGAGCCTTCGCCCCGATCATTGCGGTCACGGTCGCTCCGCTCTGATCGGTCCCGGTCGCCACCAGACCCGGATTTTGAGAGGTTCAGCACCGGACTGTGCCCTGGGGATGAACCTGTTAGATTGTATGGTTAGCAGTGCGTACTGCAGGGACTAGGCAAGTGTTGTATGTCTATTGTCTATGGTTTAATAGGCATGAACATCTTAGACAAAACTTGTAACGACTGTCATGGTTTCGAGTACTTGGTCAAATGTTTATTTTTTCAATTTCATTTCAATTAGATCATTCAACAGACTCAAATCAGAATGGTTGTGGTCACGATTCTAATGTTATTCCCTTGGTAGTGAAAGCAAAGATATCTGATCAGAAATTTACTAATTACGATTCAATTATACGACTTTTAGTTAAAACTAATTAGAAAGTTTTGCACCAATTCGCAATCTGTTAGAGCGATGTTATTTTAACTTGTAATTGATTGGTAAATTCTAATTGATACAATTTGTTCTAATACTACTGAATAACTATAGACTACATAGCAGTAGCGAAGGGTCAACTTTTGTAAGAAGTAAGCCGGAGTACATATATTTAATGTGATTATATTATTTGTCTATAGAATACTGACTGTGCCATTTTTCAAAGGGAATCGAGTTGTATGGAACCTTCGCCACTGTTACATAGGCTATAGATTAAGTTTCATGACGGAAACTGCATTTGTACTAACGCAATTAAGTGCACAGTTTACGATCGTTGTATCAAAAAATTGTATGAACAACATATTTATGGATACTTAGATGGCAAGTTATCGTGTCTGTAATATAACAATCTCTTGTTTCGAACAGCGCCTCCACCGCGTTAGAGCATTAATGTCATAGAATGACGGAGAGCTAAACGGGACTATGATAATCTCATGACGATTATTATATCTTACCGTTATGTGAACCCTCCCGAGCCTTATCCATCGCCATAACTCGTTCCATGTCGCCTCGTTCGTCACGCAATCTACAACAATCAAATCGCACAATTAAAAACGTATATCAGTAACATTCGATATCTCGTTAACGGAATCAGATGTTGGTTGTCAGGAATCGGTCACGCTACCACGCAAAATGAATCCCAACAAAGCTACTTACAAACAGTTTTATCATTTGAAACCATAAAGCATACTTCCCACTGAGTTGTGGAGCTACTACAAAGGCAGACGTATAATATTATAGAACCCCGCTGCGTTTCTTTGTGAACGGATGAAGACGGTGTATGTAATCATTT
The DNA here is from genome assembly GCA_963082995.1 of Noctua comes. Lineage (NCBI taxonomy): Eukaryota > Metazoa > Arthropoda > Insecta > Lepidoptera > Noctuidae > Noctua > Noctua comes. The sequence continues at coordinate 10,502,014 of OY720277.1, read as the reverse complement.
TGTATGCCGATCTCTCGTGCCGCTACCCTAATTCTGTAGGTCCTTTTTGATTGTGAATTATTGGACTTTTGATGCTTCCGTTCCGATTCTATTTTTATTAATATTTACTTATTAACTTTTGTTTTTTTGTTTGGGAAGGCTGTTTAAACTTTTTATTTCTTTGGGTTTATTTTTTAGATTCCGTCGCCAAGATAGGAAAGTCGTCGGGTATTGGAGATTTGCGTAGCGTTGTGTGTGAAAGGCCTAATATTCTCTAGTAACTTAAATGTTAAAACAAAACTAACTCTATAAAAGTTACAACAATACTATATGAATTTCAAAAGCTTTTTATAAAATAACGTGAAAAGAACAGAAGATATTGAACAATATTTTTTCCCAAAACCAAGTTAGTTCATTTCGAAGGGGTTCGGTACTCACTACAATTTTTGCACAGTAATGCCTTTCGAGCATTTGAATATAAATGATGTCTGAAAGTGAAATGTAACATACATAATAAGTGGCTGTTTTAAGCTTTCGCGGAACCCTTTCGTGGATTACAGAGTAGTGACAAAACAGAGGGCGCAAGGAAATACAGATTGAATTGGGAAATTCAATGGATTTGCTTAAAATCCTTTTGTGAATTCACATTGATTGTGATTGTCAAGGTAATTTACTAACATCATTTGTTGTATAATAAGCTTTATATTTACATATTGGTAGCTTAATCGCTGCTCAGATTAACGTAAAAAAAAAAAGCAAACGGTTTGGGTTTCTATTATAACGACGAATTATAACGATTTTAATAAAAATATTACAAATTTATTCCACTTCACATCTTAGGGTACTTGATTAAAAGTTTGTACATCTCTGTGCCCTGTGTTACTCTGTGTTAACCCTCCAAATGGAGTCGTTTGGTGCTTTACTGACGAGTCACGGAGCTCCGTTTGAATTTAATATATTTTTCATTTCCCTCACCATTAATATGTAAATAATTCTTCAGACCGTTCAAATCTTTTGATCGAGTTTTTATTATATAAATTGTACAAAATTTTTCAAGTGCCCTTGTACAAATGTATGCATAGCATAGCAAATTAGCAATCGTTTCATATAAATTTATTATGCAAAAAGAATTTTATTATTAGTTGAACATTGAACAAGAACATAAGCAGGAAGTGCTGGCATTTGTCATTTATTTGATTGTATCTTTGTGAATAATTAATCAACCGTAAATTGCAAAGGTATGTTTTTTTTCTCTCACATAACCAAACATCACACATTATAAATATTTTTTGTCAATTAAAAGCTCTTAACAAGGATATCCCGAACCTTAACGAATCTAAAAGAAATGATCGACTCATCGCGTCCCGATCGGACAAAAGATAACAGCTCAAATCAATAAAATAATAAATTATTTCCACTTCCTCCATTTTATTTTTATCTTTACAAAAGTGTTGCTTTGATTGATGATGTTAGCTCACACTTAAATTAAAACAGATACGGCTTATTTCCAAATGTTTGGTTTGATACCAGTTGACTATCAATCTATTTGGTTTTACTCGTATTAACTTTTAGTTAGTATATTGTTTTATCAACTTTTAGTCATTACGCTTTTGCCAAGCATTTTATTTAACTCGGTCCTTGCCCAATATACACGTAAGTATTGCATTTGGCAACCATTGTAAATTCTCACTAACAACGCAATGAATATTTTGAATACAATTAATTAAATTAAATCAATTAACCCAATGTCTAACAAACTCTAAACATTAATTACTATTTTCACTAAACGATTTCGCAAATAAACAATTTTCATTAACTACAAAATGCAGTTCTAACGTAACATTCCGATGTAGATAAATTAACAAACACCCCATCTGTCGGGAGCAGCCATCATCAGTCTGCTAGCGAAATAATATTATTCATTCACTTGTCAAAGCGTAAATTGGCGACGAATCGTTCCGAACACCGCGGAATTACAAAATAAAAAACAATGGAGAGGCGTGAATCATATTTTTTTGTCAAATAGACAAGGAAAAGATAATCGCGATTCATTGAGCGGAAAGAATGCTTATTTTGGTTAAATATTTCGACTGCACTGAAGTATTTCAACGATGTTCATGCACTGTAAAGTATATTAGCATGGAAAACCACGTAATGAAGTCACAGCAAGGTTAACATAGTTAACGTTAACCATTGCCATTACAGAATGGGTAGTGGCCTAAACAGATATTCCGGGGCCACGAGCGCGGACAATGCGTTGCAATCTACCACCAAAGCCGACGCACGTTGATTAGTTAATACTGGACCGTTCACATAACCTAATACCGCACTACCGACCGTTCCGAACCGTTCTTGTATGCATAATCTGATTAGCGCAAGTATCAAACAAAGCTTTCGGTAATAGTGCTGTCAATTTACATAGCCGAATTCCGTAGGTACTAAAACTGCAATGTTGATTGAAGCCGTAGAAACACAAGATCCGTTTAACTGTATAGATAATTAAGTCCATACTAAACGAACCCTGAATTTGCATTCTCAAGAATCGATTAAGAAAATCAAATCCTGTCGGAGCGTCACTGCGTAAAACATTTGCTTGACACCCAAATCAAAAATCGTTTTAGCTCACCCCAGCGAGAGGAGGATGGGGAAGCGTCGACGCCTCAACATTTATTATTTCAGACATATCACTCACATGCAAAACAAACTCCGTCCGATCCATCAAAAAGTTTCGTCTCATCCTCTCCCTCTCTGCTCCGCAACACAAATCGAGTGTGTAAGTGCCGCGGTTTCAAGATATTAATGTCTATTGTTTTATGTTAAGTGGCATATTTCTTTCAACTGCTGCTTCACCTTTTTATGTTCTTCAGACAAAAAGGTGAGTAAAAGCAAACTCATGTTCAAAATTATAAGTCTTGAATTTCATTCTTTAAGAAAACTCGATACAATCCCAACCTTGAACAAAGAGCTTATAAGTTAAAGAATAAATAAGCTTGTTCATCCAAAAGAAATGAGCATTGTAACCCTCCAAACAGTCAACAAAGCTTCGAAGAAAATCGAGCGAAAAAAGGCTAAAAACACCTTAGGGGTTTACTAATCGAATAAAAAATATCAGCGACCGATGCCAATGTGTGGGGGAGAAATGGAATAAATTATAAAGAAAATACAAGTAGCAAAGGGGCTTTTGTTATGAGTAAAAAGTTCCAAGCATATGCAGATAACGTAATGTTGTGCTTTCGAAATGATGTAAAGGCAATATTGGCGAGTAATAACGCGGTGCATCAATTTGAGGATGTATTGCAGGAGGCATGTTCTGTCGTAACAAGCAGGACTTGAAATGTTGAGTAGCTAATGTACATGTGTTGTTTTATATGAGGGCAGGGTTGAAAGGCAATTGAAAGGAGTTAGTTTATTGCTTCAAGGATTTGCAATTGCTCTATGACACAAACGATTTTCAGAAATAAAGCAACTTAAATAAGGTTGTATTTTGTGAAGAGGTTCTCAGCAGAACATAAGTTTCTTTTAGAAAACTGTGTCAAGTAGATGTAGATATGTAATACACCCAAATATAATACCAACGTGCAGTCAAATAGCACTTATTTTCCTATGTGTCTCCAGCCAATTCCCAAATTAGGAAGAAGAAACCAAAACCCACGACGAAAATAGCCCAAAGTAAGCAGAAGACTTACTTAAAATAAAAGTGTAATTTGCCTAATCAATATGATTGTAGGTACAAACATTTAGGGCGGACTAATGCAAAATAATAGGAGAGAAAGTAACATGATGACTTGTCGCCGGGCGGCGGGCGGCGCTCCCTACGCATAAACGTCACGACGTCATTTGTAAAAATTGCGGCCTTACAACTTCTCCAATTTTCTAACAGGGAAACTATGGAGACTGTCACAACTACATTCTTTTATTTCAGAAATGGTATGATTGGGCATTGCAGAATTTTATTTATCTATGACCTTCGTTTGTATCCTAAGGCAAATCGAAGAGATCTTGTTTATTTTCTGTATTATAATATAATTTCTTTAATCTGTTCAAGAGTTCTATTAATAAACCACTTGTTATAGAAACAATAACAAATAAGCGTCTAAGTAGCAGAAGTACCATTATAGATTGTCTAAGTATTATTATACCATAGATTGTCTACTAATAACAAGCATCTCTTTAGTGATGAAAGCTTCTTCCGTCTTTTTAAGTTATGGATACTTTTTAAGTAGCAAGGCGACTCCATACAACTTTTATTCTAGAGCGGAAATATCTAACCAAAATATCCAAATTCGGGGGCGTCGAAAAGAAACAGTAGAGACAGTGGGACCTCCGCGGGGGAAACCGGAGACAGTTATTTAAATTTGAATAATATAATATGAAAAAAATTACATCATTTAATACCGTAATAAAAGTGCACTAAGCGACCGGAGCATTACGCTTGCCAAATACAAGGAGGGACATGCAAATTCCGCTTATGAAACGTGAAATGAAATATAAAATGTTTTTGGTGGAAAATAAAATATGTCTTTCGAAGCTTAGGAGCTCATTACTATATTACAAGTACGTGAGGAGATTTAAGTTGTCGTTGGAAAAGCTGTGAAGATGGACGATTTTTTAAGATGTTTTTAGAGTTATGTGCAGTAAGGGATGTGATCAGATGCGTCGTAAAAACGTGATGTTGTCGTAACTTTGATGTAAAAATGTCTTTTTTCAGAATAATAAGTCCTGAAAGATATACAATGGGTATATAAAGTTCTGGATATACAAGAGAGATCAAGTACTTATAGTACCTGCAGACTATGAAGATACTTACAAGGTATTGTGGACACAAAGCTGTCGACGCAATATAACTAGGTGTACATTTCGTCGAGGCTCTAATGAAGAATATAATAAAAGTGCACAAAGTACGTATTGAAACAGCAACGTATTTGTTCGCAGTAGATTACCGTAGCGTAACGAGATTCTGATCGGGTCCAATGTTATTAGGATTTAAGCGCCACCGCGTCGCCTCTCCGGGCGCAATGTTGGATAATTATGCAAAATTGCTCCTACGATTCGTAGACCCCCAGTTTTTAGGGGTCATTACCATTATCTGTAATGGGAATGCGTTTTGATAATGTTGAATTTCATTGTACAATTATTAGGGAAATTCGTTTGAATTGCCATTTATGTTCGGCTGTTTTTTGTCAGTTTTCCATTCTGAACTTGTAATTCGATGGAGACTTGGTTCAGTATGTATCTATGTAGGTAAACCATTATTGTGATCTCTTTAAGCATTTTCTCATCAACGTACATACATAATGTGTTCGCTCAATCAACATGAAACATTTCCCTTCAAAGTGATATAAGCACATAAGCCTTGCATAAAAACATATCCGTTACAACGTTTAAAAATGTGTTGTAATCCTAGCCGAACAATTCAGTAACCGCCGGTTGCATAAATATGGCTTCAATGCACATGCATATCGAGCGACCGCAGAAAATTCACATCCATCGGCACACTTCCAATTCAATTCCTTGGATAATGTTAAGCGACAAAGATATGTGGATCTTCTAGCCGCTTGAATACTAACTCGTCGATCCGCATGAGTTTCTTTGAGTAGACGGTTGAAATTGTGCATCGTTTGTAGCGGCTGCATGGGCCAGGACCGACGCATGGGTAATGATTGTGATCGAAGTGATCGCTCGCGTTGACCGCAACATGTTTCGAACGAGACGATAATGGTGTATCGACGTGCACCTTTTATTTTCTGCGGTGATAATACACAATTTTATGAATCCAAACGCTCTTGACTCTTTATACACAAAGGACCATAAACAGGAAGTTATAATTAAAAAAACTATATTCGTGACTTGGACATAATAGATAAACATATCTCGTGATACAAACTCCTGTCTCTTTACAGATGTTATCTGGGGACAAACGCAGTATCTGTGTCGATTTATCTCGAACCAGAGTCGTACATTGTGCCGCATCCATCATAGTTTTGTCCACTCCATTGATAAGAATAACAACTCTATGAAGATAAACGGACACAGAGTTAGTTAAATTCATGTTATAATTTGATTATTCGAAGTTAGATCACAGATAAGCAATTTTTGACCCTATAATCAATGAATGATTAAGAAAGACCATTTTGTTTTTTTTGTGCATCAGAATATGATAATAATTATCATATTAAATCGAGCTGTCTGGTAAGATTCTTAAATTCGAAATTCAAAACAAAAAAAAAACATGTGAACATATACGATCATAGACTAACGAATAGATTAGCATACGGAAAACGGCTTACGTTTAAGAATTCACTCACTAACAAGATAAAATCGAAACTATGATAAGTATCATACTTTCGCTAAACGAAACCGAAGGTTTATGTGTAGGAGTAGTCAGTGTCTGACAGTTTGTTATGGCAACTACGCGACAACTAATTACGAAAAAAATAATTAAATAATAATTAACTTAACAAGCGGAATTGTTCAGCTTAATGAGTATGACAGCTCGATCAGATTGGAGCTACCTTAACGGATTAGGTCTCGGATATTATCATAAATCATTAGCGAACTGGGTTTTTGTTAGAGAAAAAAGCCAACAAATTGAAACATAAAATATGCAATTTATATTTGAAAATCATTGCTGTACTCTCTAAACAAACGTGTTCATCGAACATTTAAAAAGCGTGTAAACAAATTGGTAAATGAACGCAACAGAAACAAACAGGCATCTGTTGTGCACACATACGTCACGTATCGAAACAGGGAGTTTGGCAGAAAGTAAACAGAAAATATAATTTAGAAGCAATTTGGCTCGGATATGTCCGCAATCAAATTGTCTCGTTAATACCGGTGCTATCAAAACATTTGATTTGTGGCGGCGTAGGGTTGAGCTGTTATTTAGCCATGCGATGGTTAACGTATGATGACCCCAGCTTGTTGTCAATTATTTATGACAAATACACTGTATCGTTGTTTATAAACATCAAATACAATAAATATTCATGGAGTTTGTTTGAAAATGTGTACTGACGTAATTATCTGCTAACTTGTATTTTTATATGTTATTTTGTCATCGTTTATTAAAAATTAATAGGCAAGTGCAACGTCATTTGGTTAATTTATTTAAGCGCTGGTGGCATGCAATTAGTTAAGACCTGTCATAATGTTTTATCGAACCTCTGAATGTTTAATGAAATAAACACACCGGTGTCCCACCCCTTGTAGAAGTGGAGTAATAAAAAAAAATATTTCTTTCATTACAAAAAAAAAAGATTTACATGAAAAAAAAAATACCATTGTGTTTGTGGCCAAAGATATTAAAGGACAGTTCCAACGATAAAACACAGCACAATAAATCGAAAAATAAAAAGCAGAATTAGAATAATTCATACGGCAGCTAACAAATGTTTACATGGAAATAACGCGGTTTTTCCCGATTTATGCGGACTCACACTCGACTCGCACTCGACGCGAACTCAGCGAGTAAACACGTGAATACTTTTTATTCGCGTTGTATAATTCCCCCGGGAACTGGGATTTGCATAACAAAACGGGAAAAGGTCAGGAAGCGAACGAAATGGCAAGTGTCCGGTTTGATGCCCAGTCAGCAATCCTGGGTGACGAGAGTGCGGTCAGATTCGCCACTTGACTTGCGGAAATACTCTACTAGGGCGGCAAATAGTAAATCGACGAATACTAATCATACACGAGGTCTTGTATGATTAGTGATTACTTACTTCACTGTTGTGTTTTGAATGAAAATTATTTAGTTTGTATGTTCTACAATCTATGTCCTACTTCACAAATTCAGAACGAAAACTGAAAATCAAACGACCAAAACTGATATTTTTACACGTTTCGCGTGTTAGCAAAAATATTTTAGTTTCAAGTTTTGATGTCGCAAATACTTTAGCAAAGAGCTTTTGTGTATCGAAATGTGACACCCGTTAGTTAACATGCAGGCAGGAAAAAACAGTTTTGGTTTGGTAACATTCGTTCGCAATTTTATGTGAGTGTTTGAACGCAGCACAGAATGTTCAAACTCAGGCGTCCCGGATGCATATTCATGGTTGCTCTGCGCCACATGCAAATTGTGATTTACACACTGTAATGAATTCTTTTGATCTGTGGATTCACATATTTGATTTACCCCATCGATGTCGGGTATTAGCATGACACGCTGATTTCATATTCATAGTTTCTGTGGTGAGCGATCTTCATTTGTTAAACGTGTTAATTACCTACAGGAAAAAAGGGATGCGCCAACCCAGTCTCAATTCATATAATCTTTTTATTGACAAATGAAAATCGATTTACACGATGTCGTGTTTACGATACAAAGTACAAAAACCGAGTTATAATTACAAACAGCTCTCAGGACTTTCATTTTTAGTTCGATCAATAAACTGAGAATCGGTGGATCGATATAAAAGCTGCGCGAGTGTTCCAAATGGAAAAAAATCAACTAAAAACTTACATAATTACTTTAGTGATTCAACTGCTCGAAAGAAACGCAGAAATGACAAGACGATGACAAATGAGCATCGCTCGCATCGCAACACAGTCGGGTGGCGGACCTCATCAAATTATTCCCCACTTAAAAAATCTCCGTAAACAAAAACGGGCCAAGGGAAAAAACACTCGAGTCGCAGGGTAAAAAATAGGTATTGGCAACATTGATTGATGTGTACTAATAGGGCGCGAAGAAATGAGGCCGCTGCGTAATTAAAGGAAAAGTGACATCTTCTGTCAATGGCAGCGTTGTAGTAGAAATAGAACGGTCACGCCTTTTGGTGAGGAAGTGATTAGTGTAACAAAGTTATTAAAAATTATTGAGTGAAGGCGGCTAATTGATCACCGAGTCTGTCGTCGTGTTACACTTCGCTAGATACTACCTATGTGGTTTTAATTTGCGTTTGTTTTCTCTAACGAGACACATTATTTGTCACTAATAATAGATTTATTACGGTGTTGCAACACTAAATTAATTTAAAAAAAAACACCCTACTAGCAAGAATTAAAAAGGGAATCCATCCCAAACTTAAAATTGCAGTCTTTTTTTACCAGTAAAATAAAATTTAATTTGAGATTTAGCTAATCCCAAGCTAGGAGTCAGTGTTTTCGGCCGCCCTCCGTGAAAATGACACCCGAATGAAGGATGGTATAATGAATGTTTTCCACCACGCCCGGCACGCGTCGCCGCATAAAATAACATTCGCAATTAACATAACCAGCTGTTAGAATATATCAACTTAGATTTTTGTGAATATTTTAATTTGAGTCTATTTTTCTTCTGGTGCAGTTCCAGTTGGCTTAGTATTTAAGTTACCTGCACCATTTTAACCTGAATTGTCTTCGTTTTTTACCTTAGATCGTATCATGCCTCACATTTGCGCCTAAAATAACCCTGAACTTTAGAAATAACGTGACTACTTTCAGAATTCTACAGATACCTACCTATTCTCTAAATACCTACACTACATAACACATTTCATCCATCTAAAAATAAAAATAAGTAACAAAAGCGCCACCAAATAATCAGGGGCGGTGACACTGAAGATTTTTCCTCCCAAAGTCTACCTTATCGCTGTGTACATATCATTAGTAATGCAAAATAATGGGCTACAGACACCTCGTGCCGTTTGCCAGCCAATGATTAATGCCGTTCGCCATTAATTCTTATTTTTGATGAGAAATTTGACTTGTGCTGTCAGACGCCGGATCCAGATTAATATAGGCTGACGGTGCAACTTACATTATGACATCGCGAGTCCCGTTTAAACTTCCCATTTATATCGAGTTTTGGAAGTTTGGGGTTTCTATGTGAAATGGGGGTAGATAAGCACAAATTGTTTGAAATTCATGTTTTTTGCAGAGCTTTCGAAAAGTGCTCTTCAAGGTACAACATAAGGCAGGTATTAGTGCAGGCCAAAACATACAAGCGCGAGTCTATATTTTGTTACTTTGTAATTTTCTTTGTAACAATATTTTCATTCCAAAAACCACAGCCTGTAGCTAGTATGCACGCCACGCAGGGCACAGCCTCGTCCACGTGAATGTGACATCAAAGCCAACAAAACGAATAGTTCGGTCCGCCGACAGAACTAACCGAATAGTTCTCGCCGTAAAAGGGCAAAGTACAAAGAGCTAGATAAAATTCCAGTACGACCGCATCGGCGACAAACTCGGAAGGTATTCAAAGGGCTGACGACTGCCGTGACGCGGCACCCTTTACCGACGCCCTACGCATATTAGTCCACTGAAAATCAAAACTCGTTATTATTAATGATTCAACGGCATGACAATCTAAATATCTTCGGAAGCGCGCTGAAAGTTACGCACTAATCGCGCGAAATTACTCCCGACTAATCCCGAAGATATAAATGTACAGTCACCAGATGCGATCGTCGCGTCGCCATCATCGTTCAAAATAGCAGAAGAAAAATCACTTAAGATTCAAAGCATTCAGTATCTTTATCTAACGGATACAAGAGTTCATTTTATGACCATTAATTTCGTCTTTTCCTCGGGTGTTTTATCACAACGGCTGCGAGGCTCTGTCGCGCGTCTCATTAATCAAAAGCATTTGTTTACAACGAAGGGAATTTGATTTGATTAAAATAATTCGCAATATCCTTGATAAATATCACCCTCGGTCTCCGTTTGATCTCACAGAAATTAATGGTGGAGGATTCAATCACGCAAGTGCTGACGCCACTCTTGAGTCCTGACGATCTGTTACGTGGTGATGATGTATACGGAGCTACAGTTTCAAGTTATTTGTATTATAATTAATTGTTTCAATCAAGAACTTTGTTTAATATGCTTTTGTGTAGAACTTCCTAGGTTTAGGTTTTCAGTCTTTCCTAACAAAGTTTTCCAAAGTTTCCACAGAAAAAAGTGTTCATAATAAAGGGTGAACAAACAATGCTATCTTGCCATGGCAAGGGGCACGGGGATGAATAACGATCGACGTCACAGCGATGTGTGCCGATCCGGCGCTCCGGCGGCGTATGCCGGATCCCGGCGCCCGGCACGGCTTAACCCGCCGAGCGCCGATTAATCGCCGCCTAATTCCCACCGAAACCGAATTAAACCGGACGAATGCATTGAGCCGAACGATTTGTCCCATGTAATTGTCGTGTTTGATTTACAACTCCGTTTTTCGTAAATGGATACGTTAATTGGTAGTGTTCATTAACAGTAAATTATGGTGCGAAATAATTGCAAATTAAAATGCACATGAAACGCCCCTGCCTGATTCTATGTATGTGCACTTAATAAAGTACCTATCTACATGTTGTGCTTAAATACAAACAGCACACTTGCGGTACGCATTTGTTGTGTTACGGCCTTGTTATCTTCTGAATGAGCACTATTAACTTAGACGCGGTAATTAAATAAATTTGAATTTAATTGCAAATGAAACACGACCGAGTGCTCGTACAAGAGAAAACAAAACAAACAGTACGTACAAATTATATTAAATCAGAGATAATCCTGTCAATTAATTGGACTTAGCATTGAGAACCGGTCGCGAACGCATGCGCAAATTAAATGAACCAAGATAATGCGAGAGCAAGGAAGCCCGCCATTCAGACAAGGACATTAATATGACTTAACTACATTACCTGTTGTTCCACTCAATTGTAATAATGTTAGAATTAATTGATCTCAGTTATAAAAACGCGACTTATTATATAGGGTTTAATGGCGTTTTACGCAGTTGGGTACTGCTTGAAAATATCGTTTACAAAACTAAACGATATTGGCTTACGTAAGGCTCTTCTTAAATCGCTTTAAAACAATATCCAATTGAATTTTGTAAAAAAATACCAAGTAATTTCTTTAAAAACAGCCCTAATCCGGCGGCCGTGGCCGGCCGATCGCCGGCTGACAGTGACACATCGGTACAAGGCGCGCTGTCCGACTGTAATTCTACCCGGCCTCGATCCCCGGACCTACGTGTGTACGATTTTATATTCCAATCTACACGATTAATTAGATGGATTTGGGAACTGAACCTCATTTTACGTGTATTTTAATTAAAAGAACACGCCAACAATATCAAATTATTAAAATTAAAACATTTAACCAATATGAGCACCACATTTTTGATTAAAACGCAGCCCCTCCAATGTGTCGGAATTTGATAATAAATATATCCGAAATATAGCGAAATGAAATACGTTTTTTATGTAAGTAACGAAATCACCGCATAACCAATAAAAGCTTTTGACATGTTACCGTCACGTGTATGAAAAGCTTCAAACGCAGTGAAATAGAAGTCAAAACCGCGAAGTATCAAAGCGACTCGGCGATCAATCACCATCCATTAAACAAGAAAAGAAAAGTGCTTTCCCCCGCCGATTGGCCCTCGAATCAGCCCAATTTACATGAGAGCCGCTTTTTCCTCGCATCGAGATTAGCCCCTGAATGAGTTTGATGAATCGTTCGCGCCCCGCAGCCGCGGCCGTCCCGCCGTCCCGCGCTGTGAGCGGTCATTTGTTAAAAATACACCCGATCCACGGATCTAATTGTCTCCTCTAATTTCACACCCTCCTGTGATATCTGCGCGCCGTTCAAATTAACAAAGATTTCGCTTTGTTTTAAAATAATGATCCCTTCTGGGAATGGATTTGTTTGTTTTGCGTGTAATCTATACGACCTCAAGATTTGATTTTAAGTCCTTATTATATTGTAGATTTGGTTTGATGATCTTTGATGAGTGAAGTAATACACAGTGAGTAAAGAAAATAAAATAGTAAAGAAGATTAAATCAAATCTTAAACCACCCCATATTTCTTTTGGTTTCTATCTGGTAAAGTCGATAATTTTCTCAGTTCGTTTCTGCGGCTGTCGATTCTTACCTTTCGAGATGTTTTACGATGTCCTCATATGCCGCTCTACAATTCTCCCAAATACCAGATCTGCAGACAAAAAGAAAAGAAAATAAGAAAACTGAGAAAACAGTAAGTAAATTAGAATTCATAGGAATCATAAAAAACAAGAAAGATGGGAAGAGTTTTTGATGGTGAAGTTGAATTGAAACTCCTGAGAGAACTGTGCAGCCTAATAATTTGTTTTTTTAATAATTCTAATGTCTAAGGATATCTTTGTTGTCCCTATTGATATCGCAGCAAGTAAACCCAATAAGAAGAGGTCATACAGGGTCAGTTATAAATATCTAAATCTGTAACTAATTACTCAAGTATTTGCAAAGAAAGTTTCATAAAAAAGGGTTTGAATATAAAAGGAATAATTATGAGCACTCAATATTAAATGTTGCGTTCGTGAAGCGAGGGGTTGTTGAAATTATGTTTTAAAAACAATCGTTTATATTTGTTCCGTACCCACTCATGCGTGATCGTCCAAATTGTTTCTCGATTACTTTAGCTCTTTGTTTTTCATTAAAGTTTTCTTCGTCGTTTGTAATCAAAGGAACGCCCTTTGTAACTAAGTATCATCTAGTAAAGGGTTCCAATTCTTTGTCTTAAACTCGAGTGCCCTTAAAAACGTCTTGCTTATAGTTCCTTTAACAATAATATTGTGGTTACTCGGACTGTTCCGCGTGTATGAATTTATTAATAAATGTGTTTTGTTTGCACTCAGTCAATATATTAAACGAAGCGTTAAATTGTATATTACCGCTATATTGTACTGTTTAATTGATTCTGTGCGTAGTTCGCTGGAAAAAGAAGGCTCTATCTACGTTTCTGTCACAAGTGATGAGTGTGTAATGATTTAATGAAATTGTGTGTAGCAATTTGCCTTTTCTCCTTTATGAACTTGTTAATCTGCCAGATGACCATAATTATACAAAGCAATTATTCACGAAACGAAAACTTATTGAAAACAAATGCACAATTTATCTGATAAGAATTAACATGGCTTTAAACACCCAGCATATCTTCGTTGTACAAACTTCAAAAGAACTCCCTATTACAGGGTTACTCATGGGTTGTCGCAGCAGTGATCCACCGTTATTTGTTTTTATCAGTGCTTACTAACATAGTCGTAAGTTTTACTTACAGTTTTTGAGTCATGGATACTCGAATAGAGGGAAATTCTATTTTATTACAATGCCCAAATTCTAACCAACATACAACCACAAAAGTGTTCAGCATGCAAAACTACATACCTGTATGTAGATAGATACCTACCTAGTACCTATACACCTCCCTAAAGGACTTTTTACAATGACAGATGTCACATCATCATCATCTGCCTAGCCTTTTCCCAACTATGTAGGGGTCGGCTTCCAGTCTAACCGGATGCAGCTGAATACCAGTATTTTACATGGAGCGACTGCCTATCTGACCTCCACAACCCAGTCAGTACTGGGTAATACGATACTCCTTGGTAAGACTGGTTGTCAGACTTTTTGGGCCACTGACTACCTAACGACTGTCAAAGATCTACAAATGACACCCGGGACCAAAGGCTTAACGTGCTTTCCGAGGCACGGAGGAAACTCGGTATGTAATGGGTGGTCACCCGTCCGCAGACCAACCTAGGCAAACACGGCTTAACCAAAGATCGACCCGAGCGGCTGTTATTATTTAGCTACGAGCTCCTCAATAACGACAGATGTCACATATAAGGTTAAAAAGGCACACTTAAGTAACATGAGCGGCAGTAAGACAGTGGGGTAAGTCAAGTGAGCATTGTGGGTCTTCGGCCGGAAGTGAGGGCATTCAGTGTTTGTACTTTTCTAACTGGATTAGCTTCCCTCCCGGACATTTAACCTGAACCACTTGACCGGTCTGCTTAAAGGTTTCTTTTCGTGAATTAATACTTACTTAAGCCGTTTATGACGTGTTTCGAAGATTTATTTTTTTCGTCGTTTGAATATTCTAATTTGTTTCGAGTTTAAGGATTTTTTTGGGTTTCTAATTGGATTTTTAACTAGATTGAAGAGGCACGTAGTGTGTTATGTGAAGCCTTTTTCTTTTAAATTGCTTACATTTAAATGATGAAAAATACCTGAAACTTTTGAATATTTTTTAGAAGTGCTCTCACAAAAAAGCTATAAATTGACCTATTGAAAAATCTTAAATAGATTAATAACAACTAATCGGTAATGAATAAGCAACTAATGTTTTACAGCGGCTGTTAATTCGATAATACTAATAAAGATTAACTTTTGAACAAGAGGACGATTTCGGGTGAACGCTGAACAGATCATTATTTTCTGAAACAATCAGAAACAATGTAACAAAATTTCCCTCTTTGTATTATAAAAAAACACCCGAGGTTACACGTGCCGCCAAAATTCTCAGTAAAAGTTTTAATTTTCCTCCTGAATTTAAAATCTATTTGTGTATCCATTGTTTTTCGTGCCTTAACACAACTGATTTGTAAACGCCTACCTTTAGAAAATG
This sequence comes from Noctua comes, assembly GCA_963082995.1. Classification (NCBI taxonomy): domain Eukaryota; kingdom Metazoa; phylum Arthropoda; class Insecta; order Lepidoptera; family Noctuidae; genus Noctua; species Noctua comes. The sequence goes on along the minus strand of OY720277.1, from coordinate 10,486,664 downwards.
GTGTTATTTTAGTATATTTAATTAACCTGTTTCGAATTTTTCATAAACAAATCGTACTCATAAATTATGGTGCGTCAGTTTTATCTTTCAATCAATAAAACTGAAATAGTCTCACTTCCGGCCATAGTTTATGACAACCATATACATTTGTAGCAGCCATGAGCCACTGTATGTCCAAGTTTGGAGAAAGTCATAAAAATTGGACAGAAACTCTGGGGTGGGTGACTTTGTATATTTTGTCCGTGGTTCTCGATATTATCCTGGTTTGATCATTAAAGGTAACCAAGACAAATACCATAAAAATGGTGATCTATCAATCTTAAATTCTTTAAAAGAATATGGAGCCCAAAAAGCGTTGACAAAGTAGCAGTCTATTATTGAAGAGTTGCTGAAATTAAGGATGTTTTGATTTTATTTTCCTCTAATTAAAAATACATAAGCATCCCTGTGTCGTGTTAGATCAAACAATAAAAGGACCTGCCTCCCTTAACTTAGAAAGACGACCACAAGCTGCTGTGCCCAGAGAATCACTAAAACCTCATCAACGGTCTTACCTTGCGAGTGCTTCCATATTGTGCATGGGCTGGCCCTTGATGATGGAGCCATCAGGCCGGGGCACGCCGTGGTGGGGCATGCCCGGGGACATAAGAGCGTGCTGGTGCATGAACCCCATGGGGCCCAGGTGCGTCGGTGGGGCATTGTAGCCGTTGGCCAAGAGGGGTGACTTCTCCATGCGAGCCATTTCTGAAACAGAAGGTTGCGTTAGAATTTCCCGAGTTTACCATAATAACTGGAATAATACAAACGTTTGTATAGTAAAATCTCCATAAAATGGTAATATCAGAATCTGCGCCATGAAACGGCATGAGGTTTGAGGTAAACATGAGACCACTTAGGCGTAACACTCAGGTAAAATCCAATTAATGCCCAGTATTATCATTTAATTACTCGTTCCAATAATCGAATCGCCCGTAAAACGGTGTATCAACAATAATAAAATGAGCAATGAATTTCGAGACTATTGTTTTCTGGGTACCACAAACAACCCGAGTAAACATAAGGGGGGTGAAACGCAAATATTCTTAAAATGACCCCCCCGTGAGGGTGTTTTTGGAGGTGCCGGGTGGTCCTTCGCTGCCCATGACCTGTCTGCCCCCCGAGGTCACCAAACCTACTGGGGCGTCGGAAACAATTAACAAGGTGTCGAATTAAACACGAATTAACGGTTGGACCGTTAAAGGAAAATACCCTTTTCCATTGTGGCAGCGTTTTACAAAGGATTTTGGGATTGCTGAATATTAAATATTGTGTGTCGCTTTGTTCCGCGATTAAGGGCACAGGTATGTGATGCGGTGTGTTTAATGCGAAAATTTTAATTATAAGCAAATCTCTTGGAAGACCACTGTAAACAGAGCTCTGATTTTGATTGTTCGTATCGTTAGCCGAGAATCGCCGAACCCAAGCTTGTTAGAGGCGTTCTCCACAGCAAAATCGTTGTCCCTAAGCTTGTGTAGAATGAAATGAGGAGACTAAATAAGATGAACTGTGGAGAGTCAACAGTAAACAGCCCAAAACACAAAATTGATGAATTCAGATAACATTAACAAAGAAAGCCTTTCCTTTAGGTCTGTTTTAGTTGAATCGAAATCAACTTTACTGTACCAGCAGATTCATCCCTACACATACAGTACATTCTGAACGAACAAATCAATCTGTTCGACCAAAAATCAATCCAACGCTGTGATCCCTAAAATATGCATATTAAATATTTAGCTTACCACTCCACATCATACCGATATTTATGAGTACACGCACGCAAATCAAACTCCAACAGAAATCAAGGGTAGCAAGTTACAAACAAACATTATGACCAATGGACCCAGAATTAATTGTTTGGGTCTATTTACTTAACTAACCGTTTCGGTTATCTTCGGAACCATACCGTCCAACTTTGTATTTATTATTGTAATTAATTATTCTACGTTTTGTGTGACAACACTTTCAGTTGTATGGCAACACTTTCGGTCGTATGTCAACATGTTGGCTGCCATCTTGGAAGTTGAGTGAAATTATTTTATTCAGGATCTGCTTGATGAATATTGATTTTCTACTTAAGCTTAGCTTGTAAGCACTTGTTATTGCCAAGCTTATAATATTATAAGCTTAAAGACTATTTCCTTGTGAACAGATTACCTACCAAGGTACTTGTTGTTTTTGAAAGCTTACTGGTTTGTAATGCTTGTGTAGTCTTGTCAGAACCACGAGAAAAAGAAATCTAGAATCTTGCTATGAATCAATGAGTAGAAAAATAGAAACTGTTTATTGAATTTAATTCCTGATCTTAGTAAAAGCTTCGGCGTCTTATAAAGTGACGCAACACATCTATAAAGAAACATTAAAGTACACCTATCAAAATTTATTCGTAAACCGCCTATTCACACACAGATAACATAATATTTTAACAGTGATGGGATGCTGCCCAAAAACCACAATTAGGTCACTAAACCAGAAAGCATATTTACAAATCCCCGGACACGAACCCACGACCGCACCGGTCAACCGCACTTATTAATTAACTAAATACGTGTTAAATCTCGTAATAACCTGCGGTTGTTACAACCCTTAGTGTTGTCTCGTTCTTATTTATGGAGTAATGTAGTAGCATCTCTTTCTAATTCGTAGAGCGGTCTGTGTGGTTGTTTTGAACGAGTTTTATTCCACGACGTGTTAGACTTGTATCACGGGATGGTGGTAGCATGTGGTGGTGGTTTCAATAAAGTATAAAACGAACCTTTCAGTCAGATTTATCAATTTTTAATTTTACGTCTTTGAACTGTTTCAAAGACGTTCGAAGATTCTTGTAAAGATGACCGCAGCGATGTTGCCAGTTGTTTCTGTTCCAGAAAACCTATCTGACTTGAAATGACCGTCCCTGACTCCTCCTCAACGATATTTGTGCACATCACAAAAAATACAAAAGTGATCCCTCACAAATTGTTGCTCAATAACCGACAAAAATGTTCATCGTTTAACATTATGACTATTATTAAGCGAATCCACTGATCAGGGCATTTAAAGAAATGAAACATCGATTCTGAACCGCTATTATATCGATACACATCGATTTATTGATCGAATATCGACTGTCCTCGACAAATGGTCGTACCAAATTACTGGCCATTATTTCGAATTAGAATCGATAGAATCGGGACCCCAATTATATCACTTATGTGTTTAAAGGAGGTTGGAATAAAGGCAATCATAACCGCAAAAACTTTAGGGACGCACTCTCTGCTATAAAAAAATCCAATTTCAGGTGTTTAGCTGTTTGTTTTGATTTTTATAGTAGTGGATTAAAGTTTATTGAAGGAAAAACAGATGAAGGTAGCATAAATTAATTTGGAACTGTTCAGATTTTTTAATCATAACAAAGGAGGCAACATTGGCAAGTTTCGAGATAATGGAACAGGCATAATAACCGTTGAGTTTTATTGCAGACAGATTACAAAATGACCAAACGAGCCGGGCATAAATGATTGGCCGTAAAGTTAAAGGAGCGAGTGCCAACACTGACATTGTATTCTTCCCCGACGCTTACATAATGTCGTTGAGTGCTCATTATTGAACAATTTTAAATACACCAATTTATTCAGATACATCAAATCTTTTGACAGCCCGTTTATTTATGTTTGCAATCATTTTGATTTTACATTCTTAAGCACACACACATTTTGCCGAGTTTAAAATCGAAATACCTACATGTTTTTGAGTGTGCATTTACACGTTACATTAAAACTTAAATGCAATTAAAATTAACTATCAATATCCTTAAATACTTATAAAGTAAAAAATGTAATGTAACAACATAATACCAGCTCTTGAAACGTATATTTTAAAATTATAGTTACCGATAGCATTAATTCGACGATTGGTAAAACGTTACATGTGGTGAATGCCTCGTAACCTATATTTTACTAAATAAATATACCCTGCTAAAGGATATCAAGATATGTGATAATATTCCTTCTGTCAAACAAATATGACAAGCTATTGATATTAATTTAAGGCTGGGAACACACCCTATTCCGCACACAAAAATACATGGAGCAGGCACTTTGTACACAGTTGTAACTAAAATAAAAGGAAAACTTTATTAAAGTTTTGTTGCAGTCGTAAAATAGCATTCTATCGTAAATGTAGCCTCCTAGATTTTATAACTCGGTGGTTTTAACTGCAAACCTTAACATTACCGTAATGGCCTGTAAATCATGTAAAAGGAATAAATTATTGGATGCATTAAGTCGCAGAGAGTAAATACGAGGTACGAGGTAATAAATGCAATACAATGTAGTATTTGTGATTCCTCTTCGATAAACGCTTATAAAACCTCGGCTTCATAAGACGCAGATTACAACAAAACACAATGTACTAAACTTAAAAAACGCCAATGAATCAACAAAACGACTAACTCCGAGCTTCAGAGTAACAAAGTGTTATGGAATACAACAAATCCTGGAACGGTCGGCAAAACGAAGAAACTCGAAAATGATACGAAAGAGGGCGAATTAAAAGCAAATTACAGTCAGCCGGCAATCGTAGCGTTTACAATAAATACATAATTGTACGGTCAGTATACCAATGGCATATGCGATTGGCCAAAATAACGGACCGCGCGTTTGCACGATAAATCGCTCGAGTTGACGCTTCAACTGGCTGCAAGTGAAACAAAGTTTTAAGTTGAAACACTTTCTGGTACACTGTCTGTCAAATTCTTATCGGGCTACTAGGCAATAAATATATTGTACTGGCAACACCTTGGTATCGTAATTGCGCCTGTGACTTTGACAGATCTTATAATTAGCACTTGCATTACTAGGAATAGGAACACTCAAAAGCTTGGTTTTTGCTTCGTTAGTGCATGCTGGTATTCAGTGAATAATCGCAGATTGTATTATTAGCCGTCATAAAACGGATGCTTATAAAATATGCAAGCATGTGTATAAAACTATCAATAAAGATTTACCCGATGACCGACACATAACGTTGGTAAATAGACACATTAAATTGTACATTTGCAATATGTGGATGTGAAATTAATCATCATACACATTGGCAGGTATTTATAAAATTATAAATGAAGTTTCTATAGATCTTGAATTCATTCTTAGCCGGCTCGGCAACGGCCAGCTTTTTAATATGAAAGAACCATTTAATATTAAGCCAAGTCTTAATGTGCATTACACACATTTGTACATTCAAACCACATTAAATGTCTAGCCCAGTCTTGTATGCTACCAACAAAAGAATTTTCATACATTTCCTGACATTTGGATTACACAGTAATACGCACTAATGAAAGACCGTTTACGATTGTAACACAAACTGATTGACGCGTTTGACCGGACACTTCTATACACAAGTCTTACAACTTGTTTATCAGTGGAAGTACAATCGTCTACACAAGTCACGCGCCGAGTACAATCAATAACAGTAATACACCATCCCCGACAAAATGCGAACGGTCAATATCGTGAGTCAACAAAACCGACCGATAGACTGGGTTGCCAGGTGCCAGCGTAGAAAAATTGCAAGTTATTTGTTACTTTATGGTAATTTAATATGAAGTCCTGACACAATTTTTCTAATGTAATAAAAATGATGCTCTTGTAACGACATTAGTGTGTTACTTATCTATTTTTATTATAATTATAGAACGTAATTCAATGGGACATTAAAGTAGTGTAATTTAATACACATAATTTTATTTCATTATATTGGAGTAATAATTCCGAAGTAGTAAGTTATTTCATTTAAGCTTATAATGAGACGAACTCCCCTACATTGGCAACACCGACCGACTTATGTCTTGCCATAAACTCTTTCATTTGGCTCGGACGAGCCTTATGAACAATAAAACGTTGAGGGCTGGAGATTTGGACTGTAATAAAATATTTGCCCTAGCACACGCTAATCCGCGTCCCTTACTTACGAACGCAATTTGAGAAGTTATAGTCCGTCTGCAAAGATGTTCATCCTTTAGAAATATTACACGTACTTACGTGCCTACAAGCACTGTTTTGTGATTTGGCCGTGTTTGATGTTTTAGGATGCTTTGAGATTGAGACTAGGAGACAAACATTCTTTGTTGCAGTATAGAAGAATTTAAATTGATATACCTAGATAACGTGTAAGAAATAGAGTGCTAAACTAAAGTGCTATAAATTGTTTTGACCTTTCCTGTGTATCTCTTTTGTTGCAAATGTAGGTATAAATTATGTTCCAAAGTAAAGTATTCAGAGAAGAAAGCACAATCATATTGCATATTTTGTTGCTTTCAATATATACAGTGCATGTTAATTGAATGAAAGACTACAATAAAACAAATGTACACTACCTACAGTAACCCCCGACGTACGTTCAAATATAAATAGCAATAAAAAGAAAATTCAGCGGTTCACACCATACGAACGCATTAATCAAGTTCCCGGGAAACCGGGAAAATCTTTACGCGTTACCAGCCAATAGGATGGGAGTTTAGCGGCGATTCCGGACTATTTCAACGATCCAAATAAAAGTTCCTCCCCCGATGCGAAAGAGGGTCAGGCTTAATTACTCGTAAATTGACCGGGATACAGTTTTATCCCGGATAAATGTACGCGAGGATAACGATGTGTCATATGTGTTATTATGTTTAGAAATAGAAACAGGCTGTTATGATTGTACAATTTTTTAAAAATAATAATTTGGTAACAAAAAATAAAAATTTTTTGTTACTAAAAATATTATTTTAAAAATTGTTTACATGTTCTTGTCTATACTAATATTATAAATAGGTAAAATTTGTTTGTATGTAGGGGGTAATCTCCGGAAGTAATGAACCAATTTCAAAAATTTTTACACTGGTAGAAAGCTACATTATTCGTGAGTGCTATAAGCTATAAATTATAAAGATATCACGCAAATTAGCCAAGCTATCAAAATTTTCGCGGACGAAGTCGCGGGCGAAGTACTAGTTCTACAATAAAATCAATGCTCAACGCTGTTTATAAACCTACTCTATGGCTTAACGTTAAAAGTGACTTGTCGAAATTTAAGACAAAGTTACTGTTTCAACTATTAATGGTCATAGATAATGAGCTGTTAAATGTATGGATATTGCAAAGCTTCTGATGGCTATAATGGACGTAACATCCTGAATAAAATGCCTATTTGATTAAAATAATCTAACTACCTGAGCGTTTACTTTCAAGTACCTAGTTAATATCTTTAATCAGCTGGATTATTTAATAAACATTATCGTAACTTGTTACATGTCTTATAACTGGTTAAATACCTATTAAAATTTTCCTTAAAAAGCATAATTTAAAGGACTATTCGAAACTTAAATAAAATTACAAGGACTACAATATATCCGTATGTGAATGTGATTTGTTAAAAACGTTACAAAAAGGATCAACTCATCCGTGAATGTTCACAAAAGGAGCCTCGCCATTGTAACATAATAAGTAGCAGAGATACTGAAATATCCATCCATATTTTTATTAATAACACACAAAAGAGAGATTATCTGTCAGTGGTTTAGGTAGCAGCTGTTATTACCGAAGTACGTATTGCTTTTGAAATTATAGTGATACTATTAAAAATGAAATATATGCCAACAGTAGCAATAGAAATAACTAGCAATATATTACACACTGGCATGCTTGGGTAAAGCTCTAATTAACCGTGTAATAATAAACTATAAATATACGACTCCGCACCTTTAATTAAAATATTTATTGCTTAACGAAAAGAAAACTGATCAGAAGTTAGATTCATGTAAAACTGTCATACTAAAGCCTCATAATTTCAACTTCAAGATTATTATTATTAATAAAACATTTCTTGGTAATAATAATCGCAATTAACAGGTGCATTCGTGCACATTCGCTCTAATTTGTTAAATATCAGAAATTGCCACGAGCTGTCGCCACTAAGAAAAAAACTGGCAACACGACAACTCTGCAGTTCCATTTTCAAACAAGGTAATAAAAAAACATTTAATTGTCAAATTAATCTTTGTCGTGTATGACACTCGGCCTCTTCGCAGCTAATAGGTGTTATTACGTGTCGTCAATTTAATAACAAACGGACTTGAGTTACGGAAGAGAGCAACATGTAATTTTGAATCGAGTCGATTGATCGACAATGCGCTCGAATACGAACGTCGATCGTGCTCCGGGCGAAACCGTATAGACTTGTTGATAAGTGGTTATAAATCAATCGTATTAACATAATAATTATCGGTGTGATTGGTCGAGCATCGAGTCGTGACCAAGGACGTTTCTACTAAAATATTCAAAGAACTAATCGAAAACTCAGATCGGTATGTTTATTTATCTAGCATATCTTTAACGTCACCTGAAATAAACAACCAATCACAATAATTATAGCATTTTTGGATTGTATTAATTATAACTTTCGAGACGGGAGATCATTTATTTAATTAAACAGAAAACAATATAATACGGACTTAAAAAAATAACGGAATATGTACAGAATGCGGCGAGCAGACGCTTGCAAAACACCGGTATTGCTAATTAAAAGAAATTCCTTGCTATGCTTTTCCCCGGACAAAAAACACGAATCCGCCACGACGACTCCAAGGTGTGAGCAATGTCATAAGTGGCTAGTAGAACGACATTTTAATTGTAAGCGCCGCTTCACGCGACACAAAACGATGGGAATTAAACACTACGTACACAAGTTACAACGGAATTACGAACGCATGTATGGAAATTGTCCCGCGATGCTAACATTTCTTGTGACGCACTCACAAGAAACCTCTATTACTATGATGGCGTATGAAAAAACACACGTTAGTTAATGTTATTATAGCTAAACATAATATAGTAAATTACATCAGTGTAAGATAAGCTCTCGTAAGAGCAGTCAATAGTAGTATCAAGATGTGTGCGTAAGATGCGGTCAATAACACCGCTAATTTTATTATGGAACCATATAACTAGCAACTAACCGCTCGTGGCAATTTTTTGCAATAATTATGTGGAGTAACAAACAAAGAATCATAAAATATGTAGTTCTCAGCAGGTTTGCTAAGGACTGTTTTAAAATAAGCTAGAAGTAACTAAGGTAATCCTAAGGTGCATAATATAGTGATAATTCCCTAAGGCTAATGAAAAAACTAAAGTGATGGGCCACCTGTTATTCATTTATCTATTACACTCACAGTTGGCAGATCTATCGGGCCCTTTACGGGTACATTTGAGGACGACATAGCTAGCAATAAACAGTGAGGGAGGGAATTCTCATAATTCCACGCATGAATCCAATGTTTGGAATTCGAAATATCGGCAGCGACACAGTGCAAAGAACCGGGACCTGCCTACCTATTGTAAATTTTACCTTATGCATATTTGCTTTAACCGTTTCGCAGTGGTTCATTTGGAACGCATAGAATGATACAATGTTTGTGTTATGATCCGGCCTACTCCTGTACTTATTGGCGCGGCGTAGCAATGTTATAAAGAACTGAAGGAAATGAATGTGTGTAAGAAGAAAATTCCGGTGTTAATCATCATAGTTAATACACCTCGTATGCTAGATAAAAAGGCGTTCTTTAATTTTACAGTTGCATATGCTGACAGCGAGATGTTAGTTGCTGTACTGTTTTGCATTGATTTTACTGCTTTGAATTGTAGCTAAACAGTAGCTAAGGAATGCAACAATTATCTTTCTTTATTCAATTCAGTCGTCAAAACTTTCCTAATAATTGGCACGGCACATGATATTTGACAAATCGCAGGACGTGTCACGCACACGCTAGTTGTCAAATCGATGTTTATTGCGAGATATTTCAATAATTTGAAAGTCGATAATCGATTTAATCGGCCCTGCTGATTGGTGACCGTAATCAGCAACTGCCGGCGCACGCGTCTAAGTGCAGGTGGACACAAACGACCTCAGTTTTCACACTCATTTACATATAGGGTTGCAACAAGTGATGCTCCCATTCAACAAACGGCGCAATAACGACTGTTTTAATTATAATGTTAATTGCTTAATTTTTATTGAAATATCCTGGAACAACGAAGACAAATGTAGGTAATGGAGTTATTTATTGATGCGATTACTTGTAGCTCTTGTATGTTGGTTGAGCTTCGATGTCCATTGCTCTATTTGCGTTCAAAAGCTCCGTGTGAGTAGTAAGTGCTCCATCAATGGATACCATAGATTACTTAGCCTCGCTCTTGTGAGTAATTCTAACAAGCTTCCTACTAAGAAAATAAGCAAACTTCTTCTGTATTCCCGCCAACAGATGCGAATAATTACCGAAGTATTTTCAATTAAGTCATTAAAGTAACTTACAGTGCTATGTGGTAGGTAACAGTTATTGCACACTCGATTATCTACATACTTAGTTTGAAATAAAAATATCCTCGAGGCGATCTGCGAGACCGTTGTAAGAACTTACGGGCTTATTATGCAAAAGTAGTTCAACTATGCAAAAGTATATTTAGTTGTAGAAGTAGTAAAAACTTCGATACTTGTCACCATGATGTACAGGCCACAAACTGTGCACATAATTAAGGGAAATTGCAACGGTTAGTTTTTTCTGGTATTTTGTCACTAGTTAGATTAAGAGTTATTTGAAGCTTCATTTAAATTGACTGCTTAAGTGCATGAACTTTATGTTGCTCCACATTGTCCACATGTCGTTCATTGGAATTAAATGTCTTGTTATAAATGCATAACCGTTCGTTTATGCAGTATAAATTCTCACTGTCCCAATGCCGATATTCAAATAACTCACTCGCTACTTAGTATACGCACTTGTCGTAAGCAGCTAACACTTCTCGATCGTTTCGCATCGCTTCGGCGTTTAATTATTTGTTGCCACCGCGTTTATTATTACGATTTCCTTACAAGGGGCAACGGCAATTTGTTTGATTACTTCCAATTGCCAGTTGATGTTTTAACCATTAAAAATTGTAAACGCAGCGGTGGATAGCAAGAAATTGCTATGATTGCCGACTCTGCTAGTGTTTATCGTACTTTCTTGCCAACGTTCGATACGGAAATGGAAAAAATGGGCTTTCGATTCAGTGATTGTGGAGAGTATGCGCTTTTTGCGATCCGATAAATGTGCAATAACGTTCTGTGTAGGAAAAAACGCGACTTAGATAATCATCGTCTGTTAAAGTGTGAGTTTTTACAAATGATCGAGGATGGAAGCGTTAGAAAATATAACAAGGCGATTATCAGTTGTTGTCAGTACCTCTTTAATTTAATTCATATTCCACTATAAACTCATTAATTGAAAATTATCCAATGATCAGACAATTAACTTTCCTTATTAGCATAAGATAGTTGTTAATTGTAACGAAAGTGGGAAATACTAGTGCAACGGGTGTTGTATGAATTCGACCCATATTGTAACTGAAAATACTAAGTTACTAGTACAAAAGAAACCAATGATTGCTAACAAAGTTATTAACTCAAATTATCTACATGGAAGACTTCCAACTTCAGGCCTAAACATCTTTGTACTAATTCTAACGAGAAGGCACAATAATCAATGTAATTACCGACACTCATCTATCATTATTAGTTACAATAGTCATCACCGCATGAATACAACTAACAATGCAACACACAAAGGCGTGAACATACAAGAGATTCGCAAATTGACTGATCCCTTCTTCCCTTAACATAAACAGGCAAATCCTTACTTAATTTCAGTCGCAGAATTCAATCAGAACGTAAAGCTTTGTGCCCCAGCGAGTAATGTTATAATGCCTTACATTATCCCCCCGCTGTATCCGACTCGCGGCGACACCGTGCCGAACCTTTAATTATTATCAACACATCATTTTCATGGCACTTTCTAAAATATTAGGGCTGCCACAACCACTTTGATCATTCACCTCAATTATTCTCCTTGCTTAAATCAATGTTGTCTTCTATATCTATCTTTACTATCGCAACATTAAATAACCTCAAATCGTAAGGATTCTACGATAATTTTTATGATCTCTAGACCATGTCGAACTGATAAAGTTTTGCAATAATTTGCACGTCCAAGAGCTAAATTATGGCTTGTAAATGTAGCATTAAGGATGAACTGCAATCTAATGGCTATTTAAAAATACATTTGCTTTAGACCTTTATCGCAAATCAGAGTCGTAACGCGGAATGAACAACCGTTTAGATTTAGCGCCTTAAGATAAACATCGGTGGGTAACCCTTTCAACGAGCACATCGGCCGACACATCCCTTTCGCGCATTTCATATTCCTATTTCCATTCAGTTCAACCTTCGCAGGAGGATTATATTCTGCCTCCGATGTTTTCGTATCCTATTATTTCACGGGGTGAAAATGGGCCACCCGCCTCCTCACTCACTCACTCAAACAGTGACACCCCTCGGATACGTGTGTGACGTGTACAGATTAGGAGGCACCTGTGTGCGTGCACCTTCCCAGGACTGTTTGTGTGTGTGTGCGTTTGTTTCATCAACTGTAAACCACTGTCAACGACTCGTCAAAATAATATTGGCTTAACGCCGGAGAGCGTACACAGATATGGTACATGGAAACTTGATACACGCACGAATTTAATTAGAATGGCTTTAATATTATGGGTGATGGAGAATTACGTAACAAAATTATAATTAGTATAATAGAAACTCATTTCATTTTTTCCAAGACAGTGAAATTTAATTTGGATTTGTATCAAGTAGGATAAAACTTGTTGTTTGTCAAGTGTCATAGACGGATCTAACGTGAAACACATACATTTCTACGAAAGAGCTTTTGAGACTTTTGAAATAATTTGAGCTAACCAAATAATCTCAAAAGTATCAACATCGGTTAAGATTCTAATGAAGCTATCTATACACATGTAGACTTAAGTATCGTGAGCTTCGAGTCTCAAATCAAACCCCTTGCGAGACCCATCCATCTTCTCACTAATTGTAAAATAATTAAAACTAACTAAGCATAGATGGGATACGAAATACAATAACAAGAAATGATACGAGAATACGAACGAACGAGGGTCGCGTGTTCAACAAAAAATGTGACTTGTTTATGGAATGGAAATGCAATAAGCGCAAAACAAAATAATGCTTATTTCAGCCATGAGAGTGTTTCGAATTGCAAATTTCGGGAAAAAAGCGAACAAACTACACTCAAAGTCAAATGCGGCAGTGCGCGATAAGCAAGTGCCGCTTATGCAAGATCACGAATGTAATTGCTCCCTTGTCTGGCACGACACTTCATGCTGGAGCGAGACAAAATGTGCCTAATGCACACTACAAAAAGAGATGGAAAGTGGCAGTATCAACAAAGCCGTAAGCGACAAAAATGATTGATTGCTAGCCGTCTTGCGCTGAGCTCTATTTAATCACTTTATTCCCTTTTCTCCGTTTGTGTTGGGATAATTTTGTATTTGTGTAATTTGTATACGAAATGAGGAGGCATACCTCCCGAGTCCCGAGAAGACGGGATTCATATCCGGCGCCTATCCGGAGCTTACACAAACCCGATTCTGATGTTATCACATGTCATGGTACCGTTTGTTTTGATTTATATTACAAAGCCAGATTAAGTTGAGATTAATCTTCGGGTTAATAACTTTGTGTTTAATTCGCATTTTAAGGCATCATTGGGAAACACAGACACATTTGTTATGGTGGGAAATTAAATCGGGTTGTTTTCATACCGTATCGTAATCTTGGTGACATCATATCCGGTATTAGTTATGATCCCTCGGAAGCGGGAAACTACCCTATAGTTATGGTTCAATTTATAGCTCTTAGATTAGGACTTGAGTATTAGGTTATATTAATTGAGAGACTCAATACCTATTCCAAATTTCACTAAATCAGTAAAACAGTGAATAACCTGAAAATAACTAATACACTGGTTGGTCTGTCGGAAACAGCAAAACAGTTGATTCTGTACAAAACGTAACCACTAAGTGCGAAAAGCTCCACAATTTTTATGGACTGCAGCAGTCCACTGGTCTCTCAAATTACTCTCTAAAAAGTTCCGAACATAAAACTAATCTGGTTTTTATCTGTCAAGCAGTACTTACCACTCATATGTCCGTTTTCATAAGGCGAGTACTCCCCGTTCTCCAGGCGGTGCTTCTTGAAGGGATGGCCGGGGAACTGCGTTGCTGCGAGTGACAGTCCCACTCCTGACGCGCGCTTCGGTGGTCGGCCCGGTCTGGAGCTGCGGACATAGTAGCACGTTACTGCCGTTTAAGATGCTACACTTTACCTATGGAGGATTGGACCGGAGGACACATAAAAATAGGGGTTAAAGGTTCTGCCAAAACGGTGATGACAGATTGCGGAGTGGTTACGGAGTTTGGCAGATATGTACTGTCAAATTCCAATGTCCGCAACCTGTTGACCGAAATTTTAGGGGTGCTGAAAGGCTGTTCAACTCCGTGAGCTGTCAAAAGTCATGATAATGTCGGTTAATACATTTTTTATTAGCCATTATTTTCCCAGTGCTTAGCAAAGGCCTCCCCATAACTTTCTTATCTCTTTTCGTGCGCCACCTCGAACCAGCTCTGGGTGCCTGAGGATGGACGTCGCCGTCGAGGCCGGCCCAGAAATAGGTGGCGAAACGACCTGGACGCGCACTGCCATGGCTGGTTATATTAAGGTTATTCATAATAATCAGTACAAAGAACTTGAGATTTGACAGCAGGTTACGGATCAGCCTTTCATAAACTAACAGTTAACTCAAGCTATCGCAGTTTAGAGCAATAAAAAAATTTGTTCGAAATCATGTTACAAAGTACTAAGTTGATTTCGGATATTTTTTCAACCATCCTGTATAGAAGAAGCGAAGAATCATGTCCTCTTAAAAGTATTAGCTGTCAAAGCAAAGTCGAAGCACTATCGTAGCGTTACTATTTGCGCTAAAATATTGGCCGCTCGGTCACTGACCCGCTTTCAGAACGAGTCGACTACAAGAAAATATAAAGACATATTTCCTCAAGTAAAATGATGAACTGCGATAGATTGAGTTAGTTAATAACACAGTTAATTGTATAATAGTTGTTAAATTACAGTTTCAATAAAAAAAACTAATAATTCAAGTTTGTCAAGTGCAGTCACACAAATCACACATTCTATTACTGCAATAAAAGTCATAGACGTGTGAAAAAATTAAAACGCTAATTGATAAAAACGCTCCAATAAAAAAGCGTGCATAAAAATCAAGTAAGAAATCGATCAATCCACTTTTACACATGATTCATTCATTATCATTCAGTACTCAGAGTAGATTCTCATAACTGCAACAAAAGAACAATAACTGAAATAGTCATTAATTAAATTCTATTAAAAGTGAGCAACGGGAGCTTCTCATGCGCTATCTACACTTATCAGATAAATCAACTTGTGTAAGGGAGGTTACAGATTTATTTTTATTTATTTCACTCCCCTAAGATTTAATACCGCAACACGTCGGCCGCAGTTTCCACAATTTCACGCTTATTGTTTTCCCATCCGTGATTTATGTTCCCGTAATAGACAACAGTATTTCTTGGCCGCAATAAAGTTTGTCACCTAAATCTTTGCCGCTAAGCCTATTGCGTACTTCGGACCTAAAACTTTGTTTACCTTTATTGGAGTTACTATTAGTTTGTGGTGACGATAAAAAGGTGGTGTTGCTGAGTAATTCAGACACCTATACTAGTTGCGGTACTTTCATACAAGCCTAAAAGCCTGGCTTGCCCTTATAAACTACTACTCTTCATGATGTTAGGGTTTCTGAATAGTCTGCTCGCCCTATGAGCTTGCCGTATTGTTGGCCCCTAGGCACGCCTCTGGGCTATACGTTGTACTGAAGGGGAATGAGAGGAATGAATTCGAAATGGAAGAATCTCTAGGACTTATTGCACAGTTTTCGGTAACGACATTTCATTAATCATTCCATGCTAGTTCAACTTTGAAAGTTAGAATGAAAACAAAATGAAGGTGATGGAGAAATCTGGAGTAATTTAAAATAAGCTTTGGATAAATCAGACCAACAACTCTACTAAAATGTAGAGTAAAACAAGAGGTCTCATAATCTTGATCACATTGCTTATAAACCAACGAAAGGCCTAAGAAAAGTGGACCCTGATCATTTATTAACAAGGCCAGAGGAGGCTGTGAGATAACTACCTTAGGCAAAAGGATTCTGTATAGATCTAGTGAAAAGGAAAAGATACAGTTGGAATCCTGAAAGCAACAGTAATGCTAAGATTACAAGAATCGTATGATTCTATATATATCAAAGACCTTTTATAATTTGACTCAACTCGTAACACCTGGTAACACGCCTTCAATTTTAATACAATAGATAAAATGGAAATCAACGTGCACCATAAGTTATCAGGTCCTACCTAAAACAAATAGACCTGTCATACAGCGATTTTAATTGCCAGGAAAATCATTAGAAATAAATATATGGACAGTAGCCGCTAGTTGCGAGTCCGAACTAATTGGCGGCGCGAAATAAGATCAATTACACTGGTAGCAGCTAATCCGCACTACATTACAACTAGGTACCACATCAGAGGCGTCGGCCAAGTTCGGCAATTATCGGGGGAGCGATGCTGTTATCATAGTATCGGCTTACGCAGAAACTGAGTCTCGCCTATTTATTTTTATGTCAGCAACCGTCATTATGAGACACTCCATTAGCTTGGATTGCGGTGACACTCGTTTTCGGTTACGCTTTGGGGTGCGATTGTATGGTGCGACAGTTTTTTTCTTCGTTGTCGTGCTCAGATAAAGGGTTTGTCATTTTGATGACCAATTTTATTTACGGACAACGGTAATACACCAAAAAACTTAATAGCTTCAGTTTTTCTGTCATCTTCGAAACATTTGGCCATCGTCGCGGAACAATTATAAAGTATAAATAGTCTGAATGAACTTCAAAGGCCGCACATAAAAATTGATTTTATTTTGGGTGCAGGCGAGTACAGTTGGGAGCAAAAAAAGCTAAACACAATCGCGGCCGCGACGAAATCGAATATTGAAAGTGTCGAGGGACAGAGATAAGGAGAGCACGTGCCACTCCCTTGCCGCCACTTAGGCCATGCCCGTAATCTGAATACCGCAAAGCTCACTGCGATAAACTGCCATTAAAAAGCGTTCGATTTATTACCGAACGATTTCCGAACGATTTATACGGGTGTGCGAAGTCGAAAGAGTATCATAAACCAGAGGGTCCTAGAGGGTAGAAACTTACTCAATACTTAGTATCTACGAAAAGTAATGGAATAATGAGATAAACACGAGTAAAATGGCGATACAAGATTGAACTAAGCTGAAGCTTGTAAGCCAAGCTTTAGAACTTAAGAAAGCGCAGAAATAATAAGTATTTAACTGCAAATCAAACTATTCGACATGAACCTACCTAAGTAATATTTTTCTTACAGAGTATCCTATTTCATTCAAACAATCAGTGTATTCAATACATAAAATTCCTTTTCCAAATCCAACACAATTGGTCCTAAACCTATCAATTCCCAGAAATATTAAAATCAAACATGTTACGATTCTGCACATCGTACTCTTTCCTCCGACCAACCCTAGTGAAACTAACACCACGTATAGTTTTGCTTTTTGTATATTTGCTTGGCAATATTCATCACTCACCGCCCGTGTCACTGATCAAATAGCACCCACAAAGGAGTCCCCAGATATTTCTGACAGATATACCCTTGATAGATAGTTTCACAAACATTACGAAACAAATCCTGATCGACGGATTTTATAGAGATCAATCGAAAATCTGCGGTTACAAAGAAGTTAGATAAGGTTCTGAACGAACGTGACTTTAACATCAATTCAGCGTCAAAAATCATTCCAACTAACTCCTTTCAATCTTCCCGACTTCATAAAAAACTAGGATCTTAAACATATGAAGCTAGTGAAGCTACCTTAATGTACACAAACAGTATGATCGCCATCGGCACACTATGAATAGACACGGCATTCTTTGTTATTATATTTGTATTACTATTCTCGACTCTTAGTGGATGTTTTCACACTCACTAATAATTACTGACTCTAAATCATAACATTCACGTGGCGTAAACATCCTTCCTACTTTTAAAAAAAGTGAAAAGACCAAAAGCAGCTTGCTGACAGCATATTGTAAGCTAATAGTCATAATCTGTATATATTTTATGTTTTTGTTACTGAAGCGCCCGATTATTTACACGTTACAGCACTACAACGCGTATGGGAATGTTTACACATTAAATTAAAACTCTTTTTTAAAGTTTTGTTGGTCCAAATATATCCTTTTTTTGGAGGGTCTGTCATTATGAGACATTCTACCTTAACACTATAAACATAAGTTATATTTTCATACGATACCTTTGAAGATACTTAACGCTTCTGATTCAATGCCACTGTTGTTTTATTTGCATCGACTTTGTCGTTTTAGTGCTATTGGATTAGTGGCCTTATAATAAGATTGTAAGAGAATATATTTATTTTTATCACATTAATTTCGTTAGTTACAGTCATATTGCCTACATCTGTATTGCTTTTATTAAGTCACACTATGATTGTGCCATTATTTTGCGAAATCAATCTCGTTAGATCCGTTCTCAAATTCAAAATCATGAATTGGCTCTAGGCTATCTGTGAACCCATTTTAATCACCTAGCTATCAAAAATTTAACCGCTACAGAACAATATTTGAACGCACAAATTACTTTATACCCATTTGATGCATTATTTCCTTTTCAAGTTAGTGTCTCGGAAACACCATATCTGGGTATTACACCAAACAATGAGGCTCTGTCTTAAAAATGGCCCAAGAATCGGTAGACAACGTAAAACAAACGAACGTTATCTTATCTAGAGTAAACTCAAGCGCAGTAGCAGTTTGTCTTGGGTTCAGCGCAAACATGATAAATGATTTCGGTTCAAAAAATCGTTGCTCTATTTTTTTCTAAACGAGTTCCGGTCGGAGCGAGATGTAATCTCTCCTTGAATAGAAACACCTATTCACCTTGAGAAGTACCTGAGGAAGAAGAGAGGTCCGAATTATTGATTACGTCTGATTACTAAGTTATTTCGACTACATTACAGATATTCTAAAAAAACCGGAAGAAGAAACTATAAAATTCGATAATTTTGTCCAGATGACGATAAAGTTTCATCATTAAAACCAATGTTTTAATAAAACCAAAGGAAAAAATGTAATTGAAGCCAAAAATTAGAGGGCACTAAGACAGTAACAATAAAAAGTGAAAGCAAAGCCGCGTTTAATTGTGTCGTAAAAATAAAAATTAAATAAAAAATGCTTTGGGGTGGAAAAGTTTTGCGACCGTAATCCTGCGCTACAATTACATCATGTTCTGTTGCAGCAAGATGTTCTCCTAATGTTACCTGTCCCAAGGGCGAGGGATGCTTTTTAATTTATTAAAACTTCTTATTTCGCGGAAGAAACATAATACATTTTAACACAAAGAATACCTAAGCTTTTTACCATGAGCGCACCGAGCTGGAAATATGTGTTAATTTATATTTAAACATTACAAAGCGATATTTAAATTAAATTACACATTTTATTAATTCTAAGCTATGAAGTATGCAAAAGAAAAACAAACCCAGAAATTGTAATTAACATTGATACAAATCTTGTAGGTAAACGCATGTAGCCGTTAATAGCAAGCTTTGTATTATATTTGCATCTAGAATACCTACAATACAACATTATTGCAATATTGGCCTAACAATTTACTGAAGATTTCATCGCCGTATTCTTAGATCCAGAAAATAATAGTTAAATCATCGAGTGAGGGGATTAACCTCTGTGATTCTATAGAGTTACAGCTCGGTTTAATAATACTGTTCTATCTGACAGTACAATCATAAGTTAATGTAGCAAGTCACCGCAACAGTCAGGTAGCTGCTACGTTTCAATTTCTTCGAGGCATTTTATTTACAAAACTAATTACGGTTGTCTGATAGGGTATTAAACAGCTCCCGGTGCTTCACTTGATTTGTTGACAGTTAATAAAGACATTCCAAACGTATTTAAGATCTTAGTCTATTCCGTCTGCGATGTGATCGCTCCCTGATGAAGTTATTATCGCTTCTATTATCTGTTTCTTTTTTTCGCATTCGACTGTACTATTCTGTTAATCATCTTCGATATAAAATGTCTTATTAGCGATAGAATTAGATACATAAAAATATTAACTAGGTCGGACACGTTTTTTTATTGTTACTTTTTTAAATTTTATTACTGTTGGCACGAACATCATTGTCGGCACGCCACGTGGTCCGGATAATTGAAATGTCCAAACACTAAATTTATAGTTTGTACAACGTCACTATTTCTTTTTTATTGCTCCTATCGATGTTGCTCCCATTGATCTAACGTTATTATATTGGACACAACACGTCTACCGCAGATCCGTCGCTTTTGTGACCAGAACAGATGTTTTTTAATTACTCTTTAATGAATTCACAACATGTTGATGTGTTTATTAACATGTCTCGTAGAATTTGCATAAATTAATATTAAGTCAGAGTCTGTACTTAAAATAGCAGTATATGAATATATTTTAATTTGAAACAAGTCTCGTATGAAAGCTCAGTAGAAATTATATTAATCCAACTTCAGAAACAAATGTTCTGGCGGGAGAACATTAAAATCTTAAATATTAATTGTAATAAGAGCGGCGCAGTCCCCAACATCCCTTTCTGCGAATGCTGGGGCAACATAATCAGCCCCCAAGGGACAACCTCTTGTAATTAGCGGCTGTTCATTTCTTAATTTCAATATTTAATTACAAAGGAAACTCGATGACTGCTTCGTATAGAAGGAGACGTCATCTTCAGAAAGTCTTTCGAATCCGTTTTGTTTCTAATTCGCTTACAGTATCGTTTGATATGGCTTCTTTATTGTTTCTTTGGCTGCTGTATCAAAGGATGCTTGAGTTTAATCATTTATCTGGACAGAGCATTCGTCTTTGTGAAGTTTCATTCTTTACAATTGATTTTATTGAAGTGAATTTGGGGAACGCGTATTTTGATTCTAAAGATCTTATTTCTCACATTTTCTTTGTAGTTGTCTGTGTGGTACTTTTAGCAATGTGCGTAGATATTAAATGAAACTGAAGTAAACTGACAGACGAAGTAGACAGAATTAATATAACTTTATCGTGTTCGGTGAACAGCCATCTTACAATTTCCCTTTGTCGTAGCCCATTGTAAGACGGAATAGCTCCCGACATATTATCGTTTTATTTCATTCCTCCAGCCGCTATGAAATTCCCTTTTAGTATTACCTGTCTAAGGATTTCATTACTGAAAAGTCTGGCTGAATGAATTTTGAATGACTTTGTAGGCTTAGGATTGTATAAAGCTTTATGTGATCGAAGTATTTTATTAAAGACATTTGCAAGATCGCTCTAAGCGTGGATTTTCATAGCCTAGTCGACATGGTCTAGTAGCTTTTTGCCCTGTGTTTATTTAAAATCTATCTTGGCATCTGTGCTTTGTGTGTTTTCTCTCCGTTCGTGGCGGTTTCAATTTTTGACAGGGTGCAAAAACGTTTGATAAATTTTTCTCTTTGTGGTATTTTTCATTGGGCACTTTTCAATTGATTCGGCATCAGTCGGGATGCGTGCGTTTGGCACGTTTTGTTATGAATCGTTGACGGCTGTTGGTTCGGACGTGTCCATTCACGCTCGCCCTGTATTGGTGGATTGTTTTGTTGCGTAAAATTATACAAATTCTGGCCGGGTGACCACGACGCGCGCCGCCGACCGGCCAGCGCCACTGTCACGCCCTCCGCCATTCGATTGAAAATGAAAAATCTATTATTATGAGCTACGACAAAAGGTAGCTACTTCTTTTATTTTGTAATTGTTTTAAATGAAAAGATTTATGGATTGACCATAATAATTGTGTCGACTTGTAAACTACAAGTTATTGAAATATAAAATGTAGTAAGTATTGGAAACAGTAGAAGTTGAATATACTCGTACTTTTTAAACACGCTATGACAAATTGATTTACGTAGTTTTTGCTGTTGGCGCCAGAAGTTGTTAATTTAGCAAAATGTTTTCTCAAATTAAACTTTTGGGTCTACATCGAATGGAACACCATTTTGTTATATTTTTTTGATATTTAATAGTTTTCTATTTATATTGACACGCTTCATCAAGAATAATCGAAAAGTTTTGCTACCGTTCCCGGCGTTTGTAGTTTTTTTCTTCCCAATCGGTCTTTTGTACAGGTACCTACAAAAAATCGTAGCGAGCTACCTGGCCAACAACAGACACAGTTAGTCGGTTCCTAAATTAATTTCGTCTAATTCTGGCGAGTGATACTGTCGAGTCATATAGGTCGTATGCATGCCATCGGCGGCTTTTAGCTATACAAAGAAATTCGTTTGAAAAAAGTACTGGAGCTTGTTTTTCATCGGCCACCATTAGAGAGACACTTGAAAGATAGATGCAGTCGTATTTAAAACGCGTTCGGAAACACGTAAATACACCATTGCATATCGAAACATAAACATGTTTAGAATAAAAATATAATACATGCATGTCGTATAAATAACCTTTTATATTTCCTTTGCAAAGATGATTACGACAATTTTATATGTATTCAGGCAAATAACATGTTCAGTGCAATCTTTATGTGTTACATTATTGTGGCGATTCTTCCTCTATTCCACACGTTTACGTCCGCTGTTCTTGTTATAACTTCAATTTCTTATGTTCAATGAAAAATTAAAATAATCAAAACATACAAGCTTAGAGATTTGAAACAGAATAGAGTCCCGGACGTGTGATCGTTCAGTGTCGAACAAAAATAAACGTTATGATTTGTTAAACAGGTTATTAGAAAAACATCGGCGCTGTCGACAGGGAGTTTGGAAATAAACTATTAAAAAACGGTCAAGTGGGAGCTGGCTCTCCTGTAGCGAGTGTTCAGTACTGTAGCATGACTCATTGTTTTTCTATGCTCAACTTTTTATTGTTACGAAATGTACAGAATTATCAGGAGCGCACATTGCGCCAGTTACATACGAAACAGATGTAAACTTCATAACTAACTGTCTAATTGGGAAATGTAGCAGAACACAACGGTAGCCCGAGATTATTTAGTATCTACAAACCACTTTGATATCACTCCACATACCTAACCACAATACAGCACACAAAGGAAATAGACAAATATTCAAAGATAAAAGTTTCTCGAATCTTAAAACAAAAGTGGGATTTTAAAGATAAACAGAAGTTATTCATAAATCATGAACGTAATAGTTACATTCTGACGCAGCGTAAGTACATCTGAAAAATCTTTTGTTTGATCAGACTCAAACATCTGGATGTTGAACAGAAGTTCATAATAAAATATGATGAAAAAATATGTTAAGTCCTTTTGTATCGACCGCTTCTGTCTATTTTTGTTCGAGTAGTTAACAGTCTTGATACTTTACAATATTTTTTTACTGATTAAAATGCAACACTACTTTGAATAAGTTTTTTTGTGGACTAATAATTAAAAAGTTGGAGTGAAACTACTTTGTATGAGCAATTATTCCATTTTACAAAATAGTGCATAATAAATGAGAAGCTATTGATGTTTAATCTTTATCGTTTGATCATCGCCAATCAATGGATGAGTTAAAAAGTTGAAAAAGACTGCAATATTCACCCTTCGGCACGGTAGTAATACGCTAATTGCATTTGTTATATTCTGTATAAAGAAATACAATTAGTGTCCGTGAATAATGTCGGCGTCGGGCTAACATTTCACTAAATGTCAAACGTCTACACTACATTGATACTGGTTGAGTTATTTTATTATATTTTAGCACCGTGACTTTTCAACAGTTTATCATTGAGTGGTCAATATATTATCACAAAGTTTATGACATACGGAGTCTGAAAGAACTTGCATCTAAAGGGTGTAAATAGACCCTTAACACATCCGAAAGGCACTTGTTCTCCCCGTCTTTACGATCATTTTTTTGTCCTAGACCATACCTGGGAACCTTCTAGTTACGGAGATATTGGGGGTCAAAGTTCCAACTTTTTCTCAAGTTTTTTTTTTAAATACATGTTTTTAATGTAAGATTTTTTTTACACAGCTTCACGACCCCCGTACTATTCAATCCATCCATCAGCACAATGCTTTGAGCGCTTTCCATCGAGTCCTACCATAAAACGTGATTTTTCACCCCAAAAAAAAAGTCGATTCCCAGCAATAATTTTTGCTTAAAGTTACCGAGTTTGATGTACAGAATGCTTGGTTGTCGGCTATGTGAAGGGTCTGTTTACACCCTGTATATTCATAAAAATACTTATATCTTATATTAATTGTTATTTTACATTTATTCCGCACATTATTAGTGATAACTGAACTTTCTACAAGTCGGAGGGCGCCACTATCTGAACACTACATCAAACATCAGACTGTATACTCGAATGATCTTTAATTTATTTTCTGCGGGGCAATTCATCTAGCGTGCCCTTTAATGTGTTCTAAGCATGGAGTCATTATTGAATTAATGTTGAATGTAACCCATCCGTATCCACCAATATTAGCATTATTTAACTGCGGACGTAGACAAGAGGAAACCCAATTATAATGGAACTCACAAGCTATAACCATAGACCATTATGCCAATTAACTACTGTAATGTACGTATTACTGGGGCCAGGCATTGTGTGTTACGTCCAAATTCACTTGTATGTACTTGCTTTCAATTAATTTTTATGACGTTGTTAACATTTCATTAATTATTGCTTACTTGTACAAATGACAAACTGATTCTTAATGCCATGTGAAGCTGAACTTTTGCAATTAAATACTTTGTTATCATTGCAGATCATTTACCTACTTTAGTGTATTTTCCTATAATATATAAAATACTTCAACTCATGAACAAAATTCGACGAAATCATAACAATCAAATATCAAGACCGTTTGGTTAATCATCGAATTGCAGCCGAAACGTACCGCAGTGGTTCATAGTAACTCGGTGAGATTTGTTTTGATAATACATCATAAAACTATTAAATATTGGATCGCTGAGTGAGACTACCCGCTACTGTTTCCACGTTCCTCTCCAAGTGATAAACGGTAGCGAGTACACGTGTTTTGTATAAAAATGTTTGACATACCGAGAATAATACACAACGGAATGTGAAGCTTTACTAAATAACTTTCAATATGTTTATACTACGGAGGGATAAGAATAGGTAGGTGTTATATCAGAAGGGTTTGTTCACCATCGAAGTGTATAACTTGGACCACTTAATACACTGATCATGGCGTAATCGGTTTGTTATTTCAGCGTTTAGACGATGTTTAAACCTTGTTTTGTTTTGTCAGAAGCATGTGGGAATCATTGTATTGTGTTCTGCATCCGGGTTATGATTGGTTCTTCTGATTTTTACTTTTAGATTGATTGGTCATTTCTGAGGTATTGTTTTTTACCAACTTTACACCTATGGTGTCCGCTCTACATTCTATTTTCATTACACACTGATTCTAATCTCTCTTTTGGAGAACCACAAAGCATAGCATACACACCATCAATAAAAATTTTACTTTTTACAACATGTTCTCTTTGCTACGAATCAAAATCATTCCCAGTAAAAGGAATTGGATATTGAAACCTAATACCATCATTGGCGTTTTGGGGACGACCCATACATTATTCAACTCCTTTGGGAATCGTAAATGTTGTTCAGTAGGATTGGTCAGTTAATAGTGCCAATAGTTTATAAGAAGCATACTTTTTTATTATGAATGTAGAATTCGAATATTAAGCGGTTTGTTAAATAAAACTTTTCATCCAACTAGTACAGTCGGCAAAAAAGGAATTATCATAATTGTATCAAGGTCAAAAAATGTTGATCGAGGACACCGACTAAATATTTAGATCAAACGTGTTTGAAATTAAAAAGCCAAAATTTACGTCATTAGGAGTATCTGATAACAACATACTTAGAATATTATTTTTACACCCGTCTACATTATTTTTATAGGGTTACCACTTATCAGTTAATGCTTCTTCTAGCTCATTTTACTTATCATATATAAATCGACTTAAAACTGAGACATTACTTAAGCCATAGTTATTTTAAAGCTTTTAAAAAAACTGTAGTTTTATTTAAGAAGTTGCACAACCCTATCTAACTGCTTCTGTATTTTCAATAGTCATAGAGCGGTTTATCTGTTGACGTGTGTCATCTAGTACCTACCTATCTGCTACCTACTGACTTCCGTTCCCATCTCTCGGCTTATCTTACACAAATATGACAAATTAAACGAATCTTAGGAAGGGTCCCACTGGTTACACTTTACAATGGGGTATTTAAACAAAGATCTAAAGTCGTTACTTGGACTAAAGTTCTTTTACTTACCGCGGAGTGAGTTCAACAAGAGGTTTGAATTAACTAAGTATGATATGAGCAGGTTTACTAAAACATCTCAATCCATTAAAGTAAATGAATTTTTAATAGCTTCAGCAACAACTTCAACAACAATACAGCAACTCTCAACATGGACCAGTACAAAAAATAAAGAAATCAATATTCAAACTTCTTGACCAAATAAAAAGTATCATCAGACTCAAAAATATCGGTTTAAACAACTGACAAACCTATTAACGGGATTCCGAACTTCAAAAATAGAATAAAAGCGCGGCCATCTTTAATAGTTAGGGCTGTCACTTTGAGGAACAAGTTAATAGACGTAATCAATTTGCTCGAAACCGAGTATGAGAATAAAAAACACATGATATTAAGCTGGCCGGTCACGCGAAGAGAGCTGTCAAAATTTAACCTCTCACTCCTTTAAGTTCAACCTTAACTGTACTTTACTTTTAAAAATGCCACGTTTTTTAAACTACTCCAAAGGAATTTGCACGTTTTTTTTATAAATTCTTCTTTTACTCTTATTTGTGTCAATTGTTAATGAGCTATGTCAACTATGTTACAAGATTAATCATTAAAAATGTAAGAAAGATTGTGAAGATAAATCACTCATATGGTCTGAAATGATTTGAAGGAAGACAAGTGTAACACACAGCTAGTTAATTTTAAGTACATATTTGATAACACATAAGCGGGCAACATACTTTTAATCAATTTAAGTAAAAGAGTTTCTTAAGGATCCGAGTGAAACCGCGAAAACAGCTAGTAAAGCATTACACATATGTTAAAAGCCTTACATTAGTGATTAAGTTAATAAAGACCGTTTATCTGTCATGTGCGACATTATAATTAAGAAATTTGCACCGGGCCATATCTATGCGTCCGTATTTGGGAGCGGCTATGAGTGCTATTTCATAATGAAATGAATAAATGCAGGCAATTCAATTAAGTCTCATTACACCCGGCACTTTTTTCATGATATAGGGCGCCAATTGCAATGACTGAATGCGTGTCATTGGGTGCGTTTAATTCTATTAACTCTAAATGTTACTCATGTACAGTCATGGACAAAAGTAAGTAACATTCTAACAAAGTTGCAAATAAATGAAAATAGTTTAGTCTATAGACAATTTGACATACCTAATAATTGACAAGTAGAACTAGTACTTAGAGAAAACAATTTAAAAAAAAATCTCTATATCTGCTACATATTGTTGCTCATATCTGTACTTACATACGTAGACAATTAAAATACGCGAGTCTCGTGCAAAAATTGAATTACTGCCAAGTACACAACTAATGAACTTATTATTTCTGTTACGAATACGCGAAATAATTGGCCTTTTTAGTGCTAATTAGTATTGAAAGGCTTTAATAAGGTGTAATTGTTTATATTTCAACAAAAAATCATACAAAGCCTGTTCGGTATGTGAACTATAGGGTACTTTCTGGTGATAAAAAGCGTATCTAACATTGCATTGAGTCCCTTCTAGAGATAACACCTAGTTAGTGCTGTAATTACAGGAGATTTAAATTGGAATAGACAATTCTAATCACCTTCGATAAGGTCAGAAGATCATGATCAGCTGGACACATGCACAATTATAGTGCGACAATAATGTTCACTGCTGAACACATGACACCCCTTAAAGAGTTCGCAATGATCATGGGGACAAATAACCATGATCACTAGCTAGCCAAGTAAATAAGAAGTTCTATTCCCAATTCACTTCGAAATTCGAAATGTTACGAGTATTTCAAGAAGAGTTTCCAAAAGAAAACAATTGAGGATCGCTTTCTAATAGGGAAAGATCATCAAAATAAGGTTCGAAGTTACAATACATTGTTATTAATGTTATCAAATCAAAATCTTTTTATATTTTATATAAATATATAAAATGGTAAACAGACTGACTGACTGGGTGATATATCAACACACAGCCCAAACCACTGGTCCTAGAGACATGAAACTTGGAGGGTATCCAATAAGAAAGGATTTCTGGAAATTCCAACCCTGAAGGGGTAAAATAGGGGATGGAAGTTTACATGAAAGTCCGTCAGTTTTGAAGTTAGGATCTTCAAATTTTGTGTTGAGGCTAACGATTGAAAATTAATTTATACGTTAAAAGGGGGGGTGAAGGGAGGGGGGTGAACAATGTTTATTCGTATGGGAAATTTTTCGACATCCACGCGGGCGAAGCCGCGGGCAAAATCTAGTCAACTATAAATTTTTTTAATTGTTGTTAATAGTTAAAATAAGTATTCATTTCTAAATCTAATTTTCCAATTAGCCAAATCACGTCCAGAATACCTAATTATGCCCGAGACATGATTATCCTATTGTGCAATCAATGCAGCTGTTATTCAACATTGTTCTGCTGATCGTTAGCAAACATTGGTCGGGATAGGTGCTAATTGTCCAGAGATACATTGATAAGTAATTTGAGAGCCCTCACTGGTCGCGTGCCGCGGTCTGTGGTCGGACTGCCCGCTGACTGGCACGGTCACCCGGTCGGTACTTAGTTTGTATTGGGTAATGGATATCATTGTTGCATCTGAAAGCTTTAGAGGACTAAGACGAGTATTGGTAGGTGGTCATTGTGGGGTTATGTGACATTGGTTTAGAATTATTTTTGTTTACCTAATTATTATAAATCTTTGTTCTACATTATTGAACATGATTACCCAAATTCTGATTCTCCTTCTAAAATATTGCCTTATGATTGCCTGCAGATTCAGGCGTGCCTCTAAAGAGGTCAAGCGCACTATATTTAGTGCGTACTGCACGTCTTTTTACACTTGCAGTCCATGGGTTCTTTATACTGAAAAATCATACAGCGCCCTTCGCGTCCAATACAATAACGCATTGTTGCAATTGCTCGAATTTAATTATTAAATAAATAAAATTTAAGTTTTTGTATACGGGAAGTATACCTATCATCTTTTCTCTGTGAAACATAGGAAAGCATATCGAGCAATTAACGGCAAAAACAATGAAAATGTAAGTACAAAAATAAATCAGACGAATTGATAACCTGCTCCTTTTGGAAGTCGGTTAGAAACCTTTTTAAAACAAACACAACCGACTAATTAACGCTAATTTCAAAACAAACCTAGAAAACGTAGGCGCAAAACT
The DNA here is from genome assembly GCA_963082995.1 of Noctua comes. NCBI lineage: Eukaryota > Metazoa > Arthropoda > Insecta > Lepidoptera > Noctuidae > Noctua > Noctua comes. Next base: position 10,457,078 of record OY720277.1, on the reverse strand, counting down.
ATGCAAATAAACCTCCCGAGCTTCGTGACAAACAAATGAACGTAGAATATCACTATTTACAATCACATTATGGAACGCACTCTTTCATATTGCTACTACAAATCAAAGCGCACCCCTTTAATTAAACCGGCGCACTAAGTCAACTTTAACTATAGTTAGGTGAATGGTGAAACTAGCCGTTGAATAAAGGCACACGTATAATTTACTCCTGCGATTGTCGCGGGCTGTTTGTCAGAGGGCGAGCAGTACTGAATGTTTGTAGGAGCAATGATGTTGTCATTGAATGGTGATGGAGGGAAGCTAAACTGATGATGTGTTTTCGTATGTTGTTTTTGACTAATGTCATCTTTCATGATCATGCTATGGTGGTCCTTTTTTTAAAAAATGATTCATAATATTCTTTCCAATTTTAACTTATGTACTTCTGAATTGTCAATAGTACTGTTTTACAAACTCTTCACAAAAGTAAATTATTGATCAAGTTCTATTAATGAGAAATTGAATGATTTGTGTGTGTTGATGATTTTTGTTGAGTTCTATTGATGATTTTATGTTCTATTGATGATGTGTTTGATTATTGTTGTTCTAGTTCTGTTTTATCTTCGGGAGGTGGCTGTCAGAAAACCATGTAATATAATTTAAAAATTGATGGTCAATTTCGTTTTCCATCACATCCATTTAGTAGGCATACAATATATCACCTACCTGCAACTACCGTATCGAATGAAATAATAATCGAACCTACGCGACGTCCATTCAATTATCCCTGAAAATTGAGGCTCATTAAAATAATAAAACAGCCGGCGGCAGAATCAAATTGAATGATAACAAAAGCTCGTGTTAATTCGAGGCGACACACCGTTTTGCAATGTACCACCCACCCACGGACCCAACTAACTACATTAAGGGCTAATAATCGAGCAGACAAGTACAAATACCATGCCAATTAAAATAACGAAACAGCCCAATAACGCAGAAATAAAACAACATTCACCGAAACAACAACTTAAAGGCAAGGCAAAGTTGGATCAAAATACCGTACTCCGTATTGCAATTACGCTACACTTCAATTAAAACCAACGAAACACGAGCACCAATTTAAATAATTGAAAGAGAAAATCAATAAAATCATCAGGCTGTTTAATAATCATCCACAATATCAGTGATTCACACGACAGTACGATAAAGGCCAGTCCACAAGAGCGGAAGCCCTTGTTTGCACAATAATAGCGTCCGTGTGTCAGCTCCTCAATGCAACCCCAAATGCAATTGTGTACAGTCGTGCGCGGATTGAGTTACACTGAATGCGATGGAAACATTTGCATCTAGCGCCCGCACTCCGCTGTGGAGAGAGCCTCGCTAATATCATTATTAGTGCAGGTAATATTATTGAATGTCAACGGTATCGATGTATGGGATATGGTCTGACAGATTGCGTATGTTCACGGAATACAATATTGTTCTGTGTGTAAGTTTTCACAAATTTCGGAAGTTAATTAAGTACATCTACTTAAAGACAGAATGAATCCTATGATCAAAGTCGCTTTATAGGCTCTGGGTATCACGAATATGCATAATTATTTACAATCTTTGAACGACGGCTGTTTGGCCAATATTGAATAACCAATTTTTATTGTCATTGCCCTTTCCACATTATCGATAAGCTCGCTGCCACTATCGCAATTACAGTAACTATAAATGACAATTGCCAGCCAATAGCACACGTACGGAGCCGAACGTTCCCCTATTTGGTGACCACTTGGCGGCACTGCCTGGTCATCCCGCAAATTGCTCTTTCCCAACAAAATTGTCAATAAAACTCATCTGATTCGCAGTTAAACAAGCGAGCGACATTATTAATTTATGCGTTGTAATATGGCGCAAACGTTGGCGTTATCCCGTGTAAATTATTAATAGTGCTGGGGTAAAAATTAAGCTTAAACCGAATGGGTAGTTTCGGCCATAACGCTCGTTTTATGTTTCCATGTGCAGATTAATATGTTGTTATATCCTGTGACGAGTCAAGCGAATCGGTTTTATTGGCAATCGAAATCGCGCGATGCTGTCATATATCGATTATGTCGACGACGTTATTGTCAATGTGTCTGTGCCGATTGACCGTACTGTAGTACGATACGAGTTATTTTCAGAACTAGGGTTGTCTGTCGCTGTGAATGTAGCTGTTTGACCCGGAAATCTACATTGGAACCGTAACATCAAACAAATGCCCACCTCGCGGAGATGAAACACAAAAGTGAATAGCTCCCTTGAGATTCACCTCTGTTGTCTTAAGAGAAAGCGATTACACAAATCTGAAGAAGCTATTAATCCGGCTCGCTGCCCCCGAATGGCATCACGGTTTGTTTAATAAAATCGCGAATTTACATATCAAAACCTACAAAGGGGCATAATTGGACCCGATGACTTAGAAAACGTAGTGGGTGAGGCGGGCGTGCCACCCCTTACAACAAACAAAGGAATTATACCCGCCTCAAGAAACTTTTAGCAATGGAAAGCTCCTTAACAAACAGACGCGTGTGTATCTAATGAAATTCCTATGGTTGCATAACATACTCGCGTGAGCGCTGAGCGTTATTAGCGGAATTATTTCTCCGGGTAAAATCTTTGAAGGCGGTTGCTCTTTCGGAAAAGTTGTTAAGAAAATGGGTTGAGATCTTTTCGGGATTTCATTAGTTTGTAACTATGCGGTGTGCTACGCGAGGCATCTAATTTATTAGGTAGGCGTAGCCGAGGGAACGAATGGGCAGCGAGCATTTGAAAATGGAATGGAATTGCCGAATCACGCCGCTTTGAGTGGAAGCCGCCGCGACACGATTCGTTAAGAGACAAATGTTTGAATTCAATTCCAACAGTTTTTTGGTCAGTAATTAGTAACGGTATATTTACTCCGCGTTCGTTGTAGGACTGCACGGTAGCCGTGTTTTTTCTGTAATTAATTTTTGTTGTTAATTTGGGTGCGTCGCCTCCGAGGCCGTCCGATTTACTTGACTGTTGCGAATAATTGGATGACCGTTTCGTCGATTATATTCGATGTAGTAGAGTACTGGAATACGTTTCCACATTCCCACACAGTATGTAAAGTGCCATTATGTTCGATGAATGAATGAAGTGCAAGCCGACGACATACGGGCATCTTATACTCCTGTTGCTCCATCAAGGATATTGACACTTGTTCAGTGTCATCAGCTTTTGTTCGATCACGTGTTGGGTTACACATAAAATACTGCACGTGTTCATGCCAACACGTAAGTAGTACGCTAGTATTATTTTTCATTGCATATTTGTCACAGCCGCAAAGGAAGTGGCGTTAATTAATAATTTAATTAGTTTTGGTATAAGATCATTAGAGAGTCAGGTTTATGGTCTAGTAAGTCGCAAATGCGAAGCTACTGATGTTTAATTCTGAAATTCCAACAATTTTCTTTTTAAAATCAATTTCTATCGAATAACACGGAAAATTTCGGCCAGTCCCTTGGAAATCATAAGAACTATGCTTATTGGTATTTATTACCAAGTAATTTAGATTAGTTTGTAGTTGTTTTTTTAGCTACACTCATTTTAGCACTGTATATCATCAAGCCGTAGTTGTCTAAGTGTCAGCAGTGGTTTCGCATTGGCATCGGCAGTGGAAAGCTAATCGCGTCGCGCGTCGCTCGCGCGTTATAATTAGTACAAATCGTCTGCTCCGAGCCGCCAAGCGTAGAACTAACAACGTGTAGACTTGATTCATGATGATCTCATAAAATATACAGAAATAGAAGTTGTCAAGTAAGATTAGAGGTATTTTGAGTACGCTTTGAAGAGTAGTAAATTTTTAAGAAGAGCTGTTGGGTGCTTATTTTGACTTCATTAAAATAAATATTGCAGAGTTTTTTTTTTCACCTAACCGACCTTCTAAAATATGTTCAGTTGCTCATTTAGCTTGTTATCCATAATTGTGTTTGTTCTATTCCATTTGTAACTTCACACCTACTGCGATCTGTCTATCCGTTCCATAGTCATTCTCTCGATGGAATCCGGTAATCTCGCGAGTTAATAGATTCGATAATTCATCGCGGCGCGCGTCTGAATCGATACCAGTACGATTGATGGCGCCTGTCTTAGCTGGTGAAACGCTCGACATGTCTGTCACAATGTTCCACTTCACTACATTCGAAATTTAAACTTTTAATGGCTGTTCTTTTGTTTGACGCTTGAATGGGAGTGTACGCGACTGTACGCAGTTCATTCTGAAAGGCAACGGTTTTGTGTTTTGAATTTGGAATGGTTAGAGGTGATGCGCGTGTAACTGTGGATATAGAAGACGTAGTAACGTACCTATACTAATATTTAAGGTAAGTTCGGTTTTTTTTATCAAACACTAACGAGGTAGTTCCATCAGAAAATATTAGCTATGAAGTTATTCCTATTAAAATATGCACGTCTTAGTAGCCAGTTACAAATCTAATTAGGATTGTTTCTTAGGATTTTCATAGTTAATACAAAAAAAGCAAATGGTACGAAAACTGAACTTAGGATCTACAAATGTCACAAATTAAACTAATTAGGTGGACGGATGATAATAAGCATAAACTCTAATTTTGATGAACCGTCTGCAAGTTGTAACAAACTTTAATGACTGCGACTTCAAACAGCAGTTCATGTTTCATTAACCCGCTAAGTATTTAGAAATCTATTAAACAATCCAACTTTTTTTCACTTTCCCATAGCAGTGGATTCTACGAGTGACTCCAGTTGTGTCACTAAGCGATTGGCTTCGCCTCAAAATAGTGAAGTTCGATTCACATTTTTGTGAAGAAATGTCCGTTTTATTCAATTCTTTGTGGTCACATTCCAATGACGCTTCAGTGAAGATCTATTTACCGAGTTTCGATTGTTTTTTGTTCAATTCAGACTACTAAAGAGGTTTTATTGTAGAGATGATATTTTTGGTGTAAACAACTCTTTAGGAACGTTATATAAATTTTCGTCAATTTTTGTCTAAATTATCAGATTTCATATCAAGAGAATGTGTTATTGCATACTTATAAATAAGATATTTACTAAGAAGTTCAGACAATTAACAAAAAGTTTACATTTTATCTCTTACCCTCTAAAATTACAAATAAATTAAACTGTCTGACCCATAAAAACAGCGTTTATGTCAGTTGAAAGCAAAGAAACAATACTTCCAAAAAGTTTCCTCGTAAGGAACCTTTCACAAGCCATTAATGTCTATATTCCGACCCCCTAAAGAGTTGAAAACACGAAATGGAATTATGGATTCCCCTAAAAGTCGCCATTAGAATTAGAGGCACAATTTATTCCGCACCGGGGCCCAATATTTCCGCGTTTCCTGTATCCTGTGGGCTGTGCTCAATGCGCGATGCCACACTATCTCATCAACCATGGAACCTTAGCTTAAGCTTACTTAAGAGGGTGAATAGATATTATTATTGTGATTAGTGGGTGGTTATGTGAAATGTAATTCAGTTGAAAGTTTAGTATTGATTCTTACGAAAATTATACTTTCGGTTTATTGGTTAAAGATGGTCTTAACTTTGCATTTGCAGGAATAACAGAATTTAATTAAGAGTTCCCTAAGATTTTGAATACAAAGATACATAACAATTATTTTAGAGTCAACCGCAGAAACTCAAGCAGACCAACTTCTAAATGATTTTAAAGGCCCACGAAGACATGCAAACACATTAATTTATAGGCACGAAAACAAACTTGGTAAGTCTGAACAGTCGCCCAACTTTTACATTAAGTCCCCAGTCGGGGAAGCAATTATGGTAACATCTATTACACGGACACCGATTGTCTGATCACTACCTTGTATTCCCACTACATTTGATATTACAATAATTCAGATTCAAAGAACACATTCTTATTCATAAAATCTTATATGCTCTCCAATCGTAAATCTATTACAACATAATTACGATTGAGTCCAATTTGCAACAATGTATTGATGGGTTCCAATAAACATTTAAACAAGCTTGCTGTCAAATAAAGCCAACAAATATTTTAATGGTTCCATGCATCGACCCTTTTTATTGGCCGTATAAAGCGTCCGTCGAGCACGTAACCATCCAGCAACCCTTAGGTACAGTCGTGTACAGGACAAAGTCTCAAGCTGAACTATAAAATAAATCTAGCAAGTTATCGTCCACAATAAACAGTCGCCGCGGAAGGCTATCGCCAATTCCCACGCAAAGTTGCTGTTAATAAAAGCAACAAAATTATATATTCAAGAGTTAGGAGGTGGTGGTATGGCAGTTAGGGCCTTCTACGTGGTCCGAGTTACAATGCAAATTGCCGTGGAGGGGTGCGCCGATGCCCTCTAACTGTGCGACTCGCAAAGATGGCCGCCGTAATGGCGAAATGAAATTATTAAGCATTGTCTTGTGAAATCGGCCGCAGTCGACACCTGAGACACAGGGCTCGACCACTTAGCGTGGATATGCCGCGCCGCGAGTAACGAGCTTCGCCACCGCCCGCGTACCGCCCGCGCTACACCCAAACACAGCGCTCAGCCGCTCACCCGGGAACGGGATACAGTTTGGCTACGCTACCTTCTAAATAACAAATTAGCCAAGGTCATTATTGAATGACCGAAATTCCACTGCAATACAGAAACTTCATCTCAAACTACTTGCACAAGAAATTAATGGGCAGATGACTTTAATTTTCTTACGAATTTTGATAATGTTGCAAGTGTAAATTACTGTTGGCAAAATAGTACTGAAAAATGGCCACGGAAGCAACTCCACACTTTTCCAACGCCAAGACATTACTTACGACCCTCGGCTGAAAGCTTTGTATTAAAATTTAAATCTACTTTGCAAAGTGTATTTTATACACGTGCTCTTGCAATTTTGATCGTTCATAAAGCTCCGAATAGCTTCTATTATTACGCTTTACCTTTGCGGTATTGGGTGTTACACATCTCTCCCCAACCATTCCTGTTAACATTTTGACTAAGTCTCCCATGAATTTGGTATGCATAATGTTAATATATTATAGATGCTTTAATTACTCGTTTGCGGTACACTTGTGGTTGCTCTGTTAATGTTCATTTCAATTCGCTCGAGCTTGAAGCTGAGCTGTATCTGTGTACGTTTATTGAATATATAACAATTCTAACAGGCAGATGCGTGTATGTTAATGATTTCAAAAGCTCATCATCCAAATCGATCGGAACGGAAACGACCATTAATTCCAGTAATGCGAAATCGATGTCCAAAAACGCGTCTTACGAAAATAAATTAATTTCACAATTTGTTTTCGACAACAAAGGCAGGGATCCCTCTACTTGCTGGCCAAGTGAAATTCCTCTTTAATCCAACGCATGCCCACTCCGTGTTTTTAATTTCACACAAAAAACAGCTCCGAGTCGGTGATCAATCAAAACTGCCGCTCGTTTCTTTTTTCTATACTTCATTGCAATACACTTTCGCCTCTCTGTAACCGCTATAAATGTGCCTGTATTATGTTGTTTGTATAAAGGAAACGGGTATCCCTTAAATTAAATTAGTTTGACGGATTTGTCGTGATGTCAAAGATTAATTACATTTTACAAATGAGGTTTTTTAATCTTAATGTGATTATGAATTCTTGTTATGATTAAGGCTGTAACGATTCGTTCTGCGAATTATATTTTGGGTATTTAGGAACACATGTGCAGTGTTGAGGGGTATTTATTTCAGATTGTTTATATAAGTACGTAAAAGGCATGTGAAACGGTTTTGAAGTGATGAATGAAATGAGTTCGACGTACAGTCACGAGCAAACGGCGACGTATGATTGAGCGGTCGCATGCTGAGTGCCAATCGTAGCTCAGACGCCGCACTACGTGTTTAAGAATGTGTTAGACTCAACCACTATCAATGACTGGAGCATAGAGTCAAGCGCTAGATTAGGACTAAGTACCGCTACGAACTCGTAGCAGAAGCGTAGCAACACACAAAACCTTTCCATCTATAGATTTGACAATTTGAATAGAAATGTTTATTCATTTAAACTACCGCTACGATTTCGTAGCAAATCCGTAGCAGCTGACAAAAGGCACTTGTTCTCCCCGTCTTTGCGGTATTTTTTTTTGTCTTAGGCCATAGCTTCTAGTTACGGAGATATTGGGGGTCAAAGTTACAACTTTTTCACAAGTTTTTTTTTAAATACATGGTTTTAATGTAAGATTTTTACTTTACACACCTCCACGATCCCCGTACTATTCAATCCATCCATTAGCACAATGCTTTAAGTGCTTTCCATCGAGTCCAACCGCAAAACGTGATTTTTCATCCTAAAAAAAAGTCGTTTCCCAGCAATAATTTTTGCGTAAAGTTACTTAGTTTGATGTACAGAATGCTTGGTTGACGACTATGTGAAGGGTCGGTTTACACCCTGTTTGTTCACTGATTTAAATAATATCTATAAAGTATTTTTCTAAGTAAACAATGAAGTATGTGTCTCCCTAAATATAATATGCTCTCCAATAACATACGAGTATGTATGAAAGCTTATCTACGTATCACCTAATTACAAGTTAACTCCCTACAATAATTTTCCCCAGCAATTTTCCTACTCAACTTTATTGCCCAATCGTTTAGATTCATAAGTCTATCGCAGATCTCACGAGCTCGTCGCAAAGTGCCCCGGAGTACCGTGTAAATAAACATTCGTATTCGTTTCATGTTCGTGATCATTCGGCCTCATTCGGCCCCGGTCGGGATTACGTGATTTATTCAACAGACTCTAATTGCTACCGTGACTTTTCTCGCTGTCTGTACTTTAACATTCTTGAGCGTTTTGGTTAGACTGTTTTTTTTTTTGGTTGTTTGCAATGGTGATAGTTTTGTAGTGTAGAAATGGCAATGATTAAAGTTAATGATATCAATAAATTATTTAGAAAAAAAATTAAAAGTAATGTAGTTAAGTATCATAAAAATACATTTAAACTGCCATTTCGTTAATTTACAACTGTATTAAGGTTAAATAAATACGTATTTTATTTTGTAATCGCATTTATAAAACATAAAATCAACACTAAAACCAAATATAAAACAGTCCCAAGTTGCAACACAAAATATCAAAACTATCTTGTCGACATGACACGTCAAGATCACCTCCATCTCCATATTTGCTTTACGAATGGCTCCGTACGAGTACATTCAAAGCGAGCATTGGTTTCATTCATTTGCACGTTTTCATTTCAGATCTGTAAACATAAAGGTCGCTCCGCCGTTGACACAACGATTCCTGCAGAGATACAAGACGAGCAAAAAAATCTTCTCAAAGGTTTCATAAAAAACCAAAGCTCATATGGCTTTGCAATATCATTTGAAAGGTTGGCGACAAACCAATATTTTTTACTTTAAAAGATAAGATTATGCAATCTCTAGCCGGCACCGGCAATCTGCACTAAATCCTATTTTAAAAACACGCAACGGTGGCTTTTAAAGCGCACTCTCGAGGACCAGCACACTCCCACACTCACACAAAACGATTTTCGTTAAGATGCAGTTTTTTGCACTCTTTTGTGTGAAAACGCATTTGTAGTGACGATACGTGTTGTCTCTTAATCCGCTTGTAATTGAATTCGGTGTTGAATCCTTTGTGAGAGGATGAAAGGATTCTCGAGTAAGTGACGTAGCGTAAAATTTGAAGTAAAATGCATTGCAGTGCATATAGATTCTAAGTAACTTACAGATATCCTCTAGACTACTTAAAGAAAATATCAGATATTTTGTTTATCATAGAATCAGTGATAGACTAATTAGTAGGCACACAGTGTAACATTGCTTGCACTTGCCCGTTTTTTCACAAACTTCGGAAGCTTCTGTAACACATTCTGAACAAACAAAGAAACACATTACAAAGCCATAAACCGAGCAACAAAGGGACCGACGAATACGTGTTGAAACTGATCCATCATGTCTCCTTTTAAAATAACAAAAAAACTCATACGCTACACACAACAGATGTTTTCGTAAAAAATACCGACCCCTATCGACCCCAGCATATAAAACGCTGTCTATAATTTCTATTAAAATAACTGTAATTTCCTAAATTATCTTTCTATCGTAAACGTTTAAATGCAAATTGGGCATTCTGATGTATTAATGTGGTCATAGTTTTGACAAATTGGAGCAGACCTCGTGTCAGAGAATTAATTTTTGTAAAACAATTTCATCTATATTTGACAGGTGCTTACGTTTTTGATGGAGCTTTGCGAACCATTAACAAATTGTGTTCTAGAGTTAACAGTATTCGTAAGAACTTTTTCTCAGATTGTGTTACCACTCCCAATCAAAAATTATATTGTGTCTAGTTGATTTAATGTCCACGAAATCTGCTTTGTGTCACATGCATATCAGACACTTAGTATAGATAAAAGAACGTTATCACTTCATCTTGTTGACTTTTGATTAAAATGTAATTTGTTTTTGGCGACACTCTTTTTGATAAAATCAATAAACAAGCAATGGAAAAACATACTGCGTTTGTGAATTTCCACTATTTGAGCATTAAGCGCACACAGCCCGTTATCACTAATGAAACCGATATATATGAAATACAATCATCAATATCGGAAAACAAACATAATATCGACCAATAAAGAGTTCAGCATATCAACATGCAAAATTCCAATTAGATTCCAAACATATGATTGTGATAAACCAACCGTTATTGAAGTTGCTTATCTATGTAATTAGAAAGGAACTAAGCTGTAACCATTTGTGTTTATGGGAACATTCGAGTGTTACAGTCATGTTTCTGATAACATGTATAGGAATAGTTGTTTTATGTATTGATTGTGATCATGTTTTGGTTCTTATACTAGGTACACACTGGGTCAAAGAACATCTTCGAATGAGTGTTCCAATGAATTAATGACTTCTTCATTAGATTCATGAACGTTCTTTTTTTTACTGTCTAAAAAGCAATAACTATGCATGTGTCAGCATCAGTACTAGACGAACGAGACCTCTCTTTTTCAAACTAAGTCTTCACTATAATTGTGAACATAATATTGACTCACAATAACAACTAAGTTAACGTACCTATTAGAAAATTTGGACGCTTAGCTTGTTACACGTGTAATAACATTAAACTGATGGAAATGTCAAAACTGTTACCTACCTACCTTAACAAAACTTAGCTAGTAGTGATTGAGTACTTAAACGGACACCTGATCCTAGAACTTACTACTTATTTACAACAATGTTATTAAAAATACAAATACCAGACCTAATCAATAAGAACCAAATTGAAACTTTTTAAGTGTCTCCCGCTTTCATGTCCTTCTCCAAAGTTTTATTACTAACTCACTTTTTAAATAGAGTGCTACGAAGAAACATGATACAAATTGTTGAAATATAAATGAAGAACACCAAGTGGTACACCGGGATTAAGGGTAATGCGTGCGGTCGTTAACAGAGACATTCAAAAAATTATCTACCACGGAATCCAGTACTTTACACCCGCCGCGGATTCGTCAGAAGGGAATAAGGCATCAAATATTCAATTTTAAAACAGCCGCTAAAAGCGAAACGTCATCGCCTACGCAACCGCAGCTGGGACTTGACGATTTAGAAATTTTGTTACAGATGGGGACACGCACTCCGCTCCGGGAAGGAGATAAGTAAAAAATTGCATTAGCAAAGTGAAAAACATAAATGAAGATGACAACAATAATGTTTGAGATGTCGCGAAATTGCCTTCCTTAAATGTTTAGAGGGTGTGTAGCTGACGCAACAGAAGTGATTCCGAGTCCCTGGAAATTATACTGTCAAGAACAAGAAAATGGCACGCAGAGTAGGAAAAATTTCATTAGCGCCAATCAAAATGACGAGGTCCAAAATGAAGCTCGCAAAGAGAGTCGTAATCACGGAGTTCAGCAGGCACCCCCTCGACGTGAGGTCTTATTAAAGGAATAATATTTACAAAACGAGACGCCTCAGAAATCCCCAAATTAAGATCTCGCCGAAACCCGCCCAACTTCCACAAAGTGGAATCATTAAATTAAAAATGTAAACTTTTCTCTTAGCAAGGTAATGGGCATCCCGATGTAGATAAATAGATGGAATAGCTGCAAAAAGGAGCATTTTCCTGTTCATTAAATTTTTCCTTCGCTTTTTTTATTTCGACCCCTGGTGCTAATTTTGTTGGAATTCACGCCCCTCGGCTCCACCCGCTGGGACTCAATCACAGAAATTTTATATCCGGAATTAAATAAGTACCCGACAGTATTACGAACAAAATTTAATATGAGCTTATTTTTAGCGGAGATCTTTCCTAATTAATCTGATACTCTTCACTGTATTTATTGGATTTAAATATTTCCCTGTTCCGACAGACAAACAGAGCTCGGTACTTTTCCGCGTCGTGGGGAAATTGGTTTAGAACTTGCTAAGAAGTCAACCCTGAAGGGAATATTTCCATCAGTGGTAACTTATTACAGAGGGTGGTTTGTGTTAATAACTCGATTGTCTATATTACTCAGCGATATACATTTTGTAGGAAACGTCAGCGATCTCGGCAGTAAATGCAATTACATCTGTTAATATGCCGTCTGCAACCGACGCGCCCGCGCCACGCTCGTCTCAGCACTGCTTCGAGCGATGCCACCCTTTAACTGTTTCGGGATCACTTTGAATTTAGTTATGATACTTGCACCTGACTTTATTTATTCTAGATGGGTTCATACTAAACTGTTAGCATATTTCTGTTAAATAAACTGTCAGCTTGATGAACTTTTTTATCTTAAATTTGGAGCCACATGCCAATCATCAATAAATTCCTTTGATGGTGAAACCGCACCTATATTTTCTCTTTTGATTCTCAATGTCAATATCCAAATGTCTCCGTATTACGATATCGAGTTTCCTTATAAGATATTGATTGGTACAAATAAGGAAATCGAATTATTCAATGTCCGCCCCTCATTTGTTTCCCGCTCCCCTCACCAGAGATGAAGAAATTCTTTCTGAGTTTTCGATTACTTGTCCAATTAATTTTATAGATTCATTTGTCTTAGACGCTTTGAAATATGCACTGCAAATATTGGACGTTTATTTTTACAACGCTAATTTCGGCTTTCGGTTACCGATCCATTTATTTTCTATTGCTTTAGATTCCTACAAAGTTATCTACTTTCTACCGTCTCCTCCGATTCGGTGTCGATCGACAGAACTGTGAGAACCAGGTGAACAATTAGTACAAACTGTCAAGTGCGTCAGGCGTCAGGCACCCTTGTCCCAATAGCTACATAGATTACCTGTGAGCCTCACTCTCACTTCAAGTGTGGTCCGGAGTGGGACAGGGATGTCGAGTGTTACGTAATACGAGCAGTTAGGGTATTCTGATGAGAGGGAAAGTTCACGTTCCGTTTCTCATCACGCCTGTGCGCGCAAGTGGGTGAGTGCGGCTACTGGCCAGAGCAACGCACCGGCCATTCATGACATAATTGGCAATCGGGCTCATTAAACAGATGTATTTTCGCATGGTGAACATGTTAACACCTTTGTGGATGGTGTGCGTTGCGTACTGTAAGGGTGCGGTCCACTGCACTGTGCGTATTGCTAGATATTGTACATTTGTGTCTATCAGTTATTTGAAATTTTCTTGTAGCTTAACATTGTAATTTTGTGTTTCAATAACTCACAGTAGTTAACTATAACAAGTTATTTAACAGATAACAAGAATGTCCGTACAAGAAAAACCAAGGGCTCGATAGTAACTCATAGCTAACGAAACCTTCAATTACGTTTCAACTGTGACTGTAATAAATCAACAATTGAATAGGCTATTATTGCTCCGACCAATCGCATTACAGCTCTGACAGTGTGTCGAATTACATACACATTGATAATCAAGGACATCAGTTGCGGCATTCTGAACTTTAACTCTTAGGAGATAAACAAATGACTAGCCAAGATTATTATTCAATTATGGACCATAATAGGTGGTACACGTTTCTAGCGATAGTATTACAATCGGTCAAGTGAAATTAAGCTTTGTGTGTGGGAGTATTAGGAGTGGATATCTGCGTACTAAGTTTGTAGGTGTAAGATAACAATGAGTGGTCAGACAAGGTGTTAAGAGAATACCTATTGTTCAGATCGGCGTGAGCGCGGGGGCGCGCCGCGGCGAGATCAAAGCCGATTGACATTGAGACGTGACCACACCTTCGGCTTTACGTTAAGTATATCCACTATCCGATTGGAGATCTCTTCAACTGAGTTTTGTTATTCTCAATTGTCTATTTATGACTACTAATGTTCTAAGAACTGATTTGAGAAATGACATATGGAAATTCTATGACATCATTTTTATGATTGATTAATTTATTAGAGATTTGCATAAAGTTATTTCCATTTTAAGATTTCCTTGAATTTTATTTATTTGTAATGTTACTGAGAAACTGCCTTTTTACCTCAAATAGCTACTTACGTCATTTGTACATGGTTTAATGATCATTAGTCCTAACGGTCCAAGAAAGTCATATTATAGTCAGGCAAACACTGTACACTCGTACACAACATAGGGGCATACTAAAGGGCATTATTTGCACACAAAGGCACACGTCATCAAACGGCACAGTCGGACACCTCCTTACGTCACACCGAACACTCCGGGAGGGCCTTATCTTGATATCACTCGATATTTTCGTCACGGTACGAGTACTACGAATAACGACTGCCGCTTTGATTCTAAACCATGTTCTGTAGAACGATTATATTCTATTTGACAGGAAACCTTTACTAACACATGTAAGTCTGATGAGTTTATTAGGAGTGTCGTCTCTGGATTGGAAACAGGAAATCTTTTATTTTTAATTTTCTCACGTTTTTTTTTTAGAAACTTCTTTAAAGGTGGTCTTGTTTATTTTTTTGTGATATTCAGTTTCGCAGTTTATATTTTCGCGATTTATAACAAGAAATTTATTTTAACCCTATTTTAGTCCTATAAGGTAAAACCTATTATTATTTTTATTTCTATGAAGTAAACTTGAACTACCAAAGGATTATACGAATAATTCGCGGGAAATAAAAGTCGACCCCAACAAAGTTGGAGCAAGGCTAGGCAGATGATAATTGATTCGCAGAAAATAAAACCCTGTCATTCAGTCACATAAATTGAATTGATTTCAAAAATATTGTTGAAAATAGCCCCACTTGGCTCCAGGGTGTCGGGACTCGAACCCTTCACGAAATCATTTCTATTCCGTTTTCCGTGAAAATTGCCCACCGACGGTCAAAGGGTTAACGATTTAGTGTTTATTTGAATTCCGCCTTTGTTAGTTTAAAAGGCGTTAGAATGTAAACGGAGCCTTTGTTGTGATTGCCGTGTGTTTTGTTCCGACCGGAGTCGGGTTTATTGTTTTGTCGTTCGCAAGGATTTTGTTCGCGCCCCTTTACTTGTGACGTTTCAATTTATCGACTGATGCTGCTCGGATTTTAGGCTACGTTTTTAGTTGATATTTATTTGTATCAAGTTTTTAGGTAGTTTTTAAGTTATTCTAGTTTATTTTGATACCAAATTAATTTATTAAACTTTATCACTGTAACTGTTCTGTGTACGAGTATACTTTGGAACGCGTGGACTAGATTAAAAGTTGCGCCAGTTACAGAAAAGTTGAAAGGGAATCGACTGTCTTGGTGTGATGAGGAGTGACGAGGAGTGACGAATCTTATGTGACTAAAAGAGTGAGGAATGGAGAGGGAGAGGAAGACCAAAGAAACGATGGATAGATCGTGTGAGGAATGATATGAAATAAGGAGCAAATGATAACATGACGGTTTACAGAGGAGAATGGAAGAAAATCGTGTTGCACCGACCCCAAGTAACATGGGACAAGGGCAGGAAGATCACTGGAACTTTGACGGCACGGTTGGCGCAGTGGCTGAGCAATTGACTGCTGCGCTTCGTGTCGCGGGTTCGATTCCCGCACGGAACAAATATTTGTATGGACTACAGGTTGTTCCGGGTCTGGCTGTTTGTGTATGTGAATTTAAATGTTTGTAAACGCACCCACGATACAGGAGAAATTCCTAGTGTTCCATGATTTTCTGTATTTCATAGGCTACATACACCTACTATATCAAAATGGTAAGTGTATTCAAATACAAACGGAATCAATCAAATCCTTTCAAATCAATCATAATAAGAAATGCAAGAAATCTCTGAGTTCATTATAAGACCATTTTATCTTAATGCTCTAAAGTCTGTCAGGATTATTTTAATGTGGATGCTGACAACACACGCTCTCCATAAGTAGAGCTTTGAATTCCATTAGATAAAATTATATTGAGATATTGGAACGGGATTTATCAACTGAGCATAGTGAGATGCATTCATTAAATCGCGTTATTAGAAAAAGAAAGCATGCAAATAGAGTTTTTATTTAGCTCTTAAATGGAGCTAATAGTCAAGAACTCAAGATATAACTTCATTTGTTTCTTTATCGGAATCTGCATTTTCTTACATTGTTGTTCCAAAGAACGGCAGTTCTCATCTAATTGCATCTTATCTGATGTTTGTATGCACAGTGGAACTCGGAGAATCCGTTACACATTTACTTGCAAATCTGAACGCTTTAACAAAGACTCTAACTACTTATTAAATTATTGATACATTTCAACAACAGATCATACAAAATGCAAGTTTAACAAGCAATGATCAACCAAATCGGGAGTTGGAACATTCAGCGCCTTTGTGTTCCCATTGTAAGTACCGCAGCATGGCATCGTTCTTCATTCAGGCCTCTCCATGGGGAGCCCACAGTAGCCCGACAGTCTCTTTTTGTACGTCCAACGTTTTATCAAACATTTTAATGGCCGGCTTTATGGAGCCAACAAAAGAAGTGTGCCAACAGAGGCGTTAAATCCTTTACGATTTGATGATGATGATCACGCGTTTGTCATTGGACCGCACTCAGGACTCGTTGGCGGTCATGCGTGAACTCGCATATTGAAATATATTTGTCTGTTATGAGAACTTTTTTGGAATGCCTAACCTACTTTACTTTTTTTTTGTCACTCAATTTTTTTCGTAAATCTTTGCTCTAGAATTATTTGATGTAAAAAATGCAAATACTTACCCAACGCTGCCCCCGGAAGCATTATTTAATAAATAAAAAAAAGGTCACAAACACAATCATGCTTACAAAACTAAACATAAACAACTAACGCATTCAGTAATACTACTACACATGTAATTACAATGTAAATTTATCTGTGATTTTCAGTTTTAATCAATAGCTAGGGTGTAACCTGGAACCAAAACAACGACAACTAACATTTCACCCACAATTATTCCAATTACACTTAGATACAGTAAAATAATCACACCATTGAGACATTATGCAATCGAAGTAAAGGACTGATTCACGGACCAACCAAGCATTTAAGAAAATCATTGCTTAACTTCAAAATTTCAATGAAATGATATGGGACCTACCTGGTAAGAGATGGAAATTGCGCAAACACAATCAAGTAAAATAAATGAAAAGAAAATAAAACACACCAATAAGCGATTTTGTTGGAAAGATTATACTGTCTGTAAAAGTCCTGCGTTGCGGGTGTAACGTGTGGTCTTCCAGGCTACCCCCTTGGCCTGCGAGCAACCGGCCAGCGGCCGAGCCCGCTCGGACGTTTCCGAACGCAACCGAACCCGGCCGAACGAAACCGAACGCGCGGTGCAAGTGAGAGAGCGACATACCTGTCTGGCGCTTTCATTGACAGGCACCTGAAATGAAGAAAAAAATCGATCCAATTCGTTGAAAATTTTAAATTTCAAAAATTTTGATATTCTACATTTGAGATTGACACAGATAAATTTACATGCAAGGATGTGTGTAGGTTTACATCGAATCGTTTCGCTGTACGACAAACTGGATATCGATTCTGGAGTTCAGGGTTGTTTGCATTGTAAACGAAATCGTCTACGAGAAATGGATCTGTCTACATAGAGAACAAGGGGTAACTAAAATGAATTATAAAAATTAAAAGTAAACATACTAAAAAAGAATAAACAATAATGTGGCAAAAACAGTTAAAAACAACATTGCAAGATGTATTAGGACAGTTGTTAAAATATGGGGTAGCGTCGAGCGGCTTGACTCCGCCGCGGCTGCGGTGTTATTGTGCGCTTGCACGCGATCTCTCTCTCGTGTTTGCATTCGCACACTGATGCAGCTACAAGCCAACGCGCAACGGTTTGTTCCATTTTTGAATCATGTGCATAAAATCATTAACTATCCTATTAAGAATTACAGATACATCGCATTCCAATCTTACTGTTGCCTGGTATGGGAGGTGGATCAAGTTTAACTTTGAGCATTGATAGGTCAGCAGAATGTACCTAATATTAAATCAATTCCGGACTTTTACCATTCATGTATACGTAAGTGATTTTCTTTTAAGCTAATTGTATTATTATTTAAACTACTTGAACAAGAGACAATGGAGTTAACATTCTTGAACGGCAACCCAAAATTACGATCATCACACAAATTGCAATGACTCACTCGGCACCAATCAATTACAGAAATAAGTATTATTAAATGTATACGAATTGACCAATAAAAACAGATTAATATTGAGTCATTACAATACAGCAAACCCCCCTCCCGATGGACGAATTTATTAGATTATTACCGGACGAGATCACGCAAACGGAATGGTAAAATTAAAGGAAATCAATTCCGTTAAATTGAATCCAATTCCCTTAACATCATTTCATTATAAGGAGGGCAAAATGCACGTGATATCGGCCGACCCTCTTACCTAGCTAGACATATCCAAGTGCCGCCATCGTTGCCATTGTATCATTAGAGGAGTAATGAAAACGTCAAAGCTAAAAATAAATTTAACGAGACAGAACAAAAATATCAAACAATAAAAAGAGCGCAGAATGAATAAAGTGGCGTAGAGTAGCGGTTCATACAATACATTTCACTTCGCGTGTGAACAACCACCGATGACTATCGTTTTGTGCTATTTTGACACAAATACTTTTCTCGTAGATATTGTAATCGATGGTATTCACCGCGTACCGACGCATACATGCAACAAAATCAAAAGTCACCTACTCGAAAAAACCAATCTATCAATATTAGAACACAAAAAATATGCAAGTCAGTTAATAATCCCGAATCGGCAATCGACAATGGAAATAAAGTCACAGTCACTTTTTTAATAATGGCAACACAGTTTTTCTTTTTTATTGCCACCCTAGGTTCGTTTGACATTTGAACCGGCTGATGACTTAGCAGCCATGATTGATCGTCGCGACCCAGTAAATGAGTGCAATTTAGCGTTTATTTTCCCTTCTATTCAATGTTTGTTATTGTTAACTGCACCAAATTGTGTCCCTTCAAAAAATTATATCTCTATTTTTTATTAAGACTACAAAAAGATGATCTATTTCTCCACTGCGTCTGCTACAAGATTGTTGTAAAAAGAAATTAATTTAAAAGCAAACAATAAAACAAAACAGAATCATATTTACATACAAATTAACTGTTGAACTGTGACTGGTAATCATTTGTCAATTCCAAGTGTCATTCTGAATCCCACAGTGAGCTTTTGAATGCCACATGATGCAAAATGCTTTTACAGAGCTTACGATTAAAGTTCAAAATAAGATTTCGTTTTGAACAATATGCCCAAGAATCTTCAAGTGAGTAAAAATTACAATTTTGAGTCGTATCTCATAAGTTGTAGAGTTCAGAATTCTGCGTTTGTCTCGCAAGGATTTGAAGAAAATGAGCGACTGTATACAATTTATCATCCAGCCAAGTATCCGCCCAAACCGTAACGAATCACTAGTAAATAAATTGACCACAAACATTTCGGAGCATTTCTTTTGATGTAGCATCCAGAAACAACTTCCATATTAATTTATTAGTGATGTAAGTATCTCGAAGATTTGTTGCTCGGTTGATTTGCGGTGCCCGTGGCCATAAATCAAACTACTTGCGTTCAGTTCAATCTTTCTACATTTTATTACAATCGAAGGACGGAGTACTCAGCTACTCTGTTCAACTATTCTTGTATTACAACGATTGTAAGACAGCTTATTTCGAGACAGTAATATTCTGAGATTGTTTTCGGAGTTTTCATAAGTCTAAGAAAACAGAGAACGTATATAGAGCATTAATAAAACATTATTAATCATGATATTGTTTCGTCTGCCAACATTAATGTGATCAATGAAAACGAATATAGTGAATGAAGAATGTATATGAATGTAGTGGGTAGATCGTGTGCCAGTATATGATATTATTTTAAGACGTTTCACAATAATATTTCTCCCACAGGCGATGATCGAGATGATTGTAATGAGTCACAGAGTATAAATTACATTTGACAGGTCATAGAATTAGATTGATACGTTCTCTAGGCTGCTCATTCAATTGATAGTGATGTGCCGGGATGTGGGGGTCTACTGAATCATTTTAGACCACATACTACATAACTATCTATGTATTATGTACAACGATCTAAAAATCTCAACCGCCGATCTGCAAAAGCCTGATTGAATAAGATTCGCAATAATCGAGTACATAGTGATCCTTTATATTGGATGTTTCTTGCATTATCTCAATTGACTACAAAAACAAATACTTATTTATCCTAAATTTCAGTTTTATTTTGTCTTTGTCTTGTAACTTGAAGGTGTTAACCAGGGTTAAATCATTTCTATTGTAAAAAAAAAGTTCTAAGAACAATCAATTTAAAAACCTGAATGAATTAAACACAATGTGATAACAAGCCACAAGCAATCATAGATACAGAGGTAACAAGGTAGACATTTCCACTTAAGCAATGATCTGCTCAAGGGACTAGAAATTTCATAGCTCTCAATTAAAACGCAGAAATAATTATTTTGAAACATCCACCCCACTTGTAAATCAATTTATTAAAGTAAATGCGAGCCTGTCCCTCCTTGAAATATCACAAGTATCCTTATTTGATATTTTAAGACTGGATATAATTTACCGATAAAATTATATTATGATGTAAAAACACTGTCGGTACAAGTGTACACTCAGTAAGTATTTTATTAGTGTCGGAAAATTAATTTCTGCGGTTGTAATAAAATGAAACAAGTATCATAAACAAAACATAGTATGGACCTCGAATGGCGCGAACTCCTTCGTCCCACCTGCTCTCTGAACAAACTTTTGACAAGCCCGTAACGAACATTTTTCGGGAAAAATAATTGCACATTTATCCTCCTGGGGGCATTAATTTCCCTTCAGCCGCGATTCTGTTGAGGAAACAGCCCAATTAGTGCATTACTTCTTACTTTAGCAAGGAACTGGTTTCTTTTTAAGACTGCAACACAATAAAAGATATGAACGATAATACAGCATTGATTGCAAGCTAAAGCTAAGCCATATATATTTTTTGGATATAGACATCATTTTAGGTATTCTGTTCTTTACGAATGATTAGTATCATATTAATAATACTAAAACGAAGACAAATTAATATAACAATTAGAAGAAAATGAAATATTTAGGTGCTAACTTTAGCATTTACCATAATATTAACATGGGTAGAGACAGATCTTTCAGAAATTCGTGTACGTTTAATGTAAATACGGACACAAATAAAATTGCGGCTTAATTTAATAATAACACTTGAACGTATAAGCTATTCAACGTGTAATTTTATGACAAAAAATGTCTTTGAAATGACCGCTAACATAAACTTAATGTGAGCAACATAGAGGTATTGACAATTTTATTCTTGACACACATTGCGTGTCTCAAGTATCGATCTATAACAAATATAATTATGTAGCTATAAATAGGTTAATAGCTCCGTCTAAGCAAGCGTAGTGTGTTGCCACCTTAAAAATGTAACCCTTCCAAGTCTGTAGGACAAGATTTTTATTTTTGTTATTTATAACACTCGGAAGAATTATTACTTCTGAATCGTTTAAGTCCTTGCTCAGTGCTTGTAATCCCGAGCCGAGATTAAATTGCTCGCCCAACGCTAATTAAAAGGGTAACTTTTTTACCTAAGTAAATGATTAATCGAACATTTGTGTTCTTACTGTATAATACACTGTACAAGGTAATAATAAATTGTTCTTATTTTGTTTAGATAAAACACTTTAAGGCAGGGCCCAAATTATGTTCGGATATTTTTTCAAACAGTAAAAACCTAGTACCTAGCTAGGTAATAGCCGAGAGCCAAATGTTAAAAGGTTAACCCTTAATAACCAGATAAAAGTCTGTACAATTTGACAGGGCCAATAATAGTTTGGTATTTATAAAATAAAACTTTAATTCGAGCTTTAGGTAAGTTTCGTCTTAATATGACGAAACTGAGTGACATGTAAGACCTTTACGTAAACTTTTTTACGTCAAATCCATTGATGTGTCGGTCTTTGTCAAGAGTATTTGCATTTTAGTATTTTTTCAGGGAAATAATTCGTTCTAGTCAACAGTAGCGATGTCCCAGTGACACCTGTCATGGCGAAGGTTAGTGACATTTTGTTGGCCTTGCTCACTCTTCAAACTGGATCGCTTGTCGGCTTGTCCCAACATAATAACTGTGGCACTTATGTGCAGTTTAGCTACTTATCTATCTGTAATCGTTTAATGGACGAAACATTGAATAAAACTGTAATAAGTAATGGTCTAATGTCTACATTGAATAGGTACTGTCATTGTGTTTACATTTTGTGTAGTATTATGCTATTGGCACATAACTTACTTATCTGCTAATACATTTTAATTTCTAACAAAAATAAACGTTTCAATTTTAATTCCACTATTAATAATTATTAATATTATCTATAGTTACCATAATAAAATGTGATATCTAACTAATTAATAAGAACACGAAGATCCGATATGTTATGATGTCATCACCTCTATTTGACGCTAGGAAGGGTTGAAACGCCTGTAATGGCAATTGTTTAACTAATTGCAAAATTAATTATGATAATTATCGAGCGGCTAGTGGCAGTAATTTCGCACGGGTGCACCGCAAGCTCCTTGAGTTATGAGCGCCCTTTACCGCAAACTCATCCATTTTGCCCCACTGCGGTAATGATGAGCTCTAATTGTGAGTATAAAAACTGTTACAGTAAATGCATCGATGCACACAATATAATAATATGCTAACAACTTATATACACGGAATTAGCTCGTGAATGTAAAATGTCAGTAGCTCATCGGCGATATACTTCATTGCAAAACCAGACGCCTATTTGTCTTATCAATTACTGCATGGAGATACATATTTTATTCAGAAACTATAACCATTTGCCAAACACAAATCTTAAAATATATATTTATTAGTTTAATATTGTTTATATGTATTACGAGCTACAAGACGTCAACAGAGTCTGAATAAAAGGCAACGGGAGCGATTAGCCCGAGGCTCCGACTGCGTGGTCACGATTTATTGTACACTACTACCAAATTAATTTTGCAGTCACAAACTTTAAATTAAACAACTCACTGCTCCGTTCTACTGTTCTAAATGGTTCAAATTAGTTTGGCAACTGTTTTGCTGAACGCAACAGTAACGTGGTCGATTCGATCCCCAACACAGTAAAGTCTGAGCTGTTTAAGGAAGATACTTGTCTAGGCTCAAAACCAGTTCTATCTGAAATGATTGGCAACGAAGCTTGGCTAACAATTTGGCATTAACAATATATAGTTTGGTATTTCTATCATTTTCCTATTGCAATTGGTTTCGAAGCGACTTTTTTCGCAGCCCGATAAAAAATAAACGTGATATAATCGAAATTGTTCTGTCACAGAAAGAATTTATACTTCATGAACTTGGCACAAAAAATGCTCAAAAAATGTTTAGGTACCATATCTTAAATCTATCGTAGTTAGTTACACTCTACCTTTTAACTTAAGCTTGTATTAGATCGCTGTATTTTTTTTACATGCAGACAGCTGATTTTCTTGCCACACTTAACTATCTAAGTACTAACAATGTATCAAGACGAGGCAAATTTCCAAACCGTCACACACAAGCTGATAGTATAAACGGCCACCATAAAAGAGAATTACGTTGTTACAACAACTGGCAACAATTTTTCTTCATACTAAGTTAGTTGTAGCACGCAAACCACGTCAGTATGAAATAAGTCTAACAAATACCAAACAACCTACATTTTTAAAACAATCGCTAGAATAAAGAAAGCTTTTGAATCTTGGAAATAAATTGTGGTGAGTTACATCTTTGTAATAAACTGATCAGTCGTGAGCATGGTGTTTAACGAAATTTATTGAGGCATTTGTGTTGACTTATATTATCTTCACAGTCATGGAATGCAATTCTATGGTAAACATTCACATGAAAATATATTTTATTCGAATTTTATAAGTTTGATATCGTTTCTCTGTCGACACCCATGATCTCCATTTATATCATAAAGAGCGTTCCCTTTTTCTTAAGGGTGATGATACAATTTTGGAATAAACATAAGTATGAATAAGTCTACATATCCTGTCATCAAGATATTAAAATCTTACTAACATAGCAGGACGTTATTAAACGTGCCAGCTTTGCATACCGCAGTCCTTTTAAAAATTTCCTCCACCACAATCTGCCCAAAAGGCAAAGTACACACAACGTCAAAATAAAGCCAACAAATTGTTGGAAATTGGTCTATTTGTACCCGGTCCACCGCGACTCGTACTTCCGGACTGCATTCATCACTCGGACAATATCATTAAGACATCAGACGAGGGAAGGAAACACACCTTATTATGTGTAGTTCAGGAAATCGCACTGACTTACTTTAGTAAAAGCCTTTCATAGTAATGTTTCATTTCCACTGAAGTAATTGTTGCTGTTTCGTGAGGTGAGGAAGGTGGATTAATAATGTTATAAATGTGTCTGGCTGACTGGATTTGACAAGAGATTTCGGTTTTGCTTGTTAGAATGTTTCTAGAAGTATATTTCTTGGTAAATTTGCAGGCCACAAACTACCATTGGAGTTTCAATCTTCATATAAATATACAATAAGCTCTTCTCGTGAGTAAAAATCATCTCTTGATGTCGTAGTCAAGAAATGAATTTAATAGCTCGTGCTTTAATAGATTAATTCGAGATATTGCTACCAGTCTTTGAAAATAACCCCTTAGGTCTACTTTTATGACTCTCATAGAGTGAAAATAAACTATTTATTCAAACCTAATTACACCCACGTAGCAAACAAGACACCTCAATTTTGACAAATTAATTACAAACATCGGTGTTATTTATTGTTGTGTTACAACTGTAATTTGGCAGTATAGAGGCATTACGATTGTAACACAAAAATAAATTACAACGATTCAATAACCAGAGTCATTATTACATTAGTCATGAGGCTTCAGCGATCAATTAATGTAAATTGTTAATTAGAAAACACGCAAAACACTCGAGCCGTGCCGATCCAATCAACGGCCACTATCTAACCAGTAACAAAGCTACGTAACCTAGCTATATATGTAAATAAAATTGAAGTGTCTGACATGGTAGCACTAGGGTAAGCCAATCTGGCTGACCACCTGATTTGAATATCATCAAGTTTTTTTCTCAGTAGTCGGTCGCTGACCATTTCTTTAACTGCTTTAAGTAATTGAAAAGAAGTTGAGTTATGGTAAAGTTGCAAAAACATTAATATAAAGTAGTATAATCCTAGCTAACCACAATTTCCTTTGCAGGCAAGCCAACGCTTAAGATCATCTTAAAGTGAGATGAAATGCAGATATTCTTCATTATTGAATACCCGGAAGGTCACAGCAAAACTTGTCCAACTCACTTAACAGGGGCAAAGTCACAAGAGTCTACTAGTATTACGATACACACAACCATTAAAGTTAACAAGCTGCAGACTGAAAAAGTTTTTCACCAACTTTTTAACGATGCTGTTACCGATGACCATAACGCGAATGGAATTAAAAATCAATTGCTAGGTTCGCTGAACACGACGCCAGTGTGTAGTGGTTTATAATCCAATTGACACGAAGAGCTAGCTAGTTACGAAAGTGTACAATAATTAGAACTGTTGGCGAATGAAAAAATACCTGAGAATTCTGATTGCCAGATAAAGCGGCGATTGTCTTGGATTGCATATTGAAAAAACATGCAACAGAGATAAGGAGTTACATGCTTGAGCGACTTAAAGGCATCGCGGGTCTACACCGGCTAATTGCATTTCCTACCTAGTTACTACACTGGTGCATAACGAGTGCAGTTATTCAGCTCGTTAAATTTTTGATGGTT
Source organism: Noctua comes (assembly GCA_963082995.1). Taxonomy (NCBI): domain Eukaryota; kingdom Metazoa; phylum Arthropoda; class Insecta; order Lepidoptera; family Noctuidae; genus Noctua; species Noctua comes. The sequence goes on along the minus strand of OY720277.1, from coordinate 10,430,805 downwards.
TGAAATATTGCTTTTTTAGTTTGCGATGTGCTGTTGGATTTGGCGGTTCTTTATATTCTAAAATCAGAATTTTTGTAGCAGTCATTTTCTACGTAGCAATATTAAGGACGTTTTTTGACAGCAGCCAAATTTTGCACAAATACCACCCATGTTGTCTACAAGTACCTTCCGATATTATTTATTTGATTGCTTATTAGAACATGATCTACATGTGTTGTTACACTTGCATGAAGTATTCACGGCAGACAACATGACTCCCTCTCATTATCATCTCGACTTACGGAAGTTGAATTACCGTATCAAACTATTTCTTGTACAAACAGCTTAGTTGGCGTCCTTACACCCTTGTCACACTCAGAGAACACACACTTCACATACACCATCATGTGCATTAGTACTCAACGGTAGTAAGGCACAGTTCCATCTTTAATTCCATTGTGCAACACTTATCTGTGAAATCATGAATGGAGACATTTGTCTTAATGTTCAGCTAGTTTATGTGTAATAAGATAAGTTAAGTAAGCAAGTAGTATTTTGTTTGGTGTTTCGTCATTCACAGTAATTCTAATGAAGTACATGTTACTCAAATTAATGTCTCATACTAAAAACTAGAATAAATCTACAAGCGATTTTTAATGAACAAACACTCTTTGTATGTCTACATAACTCACAGAACGAATAAATGACAAAATTTTATAAGATTCTCATGAAATACATAGCTATACGAGCATGTGAAAATCACAAACTACGTACATGTAATAAAATACTACACAGAGCAGTAAACGGGTGACAGAGATTACATCAGGACAAAATTAATGATATTAATTATGGAAGTTTAGGCGGCATCTTTGTATGTTGTAAACAATGATGAGTGGAACAGTGGGTTTATTCATAAATTTTTCCCTATAGCTGATAAGGTGGATTAGGCCACCGGGATGGCAGGATGTATCAGTAATCTTGTTTGCTAAGCACGTGTGAGATATGTTTACACCTCATTACCAGTCTTGATATAATTCTAAAGGGGACACCTGTGTAAGAACTGAAACTCTTTTGTTTGTAGTTTTAACTCTGCCTTAAATCCTGTGTTTCCACGTGCTCGCCTTAGTTGTTGATGACGTAAGAATTTGTAGTCTGTTACAGTAGCGAAGGGTCAATTTTTGTAAGAAGTAAGCCGGAGTACATTATCTTTAATTTGATTATATTATGTCTATAGAATACTGACTTTGCCATTTTTCAAAGGGAAGCCGATAGGAATCGAGTTGTATGGAACCTTCGCCACTGCTCTGTTACATTGAGAAAGGCAGTCAATGATTCTAAACTATTTTTAAAACCTACTTGGATGAGAAAGAACATTGCCCTGTTTACACTATATTTGTGATAGGTTACAGGAATTAAAAAAATTCTATACAATTTGATTATCAAGGTCATACCATCATCCCAGCACCTTGAGCGCATCACTACTTGTCACTTTATACCAGCCGACTAATTAAGCTCGACAGGTACATCACTACATTCCCAGTGCTGCCAGCACTAGCCGACATGTTTACATGCGACTCAACGATCAATTGCTAGAATCGCATAATACAGTCGTATGTGTGTGCGATATACAAAACTATTCGCTGGACAATAGAGATATCTGATTCGCAACAATGCATATGTATAGGAATTTTAATTGGAAATATGAGAAGCGAATGTTGCGTTCCACGTTGTTTTGATTTAGCGCCGTTTCTATCCTGTCTACGATAGATTGTTACCAAGATACGTCTGTATTCTTTATGGCCATTGATTTCCATATGTAACGAGGTATAATTAAGGAAAAAAACAGTGAGAATCGTATGCACACTTGTTTCATATTGCGATTGCCGTAATGACCCGCTGTCCGTTCGAACTGTTTATATGCCGCGGTAACTGACGTCTATTCTAATTCTTACTGATGTTTGTTTAATGCTCGCTGGTTATAGGTCCCTATTGTTAAATCATCTGATAGCGCTTATTTTCTGTAATCAGGTTGAGGAAAAATCAAAACTACAATCATCAGATATTTTGTTTTATTAATTTTAAAAAGAAAAAAATATTGAACAATAAGTTCTTAATTAAAAATCACAGTTAAATTCTTTTTAACGGAAAATTAAAATAAAATTAACAACGAGTCAATTACCGCCCCAGAACAAAATGAGGTATGTCTGTTATAAAAAATGGGAGCCAAGGGTTGGCGAATTTCTTTCCGGTTCTGTACATTTGTTTAATTAATCACATTCTTACGAATGGGCCCCTCGCCGGTCCGAATGTCCGAATATTTGGAGTTCTTTTGCTTTACAAAGTACCTACTTTATAAAGAGAATTTGCTTTAATATTGATTTCGGAAAAAAAATATTTCAGCCAATGTTTATTACCTGTTACAAAAAAACGGAGTCTATTTTGTTGTAATTCGACCCAAAACTGTTATTAAAGTAGGATTCAAGTTAGCTAGGTAGTGTCTAACCGCCTACGCAGGTTCTACGCAACTGCTACGCAGGTCCTACGCACCGCTTATGAAATTTCTACGCAGCTGCTACGAAGCCTCCGAATGTTAAGCGTTTCAAAGACAAATTAACTATGATATTTTTTTAACTATGACGAACGTCTCTTATGAATGTTTTCGAAGGCAAATATATAAGTTTTGTACCAACATAGTTTTATTTATTTTGAATAAAATCTACGTACAACATAGTAAACTATGAAAATAAGTGCAACATTTATTTAAATATGGTGTGTAATTGTAAAATTAAAAACGTGTATTATAGAAGGGGTCGTATTACAAGTCACTTCGCAACAATCTCGCTTATAATTACGTTAGACTCACAAAAACAGGGGCGCTTTTTTGGAACACCAAAGGCGTAGAATAGAGGTGCCAATGAAAATTAGAAATTTATTTTAAAAAAACTCGTAGATGAAATCTGTCTTTTATTTCTGTATGGTAGTTATTTCAAACTACTTATTTTAGTACTTTAACAATAGTGTTAATATCCTTTGAACTTTAAAGATTAATAAAATTAGCAGTATTTTTACGAAGGTAAGCATTCATTTACTTAGATTTTTACTTTCCCTCAATGCAAAACTACTTACTTCCTTTTTATTATAAAAACTTTAATCGTTACGCAAATCGTAGGCAATTTCGATGTGTCTAATCAATTTGCAACTCCATCGCACAGTGTTGAAAACACGCACTCAAACTGGAAAAAAAAGAATAAAAAGTGCAAAATCATATCGCTGTTACATCTCGAATGGTTCTTTTTTATTTCAATTTTCGAGGGTTCGCTAAACGCTTGTAGCGAACTCTATTATTCGGTTCCCGTTGTGACGTAAGCACATTCACCACTCAGCAGTCGTTTGTTATTAAATGTAATAATGTATATCATAACGTATTCATATCTATGATCTCCATGAATACGCCAATTCCATTATTTTGTGTTGCACGAGATTAATATTTTGTATTCTTTGCCATATGCCGTACGCGTAGTACAAATGGATTATTTTTAGTTGTGTTATTATGAAACAACATCAATTTGCTTATAGGGTCCTGTTTATTAACGAATAAAAAAGTACAAGGCAGCACATTTTTTCGGAAAATCATTCATAATAATCATAATATTGTTTGAAACGCACGTAAAATATTGTCGAATCAAATTAAACCCGGCTAAAGTTAACCTACCGATACATTAGGCCAAATCCCGATCAAGTCACGCATAGTATCAAGTAATGTTGGAACTATAAAAATCTAATAAATCCACTAACAAAAACGATTTATAACCTTTCTTAACATCGTATTACGTCAGTTTCTATTTACCACAAAATGTTTCATTTGCATAATAGCTTTTTTTCCCGCCATTACTATTTACGTTAATATTCTGATTCGTCGGAGCGGGGGTCGCACGCACAGAAAACATAAAGACAATTTGTATGTGGCGGCCATTTATGTAAATAAATCTACGATACCGCATTATTACAACAATATGTACGAAACGGGTGTGGCCACTATGTTTACCATTATATTTGGGTGTGGTTTTGTGTACGGAATAATTAAATTAGTTTAATGCGCAACAGATTTACTCACTGTCATCCTTCTCACAATTAAAATATTTTTAATATTGTTGAATGGAAGATAATTAAAATTCGCAACCCAAAACGGAATAAAACAACAGCAGAACTTAATAACAATTTCTGTTCGTTTAATCAACAAAACATCAGAAAGCAATAAGCTCTATTAAGAGTCCGATAGAATTTCTCATTTCATTCGTCTTAAGTCGTCAGAAACAAAGTGCGGCCGTCGTCGGTGGTGTTATTAACGCGTCTAAATAATTACAGGGCACATCAATCAGAGGGCATATGCAGATAGAACATTTTGTGCGAGTCAGCGCGCAGTCGGCCCACTGTGCAACCCTTTCTTTGATATCTGTATGATATTACGAATGGAATTATTAAAACTTGTTCCAAAATGTGTGCAGTAGGGATGGGCAATAGTCGATATTTTTCATCGAACGTCGTTTTTTTTTAGTATTTTATTTGTAAAAAAAGCTTTAAATTTTTGTCTCATCTCTCTCTAATTTATATATTAAACTGAAAGAACACATTTGAAATGACAGAAATCCGAGAAAAAATTAACTTGATGCACTAAAACACGATTTTTATCGCCTTTATCCAAATGAGACTCGAAAATCATTGCTCTAATTTCAAACATCGAATAACAATAAAAATAATATAATCAATATTCCCTAGAGAGGCATGAAGCCTTTGATGTAACGGCTCACCTAGTCACCTCGACACACAATGATCGGCACATTTCGTCTAGAACGGCTCAAATTGACCGCAATTAAAAGAACAATGACTAGTTTCAATTCCCCAAACTTAATTTCCTCCATCGCAAACGTGTAACTAACCGAAAAACGCATTTATAAATAAATTAATACGCCTTGGTTCAGTGGACGTGTTTTGTGTGGGTTGTAATTACTCAAAATATCGTGACGATACCAGAATTATTAACCCTAAAGGCCTATTTAAGGGTCTCTAATATAAATCTACAATATTAACTATAACCCTTTGCATGACTGCTTGTTGTATCATTTATTTTTTATATTTATTTGAAGCAGCCGAAAAAGTAATCTGAAACTTTTTTACAATTTTCACTGTTAAAAAAAACAGATAATAATTAAATAACGTCAGCTACACAACCATTAACAATAATAAAAAATAAATTGTAGGCCTAATTAACACTTTTATTAATGTCAGGATCGGATTTTAATTTCTGATCCGGTAATTAAAGAAATACATAAAGTATGAATATCGGTTTATCTTAGTGTTAGTTATAAAAATATGCCGAAGGAAACGACTTTATTAATTGATAGATAATATTTTGTTTACTTAAACTTTTATGTGTAAGTATTTTATAGATTTCAAGGTGGACGATTTTTTCTTTGAAACTAGACTATTTTCTATAATTATATCTTTTATATCAAGCTTTTATTGATGTATTGATCAACAAATAAAGTGCTACATGACTAAATCAAAAACGATTACTCTGTTACGAAACCGTTAATCTGTCTATTAAAGTAACGAAAATAATAATTAGTCTTTTGGCCGTGACTCGGCGGCATGGACGCACTGGGCTATCGGCACGCGTCAATACTGACGGACATCTTTACCCATCGTCACCACATTACATCAACACAAACTTACTTTTACCACCCAACAAACGAAACTGCCCCATTCCAAACTTTAAAGCTCTATAAATAAAGTTCACGTTACTTATCGAGCTTATTTTCAGCCGCACAACCGATTTGTTAGCCGATGTTACTCTGTCTTTGAAAGCAGTCTAATTAAGTTTTTTAGGACTATTGAAATTCATTTATTGATTGACAGATGGCGCTAGCGGCTATTTAAAATGTATACGTCGCTTAGATGTGATTATTAAACTATTGTTTTGAAGGTATGTTTGAAGAATACGGACGCAATTATTACTTTTCAAGTACCTAGACGATGCAATACTTTTTCGTGTTGTGTGGGCCAGAGTCACTTAAAGGGTAAGGTGTAAATCTAATAAACTTGGTAAAAAAGTTTACTTAACACAGCTGAACTTATTTCGGCACATAAAAAGCAAATGCAATAGACTGAGTTCAAAATTTCGTCCAGAAAAAACAGATCTATCACTCTAATGAGACGCATTTGAAAATATGGCAACAATTACGTGCGTGTAATCATTAAAACTAATTCGCGATCACGTGTTGGCGCTTGCCGGAGTCGAGCCGCCAGCCCGCCAGCCACGGGAATCATAAAGAATCCATCAACATGAGCGCAACACCGATCACGAAATCCGCCATCAATCATAAACATCAGAAAGGATTAAAATCTACGTTGCACCTTCCGAAGCTCGAGTACCCTTGTTTTTCTCTAACCCGTAAATACTGAGGGGCGTAAGTATGGCCGGGGGGCGGTAAATATTATCAAGGGGGACAGGGGGATACCCCCGCCTCTGGAGGGGGGCACTATCCCTTATCGCGAACGTTACCCTCGCCGCCGGCGGCCGCTAGACCGCCAAAATGTGGGGCAAATCGATTTCTCTGCCCCATTTTTGTGCATCTGGACCGCTATCGATTTTTAGCTCTCGCATGACAATCGATAATTGCATACTCTGGCAACATTTTTGTTTTTTTTACGAAATTATTAAAAATCACGTGTTCCGCCGTTTATGTTATGCGCTAAAAGTATCTATAAACTAAAAACTATTCATTTCGCAGTCGTAAAATTGGTAACAAAGTTATTTTAAGTGCAGCGACGATAATTATATTAAATGTGTCCGTCGTCGAAACGCTATAGTTTTATATCGGTTGTAAATTACTTTAATCGGAGTGTGATGATCCCGGGGCGCCTTCTGCGGCTGCCTTGATCACTATCACTCTACTATGTTGCGGAAAACACGTTAAATACACCTGAAATAATACTTATAAACGGCATGGTAATGACAACATTTTAATTATGTTCATAATATTTTTAGTGATGTGCTAAACAGTAGAGCGTAGACGCTCCAATGAAAATGTTCCGGTTCCACAATATATGTCAAGGTTATAACACTAGGTAACATTTAACTTCAGATCTTCGTTCAAGATCTAAAGCATTAAACATGTACAATGTAGCAAATCTTTATTGGACAAACAAGTCTCTCGAATGAAACAGGGATTACAAAAGGGATCTGCGCTTTATTGCAGATTGCAACACTGGCCATCTCTTTCACGGTCTGCAGTTAAATCTAACTAATATTTAGGCTCGACGGTTTAATCAATATGTAGCCATATAGGAAGATCAAGTGAAGAAGGCCAAAGTTTTGAAATGAATATCTCCCACCTAACTTTGCACGTATACAACTTACGTTACATTGTTAAATTTATTAAGGCGTGATTTGATTAAAAATAAATAACAGGCAGGTTGTAAAACGCAGTTTACTATCTTTTAACTGGCAACCTCCGACGCATATTCGATACTCGTCTACTAAGATTTTTTTATCGAAAACCCTTTTAAATTGTTGCAAATGTTTTATTAACTTTTATTATAAACCATATATCAACGTTTAACGAGGGTTTCAGACCGACTTAAGTAGCCCTTATCTCATTTTGTTTCTTTGTTACAAACTTTTCTATGTGTTTATATAAAGTTGGCCTTACGAACACTATTACTTGTAATTTACATCTCTACTTTTATGTTTTCTAATACTTTCTCACCTTACTATAAATTTATTATGGGTGCAATAAAGATATTTTGTTACGCCCGTAAGTATCTTCACAACCGTTTTGCCAAGTAGACAACATTTTCAGATTTTCTTGTGCGCAGCTATTTTACTTTGTCTGAATTATTTTCACACATAACAGTAAACTAATACGTTATTTAGTAAGAAAAACCAAAAAATTAATTGCTTCTCAATTTATCTAAACAATTCGTACATATGAAATAGTCGGTTCTCTGTCCAAAGAACATTTTCGTGTACCTACCCAATAATTTGCAGAAAGCACGATTAGGTGCACAAGCTAGTAAATTGATATGGTATCATGAGAAAAATAAGCAAAACCGCGGTACACGGGTGTAGTATCAGTTCATAATGGACTAATTGTGCGAATGTATTTCTTACATCGTCTACACTAACACTTGTACACGTATAATGACTTTATTTTGTCACGCTGTACAGCGCACTTAACTGCTTTTACAATTCAAATTTGTAGAAACAATTACAATTCCATTGGCGCTTGCTACTTACGAATTGTAATTCGATAAAAGAAAACATTATCTACTGTTATAATTGTGTGCAAGAACTAACTGCCTCGTATATTAGAGTTATTGCTTTTTAAAACGAGCGCTTTTTATTGTCATTCGTTGAATCAATCTCGCGAGATCCCACGATGTCGTTTGTAAGTTTGAGCTCGTCAGCCTCGTATCTACGATTACGGTACGATTAACATAATTTCCTTAAACAGACAACGTCTTAATTTAGAGCATTATAAATGAATCTCGTTTGTTTGAACTTATAATTTCGCTGGCAATTAGTGCGCGCGTCTCATTCACACAATGGCGGTTGAGCGAGTCTTGCAAAAACGTCATTCCGCTGCATTTCCTCCTCCCATTGTCTCAGCTCTAATCTGCATTGGATTAATAACCATGTACCTATGTGTGTACGGACAGAAGAAAACTTGTATTTAAATTACTGTCTCCCGTTATTCCCATCAATGCTGCATGTGTTCATTACTTGGATACAGGATTGGCGTTGCAAGGAAAATTTCATTTCTTAGTTTATTTTTTATACTAATCTGCTGATGTTTTATCCTATGCTTATTTCATTGGTTTTTCTGTGACAATAAATCAGACTAATTGCGTTTTTTAAGAAGTTAGAAGCATACAAATGCTAAAATAGGTACTCCGCAAATTTTCTCACCGACTATTAATATGTTACGCATATAGGCAGAGCCAATAAATACTCGTTTAAAACATATTTATGACTCTAATCTATTCTAACGTTTACTAATTAATGTGAGCACCGTACTTTCATAGTTGTAACTAGAGCAACGTTTAATCCATCATTTTCTCGCGGCGTTTATACGTCTGTAACAGTTCATCTCATGATAAACGGCAATGACTCCTTCTTCTTGCTATAATTAAACATGATTAGAGCTCAACACATGGTGAGCCGCAATTATAAGACGTTACAACGGCTACCGGCGCAGGCGCACTACGCCACACGCCATGCGAGAGTTTCTATCAACCATTCAATATCTACCTAACACGGAAGCGAAATCTAATTATACACGCTCATTATTACATTGTCGCTTCTTGTGAATCGATCTTATTTCGTCAGTTGACCATAACTGTTGCTGGGCATTTACAACCAATCGGAGAACTACAATACAAAACATCTTGCCAATGCACTGACTCTGACAAAAACATACCAAGTCTGAGAAAGTCGTAACAAAGAGTCGTAGCGGATTCAAACGGCGCGTCCCGATGTCACCCGGCCGTGCTCCTGAATGACGTCGAATTGGAGAACAGCGGGAAGAAAACGCACATTCCGAATCCATTCAAATATACAGTCATGAATGAACCGAATGCGATAGGGACGGCGTTATACAGTCGCGGGAAGAGCGAGTGAGACGCGATTTCAATAGTACGCGAAACGGAAATAGAGAGGCCGAGATAATTCTGTCTAGCCGGGAGGGATTCCCTCGTGTCATTTGTGTGCGTTCGCTTTTTAGAATTGTACGGGAGGATTGGAGTGTTGGCGTGCGTTCCGAGTTCCGAGCGTGCACGGGCGCCGACACTCGGAGGGTCCTTTATCGGTGTTCGTTTCAATTCGGAGGCTCTCGCATTCATTCTTTGCTTTCCGTCTGTGGCTCGAAGTTCCCCAGCTACTTGTTGATCATTCGTAATAAATTGCCTCCATGATATTCCCATTGTGGAACAGTTTGTCGCTTTACTGCCTCGAAGGAAATTGCGTTTCCTCAAGCCACTCGAGTTTATTTGTCGTTCAATTGTGAATGTAATGTTATTTAGATAATTGTTGTACATTTATTATCGCGTTGGGTGATATTTATTTATTTATTATTCCTTAACACATACATTTGTTTTTACAGGTAAGACCCAAGCTAACAAAGTAGTCATAAATTACAAATAATCCAGTCCTAAGTAACGGGCAGTTGTTTAATCGAGGTGTGCAGAATAGAAAGGAAGTAAGAATTTAGTTGAATAACCACAGAATTTATTAGGTAGAGAAGTCAGTATACTAACAATCGATAATAGTATGCGGAAATCTAGAAACGAATCTAAAGTTTCATTTGTGTGGGTGTCTGTCTGTATGGATGGCGATAAAGCGTGCAGCGAGGCGTGAGGAAGCCGTCGGTCTGCGCCGGTCCGCGCCACAGCGACGCCGGCGCAACCAAACAGATGATCTACCTAGATCACCTCCCAGTAACTTATCAAACTAGGATGCGAACGCAGTTCTACTGCTACTGTCTTTTTACATTTTGTTTTGTTTGCAATTCCTCGTGTTCGTTTTAAAATTTATTTGGCTGTTTCAAAAGTGATGCTTCGTTTTTTAGTAAACAAAGAAACGGAGTGAAGTTAAGAAACGTTACAGGAAATCTGTTTTAATTTTGTAATTTTCGATTTACTCAAATTCTCTTCCTATTTCACGGAAAAAAGCTTTTTGATCAACCAAAAATAATTAAATTGATAGAGTACAATCAAGGACAAATTACTGAACAACAAATCGAGTAATTAAATTATTGTAAAATATTCAAATAAACGTGCTAAGTTCAATTAACATGATAATTTTATTAATTTACTATTATTTCTATTTAATTATTGATTTATCTGCATAAGATAACATTGTAGTTAATTAATTTGGCAACATACGCGTCTCAGCGTCTGCAATGCAGTGTCTTGGTTTAATATTTCAATGAGAATCAGTGCTTGGACCAACGCCAGTCGGAGTCCGGGCACAACATTCATGATAATAATGTATTCCACATACGCTTGCATAGCTATGTGCGTCTAAGCAAACAAATCATTGTGCCATCCGCGAGCTATAAAACAAAAGCTAAAATAAATATTAAAGTACTAAAATAATAACAACTACAGCTATTATTCTAGTTCACGTTAACACTGACCTGACTAGGGATCCGACTTTTAAACAGCTATTAATGTAATAGTGTTAAAATAAAATAAAAACATATTGTCTAACACGTCAACGGAAGGACTGCCTCCAAAACTTAAACCTCCTTTAAGACACCGCCTAAATCATTGAACATAAATACAAATTAAACAATACAGAGAGAACCTTTATCTTTTTCATAACCAGTAAATATACAACTATAAGTTTTTTTAAACAAGCTACAAACGCTTGAGAAGTGTGAAGTTCCCCGACGCACCTACCGGTTCTACAAAGGTAATGAGCTAGTTATTTCAGTGCTTTGTTTATTTACAAAATATCACTCCGTTTGAAGGCGGACCATCAAAATGAGTCGTAAAGCTGAAAATTCCATAAAAAGTCGTGTTGATGACCTCCGTAATTGAACCTCGCTCTTTGTAGCAGAGACAATGGACGGAACCCTGTGCTTTGAATCTATTGATTAGAAGAAAAAAAATAAGCCGATGGCAGTAGCGCCTTTGCTTTTGTACGGCTCAAGTGCTTTCTCTACTTCCTAATTAATGGAAGGAATCCGATTGACTGGAATTAAACACAGCCGTGAACAGTAAAAAAACAGCCTAGTTGCTGTTTTTCTGAATGAAAGTCTTATGAAGAAAAGATTTAAAACGCAATAACTGACTATCCCTACATACTCATACTATTATTACCATTTCATAAAAGATTTTAAAAGGCATTGTACTTAAATACATTAAGTCACATAAAAGAGTTATAGAAGTGAAGTCAGAACACCCGTGCAGTTCCTCGCCGTAAGTCCGTAACGTGATACCTCTCGTTTATCTGCTGTCGAGCAATTATTGAAGCGTGAAAAGGAACGTCCTCCTATTATTTACACTGCGTTTTGTAATGCGGGCGTTCCGTTTTTATTAAAAAAAATATCGCATTTCCAAATGTGTGTAGTGACATCCATTAGGTTTTTGTTTGAATTATTAAAATAATCATTTGTTAAGGTTGCTACGTCAAATGTAACTTTTCGACTAAAAGTATTAATGTTTGCTTTATGGATAACTAAATAATATTTACATTATGTACAGACTACAAATAGAACTAATCTAATGAAAAAAAAAGAATTAAAGTAAGAAAACATAAACAAATAAAAAACGATGACAAAAGGACACTTCAGAGTGCGTCAAAGTACTCCTCCGCATCGCTGTCAACTGGAAACGTGCCCAGAAGACTGGCAGCATTGCCACGCTGAATGGCAATGCTAATTCTTTGGCCAAAGAAAGAGCCAGCCCTCTGGTCACGCGAAGTGTCGACCAGTCGGCGAGAGATTTCCTTAAAAAGGAAATTATTTAATTCATATATTATGAGATGATTGTACTTACGGGAAGAACTACTTATTTAAAGTCTTCTGTTTAAAGAGTTAATGAAAATTGTATTGTAACTAAGTAGTTCTAAAGAAGGGTTAGTAATTATTTTGATCAGGTAACCCTTTTCACAAGCCTTTAAATATGGCTATATTGTTGTAGTATTTATTTAAAACTATAAATATTTCAATACCTACCAATCAAATCAAAGAAAATAATACAAGTTAGCAACTGTAACAAAAAATGCCTAGTCAAACCGAAACAATTTTAATACCGACTGTACTGCTTTATAAAATAAAATAGCAGAGCGAAATAGTTGTTTTATTTTATCAAAAGAAGTCAGGTATAAAAAGCAAATTGTTATTTATGTTAGAAACAAGATTTCTTTGTCGACTGTATTAGTGGAATCGTAATACTGGAAACATGTCAATACGAATTTCGTCCGACTCAACGACCGCCGGCGAACGCGCGCGTTTTTTTATTTATTTCTACTCCGATTGGTATTTCTTATGATATTTCTTGTATTCATTTATTTTTGGGAGACAAATGAATCGTTTTAAATTAATACTTTCACTGTGATGACAAAAGTTGTAATTGCTTTCTAAAAATTGAATGTAGAAAGAACTCTTTGTTTTATTGTATTGTCGTTGCTTCTTCTCATTTCTAAATAAGACTTCCTTACTCCTTTATTATTGTAATTTTTATTTACGTTTGTACGTATAACTGCATCTTTCAATCAAATGCAACAACTTATTTTAAGTTTATTACAAGACTACCTATCAAACAATAAAACATTTGATTTTAGTAACACAATCTCAGTTCCAACTGTTATTTAATATCCACCCCGGATCCAACATCAATCAAATTAGCGGAATTCATGTATGACATCATTAGTCATATGAATTAGGTGGATAGTGATTTCATAAAGTCAAACAAGAATGTGAGTCAGAGAGGCGAGCAGCCGCGCGACCGCGTCACACGTCACGCGGCCGAGCGCTTCCGCTGCCCCATAAATAAACAAACATTAAATATTACACAAAGCGACAATAATAACAAAAAAATTAAACTTTACATCTCCCAGATGCACACTTCCCGGCAACATTACATTTTTAAAAACACATTCAGTAAAAACACCGATATAGGCCTACCCGGCCGCCGTGCGACCACAACAAAACAAGATTTTTTAATCTAACTTTACCGTTTGTAAAAATTACTATTTAAATATTTAAGCCGCAGCCGCTAATTAACTGAGATTTAACCCTTCCGTCGCCGACCGAAGCCCACTTTAATATTTAACCCGGTGGAAATATTTTGCGCGTATTAAAATGTGAAATATTAATGGATCGCGCGTCTCTCCCCGCGGGGCTGTATATGCAGGCGCACAACCGCCACACACTTTATATTTTATCCTGACGACCTTGATGACACTTCCTGGCTCATCCTCAGCCTAATTAAATTGTATTTTACAGTTTAACTCAGGTATTCAACCGTGTCATGGACCTCTCTTACTAGCTAGCTTGTTTATTAGGCCTATCAGTAGCGAAGGGTCAATTTTTGCAAGAGGTAAGCCGGAGTATATCTTTAATCTGGTTATATTATTTGTCTGTAGAATACTGACTGTGCCATTTTTCAAAGGGAAGCCGGTAGGAATCGAATTATATGGAACCTTCGCCACTGAGGCCTATGTTGTCCAAGCCGTTCATTACTTGGTTCATTTTCTGAAGATGAAGAGTCAAAAGTAAACTAAAGTTTATTTGTCAATTTGGTAAGCACGTGCTGATCATCAATGCTTCACTTCTGACATCTGTCACAAAACTTTCAGTCCTGTTCACATGAAGAGGTCAGTGGAGGAAAAAGTGTGTCAGGGTTCACATAAAAACAACATAAACGTAATCATAAAATAAAGAAATAAGCCAGTCACAGTCAAATCAAAGAAACACTACAGACACAGAGGTGATACCTACCTTCCTAACTGATCAGACGGCCGGTCAGTGGCCAGAGCGGTGGCGGTGACATGTGACAACAACAAGGGCAGAGTGTTCGTGTGCTGAACGTACCTTGCCGTGGTGCAGTCGCGGTACAGCACGTCGAAGTCCTTGCACGACAGCAGCTTGCAGCGGTTGACACCCGGCTGGATGGCGCCCAGCCCGCGCAGGATGCGCACCTGCTCCACGTTGCACACCAGTGGCACTATGTCCAGTCTCTTTAGCTTCGTGTACACTGTGTGCAGCCCGCCCACCAGGTGCTTCAGGAACAACTCGAAGGCCTGCGGCAGGCACAGCATCGTGTCACCCTGGATGATGAAGGCCGCCACCTTCTGGCCACGGTAGTCCACCAGCTTGCACTCGTTGGCGGAAGGGTCGGATGTGGAGATGGGCGGCGGGCTGCCGTAGCGCGGAGGCCCGTGGTGGTGCGCGGCTGCCATGAGCTCGAGCGGCGAGTGGTGCATCATCTGCAGCGAGCCCAGCAGGCCCAGGCCCGGCGGTGGCAGCGCCATGCGCGGCGCCAGCAGCGGCGGCGGGCTGAGCGCGCGCGCCGGCGACGCCGCCTTCACTCGTGGCGAGCCCCCGGAGGAGCCGCTCACCTCGCTCGCGGTCGACGCTGAGTCCACGGCGGACTCCATGCTCGCGGGAGACTACACACGCATCACACACCCGTCGCGCGCGCTGTTCCGCGCAACAATAAATAAAAAGCCGGAGCGAAACGAGGGCGCGGCCGCGTGCGCGCGCCCGCCCCGGCCGTCGGGCGCCATTGGTCGGCCGCGGCTGCAGCTGCGCCGCGATTGGCCGACGACGCTGTCGCGGAGTCTCCGCCTCTTTTTTCGTTGCGTTGCGTTACAAACGCGCGAAGAAATGTTCCTGTTTCTTTTGGGTGTTGTGTGTGGCGGGCGCGTCGCGCGTCTGCTCGGGGTGGATTGATAACAATGTCACCGGTAATCAATATGAGCCTAGAGCCGCGGCCGCGCTCTCTGCCGCCTAATAAATACTAACTGTTTGTTACTTCACAATCTTGTTCAATTACAAACTTTGATTATGAGGAAGAAAAGTCTTAGATTTATGTATAGACTTTAATTACCGCCTAGTTAGTTTATTGAATAAGAAAATTGAACTATACTTTTTATTCTGTTACTTATTTCGTCAGAACTTTAGAAAGAATATTCTTCATTGGAAAAAAAAACAAATACCTAAGTAATTGGATTGTAATAGGGAAATGACTTTTATAGCTTTTTAATTTTCAGCAAGCTATTTTAAATGGTAACATATAAGAGTCCTAAAATTTATAAAAAAGAACTTGTTACTCTACAAAATTTGTTATTATTTAAAGGTAACCTACCCTGATCTGAGTTAAAAGTAAGAGTTAGAGGCAAAGAATAGCGTCTTAAACAAGATAATAATGAGTAGTTCACTCGGTACAATAACGGTTACCAACTGGATAAAGTTTTTTTTTAATCTTCAAAGATGGTTTTAGAAAATAATTGCAAACTACCTCTTATCTCTGTATGAAAACTTTTTGTAGTATTTCAAAGCTTAATTATTTTAAAGTTATTTTTTTAATATATATTACTGTTTAATATATATTAATGTCATGTTTGTTAAGTTCTCTAGTATTGCCACAACATTTTTCAAGCTAGGTACCAACAGTACAAGTACATACTTATTTCTACATATTACACGTGATTACAATACAAAGGGCTGAAGTGTCGAAACAATAGCGATCTCAACGATCGACAACTTAGCGATACTCCCGAAAGCCACTCCAATAGGTTCCGTCATCTACACCACTATAATATTAACACTGCTGAACTTCCACTACACGCTAAAACAACCCTTGTCTCGCGGAGCTTAAGGGTTGAAAGTAATTTCAGGAGGTGTTCAGATTAAGTTTGTTTCATAAAGTTCTTTGTTCGGGATGTTTTTCAATGATTATTCTTTATAATATTGGTATCAAGATCAACATATAGATGTAGGGTACTTCTGTATTATTCAATGTATCGAGTGTTTGTTTGGTTTTTCAACTTAAAACAGTATTGTTTTTGAGTTCTTAGTTTGAGTTGAGACTCGTTAAGTTTTGTGAATAAAAAGCTTAAGAGTAGACATCTTAAGACACTCATGTCTTAAGACGTCTACTCTTAAGCTTTTCATTGCATTGAATAATACAGATATCGTAGTTGGTATCAAAATCAATATACATCTGTATATTGATTTTGATACCAACAACAAAACAGGTAAGACAACCTGAAAACAGGTAAGATCTAGTTAGTTGTTTTTATAACTGTCATTTCATTGTGATTAAAATAAATTGATTTACCATGTTTACTGTTTTCTATGAGTTCCCGATATTGCTGAAATATCGGGAACTCATAGAATATAAAGAAGAAATAGTTTCTAGTATTCATAATAAAAAGTAAGTAGTTAGTTTTTTCAACAGTTACAGTACCTATTTACAGTGTGTCAGTTTTGTTAAAAATATGTTAGTTGCACACCAATAGTGGAGTGTTCTATATAGGAACACGTTTTGTAAGTACTAGCTAGTTTAAAAAAAAAGCAAGTTAAACAGTTTTAGTTTTAAAATAAATCTACTTATTTATTTTTGTCATTCTACGATATGTAAGGAGGTGTTAGCATGGACTCCACCAAACAATGTTTAAACCGACACAGAAAACAGACTACAGCTTCCTACAGAATATTTTGTCTAAAAAAGTTAACCACAGAGCGCAGTTTAATAAATCATTGTAAAACTATCAAAGAATTATAAAATCAACATAGTCTTCATAATCTGAAATATGGAATACAATATTATGCTACAGACCTATAGATTAAATGCGTATTCTGTCTGCTATTTGCAAAAAAAAAAGGTTTGTGGCCAACCTATGGATCTTCATGCAACTACAAAACACGTGAGACTCATGTTATGTGCAGAGCAGCATGATCAGGTCACACATAACCGTATGCCTTAGAAGGCAACGACTTACCCTAGCCAAGAAAATGGATTATCATATATTCCTCATCTCTGTCCCCAGGACTAGATTGAGGTCAAGAGTAATCCCATTTAGTACAAAAAAAAGAAAAAAAAAAGAAAATATGAGTAACACTATTTTTCTACAACTTCATTTTTCTAAAACTGCTACGCATGCATGTGGTTTATATCTGGTATCTCGTCGAACGGTTTCGGAGGACCTCTACTGCTACAAGGTCCAGAAGTCTGCTTTACCAGTCAAGAAGACGGGTCTACAACACTTAGCAGCTCTGCGCCTTCCAGGTCAAGAAGACTGTTACGCTAGTTAAGTAGACGGCCCTTCGACACTTGCGTAGCTCTGTGCTGCGAGAACAAAAAGACTACTGCACTAAGTCGAAAGCTCTACGGCATAAAGCTACTGAAAGGTTAAGAAAACTGCGACGCTAACCAAGTTGATGGGTATACGACACCTAGCTGCGTAGCTCTGCGTCTAAGATTTCAAGACGACTGCGTTACGGTAGTCAAGTAGACGGGTCTACGACACTAGCGTAGCTCTGCGTCTAAGATTTCAAAAACACTGCTACGCTAGTCAGGTAGACGGGTCTACGACACTTGCGTAGCTCTGCGTCTAAGATTTCAAAAAGGCTGCTATGCTAGTCAAGTAGACGGGTCTACGACACTTGCGTAGCACTGCGTCTAAGATTTCAAAAAGGCTGCTATGCTAGTCATGTAGACGGGTCTACGACACTAGCGTAGCTCTGCGTCTAAGATTTCAAAAGACTGCTACGCTAGTCTAGTAGAAGGGTCTACGACACTAGCGTAGCTCTGCGTCTGAGATTTCAAAAAGACTGCTACGTTAGTAAAAAAGATGGATCTACGACACTTGCTTAACTTTACATCTGCGAGGTCAAGAAGACGTATCTACGACAAACGCGTTACCCTGCATCTAAGAAGGTCGATGTAAAGTCAAGTTAAAGTACTTACTTGACTTTAAATAATTACTTATGCAACCGTTTTTATGCAATAGACAAGAACTTGAACGAAGTAAGAACCGTCAAAGCTAAGAATTCTACATTTTGATAGTTCTAACTTCAAGCAATTACTAAACTACAGAATTTAAATCGTATCTTAAGTTGCGACTTTTAGTTAAGTAAGTAAGTTTTCAAGTAGCTTGCTAATTGCTACGCAGCTACTACATGATTTAGTTTCCTTGATCTAGCATGTCACATCAATTTGCCAGATTTAAAAAAAAGATAAACGTTTGCAGGCAATCGTGAGTCACAAACAACAAAATATTCCATACAATACTAATCTAATGTCAACGAAAACATGTTTTTCAGATTCTTATACATGAATCTAATCTATATTTACTTAGCCATATTCAAGAAACCCATATTCAGTGACGTAAGTGTACACATTAGGTACAAACCATCACATAAGTACATAGAGTACATTGATTACAACACTATAAACCTACCTGTGTCCATGTTTTTCGTACACAAGTGAAGTAAAAATATATTTTTCTGCGTGATTATCAATCATATATCAAAGATAATGAGATGTCACCAAAGGGGCGTTGGAAACAAAGAACAATGTTATCTACAAGTATATTTACCCACTGAAACACTGGATAATTCATAACAGCTTTAAAATTGTTCAGCATTAAAAATGTTTTACACTGTTAAGGGGAATACAGAATACTGCATTGTTCCTACAAGCAAGAGTCATATGAATAAGTACATTTCAGTGGCGAAGGTTCCATACAACTCGATTCCTACCGGCTTCCCTTTGAAAAATGGCACAGTCAGTATTCTATAGACAAATAATAATTATAATCACATTAAAGATATGAACTCCGGCTTACCTCTTACAAAACTTGACCCTTCGCTACTGGTACATTTATTTAAATATTTTTAGCTTCAAAGGTGTTCCAAAAGTCGAAATAAGAAGTTCTTAACCTTTTCTTTAAATTCCTTTTCTTAGAATATATTTTTGAACAAGACTTTAGAAATGTTATGCCATCCATTTTGATATAAGTGGGGAATCTTTGTCATTGCAGCCCAGGCGGAATTCACACCCGAGCCGTAGGAGAGGGTGTTATAAAGCCAAGAACTGCAGAGACAAAAATGCCCACGTGAATCAAATGATATTTTTCAATACACTTACGAAGAAATAAAATAACAGAACGAAAAGTATTTAAGTCATTATACATTATGAAAGTATGAATTTGCTTTTTTTCCCGATTATAAAGTTGGTTGTGTTTTAGAATTGGTAATTGAAAGTTACCTAACGTTTATTTTTTTTTTTATTGATAGATTAGATAATTGGTGTTGGTATAAAAGGCTTTGGACTAGCATTGCCTCTCAAACCTGCCTAGAGATTCAATAGAAGCGCAGTGGTGTGGTGGACATTGGCTTTGCTAGTTCTTTTTCAGAGTTTCATGAGATGACTTTTTTTAGAATGAAAACCACCCCGGGCGCCGGGGAACGTGAGTGTGTTGCTCTGCCCACAGGTCTATAGATATCTGTAAATATACGCGTGCAGATTAAAACTGACTATTTTGCGGTTTATTTCTGAATATACGTGAAAAACGTGAATGATTTTTAACTAGAAATTTTTAATTACGTCTTTAAGAATATACTTTTTGTATTGGCTTTCTATGTTGCTAAAGAAGAATAAAATACCAAAACTATGCCTGTACACAACCGCACAAACGTGAATAATTTAAATATTAACAGCGCCATTAGTTTAAGTGTTACTACCACTGATGACGATTATATCAAAACCAAAATATATCAAATATTATGATACAATACGGGATACCAAATCATTTACTTCAAATGATTTGGTATCCCGTATTGTATCATAATATACAATACAATCATTTACTTCAAATGATTTGGAACCCTATTCTCAAATTTTACAAAATGCAAAATTTAACAAACAGTTGGCTGCATATTGTCCTTAAGCAAACGTTATCTTCGTATAAAACGTGGAATATTTCAACCGGCAGATAATCTCTTTATCAACAAACAAATTAACAGCTCTTAGCCACTTGTTATCTGCACTATAACTTACAGAGATTTCACAACATAATCATATGATCTTACATAATTAATGTTAATTAATTACCTGCCACCTATTTATCTATGTCACTTAGTTTTTTCGTAATCGATTTCACTGTATGATTTTTTGTCACATAAATAGTGGTGAGCATCAGTACATTTCTTTTTTTTTGTGAAATAATGTTTAATAATAAAAATAAACGTTTATTTAAGAAACCTAGGATCAAATTTGTTAGTAGTATAATATCTTCTAACTATTGTTAGCAATACATCCTTAATCTACTCACCCCCTGCCTGACCCATGAATCAAGGTACTCATGTGAGCATGAATACATCGACTCATGTACAGAAAGTCAAGTCTACTGGCTATCATACTTAAAACGTTGTTGCGACTAGTAGCCCGTACTCTGCACAGCATTGACGCGCACCGCTTGCGCAGAGTAGCGAGAAAGAGAAGGCGAGTAGGATTTCCTTACATTTCATTCCGTTAAATAATCAGTGTGCCATAATTTCTTATTAGTGTCACTAGATGAAACTTAAAATCTGAAAACACGAGATTTTATGACGAATTTTGAACGAAAGGAATCAGAACATTGAATAAAACTTTTCAATAACCGAACCTTTCACATTATTTTATTACTTTATACCTACATTTATTAATGAATGAGAAATATTTTTAGAAATTATTAATTAATTCAAGTGGCAGTCAGTGGCCCTAAAAGTCTGACAATCAGTCTTACCAAGGGATATCGTGTTACCCAGTACTAACTGGGTTGTGGAGGTCCGATAGGCAGTCGCTCCATGTAAAATACTGGTATTCAGCTGCATCCGGTTAGACTGGCTAGGCAGATGATGATGATTAATTAATTCAAGAATCATAGTATTCAAACGAAACAGGAAAAATAACCAAACTACTTCAGCATAAACTTATCTTTCCCTCCAAGACTGAAAACTTTGTAGTTCGGTATCGCGTCGACTAGCGCCATCTATCGCTGTCAAGTCGTACCAGGGCGTCTCGATGTTGTCTCTGATTCCTAAACGGTTTGATAGACGACATCAAGTCGTGATTATTGGCAACCGGTCCAACTCAAGCTTTTACATTATTACATACTTATTGTACTCATTATAATGTTTAAAGTATTGGAATATTTTGTAGGAGTTTTCCGGCACTAACTCATAGAAAAGAGGCGGTTATTTTATTAGTTATTAAATATAATTAATTAATTCAATATTTTTTACAGAATACGACAGTAAATACCTCTTACTATTTATTTAATTCTCCTATGCTTAATGCATGAATAAGAAACCAATTTATTTATCAATTTAACAGTTAGAAAACACAAGTAACACAAAACTATTGTAGACAAGAACCAAATAAAAATAAACCATTATTTTTGAAAAATTCCAAATCCATCACGAAATAAGCCTAAACGGCTCACACACTCCCACAACACACCTTTATCATTGCTCACACAAATCGAACAGGCGTTCTGACCACTAAAGTTCATCGCAACAACAATCAAAATGCTTTATTCGCAAAAGCGGCCAGTTCGCGGAAAAAAATGAAGAGATACAGGGGGATTAGCCCACAAAAAAGTATCGGAAACAAATGGTCTTTGCCGAGCAATAAATCGAGCTCAACATTGGGAAGCTGCAACAGACTGCGCATACTCGTTAAACTTTATTTTTATATTAAAGCCGTAACTTTGGGATGCGACGGCCAACAACTGTAATCCCCGCTGTGAAACGTGAAAATTTTGCATAGATATTAATATTAAATGGAATGCTACAGATTTGATGGGATATGTATTGTTGAATAATTTCAGAAAGTATATTTACAGTAGCTTTTCATAATTGAAACATGCAGATAAAAACGTGGAATAACATAAACTTTTTGGCGTAAATTAATAAAAATAAGTTGGTAGGTACATAATTTGACAATACCATAGTGTTATGGCTTAATCATATTAACAAAATGTTCAAAAAATGAAATCAAATGAAATTGGAAAGCCGTTTTGAGCACAACAGCACCCTCTCTCGTATTCAATTTTTCCCCTAAACAAATAATGAGTAAGTTGCACAACGACAAAACCGCAGGCCATAACCCAATTAATTACATTGCTTTTCAGCAGTCGGGTCGAAAGTGCAGTAAATAATGCAACCAATAGGTGCGCGCCCCTGCCTCCCGATCCTGTTCATGCATTTACTCGTGCTCGACTAGGAAATTAAATTTGTTCACAATGCAAGGTGCCACCGCTGCGCTTTCGATAATTTATGTTTTCACTAATTTGCTTTTGGAGCCACTTTGCGGGTAGTTGTGAGTGGTAAACGTGATATCAGTCTATGTGATTATTGATGGATGTTAGGCTTTACATGTTATAGTAGTTCTAGTTAAGGTAGTGAATGTCTACGGACAATTGAAGTCAGTATCGGTTAACTAACCAAGCTGTTTCTGAAGTAGGCTTCATATAGATACCTGAAATGCTCACTCCCTTGACATAGCTTCCGACTTTCATAAAAAGGGGTGCAAAAGAACCGTAAATTACCAGCCCTGATATCAAAGCAACTGCAACTGTTGACTAAACCTAAAGCTGTTATAACGCCGGGCCGGAACAAAACCGTTACCACACCTCTTACTCATCAAATGTAAATTCTCTCTGGTCTGCTTTGAGATCGTGTTGCTTTTGATGTAAAAATCATACGTCTCTCCCTGCAACCTGCAAGTGTCTGCCAATATTGACACGGCTTGTGCGAACACCTAGACACGGTACCGACCACAGGGAATCATTATTCAGTTGAGAATTTACTTTTCTCTCGTTTTTCGTAGGCGATTTTTGTGCATAGGAATTTTAGAAAAGGCCTATTCAAAATCAATTTGGTAATTTCTAGAAAGCACTTGAAAATTCGTTAATGGCGTTTTATAGTCAAGTTCCCTATGTTAGAATAGTTATGAGGACAATAAAACACGCTTTCAAAGATCTAATACAAAGGTATTAGGGATTAGGCGTTAGTTGGCATAAGTCGTGTCGAATGTTACTTTTAACATTCGACACGACTTATGCCAACTGTCAAAATTCAAGTCGGTACAGATTATGATTGTCGTAGCATCATTCGTAGCACTCGTAGCACGCGTAGTCCTAATGTCAGCGTTCCTGTCTACGAGATTTTATTAGACTTATTAGCTCTAATAACCAGCCAAAGGAGGTCTGAGTAAAGCGCAGGTCACCGATCAGTGACGCTCTGTGCTTATCTGCGCGCCTCAAGATCCCAGAATAGTCGTCCCTCGCGCACACTCGTAAGGGGCAACTTTATTATTTTTCCAGTTTTCATCACTTCACGCTCCGTCTGTCTTTTGATTCAATGGCTGTGTAATGTGCTGTTGCTGCATTTATTTTGCACTCTTACCTTAGTGTTGCCAGTTTATTTTGCATTCTCTTGGTGTTGCCAGTTATTCCCCAACGCTTTGAAGTCAAAGCTCTTTTGACTTTGCGAGGCGGCTTAGTCGGCGCTGACCGCAGTGCAGTATGAATGATACTTTTACGCTGAATAGTCTCGTGTACATTTTTTTTAGTTGCACACTAGATTTTTTGCGGCGTTGTGTACTTTATGTTCTACACTTATTTTTGTTCACCTGAAGCTGTGTAAAGGAACGTGGACGTGGTTGAGAAAATAGGGAAACTGTATATGATCCACCGCGTCCAGTGCAATGAATTCATGTGGCTAAAATGGGTCATTCGGAAACTGTAGTTTTCTCTACTCAGTATATACGTAGAATGCAGTAACATGACTGGCATTATTATAGTTTAGTATGATATTTTAATGAACTGTAGTCCCGATATCTGATAGCGGCACTGACGTCACATTTAATGGGAATAGATGAAAAATTATTCGCACTCGCACGTATTGACTGTATAGGTGCCTGACGGGGGCGGGCGCGTGATCCCGCGAAATATGATGCAGGGTTGACAACAGCTGTTGTTGGGAAATAATAAACAGAAACCGTGATGAATTTTATTTCGTTTATTGAAACGAGTAAATACCTGGATAGCAGGATATTTAAAAAAAATGTTTAATATAATATGCCTGTCCTAGTTAGGAAAATTTTCTTCTCCTTTTTTTCTAGTTAACAGTAAAAGTAATTTTTGAACAGTCAAAAATAACTTTCCTTGTTTTTTTTTTTTTTTCTAAGCCCTTTTGTTTTGTGGTATTTCTTTGTTACCTTCTCTATGTTGCCGCTACGGAGAAATAGGAAATACAATATCAATATTGTAGAAAATACTTCTAA
This sequence comes from Noctua comes, assembly GCA_963082995.1. Classification (NCBI taxonomy): domain Eukaryota; kingdom Metazoa; phylum Arthropoda; class Insecta; order Lepidoptera; family Noctuidae; genus Noctua; species Noctua comes. The sequence continues at coordinate 10,405,974 of OY720277.1, read as the reverse complement.
GCATGGGCCCTCCGGCCATACTAGGGCAAATTAGTGATTAAATTATTTATAACCTTTTGTTTAAGTATTTAAATACTCTCTGGAGTTTGGCCAGCTTTAATTTGACCTTATCACGTGGCTACAACTATATATTTTGTGCCTGAATCTGCCCGATTAAAAACCGCAAATAACACAGAAAGATCATAAACAAATCTGTGTCAGTTCAACCCTAACCAAGCGTACGTGTTCGAAAACGCGGAGAAGTCGGATGTCAACGCGTGACGCGCTTTGAATGTACCTCCGCGGTGGCGGCGGTGGCTCGTAATAAATACAATATTTTTATCGGGCACACGCACTCTCCGCCGGCAAATATTGTGTCACCGTAATCTGACGCTTTGCTCAACTCGTCTGCTTAAAGCTCCAAGATGCTCCGCTGATTCAATGAGCAAACGCTTCAGTAAATTACTAATAACATGTGTGAGGAAGTTTGCCTTTTCAATTCGATTTGGGGTAAAAATATAATCAATGGCGTGCCTAGGGGCCAACAATACTGTAAGTCCATAGAGCGAGCTGACTGTTCAGAAACCCTAACATCAAGAAGAGTAGTAGGTTATAAGGGCAAGCCAAGCTTTTATAGGCTTGTATGAACTACCGTCACTAAACATATTGACGGGATGAAACGCTTATTATATTCACTGTTGATACCTTAGATTCTAATGTGAGAAGAGAGATCAATAACTAAGTTATTATACTGTCACTTACGGGATATCTTCCGTGATTGTTCATTATTTGGAGCTCCCGATATTTCGGCGCTGTTGCAAGCTCGCGGGTTGACCGGGGTTGGGGAATATCGGGAGCTCCAAATAATGAACAATCACGGAAGATATCCCGTAAGTGACAGTATAGTTGTAAACCGTGAAAGCTTGAAACAGTAACTAAGTTATTGTTCTTACAGGTGGAACACAAGCTTTCTCTCTTCGGGAGACAGGTTCAGTAGATGTCACATGTCTTTGATCTTTTGGTTGTAAGACTTTCTCAAGATGTTTTCTTTCATCTTTTTGGGAGCAATTGTGATGAAATAAATGACACAAATAAATAAATGGCCCATCTTCCATCTTGCGCTGCATGCCCTAACACCTGCACACTTGATGATCTTATGACAGCATCAGCGAGCGGAGTTCGCATAGCTGATTTTTGGGACAAACATATTTAATAAAAATTTGCCATCGACACGCTAAGAAGAGTGACACAAAGTAACGCGCCGCCCGCCGTTACCACTGGGGCGCCACTGCTCATTTTCTATCCATACAATAATATTGGACAATTTCATGTATTCCCGTTAAAAATCTTCAGCACGTACACCCTCTGTCTAAATAATTCTAAATTCAATTGTAAAAGATTGGTTACAATAGGCCATCCGTCAATCGATCAGCCCCCTTACCCAATAAGTGTCATCCTCGATTCTATCTGCACTTGGCTTTCTAAGGGGTTAAAAAATAAAGCTATACTACTGCGGATTTTAGTTTAAACCAATCGTTGACTTTCAAAATTGATAATTAGGTTTTAATTTGATTGGTTGTATTACACAACCTACCATATTATAATTTATTTTGATGGAAATAGCACTGAAAACAGAAAAACAGGCTTGGCCAAGTTTGGTTATAGTAGCTTCTTTCATTAATAATAATATTTTTATACTGCCAAACTATTTTCTGTAACACTAAAAAATTAAAATTATAAATAGCTTTGTTGGGCCTGGGTCCTCATCTAGCACTTTTTTGTGCAGATCACTCATTGACTCGTGTCTTACTCGGGTCTTTCTACGGAAAGTTGTAGTTCATATTAAATATTTTTTCTTTTAACTCAAAACTTGTAACCTGGATTACAAGGTAACCATGTACTAATCTGGAATTTCCCGATCTGGAAAATTAAAGCAAACATAGCAATTAGTCCCTAGCCTTTGACGCCATTAAATAGGTTAATGTGGTCCTTACAGGCGACGTGCCAGCATAAGAACTTAGGAAGGTTCTTATGTCAGATTAAAATCTGAATAACTGACCAGCATGGTGATTTCATGCAACAACAAAGATTAGATACATGTATCTGTATGTACCCATGGGTAGTGGGTACTAATCTTGCAATTGGAAAAAAATCAAAGTAACAACTTAACTACATGGGTATTTATATTTACAGGGCATTATCAAGACTCAAGAGTCTTCCATCTATACAAAGTGACAAACACTCAACAGCTCAAAGTGTCCCAAGTTTTTCCCTCGTATTTTTCCAGAAAATAGCAAATCTTCCTTATTTTTCAAAATATCATTCGACAAAAATTGAAAATACAAAAGGAGTGTTTTAATGCTTGTGCGTCTGCGATAAACACGTCTGGGACAGATTTAATTTAAATTTTTGCAACACTTTCGTTATTTGGTCAAAGGGAGGCTTAAATCTTTGATTGATCACGTTGGCAGCGCTTGAGGCAGTTGGCAGCGCTGGCACCCAGACCGCCATATGTGGTTAGATTGGAAATAATATGATAGGTACAGAACAGGGACCTATTCATATGTAATGAATTATTAAAAAAACCCTCGCGTCATATTTTTTTTATCACTTGATTTTTGATTTTCTTACTTATGGAGGGTGATCCCGTCAAAACCAGACCTACGTCATTTTATAAAAGCTTAATCTTTCCTGTGGAAGTACCTTACTATACATAATATCCAATTGTTTTTACCTATAGTAATATACTTCAGAAGTACCTTACTATAGATAGACAAGAACAATTGAATATTAAAAAAAGTCGGTCGTGGTGACTTTGGCAGGTATCTTATATTACCTTACCCATAGTGAGTAATTCCACAGAAAAAGTTTTCAGCATTTATAATACGACGTAGATCTGGCGGCCATGGGATTTAGGTGCACAAAAGTATATATTAATATTCTGGAAAGAGTCCTATCTTTCATAGTGATGAAAAGCCATCAAAAGGTATCCGGATATTCAAAATATCACTAATTCCCAAAACATAAAACCTTGGAATCGCGAGTCTGGTCAGAGTTCATGAATACTCGTATCACGCCGATTTTAATCTAACGTTATTCAGCCGAGCTTTGGTGCATTTTAGTGAGTTTCGGCTAACAGCGGTACTTTGCATCATACGTGACTAATCTCATTAGTGGAACAATGGTAGAGCCTAATCTGATGCGATGCTGCGATACTCACACGAAGTATTTAGTTTAAACGAAACATTGGAATGTTTTCAGGATATACATATTATGTATAGACAGAACAACAGAGAACAGATACTTAGATGGTTGTAGGATGCCTATAAAACAAACACACCCATAACGTGTAAGATGATGATTCACATTTTTCTTTTCTTAGATGTTAATTGGCGAAAAGCTCGAATAAAACATCGATACAAATAAATTGTAACATCGAACAACTAACATCATTTCAGATCGACACACACAATCGATGTGGCCCAGCTGAAGATTAAGCTATAAGTTTCATATAATTTTGTGTAGGCACGTCAACAAATATCTTACATAGTAAACATCGTAAATCAACAACACAAACTCGATGTTTCCAAACGAAAAATATTTAAAATTCCCCAAGGAAATGGCTACTCGAAATGCGTAATTCGACATAGCGATCCCCGGTCACCGGCTAAAATGTAAAATGGCTCCCTTGCATTTTTTCCTAAGTGCCATAAAGTATGACATTTATTACGGTCAGATCTGCCTCAACCACTATTGATAGGCAAATGAGAGAGTTTTTTAAAAGAAAAACGATGTCTGCTTTTTATGTGTTCTTTGGATAAGGATGTTTTAAGAAGTTGCGACTTGCTTGTTCGTAATGGCCGATTTTCTGTGTTTTTGTCTCCGCGCTGCTCTTGATGTTCGACCTTTGCGCTAAAAGTTGGGCTGTCGGCGAAGTAATGATGAAACTTGACCCTGGTGATACTTTTACAACAACTTATGCACCATACAAAGTCATCATAAACTACGAAAATTAAATTAGCAAGAAACCTCATCAGTGCTACCAATCTTACTTTCTGTAAAGCATAGGCTATCAGGATACTTTATTTCATACTAAAGCTCTGAAAGAATCTCAAAATTGAGCTATCATTGTCGATAAGGGCAATAACTCAAAGAATAGGTCAAGCACAATAGTGAGTGCCACCGATAATCGTATATTAAGGCCCTTATCCCTATGAGCACCTTTGCCACAATAGAAAGGAATATAATGTCGAAAAGTGGCCACATAAAAATGACATACGGTTGCCGCGTAGGTTTGGATGGCGAAAAAATAGCGGGAATAAACGTCCAGCGATATGGAGATGATAAAAATATGGCCTCAATATTATAAAGGAGTAATATTATAGAAAAAGAACAAGATATTTTAATAAAAAAAAGATATATAGGTGTCTCTGTTCCGTTGTCGATTTCTGGAAGTGATAAGGAAAGTCCAGAACAACAAACCCTCTTTTCGCTACGATGCCGATGGAAATCGTTTTTCCCATCGGGCGGCAAATGCGAAATCGTAATAAAACTCTCCATATGATATGTAAAGTAGCCATAATATTGAAAACTTCCAAAGTCCATCAATAAATGTGGCGCTGCGTGGGGAACGTTACGCAGTCTTATGGTGGTTAGTGTTGTGTTACTATTTTTGATGTCACTTACTATCGATGATCGCCTGAACTTTTATTAATTACTGGCCCGTTGATGCGGATTGTTATTGATCACTCACATGCTAAAATAGGTTTGCTGTAAGAAAACCAAATTCTGGGTTAAGCTCGCCATTGTATATTAGCTATATTATTGCAATTTGTATGTATATTTTTATTTTATGTGCAATAAAGAATAAGAATCATTCAGTACCAACGTACCTGCTGATTTTTTATTTGAGACGGCCTGTACCAGAGAGGTAGTTAGACAGGCAAATTCACTTTTTGGGTAGCTATCCGAACATATTATTAGCAATGTTTTAACTGTTGGAAAGTATACCTACAAGAACTACCAGCATCTCTAGATAACAACGACACGGATCTCTTGACGGTGTTTAGGTTACCCATAACTACCCTAATAGCAAGAACGAAGAACAGCCAATAATGAGTGGCTGGGCCTTTTTGTGTTAAAAACTTCTTTACTCACTAAAACGGAAAACTTTGGTTTCAGTGAAACCAAAGGTTTAACTATTAAAGCTCACTAAACCTACACTATAGACTTGGGTAGGTAAAATACAAAAATCAAAAAGACCCACGCAGACATTTTTAACAAACAATAGGTATCGATAAAACATTGTCACAGCACTAGCTCAAGACGCGAGGCGTCAAAACGCACGACCGCAACTATCAAAGAGAAATCTTTTCCGTGTATCAATAACGTCGATCGAGCCGTCGACTAGACACATTGCGCTCTTTATGTCGCTGCGATGTCACATTATAGTGCCATGTCGTATACCTACGTGATACGTGCTGATATGGTTAAGATATTCTCAGATTATGAATGGAAATTTTGCCCTTGAAATGTTGGAATTGAAAGAAGTTTCAGTGAAAATCAGCACATTTTCATGAGTTCATGATAAGAAATCGTGTTGGTACCTACTTTGGTAACCAGCCTCTTTGGTCTAGTGATCGCAAGCGCGACTGCTGAGCATGAGATCCTGGGTTCGATTCCCGGGTCGGGAACTGTTATTGGGTTTTTCCATTAGGAATTTCTCTGAATCAGCCACGGAGTCTGGTTTTGTGCCCGGTTGATGGCAATAGGCTCGCCCCCTATTACATGGGACGTAAGAAACATAACTGGAGAAATGTGTGTGTACTGTTAGGCACACCTCTGCCTAACCCTTCGGGGATTACAGACGTGATGTTAAGTTATGTTAGGTAACCACGTCTGCTATGTACCAATATTGTATCCTTACATAATCCCGATCCAATCCTCATAAAGAACACCTGTGTCTGGAACCCGAAAAAGGTGTGCCTCTGTTTAACCAATGGTCTCTGCAAAGAGGGTACTGCAACTTTCCATGAGTCTGCATCTCACTCAACCAATGATGTGATTCAATACAGCTGACCGAAAATGTCTGCGTGGGTCGTTTTGATTTTTGTATTTTACCTACCTACCCAAGTGTATAGTGTAGGTTTAGTGAGTTTTAATAGTTAAACCTTTGGTTTCACTGAAACCAAAGTTTTTCGTTTTAGTGAGTAAAGAAGTTTATAACACAAAAAGGCCCAGCCACTCATTATTGACTGTTCTTGCTATTAGGGTAGTTATGGGTAACCTAAACACCGTCAAGAGATCAGTGTCGTTGTTATCTAGAGATGCTGGTAGTTCTTGTAGGTATACTTTCCAACAGTTAAAACATTGCTAATAATATGTTCGGATAGCTACCCAAAAAGTGAATTTGCCTGTCTAACTACCTCTCTGGTACAGGCCGTCACAAATAAAAAATCAGCAGGTACGTTGGTACTGAATGATTCTTATTCTTTATTGCACATCAATGTGAACTATTTATATCTCTCAAGAGCTTTAGCAACAACCATAGCTGTGACCATAGTAAGTAATTGAAGATGCAAGATTTTTTATTTTGCATGAAATATGGTACATAAATTAATCCATTAATACATTCGGAATTAGTAGTCTTGCCTTGTTTAAACATACGTACCTGCAAGACTCGCGCAGTAGCAGAAAATCCAAAACATAAAAGAGATTCCAAATAAGCCATTTTATTGCCAATGCCAAGTTATCAACTCGACAGTGTATCACACTACAAACACCCACGCATCAAAATTATTCATAAAATCTCAACAATGGCGCATCGTCTCCGTGTGGTTAGGGCGTGAAATTATTTTCTTGGCGTATGCAGATTAGGGGAGGGTGACTTGTGGGGTTCCCGGATTAGTTCCGGTTTACTTTTTATAGGATTCCGATGATAAATGTTACCATTGGATAGGCTAACGGGTGGTGCGTGTAACGTATCCAAATAAGCTTTTCAAATAGCCTATAATGTATTCATGCAATAGATGATGTGGAAATAAAGAGGCAAATAAAATGTGTGATAAGCTCAGTAAAGCAATTGGAAGTATTAATTTTTCAAAGTATAAGGCCCGTACTCCACGACTTTAACAAAGCGGAGAGGAAAGCAGATGTGCACCGCTCACCGCACGCCTCTTACAGCACACCGCACGCCGCACACAGCACACCACTCACTGCACGCCGCACACAGCACACCGCTCACCGCACGCCGCACAATATCTTCTCGTCTCCACTGTGCTCTTGGCCGCCGACTGCGGAGGCTGGTCTAAACAATTACGAGACATCTCCTCTCCTCTCTGCTCAAATGATTCCGCTAAAACTAAGTGGAGACGAAAAGTGTAAATAATTAAATTCTGTTGGTGGTACAACACTTCTTCTCCCTCTCCTCTCGTCTCATCTACGCTTCGGTGGAGTCCATCCCTAAGACATTGCAAGCTTTACCTATGTTCTCATGATGGCATATCTATGGCATGCGTTTAGAAAACTTTAGTCTCACCTAGTCTTAATTTCCGTCTAAACTACACCAATTTATCAAGATACAATTGTTGACACCGTACGGCACGAACATGTGTCGCCACCCTTCTATCACATCACACGCTAACGGTTTAGGAGTCAGACAAAAAACGAGGAAAGTTGCGGAGCAGACGGGCGGATGGACGATTGCCGATCCCGAAATATGATTTATAGATCAGGCGTCATCGGCAATGCGCTTTCTATACGTCACGGGACATGTCACCGCCTCCACACCGCGGTTCAGGGGAAAAGAAAATTGCGTATATTTTGATACTACTACAACAAAGTATAAAAGTATTCATGATATATTTGCTTTATGGAGTAAGTATACTGGTATACACCTATGAAACAGGGACATTTGTCCCCAAACGAAGCAACTTGCAAACAGCCAGACTTGGACTTGAATCTTGAAAGTATTCAGTTCAAAGTATCTACCTACAAACGTTTCACACTGGATTAACATCACGAAAATGTGTCCTATAACTACAATCGCGCCAAACCGCACAAATATCATCAATCTGATTTTCAACAAAAGACTTTTCAGGGGGGGAAACTGTGCCTACTTATCTAGTGAGAGAGAGATACGAGACTGAAAACTGTAGTTGATAGGAACCCAGCTAACACTAGACGAGCACCAGTATCTACCTACCACCTCCGAAACTCAGTCGTGGAACGTTTTCTCACAACTGTCAGCTAGAAGACCAATTGAGTATAAATAGGTACAGGGTACTTAGGTAAGTAGTTAATGTTACCAATTGGCCTTAGGGCCTACAGACATTGCAGCCGCCTCACACTGATCCTTCAAAAAACGGTTTTAAGAACCCTTTATTTTTTTATTTTCATGCACCATCAATATTATGTATTTATCTAACTTTCTTTCTACAAAAAGAGTCTCCACGCCAACGTGCGTTAACAATATTTCTCGGCACGGACCGAACATTTGTATCAAATCGAACAATAATCGCTCATATTGTCAGTTACAATACAATTTGTTTGGAAACTTGACGCGTGAGAGAAATAATAACAAATGATTCGCGCCCTAACACCGCCTGGCGTTGAAAGATCACGCCTATTGCTCTCCTGCTGATGAAAAAAGTATACAATATTACTCAGTAAGATACAGTAAGTTGGAAAGTCGTTATGTAACACATACGTGGTGCTGATGATGTGTACCTTGTAGGTATTCTTTGGCATTTCCACTTACCTGTTAATAACTTAGTCCTCCCATTTTCAGCTTGCGGCTGAATACATGATGGAATGGAAATCTTGTTTGGGCAGTAGGTAATAAGTATTAGGCCGCATAGTAAATATTTTCGTTATTAAAAATCCACAACTGACTGAATACCTCGTTGGTTTGATATCTAGCGCTGCAGAGCAAATTGCCAGATCGGGCAAAGTGGTATTGAGGTTTTCCATTAGGGATTTCTTGTTAGCAGCCTGGAGTCAGAACTTGTGTCCGGTTGATGGCAATAGGCTCGCCCCCACATGAGACATAAAACATAATTGGTGGACCTTTCACGGATTACATAGGGTGGACCAACAAACGGTTACCACGTATTCAGTACCTACATTATAGAAATTTTTCGTGGGTATGGGTTTTTAAATCATCTGTTCCGTACCTATATAGGTACCTACATTTTGACCAATAAGTATTGTGCTTTTGTCGGAAACAGCAGATTTTTTTATTACTGAAGATAAATTTCTATGAACCCAGATTCAGATTGATGTACTAAATACGTGGTAATAGTTTGGGCGTCGATGTCCCTCCACCCTGTATCATTTTATGAGACTCATACATAACTAACCCATCCTTCTGCCCTGTAAGAAGAATAGTGACTATACGGTTTATGACTTCTGTATCTGCTGATTACTTGATTAGTCAGACCAATCCTAAAAAAATAATAATAATAATAATGAATGGATTAAATAATCATATGTTTAATATAATCCAGAAGATTGTTCGGTAAAGGAATCGGACTATAAATTACTACCTCATTTATATCCTTGTAGATATAGAAAAACTTCTATGGATGGGTAAGACTTTGGAAGCAGAACCATCTAGGCTCATCAAACATAAACTACCATTGTCATAGCATCATGTGTGTGAGAACCTCGCTTAAAAATGAGGAACAACTCCCCGGAAGCTCAACTTATTACTTGTAGTCCACCCAAAAAATCATAGATGACTCTTTTCGCCGTTGTTATCAAGACACGCAGTGCAGTGATGGATGTATCATATCCATCACTGTGTCTATTATATCTGTATAGATATGCATGTACCTATGTTGGAATGCACTGAATCTGTCTTTTTAGTAAACAATAACGTGTCATTACGTATAGGATACCAAGATTAACTATTATTTTTTGCGTAAGACTTCTTAGAGCTGTGGCAACTCTAAATTATGTTGCTGTCACAGTAATTAGGTTTGGCAACACTCTAGGAGCTATTCAATGTTGTCAAGGTTGGCAATTCTTCGTAGTTATTTGTTTTTAGTTCCTGAGATTTGAATGGAATTTCCCCGACATAACAATTTCATTTGATTTTTATCATAGTGGTCACTATACACACACACAGACAAATGAGAACATATTCACTCTTGACGCAGGAAAGTTCCTGTATTGGAAAACCAGACAGTTAACGTGTAACAGTTACATCAATTGTGCATTCCTGGCGATAATTCTGCGATCATGTTCTTCTACCTTTTAATTTCATGTTAACTACAGTTAAAATGTAAGAAAGAAGTAAAAGGAGTATGAAATAAAAAAATATACTTTAAAATTTGCGAGCAATATGGTGACCATACAAAATAAAAAAAAGAAATATTTAAATAAAACATTAAAATTTCAATTTCAGTATTTGGAGATGACCCTACGGCAGCCCCGGATCTAGGGGGGGCACGCCGGGGCCCGTGCCCCGGGCGGTAAATTTAGAGGGCGGCAAATTTAGAGGGCGGCGAATTCAAGCTTGGTAAACGAAAACACTACTCAGCATTATCATAACTTTGCGATTACTAATGGGCAGTACAGTAAAATAATAAAATAAACAATTAACAATTTTCCGCGGGGCGCGTAAGCATAGATCGCGATTTCTCGCGCGGCGGCCGGTGCAGTGTCAGTCTCAGACCATAATATCTTGTCCTATCCTAATTAAAATGTATGTCCAACACGTCCATGTATTTTAAAAATATAGGCTTAATAGAGAAAGAGCAGCGCTTGACCGGCCGTTGTGGAGTTCTTTGGAGGAGGCCTATGTCCATCAGTGAGCGTGTTATGGCTGAAATGATGATGATGATAAAGGTAAAAATATTGTCAGGCGGGGCGGCATTTTTCAGTTTTTGCCCCGCCTCGAAATAATTCAAGATCCGGTGCTGACCATACCTATTACATTCATCATTCTCTTGCCCCCCAATTCATTTGGGGTCGGCCCAGCATGTCTTCTTCTTCCAAACTTACTTCTCTACTACTCGCCATCTCATCAGACACCTCCTTTCTTGCCATATCATTCTTTACACAGTCCATCCATCGTTTTTTTGGTCTTTCTCTACTCATATACCCATCCACATTCATACTCAAAACTTTCCTCACGACATTTACCTCATTCCCCCGCATCACATGCCCATACCGCGACAACCGATTACCACACAACTTTTATAATTACCTATTATATTGTCAACCATAATCAGGTTGTTCGTAGTGAAATGATCTGTTACTGTTGAATTTGCGCCAGTAATATTCTACAGATTTCTCGTTTAAAAGCGAGCAACACTGTACAGCTGTCTTTGCAATGACATCTGACAGGAGCAAACGATAAATCAATAAAATGAAAATGTCAATGAAAGTTTTACAGAAAACTGTCAAGTGTCAACAGTGGTAGTTCTGTAGGTCGCGGTTGAAGCTTTGCAGGATATTTTTCACAATATTCGTACCAGCACGGTTCCAGTAAGATCCGTCGCTTTCTTACTTTAACCAGTGTTGGTAAACACCTGCCAATATGAGATGGACGGTGCATATCGAGGGTGGTCCTATGCGAGTTAATCACGCCGCAGTATGCATCGGCGAAAAAATTTATTCCTTCGGAGGGTATTGTTCCACAGAAGAATATAAAGATTGGGAGCCAATACCAGTCCATGTCTTGGACACAAATAACCTGAGATGGGCACCAGTGAATTATAAGAGGACTGATGTAGCGCCTTTCCAAAGATATGGCCATACCACTGTCGCATATGGGGACAAGGTAAGTTAAAAAAAATTATGTCTTTCAAAATAATCAACCCGACGTTGCTGCACTTTCAAATATACACTTTTCAAGATTTTTTCATTTTCATTTAGATAAACACTTAGTGCATAGATTTTGATTTTTACTAATAAAATGCACTTCCATATAATCCAAAAAGATTTGTTAGGCAGGACAGGTTATGTAATTTTTTTTTGTAAATAAGCTAAATACTCAATTTTTTTTTTATTAAATATTCAGTCACATATAACAATGGGCTAATATCATCAAAAATGTTAGTGCAGGTTGTTATTTAAATCATGTGCCTTAGGAACATAAAAAACACATATAAGTAGGTATATTTAGTGGTAATTTTGTCCTATAATTTCTTTTTAATGACATTTCATTGATTGATATGGTGCTGGACAGTCTGCTTGTAGGCCAGCTTGATAAACATCTAAAAATAAACAATGGTGAATTGGGACATAGGCCCGGTTTATCTACAGAGTGCTATCCACAGCTTTTAGCAGATTGTAGAGTACTATACAGCAAAAAAACACCAGTATTTGCATGTTACCTAGATTTGTCAAAAGCATTTGACCTTGTATCACATAATGTGCTATGGGGTAAACTGCAGCATGAAAGGTATGTGCCCCAGGAAATAATAAATTTATTTAAATTTTGGTATGCCAATCAACAGAACCGTGTCAGATGGGCAAACTCTTTTTCAGCTGAGTACAGGTTTGAGTGTGGGGTGAGTCAGGAGGGCTTTCCTCGCCCACATTTTAAATCTGTACAAGCATAATCTGATTGATGAGCTTAGCAGAACCGGAATCGGCTGTCATATTAATCAGGTATGCATTAATAATATAAGTTATGCAGACAAAATGGTTTTGCTGAGCCCATCAATCAGGGCATTAGAGAAACTGACTCAAATATGCATCAAAGAGTGAACTCATGATATTTAAAGCAGGCAGTAAATGTTATAACACAATTCCACCAGTTATGCTGGATGGCAGACCTCTAAAAAGAGTTTCAAATTTTAAAATAATAATAATGATTTAGAATGGGAGCGCAGGTCACTGGCTGTTCGATGTGGGTTGTGGGCCCAAAGGTTTGCACGTTGTACGGCTCAGGTTAATGTGAAGCTTACTGCCAATCTTTTTACACATGCAGCCTTTGGTGAACTTAACGCAAAGGGCTTATAGTGGCCTGCGCACACAATATAACAACACAACCCGACCGTACCGGAAGCACGAGTAAATGTTACTAATACTAGGTATAAGTTTTCATTGTTACTAAGGAATATGGAAGTGATTCTGAAATAAATGTTTATTTATTATTTATTGATACTGAACCCTGAGCAATTTAATACTGAATACTTTTGATTTAACTGTGTAATGTAAAATACATATTGATAACTAGCGACCCGCCCCGGCTTCGCACGAGTGCAATATATATACATTTGACTGTAGGCGACACTCATACTTAATTAACTCTGCTTGACCACCTGTTGTTGCTGCAATATGGTGTAGTTGTGGTATGTGTGAATTCTCCCTAACGGGTTACCATCCGAGTTTCTAAGTAGAAGCCCCATTAGTACTAACTTGATTTTCAGAACATACAACCTCATACTTGAGAAATACATCCTCAAACCTCAACCCTGTTACAATGTGAATTTAAGTCATTTTATTTAGCTGTATTTGAAATTAAACTAAAATATTTACAAATTTCTCCAACCTATTGTTCAGATAATGCCATGTTGTGAAAAAAGTTATTGATTACAATAATAAGAATTTAAAATAGAGTATGTATTAACTTCATTTTCATTTATCCTTGTCTTTCTAAGTAAACAATAATTGTGAATAAATTACCACATACTTATGAAGACACTTTAGATAAACAATAGTAACTCCCAGTTTCTCAAACACAAAAATGTTATACAACCGTCATGTGCTAATCAACTGCTGTATTTGGTTTAATGAATATTATCACTAAACTTGCACTTTGGCATGTCAATAATTTGGGTGTTAATGTTTGGAAGTCATGCCTTGCTAGTTGCTATATTTGAAAATAGATAAAGCAAATCACTCAGAGTACCTCATTTATTGATTTACACTCCATGGCCTACCTGCATGTTACCTTTCCTAAAAGCATTCTAATACATAATTATCTGATTCAAACCAAGTAAACTGTTATCAATAGTAATGTTACATTAAATGATTAGCTAATGTATTACAGGTTTACATGTGGGGAGGCCGAAATAATGCTGTGGCCTGTGACACTCTCTCATGTTTTGACACAAAAACATTGGAATGGAGCACCCCAACTGTAACAGGCATGGTGCCCTATGCTAAAGATGGACATTCAGCTTGTGTGATAGCTAACAAGATGTACATTTTTGGAGGGTTTGAATATCTTACTGATCAGTATTCACAAGAAGTACACTGCTTGAATCTTGATACACTGCAGTGGAGCTATATAGATGCACGGGGCACATCACCCTCACATCGCGATTTTCACACTGCTGTTGCTGTAGATGATAAGATGTACATCTTTGGTGGACGAGGAGATTTGAACAGCCCCTACAATTCCCAAGAGGAAATATACTGCCCTCAAGTATTTTATTTAGATACTACTGAAGAGAAATGGGTGGCTGTAAACCCTGATGGAACATGGCCTGAAGGAAGGCGCAGCCACTCGTCTTGTAAGTTCTTTTCCACTAATTTCAAATTTTTGTTTGACATTATAACATGTAAAAAACAATGGTATGTTTTCAGGGGTCTACCAGGACTACATGTATATCTTTGGAGGATTTAATGGAAACTCAAAGACTCACTTCAATGATCTCTATAGATATTCTCTCAAAGATAACTTCTGGCAATACGTCAGCGTCGGTGGCTCTGTGCCGTGCAAGCGTCGACGTCAAGCCTGCCTAATTCATAAAGATGTTGTGTATTTATTTGGAGGCACAAGGTCAGTGAATTACTATTTATGTAGTAACATTATTGTATTCTACTTCTGGTTTTACATGTCTATAGTTTAAGGTCAAATGACTAGTAAATAAGAATTTAATTAGTAGAATGTTTTTTTTCTGCAGCCCCTGCCCTTTTATTAATCGGATACCGGAGACTGCGGATAATAACCCAGAGAGATTGATTGATAACAGTGACCTACATCTCCTTGATTATCAACCATCTCTTAAAACTTTATCTATTCTTGTTGTGCTGGAAAACAACATTGACACATCAATACTTCCGCGTGATATCATGTAAGTATTCATTAGTTAGAGCCCGCGCACTAGCGATTTAAGTTGGCCGATAGTTCAGTCGCAATCGTAAAAAGATTATTATTATATAGTTCGGTCGTACAACTATTAATCTTCAAGTGCGCACACTGCCATATAACTCTATACTGATCCTCTGACCGATCAAACTATCGGCCAACTTAAAATCGCTAGTGCGCGCGGGCTCTTATCATCACATTGGTTATAGGCAGAATGATATAACCTTGTCAACTAAAATACTAGCTATTGACTTGTCTATTGGTTTTGTTCCAGTGTGGATATCCGCCTCATGACTCTTCCAAATCGCATTAGCCGGCCCATTAACCAATCTGGTTAGAATTGGTACTTGTTTGTACGTGCAGCTGAATGTGTGTAGGGGCTTTACATACTTCCATTATTTATATTTAGTCATTATGATATTTCCTCTATACCTATTTATATTATTGTATACCTACTTGTAAGTTGTAGTAGTATGAATAAAACCAATATCTTAAATGTCTGTATCACATAATCCATTAAACTTAAAATAAAATGATGTAAAACTTGATTCCAATAAATAAACAAAAGTATTAATTACCAAATGAAACAGGTATTCAAAATGTCAAAAGTGTATTTTCATTCATCCTCTTTAACAATATGCCTCTGTCGTTCAGGCACGAAGGGAACAGCGCCTGGCTTGCTGTGTGCACGCCTGTTTCCTTCTTTCCTCTTTGATTTATCTTTCATAGTTCTGAGTTCATTCTGGGCATTCAATATGTGTTTGGGAACATGTCTATGACGCGCTATGCGTTTCACCTGCGGGTGGTTTGCGAACTTTTCCTTTAATGAATCTGCATAGTTCAATGCGGTCCTTTCACGTGGTTTGAGCTGAAATATAATTGCGCTTAAATTAGCATAACGTCCAGACCTACGTCATTTTGTAAAAGCTGAAACTTTTTCTGCGGAAGTACCTTACTATAGGTAAGAACTATTGGCTATTATGGAATGTCGATCGTGGTTGTTGTCTGTGAAGGTAATTAGCTCGCCCTCCAAATTACCTGAGTGACCCAGGAGGCGTCACGCAACGAAAGTACCGGTATGTCGGTTGGGCCGCTTATAGATAACACATTTTCACAGTCGTCACTGTTGTATAACGTCAATAAAAAAGTACAAGAGACCTTTGCCCACCAAGAAGGAAGCTTGATGTTGCACCTGCGCTACCACAAGACGGTTTAGGCGCAGAAGATCCAATTCTCAAAATGGCAACAGAGTCGAAAAAGGACTGGGTACTTCCCAAAATGGCACATTCTCTAAAAGCCTAATTCTCTGAATGGCCAATTCTCTAAACGGCTAATTATCAAAATGGCACATTTTCTACAATGGGAGTATTCTTATAAATAAAAGATTTCTTTTTTTAAATAAATGGTTTGTGTTTGAATTTGTCGGTTCCGTAAAAATCAAGTAGGTTTAAATTAAATATTTGCACACCATATGTAATGGTAGAATGAAAAGGGGCCATTATAGTTTTAAATTCATACATTGTTAACCTACATTCTGGCAAATAAATGGATTTGATTTGATTTGAAGCCAATTTTAAGTTATACCTGTCATTTTTGTTTATTTTCAAAATAAAAGAATTTACAACTTATCAAAACAATTTTGAAAGCTTTTAATTATAGGATCGAACGAAAGTGATAAAATATATGACTTGAATTTAGTTGTATAACTGAAATGACATTGATATACCATGGGGTTGTTCTCACTAGTACTACGTTTTGGCGTAGTTCATTCATTCACACTATGCAAAACTCGCACTAATATGAATTTACCCCGCTTTGGATTTGCTAGTAGTATATGCCTCAGGTAAATGTGCGAATTTAAACTCAGAAGATTACGTAGTAGAAAATTGGCAAGGACAAGTAGGTGATGAGAAATAAGGATAGTAAAGTCTCACAAACAATCAGGCGGCCAGAGTCATGAATGAGGTATTGTATATTGTTAATAGGAATCTCACAATCAAATCTATTCCTCCTATATTTCGATTATCATGCAGCATGCAATGAACTCATGCTTTAAATTCAGTCGCTGTCCACCAGTGGTAGACACCAGGAATCATCGCATTTTTTTCACAATTTCTTTTTTTGTCTGGATAAACAAGAAAGGCTATGTATGATGAATATGGCTAATAAATAATGATTTAATATACATGGAAAATATTACTAATGCATTTAGTTGTATCAGTAGAGAATTAGCCATTCAGAGAATTAGGCTTTTAGAGAATTGGCCATTCAGAGAATTAGGCTTTTTGAGAACTAGTCCTTTTACGACTCTGTTGCCATTTTGAGAATTAAGCCTTCTGCGCCTAAACCCACAAGACTATTATCATGCGAAGTGACTAAGCTAGGTGTTTTCGAGAACATTGCGGCTTAAAAGATGTAGCGACAATAATTTAAAAGATGCTAAAGTAGATGTTCTGGTAATGTGGAATTTAATGTAATAAGGGAAGACTACTAACAGAAACTTATTTACAAGGCAGATGTGAGTGGCAACGCCGGGAGGGAACGCCCTAGAAGGACATAATGGCCTTATTGGTGAGGTTCTTCAAAGGTCAGGTGCATAGTACTCCCAATCAGCATGGGTGTATGACCAGATGTATGAACGTGGACAAGGCAAAAAGATTATGAGAATCAGAGCAGGTGGCATTCTGTGGTTTCCACCTACCTCCATGAGAGAAGGGCGTGAGTTTATGTAAGTACTAGCTTTTTCCCGCGGCTTCGCCCGCATGTATGTCGAAAAATATCCGATTACTTACCTTCATCCCCTATTGTAACCCTTCGGGGGTAGAATTCTCAAAAACGATGAGACATATAGATTAATTTTCAATCGTCAGCCTACACAAAATTTGAAGATCCTAACTTCAAAACTGACTGACTTTCATATAAACTTCCATCCCCTATTTTACCCCTTTAGGTTTGGAATTCCCAAAAATCCTTTCTTAGTGGATACTTACTCTTCACAAACAACACACCCTCCAAGTTTCATGTCTCTAGGACCAGCGGTTTGGGCTGTGTGTTGATATATCACCCAGTCAGTCAGTTTACCATTTTATAAATATAGATGTATATATGGTCCTTACACATTTCGGTAAAGGCGACCCTTTAACGCTATTTCCTAGCGTGTGCCCTTATATGATAGGCCAGACCGAATTCGCTCTTAATTTTCTCTCTCTCGTATGTAAGTAACTAAGCTAAAAATAACTATTATTCCTATGGCTTCAATCGGAGTGATGGATACGGCCAGGATGGATATAAGTAGCGCCATTAGGGATGTTGTAACTTAGAATAATAATTATCAACAAGTTTAAGTGGCACCAGATTTTTGCTCTCTCGAAAGATTTTTGCACTTTACGAAAAGGAGTGACATGATCTGATTGTATGCTGATGCTGAACCAAGTGCACCAGATGCCCCAGTAGTTGACACACATTAGTGACGATTAGTTACAAAATTGTTGTTTTCATTGCAGATATGCAGTGACACTTACCACACCAAGTTTCTCTGATGCTCTTGCTTTCCACATTCTGATGTTCATTTCGTCAGAGCCAGAGAGTATGTATTTGTTGTCTAAGGTCCACTTAACACATGTCAGTCTTTGCATTCGTTTTGTATGGTATACGTCTCTAGAGTTTCCTTTGAGGCTCTCAAATATTCTAACAGTTTTATCATAGCTGCCAGCTACAAACTCTCGTCCAGTTGGAGCATAGTCTACGTCTATGACAGCTGAAGTGTGCCCCATGTGGATGTTTACTGGTTGTTTTAGTTTCCTGACATCAAATGTGTATAAACTGTAAATGACAGGAATTGATATTAGTAAAGTATAGGTACTGTGCTGGTCTGCAACAGAATGCAAAACTGAAAGATATTTTTGTAATGTAACATTAAAAATATATTGCCAGTAAAAAGAAGTAATACATACTTATAATCTTCATTAGCTACAGTGAATATGAAAGCCTCCATTGGATTCCAAGATAGGGCATTAGACCTCAGTTCCATAACAACCTTCCTCAGAGGGCCTGATTCACGACAATCATATAGAATTACACTTCTGTCACTTGCACATGATGCTAGCAAGTTTTGTTCTACCTTAAAACATTAATAAAAACAATTAATATATGCCTTGCATTGTATAACACATTTTATTGCTGTTAGTTAAATACTGCCCAATGAATTAGATTTAGATGTTACCTGATTAAATGCAACATGATGAAGACTGTCCACTCCCCATTTAAAAACTTTCACAGGCTCATTTCTTGTATTCTCCCATAACTGACAGTGTTCACCACATGTTGCAAATATTGGTTTATTTCTGTGATGACTTACACCCGTGACTACAGACATACTGAGCAGAGTGTTTATGGGATCCTCATCATCAGGAGACTGGACTTCAGCCTTCCATGTTTTAATAGTTTTGTCATCACCAACACTAGTGAATGTGTCACCTTTGGGTGTGTAACATAGTGCCCGCACCCAACCTTCATGAGCCACAAAATTTCTAGTGCATTTTTTTACAGCTAAATCCCACAAACGAATTTCCCCATCAAATGCTCCACTAGCTAGAACTGCTAATCTGCTAGGATGTTTAGCGATACTGGAAACGCCGTCTTTATGTCCATCAAGATTACCAATAAAAGGCTTAGCAAACACCCTTTCAAGTTTAACAGCATTCATTGCTCTCACATATTCACGTGGCGCTTCTAGCGGGTGCAAACTTGGATCATAATTTCTTGGTACTGAAACAATTACACACCATAGATGATTTGCGACTAAGTGAACAAAAAAAATCAAATTTCGTGGTTCGTGTTTATAAGATGTCAGAGGCGTCACCCAAGTATAGCCACAACATGCTTTCCACATCCAGCGGATATAAAAGAGTACAATATTAGCGAGCGGGCTTAAAATAAATTGCAACAATAAACTCACGTTTGTGTATATCCCGTTTTGTAGCACGCAAATAGTCATCTGGATTACGACTAATAACTTTTATTTTCGGTTTCGACATTTTGTATAACTATTAACTGTTTTCCGTTTATCAAAATTAAATCAATCACTAAAAACTTTCTCTACGATTTATTCATAACAACATAACCTCTCAGAAACTAACACGGCGAAGTTCACTGACAGGACATGCTTCGAGTGTTACCACTCCCTGATTTTGCGTTCCCCTGGCTCCTTACGACAACTCAGCTTTTAAAGACATCCGTTGCTGAATATTTAAAGTCTGCAATGTTTTCTTTTGTCAGTCATAATATGTCATTCGTTGGTTAACTATTACAGGTTGTTTAAATGAATACTCAACATGTGAATGCGGTTTCAATTTTTCTCTGAACAGCGGGTCTAAAATGGTAACTTTGGCAGAATCATTATAGGAAAATATTATGAATCACTTTACAATTCCTAAAATGGTCACAAATTGACAATTGATAATATGGACTGCATCCAATTCATATCGAGCAAATCATCTGTCTGACAGTTTTGTATGGAGATTCGTAAAATGGTCCACTTAATATGAATTGCTTTGCTGTCATTTAGCAGTTCTGTGGGTCTAAAATGGCCACTGACAGAATCTTAATAGGAAAATAAATGAATCACGTTCCAATTCCTAAAATGGTCACAGATTGACAATTCATAATATGAACTGCGTCCAATTCATACTCGTCTGACAGTTTTGTATGTAGATTCGTAAAATTTGCTGTCATTTAGCAGAATCATAAGAAGATGGTTAAGAGCAACATCTTACAATTCATTTTACAGATTTTGTAAAGAAATATTGAAAAAAATTATGTATTTTGGACTTATAATTATTTCGTAATGGACAAATGTAAAAAAATTGCTGGGACAAGAAAGTAACATCTAAAAAAAGAGGTTACAACAAAAAAGAGTCTAATAATTTATTAAATTTACACGCAAAATAAGAGTACCTTATTTTGCGTGTAAAATACGCAAAGGCAAATAAAAGATATCTATTGATTTTATGAGTTCTACATAGGTTTAACTTTAATAGACATTTTCAACTTGATTAAATACTCTTTTTTGTAAACCATAATTATATCTAAACCACCGATTCCTCAAGTTAAAAAAAACAGTTGTCTACTCATTTCAATGTCAAATTGACAACTAGCATTTTTACCTGAAAATAATTTTCTGTTTCGTCTCTCTCTGTATTGTATTTATCTACATAAGAGAGGGAAAAACAGGCAATCATTTTTATGTGTGAAGTTCCAACTAGCTACGTGCCATAATCTTGAGTAACTAAATATGTGTCTTATATTGTTAATGAATTAATAATCAATTATTAGTCAATCCTTTTTCTTTTATTTGACTGATCTTGTTTTGCGCCTACTTATGTTGCATTTGTAAGTACTGCCTACATTATTTCAATAGAAGGCGAGCCTACTGCCATATACCGTGCACAATGCTACAGGCTTTTGGATACTAGTTTATCCTAGTAGGTATATGTCACCTATAGAATCAGATGCAAGAAATAGGTACCCATTGATCACCTTTAATAATGTATTACATCAAAAACTAAAAATCATCTCCGTCAAGGATATAGACATCTATGGGCATGTTACTAGGCTAAAAAAGTCAATCTTTATCATTTCGAATTCCCTTTCTAAGGCCTTATTTGGAGTCTTTTAACAGTGCCATAATTGTCTTTTAATTAAATTATGTATAAATCACTGAAATGCTTACAAAACACTTATTGTATTAATAAAATGTGAAAAGAAAAAATAACCCGTAAAAATACGGTCTTTGTTTTTTTCACGTGGCAACATTTACAACAAATATGATTCTGATATGAATTGCTTTGAGTATGATTCTGCTACTATGTGTCACCATTTTACGAAAAATTAGAGGAATTGCTAATGATCTGCTGGCAATTCGGAATACGAATTACTTTTAGAGGAATTGCTGAAAGTGACTTGCTCAGGGAATTGCTCAAATAAATTTACCCCAAAACTCCCTAAACATAATTAAACAAAACCCCTAAATTCAAGGGAAAATATCCAAAGGTGAGAACACTGGATGCACCATGTGAATGTGACGGATAACTTTTTGGGCTGCCAGAACCAATATAATTTACTCTGTGGCCAGAACTCTACATGTTTGGAGCTTTACAAATATCTAGACGCTAAGGCTACGTACGCACTGACAGATGGCTTCCTTAGAGCCTAGCGAGTAGTGAAGTGAAACAAACATTCTAGAATTATCTCATCCGGTGGCACTGCACGCTTGGTGCCTTCGCTAGCAAGAATCAATAAGTTAAATGACTAGGCTCTAGGCGCTAAGCAAGACACTTATCAGTGCGTGCGTAGCCTAACGCTAGCCGCAAGATTTCCCTGATTTGTGCTGCGCACAAAACCGCCCACCTAATCGCCGTACACTAGACACATCTTTGCTGCGTATATAGGCGGTTGCACGTGTAGGTAATACACATCTTTCTCAAAAATCGGGGAATTTCGGGGAATCCAGGCCAATTTTTCGGTGGGCTAAAACTATTTTATGTCGCGTATTACTTCCACCTAAAAAATCACGTTTGGACTTGGTAGAAACAGCTTGACATTACCAACATAAGTTTAAATGGCAACACCACTCAAATACCTGCTCAACTGTCATTTGAACACGATTTTGTATTTTTGAACGCATCCATTTCTACATCATTAACTAATTGTTCATAGTTGTCGTTTTTTTTAAATTGGTGCGAATGGATGAAATTTTCAATAAAATATGGAAAAGTGGTTAAAAAGTGCAGTTACTGTTAAAAAACAGGTAAGTTGCATGTTCAGCATAAGTTAACCGGAACCCAGAATTTGAGTTTGTCGACTGTAAAGCACTACCTCTCCGCTTCGCGTTCGAGGTATGCAATACGGTTTTCTCGAGAGCTGCCCTTGTTCCGCAAGAAATAAGATTAATCAAATTTTGTATAAAACAGCGTTTTTATTCAAAAAATATCATTTTGGGGACTTTGTGGGGAATGAAAAAAAAGAAGCGGGGAATTTCGGGGAATTGACAACACTGACGCGGGGAATCGAGAATTTTTTTTTGGCAGCACTGAATAGTAGTGAGCAGAGTTCAGCACTTCAGTAGAGCATCATATCAAAATACTGTCAGTGTCAGTGAATGAGTTGAGTCGGGCGATAAAGTATTGTTTGATGCAGAGAATAAAAAGTGATCTAAACTTTCAATTAGATAATTTAGTCATTAGCAGTGTCTTGAGCGACTCTCCTATCGCAATTTGAATACCCTACTCGTTCAAACTGCTGATAGTTCACTATCCTGTAGCCAGTAAGTCATTAATTTAATGAACAATATTTATTTGTAAACAGGTAGAAGCTTTTATTCTCTCCCTTGCAAAGTTCTAGTTTACGGTGTTATAGTAACTTTAAAATATTAATTCAGATGAAAACGATATTTTATCGAATTACACTTTAAATACATTACTTAAATAATTTAACTTCAAAGCTTGGCAAATACTTTTCTTAAGGCGCGTCTAAACGGGCTATATTTTACGACAATTTGTGGCTGCAATTATTGGCAAACATTGCCCAGCCATCAAAAAAACATTTTAGTGCATTTTATGGCTGAGCAATCAATTGCAGGCAACTTGTTGCAATATGGCTGCAATAGTATGCCTTTGATTCAGAACCCTTTACACACACACGCCGGCTACACATAAAAACATTTTGACATACCAAAAAATATGTGGCTATAATGCCGGGCCATCCTTAAAATATTGCATAGTGTGGCTGGTATTGCTAGCAATGTTGCCGGCCACAGGATTGCAGCCACAAATTGTCGTAAAATATAGCCCGTTTAGACGCGCCTTAATCCTATAACACATATTTCTGATCCATATTATTCATCTATTGATAATAACGATCATAGGCTATTTGTGATTCTGATGTTCATTGTATTCTTTTGAGTCTTTCACTATAAAACACAGTTACAATACAACAGATCTACTGCATTGGGGGTCAGAGATATCTTAAGGGCCTTAGCCTATGTTGAACAGTAAAGAGAAAAATGAATTAATGTTTTATGAAATCTGTGGATAAACAGTCCAACAGCCATTTTTTTAGTCCCTACATTGTGCATATTCTTTAAAAAATGTTTATTAGATAATCTTTTGCAGCTTTTTTGAGCCCCCCTTATTTATTCTATATTGATTGCGTCTGACCTCAAAAAGTGTGAGGTAAAATCTATTTGTCTTCGGCTCTCTGTCATAAAACTGTTCACCAGACTTATGCCAAAAAGTACATCTAGTTAAATTTTAGTTTGATAACCCTGCCTATTGTGTCATACTGCAGTGCAAAAGCTTGCTTACCTTTCCATTGGGCCCTTTCTTTTATAATTGGGCCGATTTCTGTATGAAGGAGTCCGCTTTGTCACACCATCTCCTTTTGGGCCTACCCCAATGTCAGATAAAAGTAAAAAATGCATTACTTTTCTGCTGATCAGCATTTAGACTTGTGAAGAAATAAACTGTTAATATAACAACACTTATAATATTTATCACACCATTTTTTCCTTAAATTAAAAGAATGACTGTAACAAAAGCACCATTGAAATTTTTTTGGAGCATTATCTTTTGAAGAAAAATACGACGTTCACGTCACGTTAATTTAACGTGTTTGTTATGAAACAGTGTCGCATTGACGCCGCCTTAGCGTCACATTTTCGCAGTTTTTAGCTTCAACGAATCCCTTACTGGACCAACGCCAGATGCGTAGGTTCCCTCAGCCCTCTATCTAGCTGCAACAATTATTTTTGCAGTCCTTATTTATTTTACAATTTTTACCTTTTTTATTGTAACGTTTGACGTCATCTGTACTGTACGGTCGGCAAGTTATCGATAATCCCATTGGGTTTGAAAATCTGCCCCAAGGTCCAATAGCCATAAGATATTCATAAGTGAAAAGAGCTTCTCAAGGAGAACCTTTGCTACTAACACGACTTTGAGCGATACGCAGTCCGATCGGAGTTATTGACCCAAATAGGCAGCTAGTCGGACACCGAAGTTAAAATTTTCTAAGCAACCAATTCAGATTTTCTGGGTAACCAATAGTAATGAGATATAAATCATTGGATAGAGCTTTTCAAGGAGAACCTTTGCCAGTTACACGACTTTCGCCAATTCGTAGTCCGTTCGGAGTTATTGGCCTAAATAGGTGACTATTTGCGCACCGAAGTTAAGATTTTCTGGGTAACCAATTGCAATAAGATATACACAATTCGAAAGAACTTTTTACTGAGAACATTTGCTATTAATACAACTTTTGCTAATTCCTTGACAGTTCGGTATAATTGAGCTAACTAGGGAGTCAATTTTGCCCATTCTCCTTTTTAAATCTCAGCTTTGGGGTGCCTAAACCAAAAAATCTTAGAAGGTAGGTATAGACCTTAATTGGTTTTGATCACACTTTTTTCAGTCTATTACAAGGCCATGGCTTACCAGTTTTCTTTATTTTTTACGTTCTCCGACCAATCCGTTAGAAATGAGTAACGCCAGCGTTTTTTGGTATTGCCTCGGTAGCGACTCCCGTCTTCAGGCACCCACTGTGTGACTATCTTCGCCCATCTGTCCGGCTTCATCCTAGAAACATGACCCGCCCAGCCCCTTTTAACCTCGCAGACTTATCGCCAACGTCGACCGATCACTAATTTGTTTGACGAATTCGTTTACGTCTTGTATCGTGTAGGTGTAGACCATGCGTTGACATTGAAAAAGTACTTACTGTATAGGTACTTGAATTTCGTCATATTTTACAAAAAGAAGTGGGCCGAGATAAGTAAATATTAGTTAAGTTGCAGTGACTCAATAGGTTCAAAGGCGAAATTGTGCTGAAAACCATCTCCGGTATCCGTTCTTGCAATTCGATAACACATGTGAGCATAAGCAAAAAGAGCGTCTTAATAAAATGTTGCAAACTTTAGCCCAAGTTTAGCTTCAGTTCGTGCGCCAAAAGCTCTCAGTCCGTTGCCCTTATAAGAAACTACGCCTTTCAGGCTTTGAAATTAGCAGTAAAATCAGCTACAAAAGTCGACTGACAGTTTTGTTAAAACACATGACTAGGATAGTCTCTGTTTGGCTACATGTGTTTCTGACCGTACTTACCCAAGAATAGAAATATGCCCTTAGACCAAATTTTAATGAAGTAAGTAGATAAATGTTTAGGTCATTTTAACATATATTTAACCGTATTACATTAAATACCCTGTCTGATGAAATTCATAACAACAATCTGCTGATAAGCTGAAAAGATCTGTAGTCACGATTATTTTGAACAATAATTTTGCTGAAACAATAAACTTCACGCTAGGCGGTCGCAAATCAATGTAAAATCATCAAGCTCCCCTAATGTATATAGCACGTATTAATAAAGGACGTCATCTCGTCACAGTAGTAGTTAGATAAGGTCACCGGCTCGCTAGCTGCTCAATGGCAGTATTTTGTTCGTTGACCCGCGAACGGTTGCGTTGGCGCACGCTCGGATGCGAACCGCATTTGTTCCAGGCCTAGTTTTTCACATTTTGATCTCCTTTTGGTGCAATAGTACGTACATTAATATTTAAGTCTATATTTTGGTGTCACCTTTGTGTATTTTTGGTAAAAATATTTGGCCTTGCTGCTACTTTTGTTGGTAAGTACAACCTACATAAATGAATAAATACGCCGGCCGGTCCCATGTCTTTCCACTAATTCAAGAAAGTGAGTTGCTACGTCTGATTTCCTACAATATTCTTTGGAAAGGCAGACAGGCACGCGTTTTATTTTTAACCGATTTGTGTTTACTCATGTAGGTACCTAACTGTTTTAATGAGAATCTCCTGCTAAAATAGCACTGCCAACAATGACGTATAATTATGCCGTTATGTTTCTTCGTTAAGAAAATAATCTAGATAGGTAGGTATATTAGTTTTGTATTCTTGCGCTGCACCTAAAACAATAAAATTCTTTAATTCTTCCAACACACTGTGTTGTTTAATTAAGCTCCTTACAATCAAGCTTTTTTCCTTGTTGTATTTCCTCAGCGATTAGGTCCGTAGATTACATAATTATTATAACGATTTCCTCTTGTACCTACTATAGGTACTTCAATATACTCTGATAATATACTCACTAACTGCTATTTTTAATACATAGTAACAATCTTAACACGTAGGCACGCAGTCCCCAATATTGCTGCCCTAAATGACTGAAGTAACATCTAAATTCAATGCACAGTCAAAAGTACGCTCTTCTTTTATGGGGTAGGTACCTACTGTGTAAATTGTTACAATAAAATATCACTTCACGTTCTACAACTTCTTAATGAGAAGAAATTTAAAACATGCATAAAACGCACACTATGTAAGCGTAAGTAGAGCATATTACAAGTTGGAAGATTATATCGTTGATGAACGTGCTCCATTGTCTTTTTTATATTTCTACAGGACTATGTAATACTAACTTGATATGAAAAGAGTGTCCATGGAGTTTCTTGCCCATTCTTCTCCATGAGATCTACGATTTTGGAATGGGCAACTGCAGTCCATTCACAGTTGTTATGCCCGTGGCTGGACTGTATGTAACTTATTTTTGACTATGCAAAAGTGCCTGTCACTGGTCTATGTGAAATAAATGCTTTGAGTTTGAGACAGCTTACTCGACGAACAAACTTACCCAATGAGTCTACTTTCTTTTAAACTCGTGTAGTTCTCGCCAATCTAGTGTCTTCCGTATCGTAAGAGTCTTCGAGAAAAATATTCAGAGCAGTAGAACAATATTCGATAGCAAGTGAACCATATTGTTATCGTTAATATACAGATAATAAAGCGGCCAGTTGCCGGCCGGCTTCCGTACGCGCCTACAATCACGTCCACCACAGCAGACTCGTGCTTTAATTTTTATGCAAAAACATAAATAGTAAGAAAATAAACACGTCTAGATTTTATCAAAAACCTGCTTGTGACACGACTTATTTGAATGATAAAATCTTTCTCTGTCTGTGACACGCGAATCACGAGTTCAGGATACGGTCCGCAAAAAAATTACAATGACTCGTCGTCCAGATGTCATAAACTTTAAAGATTGAAGCAGGAAAAAAAAAAAAATGTTTTGGATTCATTTTGGATATTTTAAATGTTGGTAAAAGAACGCCACATTCAGTTCATTCGACTTATTTAAGCTCTTTACGAGCCCGGCCGGTCACAATGAATTGGTAATGCCGCGAGCAGTCATTGCCCGACCAAACAATATAAATCAATCGAAATGATTCGCGCATTGTTGGCTTCATACGTAATTTGTACTGCTACGGGTACGATAGGTACTCGTAAGCTTTAGAAAGTTTCAACTGGCTTTAACACTATATTCTTACCTATCTGAAATCATAGGATCTATGTAATACTGGGAGGTAGTTAAACTTTGGTAGCTACGAATATAAGGTCATCTTCGGGTCGTGTAGATGTCTCGAAAACTAATATTTTCACAACTTGGCTTAAAAACAACTTAACCGTTAGAATATTAGGGAAGTAGTGGCTTCCAAACATATTTAAGCCGGTCGTTGTCCTCAAGAGTTTAAAGCCAAGTTGGCTTCGTAAAAATTAAATAAGAATAAAAATATCTTAAAAGATTTGGCCAAAACTTTGCTCATTCCAATCCTTACGTCAAGTAAAATATTGACTAACACCAACGTGTGGTTTCGTGTGTCGTACGGATTAAGCCGAAAAGGTTCACTAAACAACTTTTGGGTTTCCCCGAAAGCACAAACACAATCTCTACAATAATATTTGATCCTAAGGAAACCAACTGAAAATAATTCTGAGAAATAATACAAGAACCATCTATACAAGGACAGTCTATTGAAACAAAGATTAGATCTACCAAATAAACATACGCGTGCCTAAACTTAATTAAAGCTTCCGTAGTTAAGACTTTTACGATGTTTTTACTTCTCTATTCATTTACTGATTATATTTTATGATCAATAGCAATAAATTAAGTAGTGAATCACATATCAAAATCTCATTTAGCACCTTTCAATATAATTTATGACAAAAATGTAACTGGTTTTGATATAAGGAGAAGCGATTCTTTTAGCCAGTTGAGATTTTTAGAGCTTATTTCAAATCATTTTATCGGCACTTTTGTGAGTTAACTGTAAAGGAATCTATTCATAAATATTCCAAATAAAATAATATCAACCATGAACCAAATATTGATAATGACCGTATCATGGCGTAACAAGTTATAACATTTGTATCGAAAATCCGCATTATCACTGTTGTATGTTTATAAAATTATCATAGACTTTTAAAACGACTCTTATAATGGAAAAAGATCTAAATCTCACTTCCGCTATACAGGGTAGAAAAAATGTAGGTATACTTACATGATACCCAAAAAAAATTTTGGAGCCTCCTTTCAAGGTCTTTCCCAAACATCTTTAATGCTGAACAAGGTGTTTCTGAAAGCTTTGAAAGGCAGGGTTTTTAAAAAAATTGTACATCTGTAAATGGGTCACCCTGTATTTTTGTTTATTTTTCTTAGAAGTGGATTTACAAGAGCTAGCTCATGAATTTTTGCTCATGTAATCAAAACCGCAGTCTGCCTGCAGAATATTAAACACAATATTATGACCTATGAAGAAACCGCCTGAATGTGACACTTCACTGGAATTTATTTTAATGGCTGTTTTTGTTTCTAGGTCTGTAAAGCAATGAATATGGTTCCTAATTTGAACCTGCTGCACGTAATATGTTTCGCACTGTTATTCGATCTGTGTGTGCGCACGCATGCGGAATTATTCACAGCAATAGCAGAAGTAGAACATTTGCTGGAAACACACAAAAGGATAATAGATGACTTAGATTTTTATATTGAAAAGGAAGAGAAAAGGCTTTCGAACATAAAGAGGTAAGAATTAAATGAGACCCGCTTTCTGATTTGGCAGTTTGAAATTGAGAACTTGTCAAAATCTACTTTAGCAGAATACTTACAGATAGCGGAGATTGCTTTAAAATTAAAACTTGTATGCCAAAGAAGAGTTTGATAAGTTCTTCAAATTCTCAAGTCAGAAACCAAAAGTATGTCAGAATAATGCACTAAAAAAAATATGTGTTCTGGATTTGCAGGCATTTGAATCTCTACAAAAAGGAACATGAAAGGGCTATGGAAGATATTCCCAATTATTTGGGCAATCCAATCAACGCTTTCACCCTTATTAAAAGACTGACGACAGATCTTGATCATATTGAAGATAGTATTAAGATTGGAACAGGTAACTTAATACTTATTATACTATTTACAGATTTTTTTTTAAGTTGAGCTGAAGAAGTAGGGACTCATATACTAGGAATATCTAAATAAGTAGAGACTATTGAATCAGACAAAATATAAGGGTCTTATTTCACCAAAATATTGTACCCATAAGCGAAAACCGAGTCTGACACGAAACGAAAATTTAAATTATTATTACTGGCATAAATAAACTTCTTTTGCGGCTTCATTGATTTGATCTGGTTCAATTAGACGATTTACGACAAGTTTTATTGGGATAAATCTTCATTCATACCTAACTAACACGCCAAGTTTTATTTATTTTGGACGACCGCTTATTCATTTTTGCATTAATCTGTTATGATTTTGAAATGAAATTTGTTTTTAATTTCCCTGGGAGGTATTAACAAAAACTAGGAAAATCATAATGCACATAATGGTTTTAATCAACGCCACACAGCCATAAAAAAAAGATAATAGGCAATTTATGCTGTGGATTTGTTTTATTATATGAAACAATAGCATTCTTGCGATCACGAGAATTTAGCTGAGTATTCACCATCATTAAAGTTGATTAAGGTTGCATTTTACACCCAAAGCAACAAGTCACAATACAATAATGCTTGAATTATGTTTTTCCCGTGATCTGGGAACTTTGGAACTATGAAACCTTAATGAGGTGTTTATTATTTCCCACCAAACGGTACGAAGGTGACAGAATCTGTCAGCATTAACAAGTTTTCTTGTGAATAATTGCAATAATGTTTTGACATGATTGTAATAGCGCAGCTGCTGCACATGTTGCGAAAAGTCCTTTTTGTGATCATGATTTTAAGTGTTTAACGTCGATTTCAGATTACATAAAAAATATAACAATGAACCATGCAGACGTGAAATATCCTGCCCTGGAAGATTTGACGGGGGCCGCACAGGCGCTCACCAGACTTCAGGACACCTACCATCTGGATGTGAAGGACCTCTCTGAAGGATTGCTCAACGGTGTTGCTTACAGGTGAGGCAGGACAGCTTATTGTACCACAAAATTATTCATATTAGATAAATAAGTAAGTGTTCATCTCGTACCGGAATCTGGACGCGAGTGGTGGATAATATGGTGGTCTGAGTCCCACACTCCCACCAGTGGAAATTTTATAGGCCGAGATTAAATAGAGAAGTTTTTGCATATTTATAGGTCAACTAAGGTTACATATTATGATAAGAAGTGAAGTAGCTACTTCCTTCCCGATATAGTTTATATCAGTCGAATTCTTTGTTTTTTATATGACGACGACACGATATACAAATAAAAGAAATACCATGCGATCTTACAGGGGTTAATTACCATATTTTATCTTATAAAACTTGTGTCATTCGCTAAATGCCTAACTATCTACAAAGTTGTTAGTTTCGCTATCGTTATTATACGATGCGCTAAGTGTAGCTAATTTTACAATTATGCCTTGATCACCGTGAACCATGATATTAGCGCTTTAGCACTAACTCGTATACCGGTACATACAATGTTTGTGTGACTGAGGATAATTTGTGTTTGCATAATAACTTACATCATGTTAAGTAATAGTTTAGCGTGTCTTTATATATGGTTGCCAGCTAATCGTTTAGAATAAGTATATGTTTACATTTTATCAGCCTCATCATCATCATTCTCCCATCCCATCTCTCATCATTCGAGGAGCTCATGGCTAAATAATAACAGCCGCTCGGGTCGATCTTTAGGTTAAGCCGTGCTTGCCTAGGTTGGTCTATAGATGGGTGACCGCCCATTACATACCGAGTTTCCCCCGTGCCTCGGAAAGCACGTTAAGCCGTTGGTCTCGGCTGTCATTTGTAGATCTTCGACAGTCGTTAGGCAGTCAGTGGCCCAAAAAGTCTGACAACCAGTCTTGCCAAGGGGTATCGTATTACCCAGTACTAACTGGGTTGTGGAGGTCAGATAGGCAGTCGCTCCATGTAAAATACTGGTATTCAGCTGCATCCGGTTAGACTGGAAGCCGAACCCAATATAGTTGGGAAAAGGCTAGGCAGACGATGATGATCATCATCATTCTCCTGCTTTTAACGCAATTTATTTGTTTTTTTTATTTGTCGGCGCAGCAAGTCCTCATCTTCCATATTGCTCTATTAGATCATCTTCCACTGTCTAGCCATATCATTTATCACTCTATGTTAATATTTATTTACCATTGTCAGACCGATTACAATAGCAAATAAATCTTACTTCTTACTACTATTATAAATGCGAAAAGTTGTGAGGACGTATGGATGTTTGGTCCTCTTTCACGCAAAAACAATTAACGGATTTGGGTGAATTTTGGAGATACTTTATAACCTAGAAGTATGGTAGTAGGATCCCGTGGGATAAGTACCGATCTCGGCGCAGGCGAAGCCTCAGGCATAAGCTTGATATGTCATAATTGCAATCAATGTGTCATCTATGGTAATAGGATTAAATAAAACATTTGTACCTACCTACCTTATGCAAATATGTACTACATCATTTGCGACAATAAGCGTGTTACATTTATTTTCTTCTGTAGTATCTATTACAATAAGAGTGTTTACACAAGTATTTTGTTGAAGTATATAATTACAGTTTAAAATATCATGGTCTAGCCCACATCCTCTGTATTTTTACTTGACAAAACATCGAGATGTCTTTACTAAAGCAAGTTTAACATGTTTTATACACACGAATCTTCCCGAATACAATAAATGGTGGAAACCGCATCAAAATCGGTTGCGCACTTTAGGAGAATAACGCGGTCATGTAACCAGACTCGACGACTTTAATTATAATATGTCTAGATAATAAGTTTTATGTTCTTTCCAGTTCTCCAATGAGCGCAAGCGACTGTTACGAGCTTGGGCGCGCATTGTACAACGAGAAAGATTTTACTAACGCGCGGGCATGGATGGTACAGGCATTACGCAAGTTGCAAGAAGAAAATATTCCCTACTCATTCACTGAGGCTGATATTCTGGAGTATATCAGTTTTTCCTATTATTTGATGGGTAAGTGTGGTTTATTATTATTAACACTGTCCCTCCCTGCTGTGCCTGTTACTGTGGTATATTATATTTCTATTCTCCTTGATTATGCTACTAATCCACCCCACAATGAGAATCGACAGCACGCCTTTTTCCAACTAAATTATCACAAATCCACGAAAAAGCTACCGTTTATTATATCGATCGAAATTGCTGTTACTTAATTATTTTTTTCAAGGTTAGCAGTACTCATATTCAGGCTGGTAACGTTTTATTTAACTTATGGTTTCTAGGCGACACAAGAAGCGCTTTAGAATGGACCCAAAAGCTGCTAGCCGTAGACCCCAAACACTCGCGCGCTAAAGGCAATGTGCCACATTATCAGAAGAGCATCGCTGAAGAAGAACAGAGGCTTAGGAAGGAACGTCGTGGGGTATGTGTACCACCTATTTATACATCTCTTTAAGAATTCCGTACGACTCTTTACGAGATAACTTTTGTGTCGATTTATCTATCGCAGAGATTAAAAAAAAAGGATTTGAAATAAATCTTACCTTCTTACTGCTATTATAAATGCAAAAGTTTTTGCAAATGGATGAATGTATGGATGGATGTTTATTACTCTTTCACGCAAAAACTACTTATTTGGATGAAATTCTGCACTCAGATAGTTAATAACCCTATAACACAGGATACCTTAATCCCGGTAGTACGATCCCGTGGGAAAATGACGGAACTCAAGCTAGTATTATGCCATACTATCTGTTTTTATTTAGCCTTGATGACGCCCATATTGCCAATATTTTTATTAAACATATTTGTTAATATGTATTTGCAGGCGCCATGTTTACTTTGCCGTCATTCATTTTTATCACTAGGGTTGAATCTCACAAGCTGAAGTTTGATTTTCAGTCAATTAATTTAATTTGTTGTATGCATAAGTTTTGTTTATAAGTGTTAAATTCTATCACAATGCAGTGTGTGCACGTGGTTTATGATAGTTTAGTAGATAGCGACAAGGTCACCTTGTGTTCATCTATGAGTGCGTAGTTAATGAATCATATCCATGTATATAGTGGGCTCTCAGGCCAAGAATAGACCCCTCACAATGTTCCTATACTGTGTGTAGTGACCATTTCTAAAGGCGCAAAGAGGGACAACTTCCAGTCTTAAATTGCCGAGACCTGTGCGTGTGACTTGTTGCTTTTTTTATCACTAAAGTATCTTAATATCACGCCAGTACTTCCCGACGGGTTTGACAGAGGAATACCTATAGTACATCCACCTTTCGCTAGTTGTATATTTCGGGGATTTTTTTTTTGCCTCAGCGGCCAAAAATACCTCGTCTGCGCACGTCCTAAGTCAATCAACTACTCTGTGACGACTAAAAAAAGTCTAGTAAAAAACATAAACATTATGTTAAATGAATATCTTATTTTTTTACTCTTTTCTAACAGAATATTTGGTGTAAAGGTCAATAACTTAGTCGGAATTATGTAAATTATTCAATATGGGGTACATAACGATTTGAATATCAACGAGGCATAATATATTATATTACTTTATCGTTTACTTAACGCCTTTGTTTTTCAACTCCGAAAGAACTAGAATTTAAGCCAAGCTGTAGAATTAATCGAGTATAATAACGGATAACTTAAACCATTTTTCCTTATAGATAAAAATAACTCCCACAAACCGAAAAAACATGTCGTATTATTTAACATAATATAATTAATCGAGTATAATAACGGATAACTTAAACCATTTTTCCTTATAGATAAAAATACCTCCCACAAGCCGAAAAAACATATCGTATTATTATGTTATTGAAACACATTCCTATAAATTAACATTTAAATTAGTCCATAACATTTTATTGGTTGGTTCACAGGATCTTGGCGCTGAGGAGGCAGAGGAAAAACCGGTTCAATTGACGGACTACGCTAAGGAGAGAAAAGTGTACGAGTCGCTTTGTCGCGGCGAAGTGGACATACCCCTCGCTATTTCTACGAAGTAAATATATTTTAAGTACTATTATTCTATAGCCAAACTACACGCCAATCGGATGTTGAGCACATGGGTAGCCATGTGCTCAACATCCGATTACTTAGCTCAAACAATGTCACCATCATGTATCGTTGAAGACATTTACGCACTCCATCTGTAAAATACCATACACTTATTTCAGTATAAACTCAACAAGGGCTTTTTTATTCATAACTTTTATAATTACTATCCCACTGCAAGGAATAGCCTATGTTTTCTTTTTCCACTCCTCTGGATCTTGAGCTTAAAGGTTTTCATACTTAAAATGTTCATAAATCCATTTAATGTGTTTTCTGCAGTAGCGAAGGGTCATTTTTTGTAAGAGGTAAGCTGGAGTACATATCTTTAATGTGATTATATTATTTGTCCGTGCCATTTTTCAAAGGGAAGCTGGTTGGAATCGTGTTCTATTAAACCTTCGCCTTCACTTACATAACAAAACATAAAAACAGAAGTAAAACAAATACGACAGGCTTCGGCTTTTTATTCGGCTTTACATACGTTATAGTATTAGTTTGAGCATTAACAATCATACACCTATGACTGCCATTAACAAACTCTGCTTACAATGAATGGATTGCATTTGAAGGGCGATAGTGCGATAAAAACCTGTTGACAAGGTAGGTACTGGAGCATGGCACGAATTTGGCTCAAGGTCAGCAAAAATCCGTATCCTGTATGTTATTTTTTTTAAAGCTATGTTTTAATGAGACCGATTAATATAGAAATGCCATTTAAACAATAACTAACTTTATACTAGTTGGAATTAAGTGTCTTTCAAAATGACTAGGGCTGTTGAAAGTCTTTTTTTTTAAGTTGTAGCTGAACTGAACTTGAGGTACCTAATTAAGTTATTTTTCCAATAAATACGTGCGTTTACATGTTTGGAAACTAAATTGTGAACGCCGGATAAGTTTTAGTACAGACGCGAGCACATCATGCTACCCGAAACTGTCAAATTTTACCAATCAACCTTAAACATAATGCTTTAGCAATAAAGTTGAAAATCCATTTTTTTTTTTTTTTTTTTTTTTTTTTAACGTGGTAAAATCATCAAATGAGTCCTCCCACCCAGGGCAGAGCGGGAGGGACTGTCAGACTTGTACTGACTAAAATCCACGGTGTCCTTCAGTAGCCCTTTATGTTCCAGGGTCACGGTAATTCTATGAGTCCCGCGACCCCGGCAGGCTTTGGCCCTCTAGAGGGGGGCCCCGTCATTATGCTGACACTCTTTGAGGCGCGCGTAGAACACAACGCGCCGTCGACCCGGGCATGGTCCATGGTCGGACAGCGAGTCGCCCATTGCTCACCGCCCGCATGCCCGCGCCTACGGTGGCCGGAGATCGTCTGCCGACGTCCGGCGCCGTGGGCGTCTACCACTGCGGCTGGTGTGGAGGGAGGACGCTGTCCTCTCCCTCACGCGGCCCGCCTCCTCCTTCGCGAGCATGACTGCTTCGCAGAAGGAGAAGTTGAAAATCCATTAAAGAAATTTGACAGCTTGTAGTAGCTTGATGTGCTGGTGTCTGTACATAATTACGTTTTTTCTAGCTTTTCGTATGTGGGAAGATGCGAGTCTTCCCATACATACCGCGATTATGTGTTGGACTGTCAAGTTTTTTGATTAAAACTAGCTGTGCCCGGCATGCGTTGCAATGCACCTTTTTTAACCTACCCTACCTACCTACCCTAGCTACCTACCTTACCTACCTACCTTACCTAACTACCCTACCCTACTACCTACCCTACCTACACTAGCGGTATGAAAAATAGATAGTAGCCGATTCTCAGACCTACCGAATATGCATATAAAATTTCATAAAAATCGTTCAAGCCGTTTCGGAGGAGTATGGTAACTAACATTGTGACACGAGAATTTTATATATAAGATTATGGTAATATCGTCTCATTAGTTGTATATGGCCTTTTGTAGAAATTCACGTTATAGTAGCAAAGTGGAGTTAATAAAATTATCATAAAAATCGAATTCTATTCTGATGTAACTGTATATGGTATAGTCATCTTCCCACGCATACAGTTACAATCACAGGTTAGAATAGGCCGCTTAAAACAAAATTACTGGGTAAAGACACCATATACCTTGATTAAATTAAATTTAAACTAGCTGTTACCCGCGACCTTCGTTCGTGGGAAATTATTTAAAAAAATATTACTTCAATTTTTTAATGGAATTTTGTTACCAATTTCAAGAGTTTTTTGCACGGATCTCTAATTCTTATTGTAAATTAAGTAGCTGTAGTTACTCCTTATCATCAGCTATCTGCCAGTAAAATTACCGTCAAAATCGGTCCAGCCGTTTAAGAAATTAGCCGGAACAAACAGACAGACAAAAATTTAAAAAAATGTGTTTTTGTAATCGGTACCGTATATACTTTCATATGCATTCAATAAAAAGCTGTTATTTTGGTATTACAAACATACACTTCAATTTTATTTATTTGTGTAGATGTATTATGTTACACACCGTGAACGAACTTAGAATATAATGTTGTGTGATCAAATAATTTTACTTTTCACGCGGTAGAGCAAATCAATTGATACTCCCACTGTTTTGATGAGTTAACTCATACATTTACATATTAGCAATTTATTACCTTAGTGAGGGGACTGTTTGAGGGCCCACGTAGGTCACGTTATGTTCTTTATAAATTAAAACTTTTAAAAATTAGTCCTTTGCCCATTTTTATTATTTTCTTTTTCTTCAGGTTGACATGTCGTTACCTCACGGAGAACCATCCGTTCCTTCGCCTGGCGCCTATCAAGATGGAAATGATGTACCTCAACCCTGACGTAGTGGTGTATTACGATGTGATCAGTGATGGCGAGATTGAGATGGTCAAGAAAATGGCCAGGCCACGGGTGAGGGGAACTAATATTACTCATTTAAAAAAAAAGAAATTATATATATAATTGGAGGAAGTCCTTTTTGGGTATCGTTTATGAGTCACATCTGTATGTCATCGTCCGCACAAATGCCTAACCCTGACATTTACAGAACCTAAATTATAAAATGAATCGCTCGATTAATAAGGCTTTTTGTCGTTTTTATATCAAATTCACCTCGATCAAGGTCATTACATGTGAGTAAAAGGCCTGTATGAGTAGGATGGAGCGTCATTTTTTTTTAGGTTTTCAAATCTGTATACAAACGAAAACTTGCATTTGATCATAAGTAACACGAAAAATAAATTCTCATTCGAACCTACTTTTAGCCCTCTACCACCGATGTATACACATAGTGATTTTT
Organism: Noctua comes; assembly: GCA_963082995.1. NCBI lineage: Eukaryota > Metazoa > Arthropoda > Insecta > Lepidoptera > Noctuidae > Noctua > Noctua comes. The sequence continues at coordinate 10,367,327 of OY720277.1, read as the reverse complement.
TAGAATTTATACCAAATAGGCCTCATCTCAATATTGTAATCGAAATTCCACGAGAAAGTCGCCTCTGAAAAGGGCTAAGCTAGCAATATTTTAATTTGTGTACAGTTCAAACGCGCCGTCGTCCACGACCCGAAGACCGGTGAGCTGGTCCCCGCTCACTACCGCATCAGCAAGTCCTCGTGGCTGCGAGACACGGAGGCTGAGGCCATCGCTCGCATCTCTCGCAGAGTGTCCCACATGACCGGCCTCAGTATGGACTCCGCCGAAGAGCTGCAGGTCGTCAACTACGGGATAGGAGGGCACTATGAACCGCATTTTGACTTTGCTAGAGTAAGCCAATCATCATCATCAATACCTTTGTACTCAAAAAACTCACACTGTTTTCTACTGTGTACATAAATAAATCACAAAGACACAGGCCTTTCCAATCGCACGCCATATAACTCAACCCATGGCTGCTGTCATCCAGTTGCTACGGATGTGAATTTTTCAAATCAATTTTGCGTTATACAGCATATTACAGAAAAATGTGGTCATATTCAAGAGTGTGATCAGATATGACCACACCGTTCGTCACGCTTTACATACCACAAACATAGAACGGCATTATGACTTTGCTAGGGTAAATCCATGATTTTGTCATCTCTGATGGATAGAAGTCTCTTCAATCTCACGCAATATTAACTCGATCCATTGACCTTACATGGAAAGCTTAATTAAGGTCTTTACACATTACACAGACTTGACGCCGACTCCACTCCGACTCATTACCATAAAGCATTGAGTGAACGTAGAGAAAGGTGAAATTAAATAGAAGTACGCTGTTGGATTTTCAACTCTACGGGCTGTGCCGAGGGTTGGCGTTTCTTACTGGTTCTTCTGCGTAGGAAGCGACAACCCGAACCGTGTCCCGACCGTGATTTTTCGACGTTTTATTAGTGCCCATGTAGACCTTTTGTTGAAAATCTAACGACGCCTTTTAATTAGACATTATTTTAGGTGTGACCTAGTTTTAGTTAAAACGAACATGTTATGTTCTTTAAATGTAATATTTGCTTTTCTTTACAGAAACGGGAGAATGCATTCACCAAACATGGTGGCAACAGAATTGCTACAGTGCTGTTCTATGTTAGTATTCAAATTCAAATAATAAACAGTTGAATGAACAAATTAATTTATTCTTTACAACGACTAAACATCATAATATGTTCATTATATTTGTACCTTATATAAACAAGCAGTTGTTAAATAACAACTTGAGAGGGTTTGAAAAACATCTACAAAAACTTGTACAACATACTTTTTACACTACAATTTTGTTGTGCAATAACGTGTCTTATATCAATAGTTAAATGATCTAAATAAACTGTTTGTGACGTTATTGATGCAATAAAAACAATAACAAAAATTGCACAAAAAATGTAATGAAAAAAAAATCACACAGAAACCAAACCTCAAACTGACGGTAACTTATGACAACATTATCTTATCTCAATACAAAAAGCTATTTAAAACTGAAAGTATTTTTTAAAAACATCTTAATTAAATTCTTAACTTTATTGAGAATCAAAATATTTAATAAACAAAATGAATCTTAGATTAACAATACAGACACGTGTCTTCCTTTTCTAATCTCTATTCAAACATACTACAACAATTTTTATTTCATGAATTTATTTCGTCCCAGATGTCGGACGTAGCACAAGGTGGCGCCACGGTGTTCACGGAGCTGGGGCTGAGTGTGTTCCCTGTGAAGCGCGCCGCTGCCTTCTGGCTCAACCTGCACCCCTCCGGCGAAGGGGACCTCGCCACCCGCCATGCTGCCTGCCCAGTGCTGCAGGGATCCAAGTGGGGTTAGTAAACACGCTACAGTAGCATTTACGAACACGTTGATCATTACAATTCATCATCATGAGCCTACCGCAGTCCACTACTGAACGTGGGCCTCTCAAATTGCACGCTACTGAGCTAAATTATCGGTAACTCTCATTTAACTGCTACGATCCAACCTGCGGAGATCCGCGCTGTACCTAGTCTGAAGGCGTCGGGTTCCAATTTATAACTTATCACAATAAGATAAGAATCACTCGCTCGAATCGATTGAATTGTACTTGTGTCGGACGTCACATTCTGTATGTCAGGTTTGAAGGTTTAAAAAAAAGGCGAAGCGCACTGTAGACAACGTCGCTCCTTCTAAGTGCATACAAGAGCCCGTCTTGCATGCTAGGAACCAAGCGAAGTTACAAGATCAGCGCAGGAACTCCACTCAGCTTCTCAACAGAGAAATAATTAACTAACAAACAACTAACTAATCAATCAATTAACTAATTCTAACATATCGTATTTTTAACAAAAAATACGATATGTTAGAATTTTCATGTGTCTGGCCATAATATATAGTAAGGGGACTAATACAACAATGCTTCTTGTTTTTTTCGCAACAACCTTGTACAAATAAATAATATTTCTGCTTACAACATTCCAGTATGCAACAAATGGCTCCACCAAGGCGGCCAAGAGTTGCTGAAGCCCTGCAACCTGGAGTACCAAGAAGAGGACACGATTCGCCAGATCCCGCTTCCAGTGCCCAAGACACACAGGTAGAATACCAGTCTATATTGATGAATAAACTGTTCAATCGGTACTGATTAGTGCTAATGTAGTGATCCGATTAGTGCAGCAAATGTTGTTTTTGATAAATGTGAAGTATGTATTTGTGAGGTCAACGATATAAGGTGTATTTGCAGTTATAAACGTTTATGTATTTTGTGTGGATTGTTAGAAGCACTGACTGCCTTCTAGTCTTAATATGTGCGTATGTCCTAGCTAAAGGGTGAGAACAAATGTTAATGCTGTACTGCACACTTACATGCTGCGTTTTTTCTGATAATATTTTATCGATATCGTTGATTAAATCTCAAAATCAATCCCAACACCAGTGATTCGGTAATCCATTCCTATTAATTCGTTATTTAATTTAAGTTACCGAGACTTTTTCCTCATACATACTTCCTAGTTATCAATTGTGGCACTTGCTTTTTAGTTAATTGAGTACAAGATGATATAATAGCCAATGTAGTATTTAGTATGTATAACCGTGTTGTGTCATGATATATGAACCAGTTATTATTTTAATCTTGCCTACAAATATACATCTAATCAAATGAAATAAATAGAGGCTTCAAAGATGCCGTTTGTCTGTAGAACTAATGTAATAATTTATTACCCAGTGTAGTTATAAACTTAAGAATAGTTTATTTAAATACATAGCTTTTGTTGATGTTATGCTGATTTATATACAAAAATATTTATATTATAAGTAAAATGTTTATTTTTTCATTAATTTATGTACAACTAATATTATGTTAATGAACACCAGTCATTTAATTTAGTTTTAAGTAACAAAAGATACAAATTATGTTCAATCTCATGAAATGCATTTATTCAAAGTTTTAAACATATCTAATGTTAGTATCGACTAAATTGCTTTACTAGATAATTAACTAAAACATTATGCTTAAATTAAGTTGGCTCTAATTAAGAAATGTTTTTAAAATCGATTATATGTAAACAAGCATTGTTTCCAGTTTTTGATTATACAATTTTAATTGTTACGTGGGTTTTAATAATAATTTCCAATTAAGTTATGGCGTGTCTAAAAACACTAGTTGTCCTTTGAATCGAAGTTGAATTAAGAGCTGTTAATTGCTTTAATCTTCGGTAGCATTCATTATGTGGACTTAAAGATTTCTTTAATCAGATCAAGCTATTCAAAGTTTTTAAGTGTTCGAAAGTAGAAAAATATTCAAAATAAAAAGAACAACAAACTATAAGTTAGAAAACGACTTTTGTAAATGAGCGTCCCATAATATGCATTTATATGTACAGCGACCGAAAGCATTCGAATGTACAGTACAATAAATTATAGATGAAGTACAATCAAATAAATTCAACGCCGTCTTGTGCTGGTCATCTTCTTTCTTGATTCGCTGTGAGGAGAGCAATTTAAGACAACAAAAACGTTACATATAGAATTATACGTATACTGTACATAACATTCCTGTTGTTTATACATTACCCTAAAGCTTCTGGTCTCTGGCTTCTCATTCGTCGGATTCTGCTCTCTGGCCCCTGATTGGTTGGATCCTGCGGCGCCGGCGACGCTCGTTAGAGTATTTCAGAACAAACAAAGTAAGTACATGCATGGTGAACTTTAGCATTGCACACTACTGTGTTTGCTATGAAACACTCTTCTAGTCTTCGATTGGTTTTGGTTTCTTCAATCTTCTTTTTGGTTTCCTTTCTTTCTAGAACTGTCTGATACTTAGTGTAGTTTTAATTTGGTTTGCTTAATTATTTAGTACGTCTTGTGTTTTTCTCTCACCTTCTTTGGATGTTCCTAATTGTATAATTTAAATATCAATAAATTGCTTTCGAAGCGCACTAGCGGTACGGTCATCCACAGTATTTTTTTCTAACGTTATTTATTGAAGCTCCGAGTTTGTTTCGACGTTTCTTCTCAGACTAGTCGAATAGGAAACACCATTGTTAACGTTTAAAAGTGGTTATCTTTGTAAAAACCAACTTACAAAATAAACATCACTTATCGTAATAATCGTTTAATTTAAATAATGTTAACTCCTAGTTAACCTACATGAAATGCTGGAAAGCAGTTTATACGTAGAACCATTTTGTGTTAACTTTGATGATATACAATATAATTCAGAGACAATGGTAATAGCAGTTTTTAAAGTATCAGGGTCACTAACATTATCATTAACACTAGAAACGTGATATTTACCATGTTTACTGATAGCTTTGAGTTCCCGATATTTCGGCGCTGTTGCAAGCACCATGATCACGAATAAACTGAAGTTATTGCGGGTGGGTGTTTATGAGCAGTCAAATCGGTCTACCCTCTTTCTTGTTCGTGTTCGGGAACTCAAAGTAAACGTAAACGTGGTAAATATCCCGTTTCTAGTGTTACTGATAATGTTAATAGACTTTTGTTGTTGACCGCACTACTTAATATTTCTATTACTTTTGTTCTTTTCCAATCTGAAATTTCTTAGTTTAGTATTTATTTAATTTAATGGCAATTTAATAGGATATCAACACACTGCTTTTCAAAGATATGGTCAAGGTTCTCGAACCGTAGAAGTAGGCGTCAGTACAAACATTTCTTCTTGGGTTTTAGAGTACCTACGACATTAGCAAAATGTAAGTAAAGTCATAGTAAGTAGTCTTCAAATAGCTCCAGTCTATATGAAGTTAACCTTCGGCGTTCCATTTCATTGTCACAGTATAATGGCTCTTTGTTTTAAGGTCAATAGTGTAGTGATTGGAAAATGGGTTCTCGGGTTGCTTCCGCGGATTCCGCATTCACGGAAACGTTAATGTTTCCTCCTGAGTTCTCAATACCGCGCCGATTGATTATGGACCTTATGGGTAGCTGGACTTGCTTATCTATGTATTAACGATGGCATCATATGCAAACTATTTATACTCGTTGGACCATGAATAGCCGAAAGCTAGTATTCAGTATATTGTCTCAGAGATCTATCTTTGAGCCCTTTTTGAATCGGTATAATTGGTATGCATTATAGTCAAGTTCATTTCATAACCAGCAACTTCAATACATAAATCATTAATAACGGCTACATTTAATTCGTAACCCAATCAAAATACAACTAAATGAAGAATCTGAAAAAATTAAAATCATGACTACATTACCGTATTTCAAAACATTATTATGCGAAGGCAAACTTGAATCTACCCTACCTATGCCTCGCTGGTATCAGGGCAAAACGAAAAGTCATCATCATCTGCCTAGCCTTTTCCCAACTATGTTGTGGTCGGCTAAAACGGAAAGTAATAGGGCAAAAATAACTACCAATGCGGCCTTTATTATCTATTCTATATCTTCTATCTATATCTATACATATAATAAAATCGTAGACTTTCCGTGTCTGTACGTTACAGATTTTTACAGAAAAATCACTGGAAGGTGCGAGAAATAAGTAATAGAAATTAATATATAAATAGGATTTTTGTCTGTTTGTCGGTTTGTCTTTTCGTTTGTGCGCGCATCACGTAAAAACCCCTCATTGTATTCAAAATCTAAATATTACAAAATAAGAAGCATTTTTGTGGGTATTAATTTCATCAAAATTGATCAACAGACGCAAAAGATATTAATTTTTAAAATTTTGTTGGTAACCTCATACGCGATTTCTATGATAAATTTACGTAAATAGGTTTTAGCAGTCGTAGTGTAGTCGGAATGCTTGAAAATTCATTTTGTTTTATTTTTCCTTTTGTCTTTACTCTTTGCACTAAAAATTTGGCACTGAAAGAGAGGTTCAAATAATATGAGAAATCTAAATATATAAAAGCGAAAGGTCACTCACTCACTCATCACGAAATATCGAAAACCGCGTGACGTATAAAGATGAAATTTGGCAGGGAGGTAGTTTATAGTTAGTAGACGTCCGCTAAGAACGGATTTTGCGACAGGGCCGGATTAAGGAGGTCTAAGGGCTCTCGCAAAAAGTCATTTAATGTTGTATACAGAACGGTATTAGAATTTAAAACGCCCAACAAGGTACACCGATTTTTAAAGCCATATCGTCGCCTCAACGCCATTGTTCTCACACATAACATAACATCACGCCTTAAAGCCCCGAAGGGTTGGGCAGACGTGTACCTAATCGTACACACACAATTCGCCAGTTATATTGAAGTCCCATGTAATAGGGGGTGAGCCTATTGCCATCAACCGGGCACAAATCCAGATTCCGTGGCTGCTTCTAACAAATTCCTGATGGGATAACCAAATAACACTATTGTTTATGCGGGGTCGCGCCAAATATCACTCAATCTCACGAGGGAGAGAGGGGGGTCTGGGCAAATATAACTGGGTTAAATTAAGTAAACATGTTTCTCTAAAAATTATTTTATTTAGTGAATTCAACGCAATCAAGCACAGATTACCGTATTTATACTAAACTACGCATTTTGATAAATCTCACGTGAGATTAGGAGGAGATGAGGGGGTCAAGCCAAATCTCACGACATCCCACCAAGGGGGGAGGGGGTTCGAAAAATCGCCTCACGTAATTAATGGACTGCTTAAAAGGTGATCACCAAATCATGTGTGTGACAACTTTATGTGATTGAAATAAATATATTTTTTTAACACTTTGCCCGACCCGGGAATCGATCCACACGCTTAATGGTAGTCGCGCTTGCGACCACTAGACCAACGAGGCAGACTCACACATGCACACCAAAATTACCACGCGGACGAAGTCGCGGGCAACAGCTAGTTAACTAATAAAATGACAGGTTCCTTACAAATGGTTGATCGGATTCTTCAATTTAGTTAATGTTTGTACAGGTTTGTCAGGTTAGGCATATGATGGGATCAAATATCGCAGAAAGCTACTGCTTGTGTACTTTAGGTGTAACACATTACACATAAGCTAAAGGTAAGATCTCGCAAACTATGCACTTGCCATGTTATCTATCTAATTCCCTACTTGACTGGTAATGAGAATGCCAAAGGCATTTAGTCCGCCTTTGTACCTTTTGTGTGCTAAAACAAATAAAGTTCAGTACAAATAAAAGTTACTTAAAAAGTAATTGACACAGCAGCGAGTCATTGAAGTTAAGTCATTGAATAAAATGATATAACCAATGCTAACTAATTGCATCTTGTGTTCTAAGTGTGATGCAAAAGTTCAATACAATTAGATCAATACAAATCATCACATCCTACCAATCAACAACTCAGTTCCGATTCGAATCGTAAATCACATTCTGGTCCAGTCTTGCTTGATCAATTAAAGCCAACTGGTTCATAACTTAAATATCGAACAGCTGTCTCTAGTAAACGTTAAAGTTCGGTCGTAGTCTCGGCTTTAGAGGATTTATTCGAAAAGTTTAGAAGTTTATTCTACTTCTAGCTGGCTTCACGTGAACCGGAATGACCGTCTAACAAAGTACGCCATAGCACTCGTAGTTTAATACAGTTTTGGCTAGACTGAACTAGATTTTTTTTCATAAATGTTTGGAAACTCGATCATTTTGTAGCAGGCTGGCCTTAATATTTTGAACGTTGGTTAATTATTATTCCACCAGGCAAACGCTATTAACTTTGCGTAACGAAAAAAAACTAAGTGTCATACTTACCACTTTCTTAGACCATCAGGTTCGTCCACTTCCAAATATTATTTGTTCAGGTCGTTGGTTTTTCTCTATTTCATCTTTCAACAAAGAAAATAACTAAAATAAATGAATGTCCAGGGAACTCGTTTAAGATCGATTGGAAATCCTTAAAACATTGCGACAAGAAAAAGCACTTCTAATTCTGTTTTACAATTTCCTTTCAAAAAAGATCACTCACCCATTCCGAAGTCTATACATTCGTTGTATAGTTCTTCACAGGCCGAGTAATTGATACAAAATTAAGATCCTATGCAAGTGGATCTTAATGAAGACAAAGAATATTTTGAGCTGATTTTTATTGATCAAATTGCCAATAGGGACGTTTCCTGAAAAAAATCTAATTAGTCCGTCAGATATATTTCCAAAAAATATTGGACAAGTATTTTTTCTTTTTTCACGAAAACTAAAAATGAAGACAATACAGTGCGTCGAAAACTCGTGTGACGTCATACTTGTAAGTAAAGCGTACTGACTTTTTACCGAAAAGTGACACCCACTCATGATCTTTGATGCGTTTTATCTTAGTCAATTTTTGTTGATTTGATTAAACAAAAAATACATATCCAATATTTTTCGATAATCTAACTGACGGACTAAATAGAATCATATTTTTTTTTTACACAGGAAACATCCCTATTATGATTTTTAATTTTTGGGATGATACCGATTAATATGTAGATAGTTAACAATACACTTTCGAATCAGCCAAGTGCTGGCAACAAACTGATGGCTAGTGGAGTCGGTCGCCGATGGCTAACGATGAAACCGGAGCTGTGGACTGTAAACATCCACTGACTGGAATCCTCGCAGGCTGTTTTCGCGCCGCCGACGCTCGCGCACAAACCGCCATAACATTTGTAATATGGCCCATAAAGATAACTGCTTGACCACCGGGGATAAGTCTCGTGACAGGCCCATGACCTTTTAATTTGTCAAGCGGCCATTAGATTGGATAAAATAAATACTTATAGTAATTATAAAACTAATGGGGCAATAATAAATCCTGCATACGTTTTATGAGTGACTAATTTCAATCACTGGACCTTAGTTTTGAATCTTTCAGTACCTAGTTAGGTTAGGTTACTATTGCACAATATGGCGTCGAACCTGGACACTTTCCGGGAGTTCAGAGGTTTATTTTGCGATAAAGCTACGTTGCTAGATATCAGATCTTTTAAGAGATCCGGTAACTTGAGAAAGAATACCTCACCCTCACCCCACCTAAAGCTGCCTCTGTGAGGAATTTATATTAAACGTTCTGACTGAAATAAACAACGTCTTGAAGGTTTCCCTGAAAAGGTCAGGTGCTCGTAGTGCTCACGTTTGAACCCAAGTTTATACCATACTACGTCTTGTCCGCAGCGTCGCCCGCGTTATGGTCGGTAATAGTCTCATGGAAGCCTTTTAATATAGCCTACTCAGGGATAATGTAGCTTCCCATTAGTGAAATAATTTTCGTAATCCGATCAGGAGTTCCAAAGATTACCACCATCCAAACATCAAACTTTACCTCTTCTTAATATATGTATATAGCAAAATTTTTACATTAAAAGCCGAGCTTGCGTTTCAAAGTGAGTTGCGTATAAGTTACTCATGAAATTTTACACTACTTTTACATTTACTAGCCCGCGACTTGGCCCTCTTAAATTACTTTTTTATACTATATTTTATAAATTATAAATATTATATGTTGTTCTGATGTATAAGCTAAATCAGTGTAAAGTTTTATTTAAATCTGTTCTGTAGTTTTTGCGTGAAAGAGTAACAAATATCCATCCATACTCACAAAACTTTTGCATTTGTTGTTTTTACTTGTTTAAGCAGACATCGTTTTAGATCTAATCATGATAAATGATGTTTATTTTGCAAATAGATTTTTACAAACAATTCTACACGTCATCTTTTTTAAAAACGAGTCCGGTGTTTCGTACCTGACTACTCTGAGAAGCAACAGCCGAAACAAACTCAGAGGTCATAAGGATGATTTCCACCAAACGGCTCGCATCGCATCGGATCGGAACGGATTTTACAATCTTTAAACGATATTAAATCGTGTACCCAGTATTTAAAGGCTTATATTACCGAGCCGCGCTCAGTAGCTTGACCGCGGGCGTCTACCGCGACACGCGATGGTAGCCGAACGTATGCTGCGACACGTGATCGGCTCCGTGCGCCTGTCGTCGTATACGATCGGATGAAATTAAACTATTTGACTAGGCGCAGAAACGGATACGTTCGCAAGTGACGGTACGGAGCCGATCGTATATGTCGACATCCTGCCGGATGCGCTCGGCTATCGCCGCATCCGTTCGTATCCTTTCCGATCCGATGCGATGCGAGCCGTTTGGTGGAAATCATCCATAGAGTCTCTTTTAAGGTCCAGACTAAAATCTTGGTCGTTGGCACACATGACCAAAATTGGGTTGCGAGACGTAACTGAGCTCTCGTGTTGATTGGTGAGAAGGATCTTCTGAACATAAAGACTGCGCGAAGCCTGATAGAGGAAGGACGAAGAGGGTAAACTTAGAGTAAATATTCCAAGTGTCCGTGTATGATCAAATCCACACTATAAGAAATATGTACCGAAAAATACTCAATCGAGTTCCGGGGCCAATTTTAATTAAATCAAAATGATACCTTAAACAAGAGAGCGACTTCGAGAGTTTATTAATAAATACATATTATTATAATAGGGCTAACAAGGGTTAAAATTAAACGGTGAGATGCACCCAATGAATGTCAGCGATTAAAATTATCTCATGGCCTTTAAAATGGTAAGACAGCTCAACCTTACCATGAGGGTCTTCCCACGCCATATGTGACCATCCCTTGAATATTGCTTGTGCATGATTTGGCAGCAGTTAACGGGTAATCGAATATCCTACAATTAGTTTGTACAGGGTCATGCTAAGTTAGCTAGCGAAACTACGCATACGTGATGGGTCAATCTAATGAGGACAATGAAAATAAATCAATTTCTGGCTTATTATATTATTTCAAGTAACTACAGTGGATTACGGAGTCCTCAGCTGGCGGATGCCTGTAGTATATTTACTAGAATTTTATAGACCTTGTAGTAACAGCTACCTGTAATATATTTTTTAAATCGTAAACATTAAGCCAAGATTTTAGGGTATCCTTAGCGTTATTTACGCAATTCACTGTACCGGTCAGTTTAACGCCCATGTTACCAATTTGTCATAGACAGTGCCTTTATGTCGTAGCAGTAAGGTCGGTTTTCGTCTCCGGTCAAACCTTCGGGGATAATGACGTGACGGTTTGTGTAAATAAAATTGTGTTGATATCAAATAATTATGTTGTTGGCACGCGCTTCAGATGTTTGCCAACACAGGAATCCTCAGAATGATTAAACAGGATGGGGCCTGCGTGAAAACTTGTTGTTTCTTTTTCACATGTTTGTAGACATATTGGAATGTCACGCGACCTGTTTACATAATATTTTCTCTGAAAAATGCTTGTTGACGCCATAGCTGCGAGGAACCGATTTGCTTTTCCGTAGCGTTGTGTTCTTTTAAGAATCTCGAGTAACTTGGATACCTGTGTGGTAAGTTGCTAGTAAAAGTGGGAAAGTAATTTAACTTATAAAAGTAATTAAATTCAGTATTTAGCAGGTCGTCTTGCTGACAGATCTAGATGCTAGGTTTATTGCGCAAGACTACGCTGGTGGCAGCTAGGCGCTGAAAGTGGAAACCTGGGGATTAGTGAGGATTTACAAACTGTTTTCAATCCATTGCTAATAAAATCGAACTGGGTGGCAACTAATCTCATTTTCATATGCTTTGACGAAAAGATGTGTCTGAATTAGACGAGCTTCTATTGATTAACGAAAATACTGAATCTTAAGTTTACTCGGATTAGGCCGTCCTCGTAATAGTGGTTTGGGAATCAATAAGGAGAGCGTTTTGCCAATACACACGTTTGGACAAAGGAAATAAACCAAGGGGAATAAATATTTCCAGGGTTTTGCTAAACCGTAATAAAAAGGCAGACGGGGAAGGGGGCTCAACACTACTGATGGAAGCACAACGCTTGGCCATCAAAGTCAAACCAGTGACTTATCCGAGGTGTTTGGACCAAAATAAAAGCAAGTTCGACTGCCTCGTTGGTCTAGTGGTCGCAAGCGCGACTGCTGAGCCTGAGGTCCTGGGCTCGATTCTCGGGTCGGGTAAATTGTTGTAGGGTTTTTCCATCTGGGATTTCTCAGTAGCAGCCACGGAGCCTGAATTTGTGTCCGGTTGATGGCAATAGGCTCGCCCCCTATTACATGGGACTTAAACAAAACTGGCGAAATGTGGGTGTACTATTAGCTACACCTTTGTATAACCTTTCGGGGATTACAGGCGTGATGTTATGTTATTATGAACCAGAGTAAAAGTGAGTTTCATTCAGGATAAATTATTTCATCTACTGATCTACCTCTTTTTAGCAATGCCTGAGTTACTCCTTATAAAAACTGGAAAGCAATCACTCCGCTAAGTAACATTTTGCTTTTGCGCAGTGCGGTAACTTAGAGGCAGTATACTTTTCTCAGCCCCATAGATGTCAAGTCAATTTGAGTTCCGTTGAAGTTTTATAATGTGAAGGTGTATAGAGATACTTTTTGTCGAGACTGTTTTATTGATCTCTATTACCTTACCGTTAACATGGCTCAGAGGCCACCCAACTAAAATAGGACTAGGCAGGACATATCTGTCGCATGCGGAACGAGCTGTGGGCCCGTAAAACTCAGGATTGGTGCCCTGAAAAAGTGACACGGGGTCGCTGCAGACCCCGAAGATGGCGGGACGAAATGAATGTCTTTCTGAGAATTGGAAAGAAGTAGCACAGAATCGTGACCGTTGGAAGGAATGCAGGGAGGCCTTTGTCCTGCAGTGAGAAAATACGCTAGCTGGAATAATTATTACCGTAAGGTAATAATGATTACCCGTATTTACATTATTGTACCGTAAGGTAATCATTATTACCGTGCTGCTGTTACTTGTTTTGTACTACTTACTTCTTGCTTGAATAGTGACCAATCGTCCATGTTGTCAGAGAACTTGCGTGCTTCCCACACGATAAACATGTTTATAAATGAATTATCTTTAGCAGTTAAGCTCGATTTTCGGCTCATCAGATGGGATCTTCCAAGCTTTTTACTTATTTTTACCAAGCCTACTGTGTTCTTAGGCCATCGTTATATGGGCCGGTTACGATGCTCCCCCGCCGGGAGCCTGTTATGTAACAATATAAAATTGGATTTTATACAGAAACAACAAGTAAATCTGAACTGTAACATTAGACGCGAATAATCGCGGTGAGGGATGGCCTCTTGTACCATAACTTGTCATAAGTTCATAACTATTATCAGCTTGCTCGCTACTCTCAGTAATGGGACACCAAAGGAGAATCCAAACACATATATTCAGCGAACCTTTATTGTTTTCAAGATGATATTACATCGAAAATAAAACATCTATACATTTTGGCTTTAGCTTGTTAAAATACTTATCGAGACAAAACATTTAAAGTTTAAAATTCCACTACCCATTTATAACATTTAAGTATATTTTTAAAATACATAAAGTAAATACTGATCAAACATTTAACACATAATAACATTTATTTTCTACGTAACTATCAGGTAACACAACATTTATCTTGGAACAAATACGATTAATGATTATATACGTCGTTAGACCATGATATTAGAAAGTAGAATTGCCAAGGTTGCAGAAGATAAAAACAAATCAAAAGTCCTGTCTCGCAACGATACCCTGTATATATCTCACAACAACATCCGTTATATACTCATTCTCTTTAAAAATAATATCGTACCTATAGTAAGATAAAGAGGATCAAAAATATAAATCTTCAAATATCGAGATTCTTTAAGTAGACAATATTGATCTTTAGCAGAAATGTAATAAATCAGACTCATAAGTTTATCAGGAATGTGCACAGCTTACATCTAAGGGGTAACAGCTAAGAGTGTTAAACACTAATACATCTTCTAGGGATTGGGGCTCCTACATCAAAAATCTGTTCCTACTTACAACAGAAATACATTTAGTACACCAAACACTCAAAAACAGTAATTATTTTAAGATATCGAGCCACATTCGAGAAACGTACCGCGAGCTGACTTGATGAATATTGTGCCGTTATTTTATAATACATATAACTTACTAATTAATAATAATTATCCTTATTTTTAAATACAATTAATAATTGTCAAATATAACATGACTAAATTTGTAAACTTGTAATGGCAAGTGATAAAAACAGCCTGGTTGCAAGAATGTCACAATAATGTGACATGGGTAAATTTTAAAAATTAAGTACAATAATTGGTGTATAACAAAATATTGAGATTAGGGCACAAGTAACCTCTTTTTTGATAAAAAAATAAATAAATTATAAAAAGTCCCGGTAGTTGGTCTAATAAAGTCAGAAGACTTTATTAACCGATAGAGAGTGGGACCATTTAGGTTTAGATCTCGTAGTTGCGGAATTTGTTGATGACCTCAGAGGGAGGCTCTTGGTTGCCGGTTCCCCAGCGGCCCCAGAGAGCGGCGCCGCCCTCGGAGGCTCGGCGAGCGGCCGGGTTCGAGGGGCCGAGGCTCGAGGGGCCCGAAGCGCGGCCGCACTCGCCCTCCAGCATGCGATCCTTGGTGTTGGGCTTGGTCCAGTGCATGGACTGCTGCACGTGGTCCTTCATGCCGAGCCACTGCTTGTAGCCCATGGCGATGCCGCTTTGGCGCCACTTGTCGTACAGAGCGCGCTTAGACGGATCGCATAGCGTCTCCTTCGCCTCCTGGTAAAAGAAACACGTTTGTTTATAATGAGTAAGTCGTGCGGATCGTGCTGAGTTCCGCGCCTCGGGGAGTATGTTAAACCGATGGTACCAGCTGTCATTTGTAGAGCAGGGTCAAACCCAAAATTCTGACAACCTGTCTCAAGTAGTGGAGGTCAGATAGGCTTGATGTAAATTGCTGGTATCCAGCTGCATCCGGTTAAAATGGAAACCCCAAATGGGGTAGGCAATGTAGGCATATGATGCATTGTTTCTAAGTCGTGAGGAAAGTTTGGAGTACCTTTGAATTTAAGTAGCTATAATTAAGAGAGGGCAAAACCCCATAAGAACCAAAAAACGGAATGGATGGATTATGTTATAGATACCTATGGAAAACGAAGTCTTACTGCGCTAACCCCAGATAAATGGAAACAAGATCACGAGGATGGTGATGAGAGAACCGTGATACAATAGAGAGTAAAACGTTATCTTCGGTGATGAAAATAATTCATCTTTATTAGTCAAGTAGAAAATAAACAATTTCTTGTCATGTGAAAAAGTATTACATCAGTCGAGTGAGCTCGTGATAAACAATGTTTTTATTATTCAATACGACAAACTCCGATCGGCGTCGTAAATTATAACAATACCGCTATTGCGGTTATGCGCCGCGATACCCACCGCGATCGGTATTAATGTCAGTATTTCAATATCTAGATCACGTATGAATGGGAGACCTATTTCCAATAAGTACCATACCATACTATATTCATTTACGATTATCATTTTCCTACCCCTGGCCCATTCTACTTAGGGACGGCCCAACACGTTTTCTTTTTCCATTATCCACGGTCAGACGTCACGGCATCATTTACTCCTTTCATTTGTGATATACTATTTTTTTTTTATTTGCCTATATTGTCCCACTGCTGGGCAAAGGCCCCCCACAGCCTTTCACTCTTCTCTACGTGCTGTTTTCTCAGGCCCATCTCTCGCAAACGCTTCTAAGTCGTCACGCCAGCGTTTTCTAGGCCTCGCTCGGCGACGAAGCCCGTCTTTTGGCACCCACTGAGTGGCGACTCTGGCCCATCAGTCCTGATGCATTCTACAGACATGACCCGCGCAATCCAAATTATGATAATAGTTTTTTATTGCATAAAGATTCAAGGTTAGCCCGGTAGTCCGCCAAAAGACTGGAGAAGTGGAGGTCAGCCTTAGAAAGAGCGGGACTCAAGATCAGTAGAGAGAAGGCCGAGTACATGCATTGTAAATTTGCTGTTAGCAACACCCGTCATGTACCTAACTATAAGATACGGCGCTCAAAACTGTGTACCTAGGCAGTTTACTGGCGAATGACGGCACTATCGATGCAGGCGTCGCGCATTGGAAAAATACTGCATGGAGAGCTAACAGCAGTGCTTTGCGGTCCAAAATACCGATACGCATCAACGGCAAATTGTGCAAAACCGCAATAAGACCTGCAATAACGTAAGAAGCGAAACGCTGGCCGCTCAAGTAATAACAATCCGACAAACCACTCGTCGCCGAAATGAGATTGCTGAAACGGTCTGCCGAAGTCACCCTTTAAGTCAAAGTGCCAAACATTTACATCAGAGGAACTTTCAAAGTACGACCGACACAGGATACATTAGCAGAAACACGTTTACGATGGTATGGCCATGTCATGTAGAAGAAGACTTAATAAATAGCAATATTGACCCAATGACGACCCAGAAAAGACATCTTTGGAGAAGAATGATTAGAAGAGCCGACCCCAAATAAAGATGGGATACGGCCAGAAAAAGAAGAGTCAAGGAACATTATGCAGCACACCCTGTGTAGACCACGAAATTAAAAACATTGCAGTAGGTAGAGCATTATCTAGAATCCTGATCTTCTCACTGGATAAAATCTCATGGTCTAGAAGTACTCCCCACTACTCGTCACTATTATCATTGAGAAATATGCTGAATCAGGAAGATCATCTTAGAATCTGGTCAACCGACATCTGTCGCAGACCGACAAAATAAAAGGCCAAGTGGAGATCTGTGAAAAGCTCTCGTTTCATGATAATAACGCGCTGTCATTTCTAGTCTACCCCTCGTGAAAATGGCCGGCGTTAGGATGAAATGTCACCAATAAAAAGGTATCGTATTTATTTTATTATTAAGTAGTATCACGTGCACATACGCGATACGATGAGACCACTGCCGTCGTATCGTATGTCGGGTATGGATCAGGTGGAACGGACCATGTCTGGTCAATTAGGTACTTTAGGGAGTGCTTATACCTACTTCTCGACGCGTAATCGGCTTCAGGTGGCCTACCATGACGTCTTAAAGCAGGAGTAATTCCAGTGTGGGAAAGAGATGGCGCTAGACGACCAGTATAGCTCTGTCTCTTTCCCACACTGGAATTGCTCCTGCTTTACGACGTCATGGTAACCCCCCAGTACGTCGGAAAGAGCCGAGGTCATGTCGATTAAGGTGATCATTTCCTTGAGCGCAAACAATTTCCCCACCTTCTTCTATTTTATAAACCGTTCATTACGTGCACCCGATGAGACATCCCGTCGGCAAAAATAAAAATTTTCGATCGCGATGAGCTTACAAAAATCATCACGACTTTAGCGCCAACAATTTCTCAAGCGCCTTCTAGTTTATGAACCGTACAAGCCGTGCACCTGATGGGAAATCCCGTCGGCAAAAATGACAAACTTCGATCGGGCTGAATATAAAAAAAAAAACCTTACGAACTTGACCTTAAGTTTCGCATCTCAACGGCAAAAATGTCAAATAAATGTCGATCGCGATGAATTTTCAAAATCTCGTTTATGATTTTTATGGTGTGATTCCGGTTGAGAGAGAGAGAGGCCTATACCCAACAGTTGGTGAATTAATGCTGTAGATGATATGAAATCAATCCGATCAGAGCACGATACTAACAATGCACCACGAGTATTTTATTTTATTTTACCAGAATAACGAATATGCGTCGAGATCCAATAGAGCACACTTTCTACAATAATAATCAGCATCTACATTGTTGCGGGTTAAATGACTTGCAAAGGGCATGAACCTAACCATTAGTAAAAGTTTTTAATCTTGTCTAAACCAAGAGAAGATTTGGGGAAAATACAACTGTTCCATTAAAAACAAAGTAAGGAGGCACTTAAAGTATACGTCTATCAATTAAAGTCTTAACAAACTTAAACATCAAACTTGATAAGCCAGAACTTCCCGATTCATGTTGCCCTATTAAATATCCATGTACAACTTTTAGCCTAAAGGAGGTGAAAAACAATTTAAGCAGTTTTCAAAACAAGAAGTTAAAATACTTAACTAAATAATAAATTAAGTATAGTCTTTAACCTTTTCACCGCCCACGCACACATAACGCGATGCCTCGCCAGCGCCAAGCTATAAATGTTTTTGCCGATTTTAAGACAAATAAGGGCTACTTTTGTGTGGAAAAGTAAAAAACAAGGTATTAGACCGTGTTATATTAAATAATAAAATGACACGAAGCTTTTAAATACAGTACTTTTATGGTTTTTTATAGGTAGTTTAAAAATTAAGAGCTTCTAATGAAGTCGTGGGCGCTGGTGGCACGGAAATCTGGAACTTCTATTGAAGTCCGTGGCGGTGAAAAGGTTAAACATTGTTAAGACATAAGATTTAAACTATCATGGTCACTAACTTTATTATTAACACTCGAAACGGGATATTTACCATGTACCATGTACATGTGGTACTAAGTGCAAAAAACGAACAAGAAAGAGGGTAGACCGATTTGTCTGCTCATAAACACCCACCCGCAATAACTTCAGTTTATCCGCGATCATGGTGCTTGCAACAGGCCGAAATATCGGGAACTCATAAGAAACAGTAAACATGGTAAATATCCCGTTCCGAGTATTGTTAAGACAGATTCCTAACAATCAAATTATATCAGGTAATTGTTTTATTACTGATATCTAATTATGCAAGGACGTGGGTAATTAAATTGATATTCAAGGCAAGTAACAATTTAAAATCAAAGCCAAGTTAAATTGTGATTTATCAAACAGTCAAAACATCCTTGCATTTTCCGTTTGTATCAGAAAACTAGTTCCTCTTCATAAAAAGAAAGCATTTCATTTTTTTTCTTACCTTCAGTTGCTGAAACTTGGCTTCAGCTTCCTTGTCCCCATCGTTCTTATCAGGGTGGTGCTGCAGAGCCAGCACCTTGTACTCAGCAGTAATCTGTTCAACCTGCAATAAAAGCATTTATTTATTAGCATCATAACATTTAATTACAAACAATAGCTAGGCTTCACGTTTAAATTATCATTTAGATTCTCATTAGATCTTGTTGATTCATTAATATCACTTGGTTGCACGAAGTTCGTTCGCAACGTAATATAACGGGGAACTGGAAAACCCAAACACAAAGCGTTGAGTCAACAAAAGTTGTGTTTCCCCCAATGCGGAATTACACCTTTTACTTAATTAAAACTTCTGCAAACACACATTCATACATAAAAGCTGTATTTTTTATCAGATGTAGGTCAACTCTCAGGGCCCTCGGCAAAATAAGGTCATCGAGCAGTACAGCAATCAATAAACTAGGCACTAGGAATCCGAAATCAGAGCACAATTGTTATTGTATGTGAATTGAGTCAAAATATTAATATTATTTAAGTACTTACGCTCGAGTTCTCGTCACAGCCCAGCAAGCCGTAGAAATCGTCGTCGGGGTTCCTTTGATAATTTAGTATTTCATCTACGCCAGTCATTTTCACGACCCTCCCGCACAAGACCGAAGCAGATACTAAATCGGAGGTAGCGCTGCGCTGTACAGTTACTAACGCGAGTTTGTTAGTCGATTCGCGCGAATCGATTTACTTCGTACCAACGTGTTTAGGTGATTATTTATTCAATGGCATTACTGTTTCACTTTACTATTTTGTAAAATGTGTAAAAATATAGAATTTCAGTAACAGTTTGTAATAAAATAAATAAATAAATCTTGGAAATAAAATGAATGTTTGAATTTATTTTCCAAGGCATATAAAAAACAAGTCCCCCGGCGGTTGAGGTCTTCCTTTGCCTCCCGGCAAAAGAAGACCTCAACTCCAAAAAAAAAAATCATTTATTTCGGACAACAGACATCCATATTTTGTTAGTATAACACACAGCTTATATTCTAGTGTTAGTAACATTGACATATAAGATAGTAGATAGAATTAAAAACAAAGAACGACAAGGCAGGAAAACATGCTAAACCAATGCCAATGATGATACCGTATTATTATTTCTAAATAGGTTGTGTTGCTTTCTAAGATCGTTGAACTATCCCCGAGTGGTCCCCATCCATTGATAGTATTTTTTTTTCTTAGCCTATGCTGGGCAAGGCCTCCCCTTTCTCCTTCGAAACCTCTTTATCTTGTGCGATATCTGGCCACGTTTGTCGACAGTATTACGCCCATGAAATTATTGAAAGAAATATCGTACCCCAAGATGGTATCGTGGGCCCGAATGGCGGTATTGCTTACAAAAATAAATAATGGTCTATTAAATATCAAAGTCAGAATATTGTACCGGAATATAATGTTTTTATATTAAGAAGTATACTCGAATGTTCTGTTCTTTTAATTTAGTGCTTACAAAGTCTGTGAGATTCGACGAGGGTTTCTCAGGTCAACCAGGAAACCCAAAACATAATTGGATTTATTACTGAAACATAAATATTTGTTAAATAATTTAGAACATAATGACAAAAACCTTAATAAACAGGCAGCGTTAAATTGCGCCTGCCAAGATAATCATAGCATAGACTCTTGACTACAATATTGATGCTCACATTTTGCTTTTGTTCTTACTTAACATCCTGAGGTCTCAGGAAGGTACCATTCCTTGCTGGGTACCGTGGGGTCACATAACATGATCAAAATAAATCAATCTATTCTCTATTTTGCAGTTATTGGCTGAAAATAAGTAAAATGTACCACAACATCTGGTTTTCTACATTCCCCAGCCAGTCGCCCACACATTTTCGATTCGATTCTTGACGTCAAGTATCAAGTAAAATATTCGACTATAAAGAAAGAGCTAATGAGTTATTTCTGCACGCACTACTCATCTCGCATACAAAAAATAAAACACGATCAAAACTTTTTAATCACAACAAGCTATTTACACAAAAACAAATCTGAGATCGTTTGAGTTATTTTCGTTATGATATACTCAGTGTTTCCATTAGGTCCGTAAGGAATAAATACATACAGTCGGACAAAATAATTAGATAGGACGAAATATTTTAGATAAATAAATCAATTCAATCAACGATGATGATTGCGATGCATATTGCTTTCTATTTTTGCTACATATAGTGAACTCGCCCTGAATTCCCTTCTCTAAAATTCCCATCCCCAGGCTTATCTACGCTTAAATCTACATTTATTTGCTATGCATGTATCGATGATGGAAGATAAACAAGTAAAACGTTATAGTACAGTCAATCCAACTGCTCCCCGCGCTGCGCGTCTAGTTCGGAGTTCGGATCGATGCATTCAGGTGGATAAACTGCGCAGACATAAAATCACTACATTGCACCAGCCAGTCAGTGGCCTGCATTGAAAGTGGGAGAGCAGAGATTGTTATATGAAATATCTGTGGGTACATCTGTTATGTAGTAGACACTGCGTCATAACTCGCGAAGTATTAATAAATTGTCGTTCGCACGTAAATTAACTGACTTTTATATCTCTGTCATCAATATTTTTGAACTGGCCATGCGACGTTAGTTAGGAAAATTTTGTAAGACCCAAAATATGATTATGGTAAATTTTCCAGAGCGTAGGTACGGCGGAGTTTTCTTAGAGCCTTATTAGAGACTTTTTATGGAAAAACCAAATATCTGTCGTAAGCACCGAAAAATTAGACCCGGGTTTTATCTTCCCTTACATTTATATTCCAGATTTAAAATAGCTTTTAACAATAATAACGGTAATTCAAACTATAATTTCATGACACGGTCAAGTGTTTTTTTTTCCCATCCCGCCACCTCTTTGGCTAGCATGACTGCTTAGCAGAAGGAGGTGACGGCCCATTCCCTCTCGCTCCGGACCATGGCTTGAACCAGGGAGAACACGGCGGTACTCCGCCCAAGCGGACCAAGCAGACCTCCACGGTGTGCTCCACCGTGTCCTCCATACGATCCTCACAATCGGGACGTTCAACTGTTTATCCTAAAGATAAAACCAAATTAAATAATATTCACATCATTATAAGCACTAATTAAATTAGTTGTAAACAAACCTTATCTTAGACAATAGGCAATAAGGCGACTGCGTAGTTATGTAGTGTATGTTATGTACCTATACTGACCGCAGTTGCAAATATAGTCCAAATATCTATTACGAAGGTATGTTTCTATGGTCGAAGTTGACAAAATAAAGCAGGTAATACACAATTTATGAATAACGTTGACGTTGACGTCGGCTATGATTTTTTTTTCATGGTTCTGGTACCACACAATTCCACCTGAACTTTGTTAACCTTTTGACCGCCAGAGCATAAACGCACGCGCGTGCACTTGATGCCAAGCCACAGTTCCACCTACCATTTCGTCACATATTTGTGTTAAAAAATTAATATGCGCAAAACGTTTGTAGTCCAACAGGGGTCAATCAGGGGGCCGTTTTAGTTTTCCAAGAACCAAAATGTTGCAAACGCCACTGATGAAATTACTTTTCCGGTAAATGCCAAAGACCCTAAAGCGGTTAGTTAATCTACTTTCCGACACTTAACTTGGTAAATGTAAGATGAAAAATTACATAAATTATTCTCCCACCAAAATTTTAACCTTTGGCTAACTACGTTGCTTTGAGGCCAAAATATAAACAGGTCACAGTTGCCCTTAGTACGAGTATGATGCTTAATGAATTCGCTCCAGTTTATAGACTTCAGTATATTATCCCACACGCTGTTGAAGGCCTATTGCGTAAAGTGGACCCTAACTATCTAATAACGTTAAGCAGAAATAGGATGGCCCACTATATGTGGCTTTACGAGCATTCGGGAAGAGCAACAACATCATGTAGGTACACACGTACTATTTACTACGTTCACATGACTAATCCCACAGGTAACTAACAGATTTACGGGCGTCTATTTATATTTTCTTGTTTCAGACAACGGACTTTGATATTGATGTTTCAATCGTTTAAAGAATAAGATATAATATAGCGCGTTTTTCTCGTCCATTCAATGACTTGAATGTTAAAATCTTTGTGTAATGTCTCGTGGTTATGTGAGGCTACTTAGCAATTTGTGGCTACTGTATGCAAATGATCAGACAACGACCTGATATTAAAATAAATATATAAGTACCTAAGTAATTACTTATCATACGTGCAAAATATACATGCTATCCATTGAAATGTACGCGCCAGTGTAATCGTGAAGGCTGACGACATTGCATATTCCGTGCATGCTCTAGACATTGGCGTCCAACGCGCTTTTGCATCAAAAATAGCTACTGAAGACGCGCTAAACGTAAGTTTACGCGGCTGAGCGGCCGCCGCGGCCGTGTGCCCCGCTCCATACACATTTAATAAAGATCAGAAATCGAAGTGCTGAATAAAAGTGTTGTTTTGTGAGTTATCGGGACTAAATCACTAGTTATATTATGTTTGGGAGGGGCAGCCATCGGTAGGCGCTGTCAACGAACTATTCGCTCGAAGATCTTCCATCTTTGGCAGCGGAAGTAGCGGCGGATGTCCCGGCAATGGGTGAGCGGTGGAATATGAATGCTTAACAACAATGCTCGCATCTTCGTTCCCATATTTTCTATGCGATCCGTGTCCCTGCCGAAAGTTTGTCAACCTTTATTTTTTGTTTGTATTCGTTTATAGCTCTATAGGTAGATTTATAAAATCCTTTTGCCCTTGCTAACCCTCGCTTAATGTTTCACTTCAGATTGTAAATTGAATTTATAAGTAAGACTTGACAAGGGTATAGGCGGAGCTTTGTGGTCAATTGTCTGAACAAAATGTGTTTGTTTTATCAAGCATCGGATGATGATTTATATTGTGAAGAAAAATCAAAATTATATACTATTTACGATTCTCTTCACAGAGTGACTACCTTGAATAAAACATTATAACTCAACACACACTTGTGTGTTTTGTAAAATTATATTCGCGATGATTTTTTTTTTATACAATTTATGACATGTGTTACGACCTCAAAAAAGGTTGGAGTGGGTCTGTTGAAGTGTGGGGTCCTGGGTTCGCACTGTTCGCAGCCTCTTTACCCTCTGAAGTGGTTGCTTACTCATTATGCGTCATTTATACGTCATTATTCTGTCTATCTGCTTACTGATAATTTTGAATTTCTTTTTGTATCCTTACCTAGTTCTGTACCCTGTAGGTCTCTTCTCTCTATAATGGTATACTTAACCCTGCTTGTAGCTAGTATCACTTCTGTTTTATTACAAACTATAAATTAAATTCTGTAGTTGATGTTCAGATACCTGCTCGTAATAAAGTTAACTCCCCACTGAACAGAATTGTAAAAGCTTTGTTGAGCGGTGTTAACTTTCTAACACTGATTAAATTAACGGAGAACGGTTACCTAAGTACAAGTCAATATTACCCTGAATTCATTTAGCGCTGAATCTAATTACAAAGATAGGAATATAATCCTTTATTATCAGAGCCTTACAAAAGATAAATAAATACACTGTAGTCTGTAATCAATACCAACATCGTAAAATTAATTAGCCTACTGAGCTCAGAATAATTATGTGTGACATTGACGGTATGGGGTACTGTTAACCGAGCCAAATAGATCTCTCTACGGGTACGGTAGCCGTGCCATATTCAAAGAAGGCATCAATTAAAACTTTAATATTCATTCAATGTAGCGAGAAGTACTATAACGAGCTTAGATAACGATCCAACTTTAAAAATAAGCTAATTTGTATTAACTATCGCGTCCGCTATGGGTTCACCTACTCGCGTTTATTACATAGTTGATGTTGGAAAAATAGTTCTATGAAGTTATTGAAATACTCGTTGATGTATTATATAACTGCTTCTAAAATGCTTCTACGACGAAACGCATGTATAGTAGAAATGATGATGATTTTTTTGGAACTTAACTAGAAATATAGAAATACGAATGTGATCTGAACTCGAGTTCATATTTATTAGAATTAAGGACGCCCGACTACGCCATTATCGAACGAATCTAGCCCGGGGCGTGTTCAAATGACGATTTTGTAACATCTCTCCGTCTATCACTCACATTAAATGAAATACTGAAGATTGGAAATAAAATTTTACGAAGTATTTTTTCAGCGGCATAATGAACAAGCACTTCAGTGTTATAGCAGTCTCATAAAATATGTGGGTTACGTGAGTATATGAATGAGATGATCTAAATCACGCCGCGTCTGGGATGCGTTTGGTGAGAAGACAGGTTGGTCGATGAACTCTTCAGTTCGGCTTTCTGGGACACAGACTCAACCAAATCGGTATCTGGTTCTCATCATAATTCGTTGTTTACAGCGATTTCCGTAATACAGGAATATTCTTGAATATAGTCTACTGGGCCAAAGTAAATCGGGAACAAAGAAATGTAAAGTAATGCGTAGGTGCCTTGTTATAGAGTTTTATGGCTGGCTGTGGGCGTCCACCGACACTTGTTTTAGATCATTACTTAGAAAGTCAGTAAAACAGGGATTATGGCCCTGTTTACGTCTCACATCACCATCATCATTATTCACTAACTAAGTGACGATCGATCAAATAGATTATTGTGTTGAGTTGAATTGTATCCACTCGGATTTTCCTCTTAAATAATGTCATGAATATTGTCCAAAATTTATTCGGATTGCTCGTCTTTCCGTGCCCGTAACAACAGCATAACTTAATACTATATTATATTAACAACTGCTTACGTAATAATTATTTTTATCTTATTGTAAGTTTTAGCACCTATAGTTTATTTATAAAAGTTGGTTTCTAAGCAGATAAACCATTAAACGATCGTTTTTCCTTCCTGTCGAACATTCGGTAACTATATATAGGTCAAAATTCGTGATTCATTGTTTTAAATTGATAGCATCAAATTAATTACGAATTTCATAATCGTACTTCCTCTGAAGTTTGTCAGTATGTACTTTATTTTATAGAATAGGATAGAATTTTTTTATTCAGACCGGAGTCCATAGGTTTAGTAACAATTTATACAGTGTGTTGGGTTTTAAACGAAGGACATACTTTAAGGGAGCTTAAAATGAACACTTTTTTCACAATTGGACAAACAATAAAATATGAAGAATCTGCTGTTCTATACATTTTGACCGTGTAAGTATTAGGTACACTGTACGGTATAAAAAAAAACTTACTGTGTCATGCGGGCTCCGAGCCATATTGAAAATACTAAAAAAGGCATAGCTTCTTTCTAAGCTCCAATAGTAAGTTGTAGATTACACATATAATCTCCATAGTAGGCAGTGGTGTGCCTAGGGGCCAAAAATACGATAAGCTCCTAGGGCAAGCACACTGAAACCCTATCATCATGAAGAATAGTAGGTTATAAATAAAAACTTATAAGGGCAAGCCAAGCTTTTAGATTTATAAGAAAGCACCGCCACTAAGTCGGGGCAAGGTCAGAATTTCATGTGCGTGTGAACTGAGGGACCACACTCGTTTTTCGCAAAATAGAAATTGTAGGATTTAGTAGTAGACTTAAAACAATTGTAGAACAAATCTGGGATTTTGTAAACAAATATATTAAAAACTACAGCCCTTAAAGTGACAATTGTAGAACAAATC
The DNA here is from genome assembly GCA_963082995.1 of Noctua comes. NCBI lineage: Eukaryota > Metazoa > Arthropoda > Insecta > Lepidoptera > Noctuidae > Noctua > Noctua comes. The sequence goes on along the minus strand of OY720277.1, from coordinate 10,340,472 downwards.
TGGGATTTTGTAAACAAATATATTAAAATCTACAGCCCCTAAAGTGACAATTGTAGAACAAATCTGGGATTTTGTAAACAAATATATTAAAAACTACAGCCCTTAAAGTGACAATTGTAGAACAAATCTGGGATTTTGTAAACAAATATATTAAAAACTACAGCCCTTAAAGTGCGGTCCCTCAGTCCTCACAGACCGTCAGCCAGATCTCAGGCCTGCTCCATGATAATAACTATGTCATAGATTGGTCTTGGTCTCTTGGATCCCTTCAGAATAAAGTTCTGAAACTCGTCTACACTGGTTTTAAAAATGTTAATGAAGTCTTATGCCAATTGGTGTTCCTCACACGGTACTCAAAAAAGAACAAAGTAATCCCATTTCCAAAATAACGTGATCATATTTCAATATACTGTATCGGTTGCTCCATGTTTATTTGAGACAGTTACGAGTAAGTACGTACACGTATACAGTAAATTGATTCAAGAGGAACGGAAACATCCAATTGTATCTAAGCCATCAGTCGTCGCGATGGTACGCATACAACTGCCTAACTTTATTCATGGCGGTCCCAATTTACTTCTGTTTCGTACTTTTTTGTATTTCCTTCCAGAAAGGTGGAAGGGAAGTTTGTGTATACTGAGATCCTACTTACGCATTACATAAAATTCCTTATTCGTATTACATTTATGTATATTGTTTGTAAGTCCACCACAAATAATACTAAAAAGTTAGTAGATAAAAATGTGGATAATGGGCAGTCATATCCTACAGAACCATATCTTACTTCAACCTTTGGATGAACTGAAAGAAACCAATGGGCTGTCTGTCCTATCGACTTTGAATTTGATCTAAAGATATTATCTTCTCGTGCTAGGCTCAGAGCTAACCAGTTACCTAGCACGCAGGTCAATCGATCTGCGAAGCTCGGCCGCGCTTGCGCGTTCTATACAACCCCCTGAAAGTCGTAACGGGGCGAACAGAAGCCCTAAAATCTGATACCTACCCTGTTCAAACTTAGGCTATCTTAGTGCACTGCTATCTCTAAGTAATAAGTTACTGGAATGAAATCAGTCCTTACAGACTTTAGTTACCCAAACTTTCATTAACGAAATGTTCATTTGGACTTTGATCGTACCATCAAAATAATACAGACCGTCCCTCATCTCCCGACTTTGAGAAATGAAAAGGTATACAAAAATACGTAATCATTTCAAAACCCTTAATGGCTTCGGAAAAATAAAAGATTTTCCTTCTTTTAGTTCGACGTAATCCCTGAAAAAAATGTGAACAACTTTTCATTTCGCATTTCTACGATGTTAAAATCAATATAGCTTCGACATAAAAGCCTTTTGCGCGGTGCTAGTAACGTAGATAACCTAGTTAGTGCATAGTGCACTTTAGTACTAAACGAGTCTTTGACGGTGCCAATGTAATTACCGTTGGTGTAAGTTGAATTTCTAAGGCTCCATTTATTTCCCGGAATTTCGTTTGTAGCAACTGTTTCTGTGGCATAACAGTTAATTATTATTTCTTAAGCACGAAACCAATTAATAAGACAATACAAAGTACCTAAGTTGTTAACGAGGTACGTTTCAGTTACAGGCTTACAGCGGTAGCTGAAATATGTTTGGCTGTTTTAGTAGGTAGTATTTTCGAAATGAATTGCTATGAATATAATTTGAAAGCCTCCTTGCATAACTTGGATGGATAAACGTTTTATATTTTACGATTTTTTTTATTTTTTGACCGTATCTCTTGATATCCAGATTCCATGTGCCTTATTGAATTCACCATGAGTCCATACAATATCCTCTAGGGCCATGTTCCTTATTCCCTTCTATTTTGGTTTTAATGCCGCAGCTATAATGTTTACTTTACGCATAGCACATAAAAGGTTTGTCAATATAAAAATTGATCAACACGTGGCTGGGGTGAGACCGCTTTTGCTTTCAAAATCCAGCTGCAGGGTATTTATAAGTTAGTGCCTAACTACCTACGTTATGATCGATTTTTCTTATTGCGTCTTGAGAATATTTCTAAAGGACCTTTACTTTGATCAACGCTCAAAATACAAGGAAAAAGTGCCTATAGCCTTATACCTGTAAGGTTACGTAATGAACCCTAATTGATTTATTCATCATCATTATAATGTGGATCCTATTACGCATCCTCCGTTGAATATGCCCTACATATGGCTTCACCCTCAGAATTCTTCAGCTGCTTAAATTTTTACATGAATGGAAACATTAAGGAAATATCCAATTACCAGAGCTCTGAAGACGGCGTCGTACTTTTCGAACGTCGATTTTTATATCTACTTGCATGCACATTTTTACTTCATTGTTTTTGCGCTAGGTTTATGTAAATGAAATATAAATTTTCTGAAAGCTAGGCGTAGGTTTTCCGAAGACCTAAAAATTAAAATACATAAAAAAATGTTAGACTTCACGACTGTCAGCTAAACTTGCACATTGCAATATCTAGTTTCGGATTACCGGACACTTAGAAATATCACTTCGCTCAATTTCCTCTCGGAAGTGGGCAGGAACAAGACATTGTCACGTTTTACAATTCAAAGGCAAATGTAACAACGGATATTGCGCTAGGCTCAACTAGTATTGTGCGCGCTGTAGCGACAGATTGCCATCCCATCGCCCACGATCCGTACTACAACACATTTCTCGCTTCACAACCCGGCGTGGGATGAGCCCCAGCTGACACCCCGCTTCCATTCCACTTCCCGATATCATTAAAATTACATTTCAAGATTCAGATGGATGTCAGCCATATTTCACAGACAGATTAAAAGTTTTATTTCCTTGAAAAAGTTGTTTTTTTAAGAACTTACACAAACACGATTTACGTTTTAGCCGCAGCTCGCGAATGGTTCATCGGATTCTGATGAGACTTGAGGAAATAAAGCAAAACGAGATATTATATTCGTATAGCTTAGGTACATTAAAGAAACTCAGCACAGTACTTATCAAAATATATTACCCACAGCTGGATATCGCTTTCGGATACGTCGGTCCTTTTGGTTGATGTCACGAAAAGTTCTGGTTTCCTGAAGTTCACGCGAGCAATCGCGCTCCCAAAAGCTTGTATAAAAATAATTGTATGAAATACTGATCATCGTATGGTGACTAATGAGGGATTTTAATCACAACGTGCCATTTCTCAGCGATGAGTACGAAACGCAAAAATAAACCAGCTTGCATTCCCTGAATCCTACCTCGGATTTTGAACTCCACAGCATATCGATACCTATAGGTAATTAGTTGGTGGACGATAATCTTGTCTTTTTATTTCGGAAGCGTTTAAATAATATGGAAAGACCTGCGCCATGAGCGCCATATTTAGAGTGCAGTTACTGTATTTGAAAAGTGAGCTTTCAGTTTGCACACCTACCGGTGCCACCTCCTTGAGTTACCCATTCATCTTAAATTATAATTTGAAAGCTCAAGTTAGTAATTATGTAGGTACTTATAAAAGGTTTCCGTTCTTAATGTTTAACCTGTGCATTTAACCTTCATCAGAATTCTACTGAAATGAAATTTCATTTCATGTCTAAAGCAAATGACTAACTGCTTCAAGAAATGTAAATATCTACCTAAAAACCCAAGTGGGTATAGTGAACCAATACTAATGCGCAGTACATATCTATATATGCCCTCTGTAAATCCTTGCGCCACAAGACTGAGCTTTGTTTTACAGCAGATGCAAGTAAACACAGTCGACCCGACATCTGGTATATTTTTTTTACTTCCACTGTACGAAGGGCCTATTCCAGTGTCAATCGATATGGCTCAGCTGTAGGAAATGTTTTGAACTTTTGAGGCGAAATATTTTTCAAAGAATCACAATCAATGCGTGTTCCGATTCTTTTGTTATCTACTGCCCTATTTGTTACTAGAGATCAATGAACTCACCACAATATTTGATATCTGTTAAGACAACAATGTAGAAAGGAACTGTATACTTCAACATGATATCATGTAATAAGACGTAAATCCTTGCTACATTGTGTACAAACAAACGATACATAATATACCGGCCCGCGCCTGCTTTCCGGCATAATCTCATTTTATGTTCACTGTCATGTATTTACTAAGCTCTGTGTATTTGACTAACTAAATCGGATTACGTTATCATCTGGCTAGTTTCAATTTGTATTTAGTCTAACAATATGTAATCTAGTTAATGGAATATTTATTCAAGTTTTAATTAAACGTCTAGTAAGTAATTGCTGGCAGGTAATTAATTTGTGAGCCGTAGTTCCGCACTGCTACGGCTACGGCAACCCACGTTCTTGGTTCACAAAGAGTTCAAAAACCAAATTGAAGTAAGAAGTTTTTGTGCAGGTAATCATCAAATATGTACCTATAAAATAATTTACATGAAAAAGCATTAACAAAAATAACTCAAATCTGAGTTTAAGCTGAAAGCTCTTCGCCTCGTAGTGACTCGTAGCACGTGCTACGCCATTCGCTCAGTAATATCGTATGCGACTTTCCAAAACATTTTTGTAATAGCGTCCAACGTCACAGTTCTCATTTTTCGAATGGCTCGACAGACGAGCCGAGATTGAAATTGTAATACACACGTACAGCGTCACGCACAACTGGCTCTTGGATGTTCATTTCACATTTTGTGACTCGAGCTTTTAGCTTTTTTATATATACCTATGTATGTACGAGTATGTATGGATCTACACAGGCGTAGGTAATATCAGCAAGAGCATTCTTTGCTGAAATGAATAAACGTTGGAGTACAATATGGAACCTGATGATGAATAAGCTATTTGATGTATTACAGACGGGTTTAAATTGACAAAAAAGCTTCTACACAAACTCCGGATATTCAGGCTCCCACAAAAGTTGTTTACCTGTAACATTCGTAGCTACATCCTCCCTTACTTCCTACAGGGCCTGTGTCTATTATTAGAAGGGTTATAATTACTCGGATACAGTGTTCCCCGAGGGTCTGTGAATGGGCGCGTGTTTACAAACAAACGCCTGACTCCTGGACGACGCGACGGAACGACGCGGACGGGACGCAAGCAACACACGCATAAACACTTAAAATTAAAACTGGCCACACAACTCCCCTTTTCATGAATATGTACTGAAGGCGCCATGTTTCCACTATGTAGTGGGATAGTCCTGGCCTGAAAAGTTTTTGTAAGTCGCTGTATTGTATGCCTATTAGGTATATCATTGATATCGTTCTTTGTAAGTGTTGAATAAGCATATTTGGTTAGAGAGGCGTGTTGAAGGGACATCGGTGTTGACTTCTGCATTTTTGTGCTTACGACCTCTTGGTCAGAGGTTGCTAAGGCATTTAATATTTTTCTAATAAGTAGAGCCTCAGATGCCTTCCCAAAACTAAAAGTCGTTGTAAAACAAATCATATTTGTTAGCAGCTATTATATCATTCACATGGAGTTGCACAGGCACAGGAAATCCCAGGAAATTAACCTCCATCCATATCGTTCAATATTCATCGATACATGGTTACAGCGCATCAGGGTTGTGTATACACCGTGCATTTCCTGTGCGCGCGTGCTATGAAAGCTTTGCTTCCTTGTGAAAGCCCGCACGTGTGCTCCTAAAACCCGCGCCGGTTCCACCTGCGCGCGCGCCGTATCGCCGAGATACGCGCAGCCCGCAGAGCACGCCGCGCGCCCGTCCAGATGTGTCGTGTTTAGTGAACATACCGTGATCTCCGACCATGGGACCCCAGTTTGACTATTGCCTCCGTGCCACCAGTGAGTTCTCTATAATTTACTCCTACCTTGTTTGTTGTGTAAACCTCATTATGGAAGCCCTGGATCAAACCGCCTGCGCTGTGTATTAAACTTTTGCAATTTACCAACGGCATAAGTTCAACAAGTTATTTAATTTTCCGATACAGAAGTCGCTTTAGAAAACTCGTACCTACTTAATTTGTGATAAGTTTGTCTTCAATATTTTTATTGGCGAGTCTCAATTTTGAGATTCGTATTTATATTTACAAACAAGCTTGTATACTTGTATAGGTATACGATGGATGCTGATAAGTTCATAAGGACATAAAATACATTGTTTCCTAATTAGGCATCGGTGTTTATTATTAGTGTCGATGGTAACTGTTCGCGGCACGGTAGGTATTGTCGCGGGTAATTAGTATTCAAGTGCACTCTCGTAGCCGTAGTAATTAACGGTGAAATCAAGGAAGCGTTCGAGTTCTGAACCTGCTGAACATTTCCAAACATATCGGTCGGAAAAAAATTAGTCATTCGTCCGAAATTCCCAAAACACATTTTGGAAGCTTTTTAAAGATTTCCGAGAAATACGATTGATTCATTAATCAAGAGGCGCCTAACTTCATTTGTTTAGACTGCGACTGATGATTGTACTAATTAGAAATGTTGATTATTGGAATTGTTAACTAAACCAGGAAAATGGTTACGTATAAAAGATTTTTAATTTTTCTTGATACTTATTTTATTTCGTTATGAATTACTTATTACATTGATTTTAAGACTTATACATAACCGTAAGCAAACCAGTAAACCAAAAATTAATTTATGTGGGACAATTTTTTTATGTATTACTGCTTTATCTAGCCGCCCCTTATGAAATCTCTCACATTCTATTAGTTACGGAGTATTTTTTATCTTTAGTAAATTTACCAGAACTGCCAGAAGCTACTGTTACTAACCGAACTAAAATACAATTAATTACTGTCAAATACGTCATTACTGGCCAATAATATAACAATAACAGTGAATAGCATTGTACACATTATTTAGGAGTGGGTCCGCTATTGTTTGTCACTTGTTTTTATTTAGCCACATGTGCTAAGGGCCATTTCTATTGCCGCCCACGGTCCTGAATCCATACGAGAACTCGCAGATGCGGGCACAACAAAAAATACGAATCTGGTAAAAGCTCCTCTTTCACTTCCCATGGCAACAGTTTAGAAACGATTTATAAATCTTCATTAGGCATAATTTATCCTCCTTTGTTGTGATGTTCTTCCCTTTTATCCTTTTAATGCCATACTTCGTTTACGTTATGATATATAAATGGTTTATGATGTAATTTCAGCTTCATATCAAGGCGTACCGACACACATTCTAAAGTGCGTTAAATTCCTAAGTGTCGTTTACGACTGCTGATGCTGTTATTAAAATTAGCCAAAGTTATATAGCAACCAACGCGTTAATGTAACTTGTACATAGGTACTAGTAGTCTATTAGTGTACCACATTCCCTCGTAGGTACGTGTCATGTCAGCCAACTTATCATTGCACCAGTAAGACATCTAGAAGGGAGTAGACAATGGGCGAAAATTGCCTTCAATTCGCATTTTCCGGCTTTCAAAAGTAGGTTGCTACACTCGGCCCGCAGTGGACGTAATGGAGAGCCGTTAGTTCATTGGGGTTATTGAATAATTCCCGTGTGTCGGACTCGTAGAGTACTGGCCACCGCCAGCGAACGACGTCGCATCGACCGGCTCGATGATACTCGGTATTGTCCCTTTATGTTATCATTTGTCATCATTCTACCAAATTGGATAGAGATTTGAAAGATAACATTGTTTATTTACAATTCTTATCTTTTTTTCAGATAATCCGTCATATTTTGCATTGCCGAACAAGGATGTGCCTGATAGCGGGGAATCACAAGGTTCTTCCGAGCCATGTTCCCGGTCAGCTCCCGGCCGAGTGTGGCCGGATGCTGGGCGGCCATTCGGCTCCCCGCGCCGCAGGGAACCAGAGAGCCCCAGACGAAAGGAGTTCAGGGCTCTGCTGAGATCTCTGTCTGCTCGCGAGCCGGAACAAGCCGAAGCTTTTCTAAAAGGACAGCCCAGACCAGGGGACTGCGCTCCTGGAGACATGAGACACACATTTACTGCTCCACGTATCAAGTAAGTTGGCAAAACTTTTTAAATAATTAAAGTATTATCATTATCAATAATAAAGTATTGATATCGATTAATTTATTGTTATAGGTACCTATAAATTTTTATCTTTAATTTTTGTACAGGAAGGGCAAGATAAGCACAACAGTAGTCACTACTGATGGTCCACAGGAGCGCGAAGAAGTATTCTACACAATCCCCCTTCAGGGTAGGAGACGACACTCAGTGGGCGGGTACTTGACCACCGGTGCGGCCGGGGCTGGGGAAGTCACCGCAGTTCCCAGCGAAGTACCAAGGATGCCCCCACCACGGTTCAACCAGAAAGAAGAAGACACCATCAAGAGACGAAGACCAAAGAATTTCACCTTCAAAGGTAAGCTCTATACTTAGTTTATTTTTTTAAAATGCAGACGCGTTCACGTCTAACTTTCAATCCTTATCTTCAAACTAAACATGAGGAAATAAACGTATCGGAAACCTCCACAAATAAATATGTGTTACTATGTTATGATTTATCTTAGCCAAGTGTGAATTATTTGAAGAACATATTATATTGACTTAGGCTGTTTGCAATCGATCAAAACTCTAATAGATTTGACTGAAGATTATTCCAGAGTGTAACATAAACTATTATTGAATGGTATATTTGCTATCATTTATTTATGTTTGAATGATTTAAACGTAAACATTTACTTACATTATATGCGGTTTGTATTTACTTGGCAAGTAGTCAGCATTCTTTACTTATAGTGTAGTTGGCATCACCTACTTATCGATTACTTAAGGTAATTAATGTAGATGTGGTTAGTCTTAGATATTATCTAAGTTAACGTGACCAGGATGTGAAAAAATTACCATTTATATCTTTCTTTGTCTTCATAATAACTTAATATTGAAAACGACAGTAAAGGAAGCGCCCGCAGTAAAATCTATTCTGAGATAATAATGATAGGTACGTGGAAGTGAATAATAATGATAAACGGTCATAAACAAGTCAATCGAAACCTAGGGCCGATACGAGAGAACGTTGCTCCCGACTGCAAGCCGCCCTTCGACCCTCGCCGATACTCCCGCTGCATGATACAGATGCATCTCCCAAATGTCCAATAACCTCAGCGGTGCTTTTGATAACTTTTTATCTCACTTGCCCTTTAACTACAAGATATCTAAAACAAGGATGCGATGCAACACATTTTATCAGAAACAATAAAAATAAAAGCCAAACGCGTCACGCGTCACAGCACACAGCGTCACGTATAAAATAAAAAGATTTGTCTCCCAACTCCGATATCGGCAACATTATGTCACCTTATCAATTTTCAGGAATCGTAATATTTCGCCGATTAGGCGTATCTGCGAAACGCGATCAGAATTATAATAAAAACGTTTTTCGTGTTTACCATCTCGTATTTGGTCGTCGATAACGCTCGGGGAATATTTACACATGGGCCCAAATTTGTTTTGCAAGATTAGGCGGTTGGGCGTCAGGGATGGCGTTGCGACTTGCGATAGTTGCGATTATCGTTGTCGCGCCGAGCTCTTAGTATGCGAAGTGCGTGCGCTTGCGCCGCCGCCTGACGCCAACGCAGCGCGCGCAGTCGCCGGCCGCGCGCCACATGATCGCGAACCGACACTTCTCGCTGTCAGTTGTGAGGGCTCTTGTATTAATTTCGTGCGCTTTCTAGTGCTCGCCTGCAGTTCAGTCAGTGCAATGACAAGCGTTTAACTTGAAACTGTCGGGAATAACGTCTTCTCTCACTCGCGTCGCTATGGAGGATAAAAGGAGCGAAACAATGGACGACACAAGTGAGTTTTGTATAAAATTAAAAATTTTAAATGTTACAGTTAGTGCTTTCGAAAGTTTTTTGCATTTTAACCACTTTTAAGGTACGGTTAATGTTACTGTATTTTTTGTCGCGTGAGTTGTATTGACAATAATTTAAATTAATTTGAGTGTGTTGGTGCGAACTTCTGTTATCTAATTTGCACATAACAATCACGTCTCCTAGCTGGAGACAAATACGAGATTGACATAATTACTACGCAGGCAGCAAAGCGGATAAGCTAACTCGTAAGCTCCTTAACTAATATATGAGAGATTATAGCACCCCGTATTAATTATTAGATATTACTTGCTTTAGTGAAGGAACTTAATTATTCTAATTACCTTACATCACGACTACAGATAGACATTAATAATTAATCTTTTACCACATTCTCCTTCATATTGCTACGAGGCTACGAGCGAAAGCTTTATGCTCCATTTCCACGGTGCTTAATTTAATGTCCCTGTACTTTCGGCGCAGAAAATGTGTTATTCGCAGAGCTTATTACAGTCTGCTATTTCTTTAATACACGATAAGGATTTACGCGATTCCTTTTATATTTGATTATGTTAGTTGATACATTATTAGATTGGATAAGTATACAGTAGCTTATAGCCTCATACAATGACACTATAACACTTGTGCGTGGCGACCAGCACAGCTCCCTTAATGCGATAGATAATAAGCCATTGTCTTCGCTAAAGACGTCTTCAGCGGCCTTCACTTTACTGAACTCAACAACGTCACACTTTGTAATTCGAAAATGTCCAGCTCCATCCAAAATCAATGTCAAAGAAACACCGTACAACATCACCAAATTAGATCCATCGTTGCCATGCTGATGTTTACACGATAATGAGCTTTAATAGCTAGGAATTAGGAGGGAGCCCCATGGGTTGGTTGGCACCCGAGTTGGTCGCTTCGAACGCATTAAATATGCAGGGTGGCATGTATGGCTGAATAAACATAGTGTAATTTACATGCATCGAAGCAACTCCCGTAATGTACTCGCATTGGGAATGTAAATGCGTAAACGTCTTGTATAACTTGTCTATATTGTCGGTAGGATCGCTCCCACAGATTGTGTTAACCGATGAAGAGACGACGGACAATTGTTTAGGCACAAAAGATGGAAAACGTTGGCCTGTTGTTTAGATTGAAACAAAAGGTGTGAAACATAAAGCTCTGACTTAACCATCTGACGTTCACGAGATACAAGAGATAGAATTTTAAATCTGATCTGAAGATCTCAGATGGAAATCTTAAATAAACCTACATAATAAAACTAGAAGTTTAGTAGAACTATGAAATGAAATACCAGAGACTTGAAGTTATCAGCGCTGTTAAAGAGACGTGTACGTATATCTTCTTTTGTCTCCCGAGCTGTTGTCATGTTATCAGTCTAAGCATTGAATTATAACTTTGTTTGTGACGTCTATCGACGTTGTATCGTGATAAGTACAAGACGAGACAAGCCGTTATCACCAACGACCGTATACAAGGCTATTATTAGTTAATACGAGGAAATTGTCTAATTAGGTACATCTACAGTACAAAATGTAACTGTGCGTCTACACAGAAGAACAATGATCTATTCAAATTAACCCAAAAAAATTCAAAGTTCTCTTTATGAAGCTCAAAGGGAAGTCCTATTTATCCAATTTTTTAATGAGTCAGTAAGCGGAATTTGTTATTTAAGCCAACATGTGTGTGTTCGCTGTTCGAAGGGCTTGATACTGTCTGCTTAATAATAGTGACGGTTGAGTCAACAATAAATTATTAATATAAAATGTGTCTTATAATTAAACCAGAAAGTATGATTTAGCATCGAAGAACTGACAGGAGCCAGAGAAAAAGAGCGTTTATTTTGATATGATGAATCACATGGCGTCGGGTGCGCCAGCGCACATTCACTATTTGTTAGCGAACATGTTTTATATTAACCCCTTTTTTGGCAAACAATAATATCCTCTTGTAGGTAGGTTATAAACATTATCATAATCGAAACATAAACGCAGATTGATCAAATCAATTTTAACTATTAGCATCTGCTAATAAATGAGTAACAAAGTATAGACTTCTGCATTACTCACGACTTTTCAGGAAATACCACGTGCATACAAATTGTTTTCAGATACCTATTCTAGAACTAGATGCAACATCTCGTATTCAGTAATTCCCTTAAAATGTGATCTCATTCTGACTGACTTTGCTGGAAATCTACGGTGCGTTTCCTCGTATTTCTTGGAAACGACTTATAACGAAATGAATAGGCAACGTCGTGTCGCCCACGTTCAGTCCCACTGGGGAATATTGGATGTCCTATTTACTAACAATGTACGAGGGCAGATGATACAATATTGTCATCGCATTATGTGTCTCACAATTATTTTCGTAACAAGATGAGTGGATCCAAAGGAAACTAATCTCATAAGGATATTATCGTTCGGTCTGTAATTACATTTAGGGTTCCAAATCTCGGTCCGTTTTGCCGGAGATCGAGCAATACCTTTCTGGCTTAAGTAAAGAAAATACAGATTCAAAAGCTACCTGCCATGTTGGGAGGCGTTATAGGGCTACAATATTTTACTGGGAACATCAAAGACGTCCGCGGCGGCCATTGAACTGAAAACTGAAAGCGGTGGAGCAGCGAGCACAGCCCCGACTGTGGCCCAATGTACCTGCTTTGTTCCACTTTCGAACTTGCGTAACGTCCTTATTGTGGCGATAAAAATAGGACTTAAGTGTAACCTGACGGAAGACATGCTGCGAAGGATTTGGTTCAACCGAAGAAATTGGTACTTGAATAAACCTTAAAAATAAAAGCGACGCGTCTTCCTTTTCTCGGGTGGCGTGAAGCAAATAAGTTGCTTTACATTTTCCGGATTTGACAATATAGTTTGAGTGCATGACAGCATTACCTAAATATAACAATTTTGAAGACAGTTACTCTTCAAAATACCTATAACCGCAATACAAGCTAATGTGTAACCAACTTTAGCTGCTTTCCCTAATTAATTCAAGCAAGCAAATAAACTAACTAAATTCCATTCTAATTCAAAATCTTTCAAGAAGGCACTTCCGTTCTACTTGAGCAGAAAATAGTCGCGTAGCAACAGGCACCAGCACATAACTGCATATCGGGCGTCATATTCAGCCCTCCAATTCTGTTACTCGCTGCATTTAATCGGCTATAGTTATTCCGGGCGACGCTGATAGACGTTTGTCTATTTAGGAAACGGATATTACATTTAGTCGGGTCTTCATTTGGCGGCAGAGGTGGGTAAGTATAAACCCGTACGAGTTTCCGGCGCGCGCGCAGTGCATAGCATATTTTGTAAGCAGCCGATGCGTATGCGTGGCACTGGATGCAATAAAAATTTTAACAGCGACCGTATGCTTTCATTCATACGCTAGGAAAGGCGTATATATGTTTTTAGGACAGTGTTGAAGCTTTTAACGCTCTTACAGCTAGCTGACCATTACCCATTGTGTAATGAAAGTGAACGATAATGGTTCCTAGAATTACTGAGATCACTTGACTTTGAGGCTTTTCTGTTCTATATCGAATTTAAATGCATTGCATTCATTAATCAGTAACGGTCGATTGATTTCAAGTGTCTTCACGATTAACGTAAGGACGCACTTAACATTAATTAAAACTGCATCATTGCACGGACAATTGGCTTCTTATTCAGCTTCACGTATAATATTACTTTCGAGTTCCCTATAAACAGATATGAGTAACTCTTGTGTGCACACATCATTAAAAATAATAATGTGCGATTTGGGTATAAGTTTCTTAACATGGATTTAAATTCCGCAACATGTGTAGAAAGGTTTATGATTATGAAGCATCCGTGCGATCCCTGAACTTCGATCCAGCCAATGACCCCCATCCGATATCAAGTGAACGACATCGTTCATGCCTTGATTATCCCTTGACAACACTTCCTTTCAATGTTAAGTATTATATTTGAGCTCGCTACGGACTTATTTATGTCAGCGACGAGCGACTACTTACATTCAGAATATATTATTCCTCATTACATGTTCACAGTCGCGCTTATCGAATTTGGGATGATTATTACTTATGTAATAAGATACTTCAGGGTAACAGAGTGTTATCTGCAAATAATTCTGAGAAATTTCGACAACATCGAGGCACTTTGTAAAAAATCAATAGTCTGTTTAAAGTCAGTCGGACTGAATGATTGATTAATTTAACAGGCTGACGATATTGGTTAAGTGGGGTCTCCTCGATTGTCAATAGAAGACGTTTTGCCAGTTATAAAATTGTACCTCCCTACTTTTTTATTTGAAAGATGTTTATGATATCTTTGTTGCAGAAATGGAAGACATATCAATACTGTGGAGCTCTGGGTCTCCCGAGAGCGCACTATGGTCCGACTACTTGGTCGCTAGCTTCGATAAGATTATGTCGCAACGAGCTAGACATCACTACAGGTAGGTTACCTACCACTTCATTCATAAATTTACTCGGATGCCATTTAACCGATAACGTGATAACCTTGAAAAGTGCAAGGATACCAACTTATCAGATCAATAATAACGTAGATAAGATTTTCCTTTATTTTATTATAGTTTATTACTACAAACATCGGCTTAATGAGCCCGTGTATTGCATTTAAAGGCTTACTAAACTATTTACTATTGCAGAGTAACACCAATCACTGCCGAGGAGTTGCTCGCGGCAGACTCGCAAGAAAAAATAGACAAACTGACCAAAGCACAGTTACAAATAGTGATTCTGTGCCCAATACTTGCGACTAAGTTAGCAGATCTGAAGAGAGACGCCAATGGAGAGAGTATATTCAAAGTCGACAAGGTGCTAGTTATGTTGCTCGGAGTCGAGAAGAATCAAGTCATCTCCGGCAACTGTGAAGGTATGAACTAAGGAATAATTTATCCTACAATCTCAAAACTTTTAAATTCTTTGAAGATTGGAGTTTCTCATAAAACTTGGGAACAACGTCGCACTTTTAAAACTTCGCAACTTTGAATATGAAATCAAAAGCAATTTTGTTGGTGGATTTTTGTTTACTCTTAATTGGAATTAGGTTTTCATTAATAACTCTACCAAATTGTGTGATCTCAATTCGTTCGCAAGCTGAAAGTTTAATTTATTGAAAAATTATAATACTTATAGCGTTTATTTTTGACAGATTATCCGACAATAGACCAGTGGCAAATGATGTGCGTTCGGGAGAAGGACACGTCTTTCGTGGACACATTCCTCACAGCCGCCGTCGGAATCCTTCGAACCAAAGACTGCAAAGACACCGCCACAGACAGAACAAGCTTCTCTATCGTCCCAAAGAAAGTTAAAATCGTAAGTACACCCTAATTACAAGTAAAACTAAACATTAACAACTATTTATCTTAACTAAATACAAGATAAAGCAGCAAACATATACTGCAAACATGCCACAAATTCTTACGAATCAATTTAAACGTTTACGAGGAAATCCCAAGTCCATTACCGACAAATTAGACCGTTAGAAACAAACATTTATGAAAACTGACACACAGTCTTCGACCTTATAGTAAAACCTTAGAGAACAAAATTGCAAGAAAGGTTTCGTGGGACAAAGTGAACGCCTGTTTACCTTAACAAAATAAATTCACAACGTGAGTTAATTAATGTCGTTTGCACGCAGGGACAAAGTCGAGTGATAGCGCTCCTCAACGACCCTATTAGAGACGAGGATAGCATAAAGATAATGGTAGACAAGAAGGGAGAGGTCATTAACATCCCCAGCTTCAAGAAGAGGAACCCGTACACCCTTCAGTTTGATATACCGGGTAAGATACTTGAATATTTTTTATTCAGACCCATCGCCATGCCACTTGAAATCCAGAGACTAATGAAAGCTCTATTAATTTTTTGAATAAAATCTCTTTTGAGAAGTGTCTTTTATGTTGATTTATTTTCAATATTTAAAGTACTTTTCACTCCGTTGGCATGGCGACTGGATTTTGCTGTTTTTCCTCAAGTAATTTTCTTTTTATTTTAATGTAGGAATACTAAAATGCAATTATCCATTACAGAGTCATGTCTGGAAGTGTCTATGCTCGTATGGGTGCGTGTGAGCAAGAATGGTCAGTCGCTAGGACGCAGACAGATCAAGTGCGAAAGCAGACTCAGGGAATTAGACCAGCTGCTAAGGGCATCTGATCATCCTCTGGAGTTTATGTGCCAGGTTAGTATCCGTTTTCTCCATAGATTAAAGTGGATGCTCATTTGGCTATTAGTACTATGTAATATTAATATATTGAGTATACCATTGAAATTATCGATCGTTCATTGATGCTCGGTAGAAAAACCAACAAGGGGTTAAGATTCAAAGGTCTTTGGGAACTCCACAGAAAATTATTTTCAAGCATTTTTCAATGAATAATGTTTCTTTTATACAGACCTTGGGCTTCAAAACAACCAGCAAGGAACAACTAGACAGTTGGATGCTGAACGCCTTCCAAAAGAACATACCGCCGCATTTCAACCTTCTGGCGTCTACTGAACAATTTAACCCGAAAGCTGATATGTCAAGTAAGTATCCCCTTTCACTTTATGATAACGGCTTATTAGTATCGAGTTTCAAATTAATTCAACAAAAGGGGTAGTCAATATGTAATGTAATTTTGTTTTGTAGGTGGCGAAGAATATCCAACGTTGCTACATTGGGCGGCGCGGTTCGGGTTGGAGCGACTTTGTTGGCAGTTGCTGGAATGTCCTGGAGGTGGCGCTGCAGTCGCACTGCGCAATGTTCGCCAGCGAACACCTGCAGACCTCGCCAGGGATCACAAACATTACGCACTCGCTGACGTACTAGCTGACCATCTTGTAAGTACCTCATCAAGCTCTGCTTCGATATAAAATTGAGGATGTTTTGCTCATCTGCCCACTTTTATTTTTTCAGAAAATAAATGAATTCTCCAACATGTACTACTACCTGAAAAATATGTCTGACAACGACAAAGAAGAGAGCCAAGACGAAGCCAAACAAGAAGACCTACGAATTGTGGAAACTTGTGACACAGTCGACTCACCAGTACGCGATCACACCTCAACCGACCCTTTCAGCGAAGCCTGCACGCAAAACCTAGAGAAAAATACTGACAAGCCAGACGATTTCGAAAAGAAACAACGACCAAATCTGAGGCTTCCGAAAATCAAGGAACAGTTCTACCAAAACGAATTCCCGCTTCACGACAATACGGTCGACAGAATCCAACAAGCCCTCGAACACGATTATCTAGTTCAACCTTCCAATATAAAAGTAGAAAGCCCTAAGTTCAGACCAAATAACTTGTACGCGAACAGTTCGAGACTGATGCCGCAGCAGTCGGACATATTCTTGTACTCGCCCACCGAAGAATCGAAGACTTTTACCATTGACACTCCTACTAGTGATATAAGCCAAATAAATCTAAATACCAAAGACGTTCGCAGCAGTGGTAGTGTGAAATCTGGGAAAGAATCCTGCCCCCTGACTGGTCAAGAAGAGTTAGCTGAAATAATAAACGATTTTAAAAACAACGTTTTTACGATATCGGAAGTGGAAAAGTTGGTGATGGAATGGAAGAACAGGAATGAGACTCAACAGTCACTCAAAGAGAAGCAAGAACAATTGAATAAAATGAGAGACGAGTATGATAGGATCCAACTGAAGATAAAAGACAATATGAAAAGACCCACGCCCTTCGAGAGGGTGAAGAAAATGTTCTCTAAGAGCAAAAATAAACGTGAGTATTTCCTATATGCTTATTTGAAAAAGAATCGATATATATATAAAATGGTAAACTGACTGACTGGGTGATATATCAACATACAACCCAAACCCCTGTCCTAGAGACATGAAACTTGGAGGGTGTGTTCTTTGTCAAGAGAAAGTATCTACTATGAAAGGATTTTTGGGAATTCCCCTAAAGGGGTAAAATAGGGGATGGAAGTTTATACGAAAGTCCGTCAGTTTTGAAGTTAGGATCTTCAAATTTTGTGTTTAGGCTGACGATTCAAAATTAATTTATACGTGTCTCAGTGTTTTTGATAATTCTACCCCCGATGGGTTAAAAAAGGGGATGATGGTAAGTAACTACGTTTGTTCGGTACGTTCCCGTCGGATATTATTCGACATCCACGCGGGCGAAGCCGCGGGCAAAAGCTAGTTTTATATAAACTTGCGTTTTTATTTAGTACTTATGATTGATAATTCAATTTCAGACCACCACCATGACAGCAACAATGGAACAATTGAAAAACGAAATGGAAACACGAGACCTAACAGCAGCCTGAGTGAAAGTAAGATCAGCATTATAATCTATACTTCTATACTAATATTACAAAGAGGATGTTTGTAAGTGATGTAGGAGGTAGTCTCTGGAACTAATGTTCCAATTCTAAAATTTCTTTCACTGGCAGAAAGCCACATTATTCGTGGGTGCTTTAGGCTATAAATTATATTTATATGATGCAAAGTAGTCGAACTATCACATATTTTGTGGACGAAGTGGCGGGCGAAGTGTTAGTACTGAAATAAAGATTCCAATGAAACTTTCATAACAACAGAATCTAAGATCTTTCATTTGTTTTTATCAGGCTCATCATCATCGGGACGCCTAAGTACGGTCAGCGGGGGAAGTGTAGCAGAAACAAACAGTGTCCAATCGGAGATCGACGACAAAGCTAGATCTATTGTAAGTATGAGGAATACTCACCGACATTCTTCCTTGGAAATTCTTCATTTCTTATTTTGATCTCTCTGCTTTCGTATTTCGAAGGTTTCGTAGCACTGTGCGCCTACTTTCGCACTATGACTACTTTTTTGACTGTTCATATTCTAAACCACAAACATACCAAAAGTATACCGACGTTAATAAAGGTAGGCATACTGTGATTAGAATGATTTATTAAGGAATATACCTTTTTGTCAATATTCGGTTGCCGGCATCATGTGAGCTAATGCATGGTGGTTTCAAAATGTTGGCATTGTGCTACCGATTACTTGGAAGCACAAAAAAGTGATCATAGTGCTAATGCAGGCATCGTGCTACGAAATCTTTTGACTATCTCCCACTCTCTCTCCCTCTCTCTCTACTCTCTACCCCACTCTCTCTCTCTCTGCTTGCGTATTTTAAATATTTTTCTTTCGTGTTCTCAGATTTCGTCCAGTACGTTGACGATGCATTCTGCGTGTGACGGTGAGAACAGGATGGATGACTACTTGATCCCGCCGCCGCCGCGACCTCTCAACGGTGGCTGTCCACAGTTCACCACGTTTGGACACCCTAAACATGATAACAGGTAAATAAAAAATAAATATTAGTCAAGGCAACCAGAGCGCGCGTGAGAGATGGACGAAGCGAATGGAGTCAGTAAGGATTGTGGCATGTTGTTTCTGCCTAATCCCATTGGAAAAATTGAGTTTGTGTATATATAGATGTTAGTGAAGGAATAATAAACTCACCCTAGTTTCTGTAAGCTTTTTTCAGTATTGTTAAAAATAAGCCGTCCGTAGGTAGTCATAGTTGAAAAAAAATTGATTAATAATGTTTTATTCGAGCTTAATTAATAAAGAACTTACTAACCCATTCTCCATGTTCCAGGAATCAGCACATGGCGACGATAGTCGAGCGTGAAACGTCAGCATCTCGTGAAACGCTGGACTGTGACGCGGACACACGCAACGGCACACACTTGCGACTCAACTTCGGGTCGCGCGAGCGCGCGCTGCCGGCCGGCCGCTGCGACGACCGGGACGGCGCACACATGTACATGAACATATCTGCCACTCACACGTAATTTATATCTTTAGCTGTATTCCAAATTACATGACATTCGCGTATTTAAAAAGAAAACATTCATTGTAAGTATAGGTCACTCGGTAACAACGAATTGTTGACATTCTGAAATAGAAATGACTAGACTAGATAGAACTGACTTTCTCGTGGGTGTTACGTTAATCCACGCGTAGTTTTTGGATCTAGACACCGTGCCAAATAATATTAGATTAATCATTTCGTAAAAGAGATATGTATTAACATAAGTCTCTTAAATATATAATAGAGATAAACTGATTAGCTAAAACGTTTTAGATGAGACAAGTTTCAATATTACTGCCAAAGCACTACATCGAATCATTCAAAGACTCACAGACTCCGTATAAGCAATTTTGTAACAACATTCGAATAGTGCGATTTTCCATTAAAATATATGAAGACTGAAAAGATGCATGTAAATATTGTATATATATTTTTTAATCATTTAAACGTAATATCTCTATTTATTGTCGTCGTCGATTTTAAAGCAGATACGTAATATTTTAAATAGTACAAAATATATTCACTTTTAGTTAATGTAGCCAAAATTAAGTTATTATTTAAGCATTTACCGTATAATTAAGAAAAACAATTAGCATACGAGAATCTTGGCATAAAGATCTGCTTGAATAAAATATTGTATACCTATTAATACTTTTGTATTAAATCGTCCAAGATGCATTTATTGTACCATGTATACTATACTATGTATTGTGAAAATAAATTCAAAATGCTATATTTTTTCTCATATTCTTAAACCCTCACCCTATAGTCTGCATCGTTTGGTCCATGGCTAAAAATAGTTGGATCTAGTAGGGGACCATCACAGGAAGGGATCTTCCTGTCGTTTATCCGACTGCGACTAATCAATTTTATAGTAAAGACGTTCCGCATCCGTCGATAAACTGATGAACGCTGAAACTCGCGCGGGCGCGGGTATACGCTCGCGTGTATTGAAAAATAGTATAGTGCTGCGCTAATGGGGATGGCAACTGTGGAACTAATGGCGCTAGCATCGCTGGTTCCAAGCATCGTCATAGGTTGAAAATCCGGTAATGTCATTTTATATTTCAAAATAGCTTGACCTCATTGAGATTGGCTATGGTCGCGCCATCGACAATTAGCTTTCAACGGTCTTCCCCATTAGCGCAGGCTCGCGCGGCGGTTTCAAAGGAAATTGACCAAGACGTTCGGAGCGGGCACCCGCTCGTGCACCTGCGCGACATTCAGCGTAGACCTTAACGCCACTACTGGAGGATCTGGAAATCAATGCGCATCAGTCAGATACTATAGACGTGAAGACGCCATTTTTATCTATTACCCCTTGATTTTATGTTATGCTTGGCTCATTCGTATCACTTGGGTTACACATTCATGATTATTTTATTATATCAGTAAGTAGTCCTTTTACTGTTAATAGTTGTTATATCTCTTATTTTGCATCACTGTCGTCAGAGGGAACTTTTTTCTTGATACAATAAGGTTGCCTCTGACAGTAACAACTCAACAGACCGCAGGTAAAATAAATGTGAAAGGACCGGCCACACTCGACCTTAGCAAAAGGAAAGGATGTTACTTTACAAGCAAACACATTAAAATATTGTTAGTATGCATGTATTTTAATTTGGCACCTACTTCTTGCAGGCAGTAAGGCTGCGTTTCCATCAGAGATGTGCGAAGATGCGTTGCAAGGACTGTGTTTGTTAAGAACCAATAGAATCACTTCATTTACCTTCCCGCTCAGCGCAGCTCTAGTGGTAACGGCAAAGCGAGGTTTTTATACATACAAAACAAGGCATAGATGTGTGCGAGTGGTGTGTTGCGAGGGATGTGTGCGAGGAATGTGTTGCGAGGGAAGTGTAGTTTTTTTGTTTTATTTTATTATATTACTTCTTCATTTATTTTTTATTAATAGTTATGATCTCAGTTTTGATCTTATTTTTTAGATATTTGTTTTTAATAATTATTATATTTTGTCTGTTTTTTGAAATTGTAGTTCTAATTAGTTCGTTTCTGAATTTTATATATTATAAGCTAAGTACTCTTAAATTTAAGGAGTTTACGGGTGTATTTCATTTCTAGAGCCACTCGTTTTAATTATTTTTTTCTTATGTTATCACTCTGCCTGGCCTCACACATCTCTGGTGGAAAAGCAGCCTAAGTAAGCTACCAAATGACAAACACAAAAACATAATATTAAGTTTAACATAAATTAATCGAACCAAAAATAAATTACATAGTTTTAAGACAATGTTTGTCTATTGCTAAAATATTATAAACACAATAAAATGCACAAAAAATTGGCTAATTATTAATAACATACCTTCAACATAACTTAATACTCTTTCACAGTTTCATTGGTAAAACAATATACGTAGGCATAATAAATGCGTAACTAAAATAATCACATGTAGATACGCGTTCCCGAATAAAAGCTAATGACCAAAATGTATGGAGCAGTAGTGCCTTTTTTATCTAGACAGTCATTCATGGAACTTTAATTATTTGATGCTAACAATTTATAGTACAACATTACTAACGAAATGTTGTATTACAGCAACCATAAAAGATCAATCTGGACCGAGTTAGTTAGTCAGTTTATACATTTCAGGGCTTAATTCGAAAGTATGGGATACCTCCCAGTACAGCAAAGTGGTAAAAGGCTCATCAATTTTGGAGCAAATTTGTTTATGAAAAAAATCAGAGAGAATGGAACCCAATCACTTTTGTAAAAAGCAACTGCATTTCGATCATCTGTATAAAAGGCACCAATTTTGGGCATTAGCCTTATCGATATAAGTTGACATCTGTTTAGTTGTAGATAAATGCATCTCGCGCCGATCGGCAGTAAATAATACATTTTGTATGAATTGTTTACGAAGTTTAGAAGACATACTTTACACCAGAAAATTGTAATACCTCATCTCTACACTTCACTACGAAAGCGTATCTTTCGAATTATTGCTAACTAAAAATAAGCAAAATATCACAAGGACAAACAAAATAAATCTACCTACAATTCATTACTAGACATACAAGTATAAAATTACATAAGAATACCATTATTGCCACCTATCTCAATAAATAAATGTTAAACGTTATCGTTTCACTGGTTTACTTCACTGATTCGTATTACTATTGATTTATTTGTCTAAACATACCGTGCATCGGCGCCTCTAAGGCTGTTCAATAATTGCCAAGCTAACAACAATTCGACAATTTCATTGTTCGAAAGACAATCGACCGTATATAATTTCGATAAGTACATAATTTAACAACTTAGGCGGTAATTTCTAGCCGTTCTACCGATTTACGTACGAAATGTCAATATTCAGTTCATGTCGATGTACCAAAATGTAAAAATCTTACATATTAACTGGAGTTTCGTTTGGACTAACTATAAGTGCGCTTTTTCTTTGGTGTGATGTGGTTGTCCGTTGGCTATTGGTTGCGGGGGCGGAGGCCTGGCGAGGATGGCCTGGTACATGCCCCACACCGCCAGGGGGCGCATGTAGCCCACTGAGCGGTGGTTGCCGTTCTCATACAAGGCTTCTGGAGTTTCGAACGAGAGGCCCATTTGTGTTAAACTGCTGTATAAGCCACCGGCTGTCACGAAAGCCTCTTCATGCATGCCTGAAAGAAAAAGGACAATATTAAATATTCATAATTTGAGAAAATAATACCTCATACTTATGAGAAAGTAAATCTTTTTGACAGATTTTTATTCAAACATATTACGTAGATATTGTATGCGATTAGATAAAAATAAATAAGTACTAGCGAAATTACACTATCAGGACTCTAAATACTGATTTGCAGCAGCATATTTTTGATAAGATAACAACTAATGGGAACTCCCATTAGCTCATATCTGCTTTCTACTACGGGATTTACCCTTTTTAGGTATTTAATTAAATACCTTATTAAAGTGACGTTAAATGTAATAAATAATGTACTGGCAATATGCCTTTGATAATGATAAACTGTCAGCAACCACAGATTTATTAAGATACATTCCAGATGCTTCCCCCGAAGGGTTACGCACAGGTGTACCTACAGTTTGTTAAGTAACAATCAAATTGTGCAGATTTAGTCAGTTCAGCAATAAAAACCAATCAACAGGATGCTCTTCGGCAAATCATTAAACACATTGGATCTTATAATATTAGAAGGATTTAACTCCTACCTTCAAATATCATAAGCGCAGCAAGTCCGTAAGTGACGCCGGTCCACATCTCCTCGCTCTGTATGGCCGTGGTGTCGATGTGCCCGCGCGGGCCCGTCACCCAGCCGTTGACGGCGCCCATCTTGCCGCCTTTGAACTGCTGGACGTTGTTCTCGAAGATCGTCGCTAGAGCCTTCCGCACGTTGGCTTCGGGGAACACTTGCTCGGTCCAACCTGATGCGCGGAGGAACCTGAAAAGAAAGAGTTCGTGTAAAAACTTTATAATTGACGGGTCAAATGGTGGGAATTTCCATTCCGAACCTTGCAACGTTTTGTCCAATTACATGCTAGCATTTAGTTTCCCCGTAAAATTATTCTAGCATTAAAAATAATCTGTCTTCAACAATGATTAAATAACTCACCATTGCCCCGCCAGCTGATCGGCCATCACAACTTTACTATTTGAAGGGCGCACGTCGAACTTGTAATAGGAGCCGTTCCACAGCTTCTCTTCAAATGAGTGCTGCGCTTGTTCCAGTAGTTCGGCGAACTCCTTCTCGTCTTCTTCATTACCGAGGATACGTGCCATCACGCATACCGCGCTTACTGAAGCTACCCATAGACCACCACAGTATGCACTGTAAATGAAAAGTGACATTTTTATATTAGGATTGATGGTCAAAAGACACAAAGGAATCTCCGATATAAATGTTCAGGCTTTTTATCATTTTTTCGTCAAGGCGACATTACCAAAAGTCAGAACTTACAGCGGCCTAAAGTTGGGTGAAAAATACTATGCCAACATTAAATCTATGCAAGAACAGTGAAAAGCGTGTGAGTTTTTAAAATATGAAATCTATTAAAACGTTACGCACATCTACCTTTAAATGATTAGACATGAGAAAGAGAAAAAGTTAGGGGAATACTAATGATGAAGATATAAAATAAGTACCTGGGTCCGGTCATGACCCACGCGTCGTAGGTCTGGTCGGGGAAGCCGCCGTTCTCGATGAGCCCGTCCTCGTCGAGGTCCCAGCGCCGCGCCGCGCGCAGCAGCGCGGCGGCGGCGGGGTACATGGCGCCCAGGTAGCGGCGCGCGCCCCACACGGCGGCCGCGGGCGCACACGGCGAGCGCTCTGCCTGCACCTCGGCCTCCACGTCCGTGCTCCTGTACAACAGGTCTAGTATATCGCCCACCCCATACGGCTTCTCTTCGCTCGCGACCGGCGTCGACTGCTCCGTGAGGTCCGGCGACTCGTCCGTGGTCCCGTCGGTGTCGTCGGCCTGCCCCGTCGAGCGCGAATACAAGTCATCTTCGGTACCGTCCTTCACGTCGTCTATAAACGCCATGGAGCGGTACCTTTCGTTGCCGAACGGCGCCGTGTGCCCTCTCAGCAACCGGTAGTCCCGTATCACTTGCAGTATGAACTTGAGATTTAAGTCCTTCCAGTTGCTCACGTCGTGGATGTTGTAAGCGTTTATATGAGAGAAAGGTACGTCCTCTGTAAAAACAAGCATTTTATTAGACTGAACCAGGAATCTAGACAAAGCAAAGTATTTCTGTAGCCTCCTGAACAAAGTGGTAAATGGATAACATTATTTAAAAACTTTTAAGCAATTTTGAATGGACCAACCATTCAAAATTGCTCAAAAGTTTCAAATTATGCTGGTTTCTGCTCTTATGAAGTTAGATAGCGTTTTGTCTTTACAAAAGAAACAACTTATTGATTAAATCTATAAAGATGTCGGACAACAGATTTAAGAAATAATTGTCGAAGAATGTCGTACCTCAGTTATTGCCCTTAATTTGCTATCGTCAATTACAGCCTGGAAAACTTATAGGTCGATGTACCGAGTTTAGGTTATTGACACCAATTAACGATTCGGCTAGTTAACTGAGTGAGTATATAACGATAAACGGTTCTAAATAATATGGACCAAGGCTGTTTTCCTGTATTTCATCTACAACACTCTTAACTATTACGTATTTTAATGTGGTTTTCGCCATCCTTTATGTTTACGACGTTCAATTAACCACAGTTTTGATAAGGACTATTTATTATTATAATATAATGACGATGACTCACCGGGATCACCAAGGTCGTGTGGAATTGAGTCTTTTATTTTAAACTTCACTGATTTTCCATTGTATAGGGACGGTCGGCATTTCTCAGTTTCTAATTCAATTGTGTCTCGGAACATATATTGCAAGACCACCTGCAATTAATCATATAATTATTTGTTTAATTTAATAACCAGTTGATCGACTATTTTGGTGAATGGTGCAAAAATATCTACTTACTTGTAAATTAGGCCATAGTTGAGCTAGCGCGAAGGAAGCATAAAAGTGTACATCATACGTATTATACATTCTATATTCGTGGCCTTCTAGATACCCGAACAAACCAAAGTCATGCCTAGAACAAAATTAGCAATATAAAGAAGAGTGAATAAGACCTTTAACACTTCATTTAACATGGCTATAAACCAAGTGTAAACTGAAATCTAATTGATGAGTAATTACCTAGGATCGGTTTCCGGAAATTCGTCACGGACGTCAAACCATATTGTGCCGCCATCAGCGACAAAATAAAGCTCATTCATTAAGGCACTTTTTAACCAGTCTGGAATATTACTGTGGAACAAAATGAATTATTGTAATGTTGTAAAAATAAATCGATCTTCATAAAGAAAGTAGGTCGGATCTTACCTATTATTCAAGATGGGATCCTGCCACTCTGCGAGTAACTTCTCCCAATTCTTATAATTTCTAAGCGCGTACGCAGCTATGCTGGCACCGGCGATACAATCGCTACCAAAGAACTTTGTATAAAATCTGTAATAAACAAATTGATGATTAAACTGACCAATAAAAATGATGCTGCATACAAACGAATATGAAGGAACCTACCTCTTATGTACTTTTTTATCTTTCTTATATCTTATAATAGGCATATCCCAGGCAAGACAAAACTCGGTAGACCCCGTACCCCCTGGTTCTAAAGATAATACACTGGAAAGTGCTACTGAATCACCTGCAATACACAACATAATGTTAGTAAAACATCCCAATTCTACTATCTATTAAGATTAAAGAAGATATTTATAAGTACATTTATGAATCTTCTTCTGTTTTTCTTTTTCTTTCTCTTTTTTCTCCTTTTCCTTCTCTTCTTTTGTTTTGTCCTTGTCCGGCACTTTGGGAGGTGGCGGCGTTAGGCTGGGATCCGGCGTTAGTGTGCCATTTTTCTTTAGACAATCCCACACGTAAGCAGAGGTCTTCGCGGCGTTCCATAGGCAGTAACCTTCGTGGATGGTCTCGTTTTCATCCTTCCTCTTGGCTATGGTGAATGTGCAAGGATGCTCGGCAACTTTCTGTTCCAGGGTAACGCCACACGTGTTCTCCTCTGAATATCTCTCCAAATCCAGTTTAGCTGGAAGACGGAATAACCTTTTAATGCTAAATTTATTTACAGTGTTTTTTCGTGCAATATATGTACTTTTTGTCAAATACATTTTATAGAACCTAGCTAGGTAAGTAAATTTTATACCAACCAATAGATTTCTTCTTGTGGGCGCCCCCAAGTACTTCCGTCCATGTAAAAGTAATACTAACATTCCGCTTTTCATTACTAACGTTAATAGCTGTAAATACAAATACTGCACACGGCAGACTGCTGTCCTGTAAACAAATATTATTTTGAACGAAAAAGTAATAGTCATGTTTTAAAAGAGGAAGAACGAATGGCCGAAGGCCGCGTAGCTTGCGGTACGAAAAAGCCAAGCATGAGTCAGATTGAGAACATCATTGAAAGGCAACAGGGAAAATAAATAAACATCTAAGAAATGTTTGTTTATCTCAGAAAGGGTATGGGGAATATAAATCGAGAGGAAAAGCTCTGTATCAACATAATTTGTATGCCTTGCCTTGCATAGAAGTATAATGTTTTAGCAATTGGAAAAGCCCATGACTGTACAGTTGCATAGATCAAAAGCCCAGATTCATTTTACGATTTTTGTGGCTTGTGTGGGTAGTCCAAATGTTAATGTTTACTGTACCTTGTAATTATGGGGTATGACAGGTGAGATCTGTCTGCAAACCAGCTTTATTCCATACTTGCTCAGGTCATATGTGGTCCAGGCGCGCGGATAAAGTGCTGTGTACTCACACTCTGATCCAATCAAGTTCCACTCCCAAGTTGGTGGTGCTTTTTTGGGTTTGCTAAAAGGCAATTTGGAAATATAATCTAGTTTAGTAATAAAAACAGTCTACAAAACTGTAAACATACAGTTACAGGGTCTCCTATCAGACTATACTGATTATAAGAAATTTATTAACTGGCATAATGTGGGTAAACTGAGACCTCTGCTTAACCTTTCATTTATTACAGGTGTGATGTTATCATGTTATTTAGAAATGTATTCAAATGATTTATCCCACTTTGCAGGTGTATTTGTAATCACAACATGTTATCTATCAGGTGGATCCTGCTACCTGATAAACTTATTATTTAACGAATTCTTACTTTATTATCTCATGAAATCCTTATTTATCACAGTTATTGATGATAAGATTAAGGAATCACTAACTTGATACAAAATTTTAGTGACTACATTAGCCATTGACAACAAGATAAATAACCAAATACCTATACTCTTAATTAAGACAATTACACAGTAATTAGCACACACAAGATTTAAGGGGTTGTTGCTGCTGAAATATTCATGTGAACATTCAAATTACATTAGCAATATGGTGGAATATGATTAACTTACTTATATGTAGACAAAACAGACTGGTAAACCGTTTCATTGTTGGCATTTCTTATGTTCACAATGAACTGACATTCTGGCACTGTGACATACTCATATATGCCAGGGTACAGCTGGAAGCGACAGAACTCGCCTTTGAACCCTCGGCCTATAGTCCCACCACCAATACCTCCAATAGGACAGCCTACAAAATACATAAATATTATATTTACATACATAGCTTCATAATCAACTTCTTAGTCCTAATAAGTGTAGCACAGGCAAGTAAATAAATATGGTAAGCATGAGGGAACACATTGTTGTAACATGGTATTAAAGTTGTGGGATACCAAGTTGGAACAAGTCTGGGTAAGGACATATGGATTGGATTAAAACACAAAATACCATCCTACCACCCCATTTAAACAAGCAGAAAAAGTCAGTGAAGTCTCTTTATATTGTAGGGGCTTCTTACTATTCTTTAGATGTTTGGGAGAACCTACTAAGGCACTCCCAGACATCTCACCTTTAGATTTCTTTATACAAGCATGAAAAAGCTAATCAATCAGTGCAGTGTTAAGCTTAAAAAAATTGGCAAAGATTGGAAAGCAGATGTAAAACAAGTTGTTTATAATGATTGGATAATCTAGAATTATACATAGTTAGATTAATTAATACATGTTACTAAGCAGCTACTTTCTAATATTAGTTTTGGCATGAAGAAAACCACATGTGTTACGCTATTCATAACTGTAAAACTGCAGAATGAAATCTGTACAATGAGAATTTTAATCACAATCTAGTTTTAGTTTATTATTACCAACCAGCTAAAAGTTTTTAACAGTAATTTTTCACTACAGACTACCAAAGTATAAACAAAGTAAGGACATGGCATTTTTTATTTAAAAATTATTTATTTATTTGGACTCTAGTTGGGCAAAGTGGGCCTTCATCAGACTTTAAAATTATGGCTTAAAATGACTGATTTAATGTTAATGAGAACTTACCATACATCCTCTGAGCTGATACCATGTGAATGTAATCCATTATAGGACGCTTTTTATTCAATCTCTTGCCTATGTAATATTTTAAATACCTGTAATAAATTTAACATTTCAGATGCTACATATGCTATGCTTAAATGTTATGTACTGAATGTAAAAATAACTAATAACAGAGCTGGATAATGCTGGCTTAAGCTAGCACTCCCAAACACCAGAATAGTAAAAATGTTGCACAAGAATAATGTCATAATCATAACTACAATTTTATAGTAAAAAATATGTACCTGGCAGTTAATGGCATCATGTCAAAAACTTGATTGGGTCTTGGTATCAGAAGTTGCTTGCTTTGTAAGGGAAATTCATGGTCTAACGGTAACTTTAAGCCGTATTTCGAAGGCTCGTGCAGGCCTAGCCCGACGTCGCCAACTGTTTCCATCTCCATGATGGTGAACAATTCGAGAATATATTTTAAGCTTGGAAGAGTCTCTGAGACAAACCCTCTCACACAGTCCTTCAATCGAATCGTATTATCACATTATCTCTCTGTTCCTTCCCAAGATACGATAGCAAATAAATTTATCAAAAATTAAGATGTAATTTCAGCGTGACACTGTAAATTGAATAATAAATAATACAAAAATGAGAGCTATCTTCGGATACTAATCTTTAAGACAAATTTCTCAGACAGAACTAACAAAATTGAAATAAAATTTGAAAATCGAAAATAATGACGTGAGAATGCATCTCTGCCATCACAAACCACAATGAAAAAAATGACGTTTACCAACTGTGCTGTGATCGCTTGACAAGTGGCTTGACTTGACACTGTCACCAATAGTGATGCCAGACTTTTATTCAAAATTTCTACTATTTAATTTAATCGAATTTTAGCATTGAAACAGAAACGTAAACGGACACTGAAACGTTTTAATATAAAACGACTATTGGTTAATTTGTCTGGCATGACCTAAATCATGATCTGGCCGCGTGTTCACAAAGGCCTGGTCAGAGGTTTTCAATTTGAAAAGTCTATAATATCTAAGTATCTCTGGGGCTGGATCCAGATTGATCGCCTAAGTTCATCGTTTTACATGAGAACCAATACTATTCTCATTTTTCCTAACTAATAGGTATTTTGGGTTAGGTTTAGAATCGAGTCCCCTGAATTTGAGGATTCTGTCACTGTGGCGGGGTCAAGGGAGTATATCTGAAGCGCCCCATGCGATTTTAGCTGCCGGAGTAGCGTCGAAGTATTTAAAATTATTTTCTAAAAATATTGGTAAAGCACTAAATAAACGTGAAACGGAGCGTACATTTAAATAAATTCTAACGGTTTTGACGTTGCAGCTGTCAAATACGTAAAAAGAATCGCTAGGCCGGCCATTTTGTTGACAGCGACTGACGATCTAGACACGCGGTGGCGTGTCAAGCCAAGTTCAAGCTAACAGAGCTGGCGAGCACCACTGTGTGTAATATTACACGAACCATTTGGCGCCACTTTTAATCCCCTCATAACTCAAAAACTATTTCACATAAACATGTCTTTGGCTCATATATTGAAACTTGCGAGAGACATTTGTGCTATACATTTCATAAACACACATCAAACGGTTATTTAGATATTAACGCCCAAAATCGTCATTTTTATTACTGACTGACCTATAGATCAAAACTAACCCAGTTCCAGATTACCTAGAAAGTTCAAATTTGGTATCAAGATAGGTAGACTGGTAATTTTTTTGCATTTTATTTTAATTTTTCAATTAATTGATTCTATTAAGAACACTTCATAAAGTGCCTGTAATGTAATAATCAGCAATCAAAATTGATGACAGTTGGTCTTTATGTGGATTTTAAGTTCTTCACGTGAATATGTAACGAGTGGAATACCATCCTTAATTTTTTTTTAATACTAACATATCTGTTTTAGTACTTATAACAACTTATAACTAAGAGTATAGTCGAGTTTCGAATGTATTACGTTATTAACTGGGATTTATTATTATTTCAGTATTAATGTTATGTTGAGTATTAATTATTATTTCAATATTTAACGCACACATCAACAGTGTAAGATCATTTTTTATAAATAATAAGTTTACAGACCACGGCGCACTGTGCGGCGGCCGTGGAGCAGAGGGTTGGGGAGCGGTGCGATAAAACCCTTACTTTCGACTCTCCAGAGTTAAAACCTTAGATGGAGTACATCTTATCAATTTAGATCCAAGTCAAGTCAAGGCTCAAGAGAGCTAAATTGTAGAGTACAACCGCCTGCGCACGTTATACCGCCCCACAGTGTTTTATGAAGCCCTTTTTTCGGACATCGCATTTTTATTAAAGAGGCTAATAGATAAAATCATTTTAAAGCAAAATTTCGAATCCCCATTAAGCTATCAAGCCTAGTTTCTGAGATATAAATTTTTGAAAATCATCATATTTTAAGCCGGATACTTAGAAAAAAAATTATTTCTCATAAACCAAGTATGATAAGCAATAATGATGTTAATAGCATCGATAGCGCCTCTTATGCTGCATATTTTAAAACACAAATGAACATCGTAACTTGGCTAGATCCAAATTTATATGAGATTTTTGGTTTTTAGTTTTTCTTAATTTTCGCGAGGATTGTGCCGTATTGGGAAAAGTTATTTATACCAAAATTATTCTTATTACTTCCCCAATACACCACTTAAATTTCACATCCCAATTCCATGGAATCTAGAAGTTATTCAAAATTTTCTTTTTTTGTTAGGGTTGTCACAGTTATTACCCGGATATTAATAACTCAATTTATATTCGAGATCGATTATTAAAACTTATTTTTATAGCCCGAAGGCATCTAAGCGTACGGAAGAACGCAAATCGAGTTACTGGGAGTTTTAGCCGGAAAACTGTTACCGCCTTCACCGCGTGGAGGTACTCCCAGCTTATGTTATTACTATTGCGAGCGTGTCTTTTGCGTATCATCACTCATGAAGTACGTAGGTACTTCAAACCAGGGTTTAAATCAAAATTGTTTAGCTGGATTCATAATCCTACGTCAAAAGTCAAAATCTTTGCCAATTCAATTAACTTGGAATGCAAATAATATTTTTATCGTTACGAGATAAGCCAAACTACTTTATTTATATATCAACGAAAATGCTACCAGATTAGTTTTTTTTTTTTGACAAAACAAATCAGATCCGGATAAAATTTTGTTTTCTGAGAGCATGACAACCCTGACGACATAAAATCCGGACCAAACTTAAAAAGGTTGTAGTTTCTAGATTCCACGGATTTGGGATGTGAAATTTAAGTGATGTATTGGGGAAGTAAAGAGAACAATGTTGGCGTAAATAACTTTTCCCAATACGGCAGAAAATTAAGAAAAACTAAAAACGAAAAACCTCGTATAAATTTGGATCTAGCCAGGTTATGATGTTCATTTGTGTTTTGAAATATGCAGCATAAGAGGCGCTATCTATGCTTCTAACATCATTATTGCATATTATACTTGGTTTATGAGAAATGATTTTTTTTCTAAATATCCGACTTAAAATATGATGATTTTCAAAAAAATATATCTCAGAAACTAGACTTGATAGCTTAATGGGGATTCGAAATTTTGCTTTAAAGTGATTATATCTATTAACCACTTTAATAAAAATGCGATGTCCGAAAAAAAGGGCTTCATAAAACACTGTGCGCCCCGACTTGGCCAAATTAAGTACAAAAAGAAAACGCGTAAAAAAAAATTCTGATACTGAATGAGCAATTCACTCAAAGATTTCAAAGGTACAAGAAAATATAGAAAATAACATAAAAAGATAATTATACCTCGTAAACGTAGGAAAAAATGGTAGATTAACAAAAACCATTTGGTATTAATTTTATTTTGATTAAGTACCTTCTAATAATTCCTTCTAATAATATCCCATCAAAAACATAAATCTGAAATGAGAGCCAAGTTCAATATCATGATAATGCCTTTTAAATACCAATTTATTTGTTTCAACATACAATTTATTTGTTTATCCTTTTCAAATAGTTGCCTGATTTATTCTAAGTTCGGCTTATAGAGGCGGATTGTGCTAAAAGCCAGGCTTAATTTCGTTAAACAAAAACTGTTTTGCAAGCCGGGCTTTTATGCTTGTCTATTCAGTCAAGTGGGCATTCATTCATTGTGAAGCATTATGCCTATTGAGCGCGAATTTGGTGCTTAATTACCCGTTCACATGCCACTAGAGTAGTCGTCACAGTAACTATCTTAGTGCCCTCATATTTTTTATTAATTAAGTTCTGAAGCACATTTTACATCTTTTAAAAACGCAAAATATTGACATGAATTACTACTTTTTTAAGTCATGAGTCAAGTTAGATACGAGCTAAGCTGAGTTAAAAAAGTAAGTAACTCATATCTCTCTTTGAATTTTTGTGTAAGTTCTGTAATTTTAATACGAGCGTTAGGCAACACTAAATTTGTTCTGGCCATCATTGGCTGGCTGGGTTGCGATTGCCATATAAAAATATAGTTTCGCGTTTGCGTATCTGTGGATATGGATTCAGATAATATAAATGATAGTTGTTGTTTTTATAATTATAACGAAGTAAATCAATAAAATCAGCTTTAAAGAACCCGAAGTTATGGTGATATTACTGTGAATAGTCAAGCTAACGAAGTTACAGTATGGTGTCCATGTGTCACTCCTTATGTTGAAGTGGTAGTAAGCTTACACATTTGGATCGTAAACAATTCTTAAAGATGGATATCCCAGTGCAAATAGCTATAAGGCTGAAGCCACCAAGTCTTGAAGACTCATCCCAGTGCATATTCAGCAATCCTGTAACCCAAATTGTGATTACTGAGAGTGGACAAACATTCCATGTGAATAGGGCTTTGCCTGTGGATTGTACACAAGCGAATCTCTTCAACTCGTTTATGATACCTCAAATTAATTGCTTTCTTGATGGGTGTGATACTTCAGTCGTCGTATTTGGTCAGGCTAAGACTGGCAAAACTTACACTTTATTTGGCCCAGGTCAGTACAAAGTTGACATTTTTTTATTGATTCTGCACATACTTTACCTCTAATGTTCCACTAATATTGATTTTTCTGATCCCTGTAAGGCAGCATAAATTAAAGAAAGTGGTCTAATATAAAGGTTTACTTTATCCTTACCTTGTAGGAAAACTTTATCAGATGGACACTTTCATGATCTGGCTGTATGTAAATAAACAGTCAGCCAATGTGACCCTAGGATTTACAAATGAAGATGCTCATAATCCTTTTAGTTGGTGTGATATTTAATACGTGTACAAAACATAGAATGAATATTTAATTTTACTGTTTTTTCAGGTTTTGAATGCATTCACAGTGAATGTGACCAAGGCATTGTACCTCGGTTTTTGTCTGAAATATTTCACAAGCTGAACCAAATGCCCGAGAGGGAATTTATATTACACATAACATGGATGCAAGTTGTGAATAATAACATATTTGATGTGCTGGGAGCTGGCCTGGTGAGGTGCTGCAATGTGGAGGAAGCCTTTCAGTACTTACAGCTGGGATGGCGACAGAGGTGCCAGGGAAACAACCACACTGTGTTCACAGTTAGCGTAGAACAAAAGTGGGTCAGCACCAACGGAGTACTTAACCACAGAATGTCCACTGCCAGTTTCTGTGATCTTGCTGCATACCCAGAGCCAGGGCTATTTGCTCTAGAGAACATAATAAAAGAACTGCTAGCAGGCAATCCACCAAAACAAATAAATTATGACCAATGTATTCTCACAGCCATGCTTAGAGACTCCTTTGGGGGCAGAGCATTTACTTGGGTTATTGGGTGTATCAGTGCAGAACCAGAAGATTATCAAGACACTTTGAAAACTCTTAACCTGTGTTTGTGCTGCAGGGGCATTAAGAACTTTGTTACTGTCAACTTATTTGCTGATAATAATACTCCTGTCTACTCAGATAAGGCAGGATTACCACATGCAGACAATAATTTTAATTTACAATTTGCAACAACTCAGTGGATTAAATTGGTTTCAAATGCAGAAGGGCTATTCAACAAAATTCTACAGTCCAAGTCCTTGTCTGAAGCTGATATCAACCAAGTTAGTGAATGGTTATTTTTAAAGGCTGAATGTGATGAATGTTTAAATAATGATGCCAGCGTTGATAATAAGGATGCAAATATAAAACAGGGGTTGCCAAGGATAGCTGAAGATACAGAGCCAAGTGAGCCCAGTGAGTCAGATGTGGACTCAGACTCAGAGGAAGATACTCATTCTGACACAGTATTCCAAGACAAACTAGAAAAGTTCATGGAATATTTTAGAGAAAAGAATGACCAACTTTTTGCTGATAGATGTGAAGAATATTTAAATCACATTGACTCTGATGATATAACAATATCAGAATTAAGTGGGTCACAATCTTTGCCTGTTATGACATCACAGTCAAATTCTGGGCGAAGAAGAACTATACAACCTGGTGAAAGTTTATCTGGAGCAGAGTTGGAGTTACTGAGAAAAGTTGCGGCTAAAGCAATCTCACCTGAATCTCAAAAGATACTCATAGAATCTCACAAGAAGGATGTTGATCCTGAACCAAAATTAATTGAGAGGGAGCTTCTCAAAATGATTGACTCTCCAAAGACTGAAGAAATATGCAAGAAGTACAAAATGACGAAAGAAAAATACACTCAAAAACAGATACTGGCCCGAAAACTTTCGAAAGAAATTGGCAGCAGCCAGTCGCAGCTGAAGGAACTGATAAATCTTTGTATAGCCAAAGAGAGACTGATAAACGACTTGTCTAAATCGATGTGTCATACACAGAACAAGCATTATTCTGACAAGATAGAATCTAGTTTAATTGATCAGGATACAATGAGGGAAATAAAAAGACATGAGACAAACCTTAAAACATATAAAAAACAAATAGAACAAATCAAAAGACAGATAAAGAAAGACGAAAAACGTAAAAATACATTGGACGTTGAGCTTGTTAAAGATAAATTAAAGTTAGATGAACTTTCGGACACATCAGTAGATGTGAAGGACAGGAAAACGAACTCACTAAAACACTTTACACATAGAATAACGCAACTTGATAGTATTTTGAAGGAGAAGACAAATGATTTGGAAACCTTAGAAATGTCCAAAGAAAAAGAGTTGTTGTTGAGGAAAGAAATCAAAAACCTGAGGAAGACCAGAGAGTGTTTGCATGAACAGAGATGCAGTTTAGGACACAAGAGAAAAATATATAAATCTCTTTCAGATTCTGAGGTAAGCTATCCAAATGAAAATTGGAAACATTAAAATAATTATGTCCTATTATTTTTTGTATCATAAATCAAACTGTCGTTTTAGGAGCGCAAACTGCTGGAATGTGAAGAAGCTATAGAAGCAATCGACACGGCAATAGAGTACAAAAACAATTTAATTTGTGGCAAGTCACCATCAGCTTCTCTGTCTGATTCTCAAGACAATAAAGACTCGAGGAGTAGGGGAGAGCAAATGTTGATGGCACGGCTTGACAAACTGTCACATGATGAGATGAAAACCTTGCTTTATAGGTATTTCCAAAAGGTAAGATTCCTAAATTAATACTAATATTAAAGAGGTAAAATTGTAAGTTTAGATTTTGGGAGCAATGTTCGGAACTACTGATCCGATTTTGTAAAAATCTTTCACTAATGGGGAGTTTCCGACCACAGCACGACCGAAAGTATAAAATCAAATCGACATATTCGTTTTATTACTTATTTTAGTCAGACGAACGCTTTTACTTCACACTTATTTCGGTTTAGAAGTAAACTACACTACTAAAAAAACTGCCAGTAATGCTAGTATGTAGTTTTGTTGTTAGGCAGAGGTGTTGCTTATCATTCATGTTTATTTAACGATTTTACCATGTGTTTGTATATCTTTAGTGGCGAGCGTTAGAACTTTATATTTTCGCTTACGCTATACCATTATCCCGCAAATGGTTTTCTATTTTCAGTCTGTATTCTAAGAACGTTTTGAAAAAATAAAAAATGTAGTTGCTTTGTTTTCGTTTAATGATATTTGAACTTTACACTTATGTAAATTAAGTTGTTTTTAGAAAGACCATTGACGTCGTAAAAAATATTGATGCTGCAATGGAAACTAAACTTTGTCTCTTCACTCAAGGTGGTGGATTTACGCGGCGCGTGTGCCGCGCTTGAGGCTGGTGTGGCTTCGGCAAGCGAAGAGGCGGCGGTGTGGCGCGCGCGGGCTGCGGCCGCTTGGAGGCATGCACAGCGTCTGAGACCACATGCTCATTCCAGGTAAGGCAGAGGCTTATGAGATTCTTTAATTTCACAAAGAGCATCTTCTATTAAAAATACCAGTGGCGTTGACAGGCATCTATTGTTCCTGGGTGTAGACGCAAATTCGACTTGCTCATATAAGAAGGCTGACGAGCGCGCGCCCCATTTGTGGATTACAATCCCGACTGAATGATATGATATGAATGCAATTATATAAATACTATTCTGTAAATGAATATTTTTCCTTTTTTCGTTTCAGGCACTTCCAATCGTTCCATAGATGTCTGGACGGAGGCAATGCGGAGAGGGCGTTGTTTTTGGGCATGACGACTGATTCGGAGACATCGGACGATGCCATGCGATTAGTGGATCGTATGAAGCAGCTTGCGCGGTGTCCTCCGGTAAATGACTAAAAAATACTTTTCCAAATTAGGCCATTACCTATAAAAATTAAAATCCATCAATTCGATTAACATCCTGTTAGTTTCAAAACAATATGTGCGGTATTTTTAATATTCTTTTTATTTTCTTTTCCAGCCACCTGTAATACCTAGTCAAAACCTGCGACAGCTCATGCCAGCAACAAATCTGCCAGTGGCCAAGGTCACAAAGGAGAAGAACAAACTCATCATAGTACAACAAAATAAAAAGCACTGATATTTGTACATAATTTTATTTGTCGTTATCAATTTTATCTTCATATACGTTTTTATGAAATATATAAAGCTTTTTATCGAACTAGCAATGTAGTCATAGTATGTAATTATGAATTCTATTCTATTCTACTTTCACTATGCTATTTTAACATCACATTTTTAAACATTACTGTACATAATTTTAATGATATTCGTACTTATAAAGTTTGTATATACTTTTTTCCGAATAATTGGTTCTAGTTAGCGTGTATAAAAATATATTTATCAACATTCTTCTCTTATAGGTATACATTCAACTAGATTCGAGCAAAATAAGATCCTAGTATGTTTATTCTAAAACGAAAATAAATTGATTGATCTAAATAATTATCTACATATTATTTACACTATCTAAGGTATTTAGATACTCCCTAATAAAATCCTTACTCATGATATGAAATTCCAAGGTATGCATAATATCCCTTCTGATAAAACTGAATAGTAATGGGTTATGTAAAGGACTGTTCCATGAAGTTTCTGAAACAAGAAAATATATGAATTATGCGTCGTCAAAGAGGACTATGAAGCGAGCGAGGCAAAGAGGACATGAGGACTTATGGCCAGAAAATACAATAAACAAAAATAATGAAACAAGGAAAACTAAAGGAGGATTTCCACCAAACGGCTTGCATCGCTTCAGATCGGGAAGGATACGAACGGATGCGGCGACAGCCTATCGCGTCCGGCAGAATGTCAACGAAAACGATCGGCTCCGTACCGTCACTTGCGAAAGTATCCGTTTCTGCGCCTAGTCCAATAGTTTCATTCCCACCGTGTCGGATACGACAGGCGAACGGAGGCGATCAGGCGTCCCAGCATAGTTTCGGCTACGACCGCGTGTCACTGAAGACGCTCGCGGTCAAGCTGCTGTGCGCTGCTTGGAAATATAGACTTTAAATACTGTGTACACGATTTAATATCGTTTAAAGATGGGAAAATCCTCTCCGATGCGATGCGAGCCGTTTGGTGGAAATCATCCTTAACTGTGCCTAGAATTGGGACAATTTAGGTTGTCAAAAATATTATAATGAAGCATGGTTTAGCAAATTAACAAATTAGCAAATTTATTTTGGATATTCCAATCTTT
Organism: Noctua comes; assembly: GCA_963082995.1. Classification (NCBI taxonomy): domain Eukaryota; kingdom Metazoa; phylum Arthropoda; class Insecta; order Lepidoptera; family Noctuidae; genus Noctua; species Noctua comes. Next base: position 10,300,913 of record OY720277.1, on the reverse strand, counting down.
TTTCATTTGGAAGTCTGTAATTATTTAAAAAAATCTCTTCGTTTATTTTAATCGTTTGATTTGAATCGCGATTTAAATCATATCAACCCTGGCTAAATTGTATATGGGAATATTGAATAAACAACAAAAAAAAAAAACAAAATGGCAGCATTGATTCCGACTATGACTAAACGAGTAATGGACATTTATGTTGATGGATAGACAGGGAGAGGGGCCAAAGAAAAAATTGATGGTGTGAGGAATGATAAGAAAGAGAAAGGATTAATGGTGCCGTGACGTCTGACAGGGGAGAATGGAAGAGGAAAACGTGTCGCGCCGACCATAAATAGAATGGGCCAAGGGCAGGAAGATGATGGATGGTTCCTACTATGGCCACGCGCCAAAAGACATTGCTGCACTATAAGTTGGAAAACTCATCTGAATATATTACCCCATGCAGAATAGAAACGAGCCGTAATAACAATATTTACCGCATGTAGTTGGTCCGTACGCGTAAGTAATCTTTGACAGCACGAGATCATATACGCAGGAGTGATGCTGTCGTCCTTTTGAAGGTCCAGAAGACCGAAGCGCTGCACAACTTCTTTGTGGAGAGCTTTTTCCACATGCTTGTTTCTGTAATAAATTACAATAATTATTTTTTTCTTATGTCGCCACCAGACGTATGCAGGAAGATGATGATGGTCACTACTAATCTTCTACTTCTTTCGTAACCTATTTGCGAGATTATAAAGGTCAGTGGAGGTAGTATTCAAAGCAGTATTGGTCGCCAGTAGATGTACAGAATTCTTTAAAAAAAGGCGCCTTGACTGCTTGGCAAGCACTGCGTTCACAAGCATCAAAAAAGCAAATCTCACAACTGGGCTTAGAACTTACATGCTGTATTCTGTCATCAATTGCGTTGCTTCGTCCAAATGCATGGCAATGAAAGCTATTAGTTCTTCTGCTGGGCAAGACGATGGGGTAATGAACTGACCGGTAGGTGATACCATTAGTGGGCCCGCCTCACTGAAATAAGAATAAAACTTTAAAATTGGAATGGGCAAACAAGATAGTAAATCCAAATTTTAACAATTATAGTTTTTATTGAAAAAAAAAAAATAGGTTGTCCGATTTGCATGGATTGCATTTCGTATATCCAACCCCAGTGTGGAACTGTAAGAAAAAAGGTAAGTATCTGAGGTTCTTGGTGCCCAACGTGGGGCAATGAGCACTTGTGGGCGCCAAATACTTTAGTATGCAGGGTGTAAACAGACCCTTCACATACCTGTCAACCAAGCATGCTGTGCATCACACTAAGTAACTTTACGCAAAAATTATTGCTGGGAATTGACTTTTTTTTTGGGGTTATAAATCACGTTTTAAGGTAGGACTCGGTGGAAAGCACTCAAAGCATTGTGCTGATGGATGGATTGAATAGTACGGGGGTCATGGAGGTGTTTAAAGAAACATCTTACATTAAAAACATATATTAAAAAAAAACTTGTGAAAAAATTGGAACTATGACCCCCAATATCTCAGTAACTAGAAGGTTTCCAGGTATGGTCTAGAATAAAAAAATGATCGCAAAGACGGGGAGAATAAGTGCCTTTCGGATACGTAAAGGGTCTATTTACACCCTTTATTAGAAGTGTTTGGCGCCAACCATGTCTTTTTTAGTTGCTATGATGGGTTTTTTAGCAGGTGGTCTTAATCGGCTAACTAACGCTGCTTTCTCAATACATCTAATATAATCTTGCTTTATCAATACCTACAGTTTAATTAAAAAAAAATACCAACCAGCTCCAAAACTACCTTCAAGCAGCAACTGTATAAGGGGGATGGGACAAACCATGGTAAGTCAGAAATAAGCATGCAATTAAACATACTTACGGTTCAATTACTATTTCGTATTTCTTCAGAGATTCAGGCACACCTGACGGAAACTTACCACCACTACCATAGAAATCGCCTATGGAAGTGATCAGCTGTCTCAAATGACTGCAGTACTGATGTGCAGATACTTTTGGCATGAACTTTCTGAAAAATAAAATTAACTCTATAACTCGTTTTGTTTGATGAATTAATGGCGTACATAAACATTTATGCCCGTTTTCACAAACCCGATTTTTGAAAACGGCCACTAGAACAATATTAATCAGGAAAATGTAAATCTTACCTACGACATATGTGTATTTCTCTCAATACACTGGACAATGCTTTTTCATAATTTGGTATCATCACTAAGGCACTATCTTCCTGGCTCACCTTTTTTATGAGCTGTAAAAAAAGGGTTATCTATACATATAAAATTCAAAGTCCTGACTGACTGACTGACTGATTGACTGACTGACTGACTGACTGACTGACTTATATATCAACGCACAGCCCAAACCACTGGTCCTAGAAACATGAAATTTGGACAGTGTACTCTTTGTAAAGAGTAGGTATCCACTAAGAAAGGGTTTTTCGAAATACCACCCCTAAGAGGGTGAAATGGGGTGTTGAATTTTCTATGAAACTTTTTATTCTCTGAGTCAATTGACTTGAAAATGTGTCTACATATACTTTAGTTAAAATGATGAGATACGTGTATCACAGTTTTTCCAAAATCATCCCCCAATTTAAAATTCCATGTCCTGACTGGCTGACTGATATGCCAACGCACAGCCCAAACCGCTGGTCCTAGAGACATGAAATTTGGAGAATGTATTCTTTGTGAAGAATAAATATCCACTAAGAAAGGGTTTTTTTGAAATTCCACCCCTAATAGGGTGAAATGGGGTGTTGAATTTTCTATGAAACTTTTTATTCTCTGAGTCGATTGACTTGAAAATGTGTCTACATATACTTCAGTTAAAATGGTGAGATACGTGTATCACAGTTTTTCCAAAATCATCCCCCGATTTAAAATTCAATGTTCTGACTGGCTGACTGATACATCAACGCACAGCCCAAACCACTGGTCCTAGAGACATGAAATTTGGACAGTGTACTCTTTGTGAAGAGTAGGTATCCACTAAGAAAGGGTTTTGTGAAATTTCACTCCTAATAGGGTGAAATGGGGTTTTGAATTGTATGTGAAACTTTATATTCTCGGAGTCGATTGACTTGAAAATGTGTCTACGTATACTTCAGTTAAAATTATGAGATACGTGTATCACAGTTTTTCCAAAATCATCCCCCAATTTAAAATTCCATGTCCTGACTGGCTGACTGATAAACCAACGCACAGCCCAAACTGCGGGTCACAGAGATATAAAAATTGGAGGGTGTATTCTTTGTGAAGAGTAAGTATCAGTTTTTCGAAATTCCTATCCCTTAGAGGGTGAAATGGGGTGTTGAATTTTCTGTGAAACTTTTTACTCTCGGGGTCGATTGACTTGAAAATTTGTGTACATACTCTTTAGATAAAATCCAGTAAATCCGATGTCCAATCTCAAACCAAGGTATCAATATTTCACGTATCTAATTGAATTGATATAACTTTAAACTAATTATTGCAAGTTATAAGCAAGTACATGTAAATCTATGTATGTATTATAAATAGATACATAGATTACTTTTTATCCCAGAAGTAAGATCCCGTGGGAAATTCCCTAACTCCACGCGGGCGAAGCCGCGGGCATAAGCTAGTATTATAATACATCAGAAAGATATGTTTTCTTAGTATTTATTAGTTGCATTTAGTAGTAGCTTATTTTCTTTTACTTCTCTTTAGTGTAAATCTTTTGAAATGTAAACTTCTCGTTGAAGCAATGAATTACAATAATACTGCATCAAGATAGGGTACAATACATGTGTACGCTCACCGATAACCACTCATTTCGTACGTCCATTATACTGAGGAACACGTCTCCGTCTAGACTGACCCCAGTGAACTGCCCCAGCGCAATGGTTCTGCCTGAAAAGATAAACATTATTTCATAAGTGCTAGGCTAATTATTGTTGTGTGTAAATTTCACAATGTAAAGATGGTTGGCCATTACAGGAGACAAGCTGAGAGTAGATCGCCAATTGAAAACGCAGCGCCATTTAGAGGTCAGCTGGGACAAGGCACAGAATTGAATGTCGCAAGAGAGGCCTGTGTACAACAGGAGTACAATAGGTATCTTTTGGGCGCGTTTAGCTGTGATAATTTCACCGCGCGGCGCTCGCTTATACCTATATGTAAAGAGACCACGTTGTTACTTACAGCAAAATACCTCAATTTTTTTATCGAGTTAGAGGAGTGGTATTTATACGCGGTGCAGTTTTCGTGGCTCGAAGCGACTGCGTGGTCAACGTGGACTGGCCGAGCGGCGTCCGCTCGGTTACGTGATTCCGCGGAATTTGAATGTTGTTGCCTAGTAAACAGAATCCACAGTAACATACGTAAAGCGTTTGAGGCCTCAAGATGATGGAAAGTGAAAAAACTGTCTGAATATTACATAATATACCAACCTTCTAAATTAACCATAGTATTAGGATGCTGTGAAGCTAAGGCAACTAAGCTCTGCAAGACCCCTCTTATGTGGCTCATATTCCAACAGCTGTCGTATTTCACCTATAATTAATATACATTAATAAAGTTTTATCAGTTAATCAGTATCTTTTTGATGGAATCCCATTACAGATTAATCCCTCGGGTTTTTGGTAAGCTGTTTCCATGTGTATAATCTATAGTGTTTTATAATATTTAGAGTCTGTTTTACAAGTGTTTAGTTAAGCACTTTCGATAATCAAAATCCAAAAAGTTTGTATGAAATTATCTTTCAGATAACCTTTACTTATCCTAGGTATATTCTAACAAATAAATTTTATTCTATTCTATTCTATTCATAGAAAAGATCATTACTGAGTTTTATGATTAATGCAATATAGAAACTCTGTAAAGCAAGCTTTTGATGTAAAAGACGGTATATATGATAATTGAACTTTTATAATGTAGTATACCAACTTGTTTAATACCATAAGTTTTGCAAAGGGTGTCTATCAAGGAGCGCACTTGGTCCCTTGTTGCAGCAGCCGCCTCATATTTGACTTTTGCATCACTGCTGTTTGTAAATACCCATTCCCTGCAATATATCAAAGAAATATATATTTTTAATAGACTCTTACAATTTTCTTGCAATTTAATTATTTAAAAAAGGATTTATTGCAAGAACATTAAGTTTTTACAGTTGACACACTATTTCTATTAGTGATCAACATATTATTATTAACAGCAGCAATGGTGAAAGCTAGGGGTTCATTGTTCCCAGAGAGATGGGATCAATGAGAAGTTTCACCTTAATCCAAACTTTTTTGATTGCATAGACTGATCTTAACTTACACAATATTAGCACTAGCCTTCTTCTCCACTACTTTCCTCTTCATTTTGGACAAATCAAATTCTTTTTCATAGTCTTCATATGCACGAGAAAAATCATATTTTCCTCCTTTGCCGAAACCCATTTTGCTGCAAATTATAAAAGTTATCATTTTGATGTTAAAATAAACCAAAAACTAGCACATATGAAATCAAGAAATACTGCCTTGATTTTTTGTAAGTTAACTTTGCAGGGGAACTAAATCTAAAGGTCAATCAATATCTAATCAGTTTCTATTGCTTAGTGTCAACTAACAGCTTATATCTAAGTTAGTGTGTTTACAGATTCAAACAAATACAAATGATTAGATAAAAGATATGGTTTTGGACAAGCATCTTGATACAAACCTTATGGTGGATTCTTTTGGCCTGTCAGGTATCTTATCTATGTACTTAGTGGAGATAGCGCAGGCATTCAGAACTTTGACTACTGTCTCTCTCACATTGTTACTGTTTAACTGGATTTTTATGAGCTTGAATTCACCTGAAAATTTTAAAGAAATCATTTACTTATTAAGTTAAGAATGAAGAATGGCCCTTGCCCAGCATTGGGACATACTAAGTAAAGAAAACAAATAAAAATAAGAATATAATATGTACTCATAAGAAACTAACAAATAAATCCATTTCATGTTGTGGTTGCATTACAACATGAAATGGATTTATTTTTATTAAATTATGAATGTATAAAACAAATTTACATTTTTCACAGGCTTAAATAAAATATAACAAATAAGTTATAATTTGGATAACAATAAGAATAAAAATAAAGCTATAATAGTTACCATCAGGCATATCTTTTTGGCGCAAATAAAATGATAATGGAGGAACAGACATTCTTTTACTGGATTGTTGGGCTTCTATAAGTGCACTCAGCTGTTGCAGAGAATGTTCATTGACTTTCTGAAATAGATAGTGATCAGAAATATAATATAATTCTACACAAACCAAAAATAACTGAAGAAATTCAGTTATAACAGTAATGTGTGCCTCATGGCTGTTTCAAGTAAGTGGCACAAAATATGTGAATGCATCAATATGCCTATAAAGACTTCAGTATTTCACATGGAAAATTAATTTTTGTACAACTTGTACATTATTTTATCTTGAGTATTATTAAAAAATCTGTTTCCATCCTGTGTTGTACTGGTTGGTTACCTAAATATTTCAGTTGGTCATGGAAATACAACCAGAATGATTTGCTAACTTACTCTTTGAGTTGGATATTTTCCAAAGAGATCGGGATGAACACTGAAGTAGAAAGGCCGTAGGGCAGTGGACACTTCCGCAGAACTTAGAAATCTGCATAACGGACGAATGGTACACGTACCACTGCAACATTTTACAATTATTTATAGACTAAAAGTTAAACATTCCTAAAAACCTCACATGGTAGCGATCCGAATTAGACTTCTTTAAATAGAGTAAAAACATCCATTGAAAATAACAGAGGTTGAACTAAGCTCAAAACTAACCATATTTTTGTTCTGCTATACATTTTGAATGAATTTGATTCTTAATTATACAAAAATCACATTTAGCGGTTACATATGAAATTTGCGCCTTAGAATATGCAAATTATCCCATCTTTGTTAACAACTACATTTTTTCGGAAACGACCCTGAACTTGCGATTTATTTTCAAATTAGACTTTTGTCTTTTGACGTTGACAGTGACAGTTGACGTTTTTGAGATGATATTCTAGTTAGTCGCAAGAAAACGAACTGCTGTTTCAAGTATTTTTAATAAAAATAATATTTTGCTGAAATGAAAGATTACAACTTGGCTTAATTTTATATACACTATTAAAAAAAAAAACATATGCAACTAAGAATCTTCTGGACCTGAGCTGGTTTCTAATACTCGCTATGGTCGTATGCTGCTACGCGTAATAATCACAGAACATAAATCATGTAACCTCTGGCGAGTGCGTAATAGAGGTAGAGTGAAAGAATAGTTTTCAAGAGGAAAAGCCAAATTCGTATCCCGATGCATGTTAGAGTACCGGACCAGTATACCAAAACAAATCTTTCAAAACAGTTAAATAATAACTAGCCTGCTGTGTAGCCTTATCAGAGGTACTTACCACAGATAAAGATAGACTGTACTTATCCATATTTCATCAGTTACCTATGTTGAAGTCAGATGTAGTAGGGAGTGCCCATTACCTTTATCATTTAGCGACCACAGTTAATCTTAAATCCGAGCAATTTAGGAATCTTTATGAAAAATTAAACAGCACTAGGCTCGCTCTGGAAATCGGACCCAGGACCATGCTCAGAAATCGAGTAGTCGTACTTTGTGAACACGATGGATGGTGCGGTCGTTCGATGAATTTTGATTTATTTTAATATTAATTAGTTACCTGTTTCTCTGATTCACTTATAAACTTGTTTTAGACTATTCTTCTTGAACGCGACGTTGATGATTAATTTAATATGTAAGTATACATATTATAATGGAGTGTCCCGCCGCGCCGTTTCATTAGCCAGATAGAGTCCGACAGGCTGGACGTATCATCAGCCCTTAAGAAAATAGGGAACTTTGAAATTAGGTTCTTATCTATTTGTGGCACCTACGAACATATAAATGATTGATCAATAGAATTTGGTGCCTAAGCTCGTACGGGTCTGAAGGTCTAGGTAATGCTAAAGAAAAGTACGTACCAAGGCACGTACCTATACTTGAAAAGTTTATCTAGTATATTTTCCGCGAATACATACGTGCTTAGACTCGTAGTAGGACGTGTTTGTTTGAATTGTAATGCATAATGTAGTCATACTGTAATTAAGATGATATACCGCGGAAACAGAAGACAGGAAGATATCGCTAAATGATGTAAGTTGGAGGTTAATGTTTTAAATGATCATAACAGGTGAGCAGCGGATTGGCTGTCGGCTGGCTGAGATAAAATCTGAAGGCTGCGCGTGCGGCGGCGGCGGTGGCGGCGCTGCGCGGCGGTAAGCCGGTGACGCAACGCGCCGGCGCAGACGCGTTAGCGCCGCGCGCCCTCGCGCCTCGCGCCTCGCCAGCGCGCAGCCTGCCACTCGTCGAGCTGCTTCATAATTGTTACACAGACGAGTTCAATAATTAAGCAATAAATATACCAGCAGTGGCGGTGAGAGGAGGGCGGCAGTCGAGCGGCGGCCGCGTTACGTACCACACACCCGCACCGAGTGATGGACCCGAAGCTCATTCGACATTTTTCTATCGGACGCCGTAGGAATCTCACCGGACTGGTTCCCGCGCAACGCTGCGTTAGTGCGCCGCTCTGGTGAACCCTTTCGCTTGTAAATGTGCCGATATTTACATATGCGCGCTCGATCTCGCGTCGAACTTTCGATCTGCGCTCGCGCCTCGCGGTTGAGTAGTGAGCCCCGCGACCTGGCAGCCGCTGGCGACTGCGAGCCGCCGCTGCCACCGCCGCCCCAGCGCGCGCTACTGCTGCACGACGTGCGATGACCTACGTATGTCAACATCAACATATCACACTCTGTGTACACTATTTACATTCAATGATAAGCTTATTGTTTACTGATCTTAAGGTTAATAAGTTTTCTGACTCTATTTACTATATTTTGCACTTTGATGTGGTAAACTTAGGTATACCATTGGCTGTAACGTACATTTACGTCCTGCGGCGTTAATAGAAGTAGTAGTAGTAGAAAGAACTAGAATAAGTAAATGTGATCAGATGAAATGGGCTTCAATTACTATACCTATGGTGGCAATCAATCTCTACATTTGATGGTACCTAAAGCTTTAATCTCAGCAATACGCATAGGTATTTAACAAACAGAAACAAAACAAGCTTATAGATTTAACACTTCAACGTATTGAAATATAATTACTACTACCACAACTAAACAAGTTATAGACACATTACGTAGATATAATGTATAAGTGCGCAAACAAATTCTGAGAAGATCCAATGTCCATTCGTATTGATAATACACAAGTTACTACATAGATACGAGTATGTAAATTATTACCTTGTTCCAATTAAATCACAAACAGTCAATATAAATGGTGACGTTTTTCGATGAAGCTGCTATCAGAGCGACTCCGAATGACGTACCTTCACGTACCTACAGGAAGTACAGGTTTGTTTACAGGACACAACAAGATGTTAATAATCAATTAATAGAAACACAATTTCAATGAAGTATACATAACAGGAAAACGAGGGATGTTGATATAAATAAATGATCTACTTGCATTTGCATGTCCATTTTAAAAACGGTCTACCAATGGTAACTCGATATTGTTCGGAATTCTCGGCGTTTGTCTCCTTAATGGTGTTCTGAACTTCCAAATGCAATAATAAGTGTCTTTATGTATTGAGCTATACCAACGCATTGGTATCCTGTTTAAACGAAGCGATGCCTGTAGAATACTCACACAATATGATAATAATTCAGGCTCGTCTAGTTTTGGATGTATCGTGAACTAGAATGTCCGTTGCACATGACATGTGCATGATAGCTGTGAAACAATGTGGATGTATGTGGTATCAACTGGTTTTTAGAAGTGGTAGAAGTCATCCGAGGTGAATTCGTCGTTTCTAAAGATACGCCCATAACGCTTGAGCTCTCTCGCGCTTTTTGAGGCTTTTTCGGTCCGTCTTTTTTGTTTTCTTTGCTGAGTTATTTACGTGACTAACAAGTTGCAAGGAGTGACTGCAATCTAATCTACACACCCTAAAAACGCGCAGCTTTACAACAGATCAAAATCCTCCTTTTGTCTATTTCGCAGTCGGGTAATAAGTATGCATATTGAAGCTGTTACACTTTACGGTTATATATTCTACCTATCCTTCAGTTAAGTAAGCTAGCCACAAACAACCATTGACTGTTATACACCTATAACAGTAAATGGTTGTTTGTAAGAAAAGATGCTGCAGTGATGAGAATATCAATTAAAGATCTACAACAGCTGATCGCGAAAATGGAAGAGCAGTAGTCCCATGTGTAGTCTTTTCCCAACTATGTTGGGATTCTAGTTCAACCAAATGCAGCTGAGTACCAAGACCTACCAGTACCACAGTACAGTGCATGAAGCGACTGCCTAACTAAAGGCTATGTGACCACCACACTTACTGCGCTTGACTTTCAGGCTTCTGACCTCCCGTTGCGACTGTCAAAGATCTACAAACGACAGCCGGGATCAACAGCTTGACATGCTTTCCCAGTCTAGGAGCAAGAACCAGTATAATGTACCTAATTGTCATGAAGTTCCATGCAAGGGAGCCACGGCTCTTATCCCAAAGCTTTGACGTCATAAATGTGTTACAAGATGAACGAGGCTCTACTGCTTTTAAGGCTGAATTAGCTAAACTATTGCTGTAACTGTGAGCGGGGAAGTCTAATCTCACTTTAACAAAAAATAACGAAGAGTCAACGAACGAGCAATCTGTACAATATCACGCCTGTAATCTCCGAAGGTTTGTACCTACAGTACAGTACACCACTGAACCCAAATTTCGCGAGCTTTGTTATATTTTCCTTAGTACATAGGACGAGCTGGGTTGCGCAGGTCAGATAGTAGGCAGTTGCTTCATTCCAAATACTGGTAAAATAGTTAAATGTATTTAAGTTGAACTTGTTAAATAACCAATTTAATGCTACAAAAATAACAATTGGAGAAAGTTAAAGCTATTTTTACGTAATTTTTGTAACAAATATGTGTACATCATCATCTGCCTCGCCTTTTCCTAACTATGTTCGTGTCGGCTTCCAGTCTAACCGGATGCAGCTGAATACCACTATTTTCCATGGAGCGACTGCCTATCTGATCTCCACAACCCAGTTAGTACTCAGTAATACGATACCCCTTGTAAGACTGTTTGTCAGACTTTCGGACCACTGACCACCTGTCATCATCATCATCATCATCATTTCAGCCGAAAGACGTCCACTGCTGGACAAAGGCCTCCCCCAAGTGTCGCCACATTGACCGGTCCCGCGCGTCTCGCATCCAGCGGATCCCTGCAACCTTTACGAGGTCATCGGTCCACCTAGTGGGAGGCCTTCCAACGCAGCGTCTTCCGGTTCGCGGTCGCCACTCCAGAACTTTTCGGCCCCATCGGCCATCCGTTCTGCGAGCAATGTGCCCTGCCCACTGCCACTTCAGTTTGGCTATTCTTCGGGCTACGTCGGTAACCTTGGTTGTCTTGCGGATCTCCTCATTTCTGATTTGATCACACAAAGAAACTCCGAGCATAGCCCTCTCCATTGCCCTTTGGGTGACTTTAAGCCTTCTAATGAGGCCCATTGTGTGAGCGACCACGTTTCGGTTCCGTATGTGATCACTGGCAACACACACTGGTCATAGACTTTCGTCTTGAGACACTGCGGTAAGTTGGACGAGAAGATACCACGCAACTTCCCGAACGCTTCCCAGCCGAGTCGGATTCGACGATTGACCTCTTTCTCGAAGTTAGACCTACCTAACTGGACCGTTTGTCCCAGGTAGACATAATCGTCTACAACTTCGAGTGTAGAGGTCTCCGATCTTGATAGGAGTGGGTGTTACATGGGCATTCAACATGACTTTGGTTTTGTCCATGTTCATTTTAAGACCCACTCTTTCGGAAGCTCTACTGAGGTCATCGAGCATTGTACTGAGGTCCTCCATGGTTTCAGCCATGACCACTATATCGTCGGCAAACCGAAGACTGACCACCTGTATCGACTGTGAAAGATCTACAAATGACAGCCGGGATCAACAGCTTAACGCGCTTTCCGAGGCACGGTGGAAACTCGGTATGTATGTACGGGGTGGTTACCCATCCACAGACCAACCCAGTTAGTACTCAGTAATACGATGATACCCCTTGGTAACACTGGTTGTCAGACTTTCAGGACACTGACTACCTGAAACGACTGTCTAGAAATGACAGCCGAGACTAACGGGTTAACTTGCTTTCCGAGGCACGGACGGTAATAAATATGAGCCTACCATAGAAATTGCGATAGCTCTGTAGTTTTAAAGGCATTCATTAGAAACCAGGATCATGGTCATGCATGTTTCGCTGTATTTTTAATCAATATGTATTGTTGAAATTGTTAAACAAAGGAACATCAACGAGCATTGTGTATTTAAAGTACCCTAGGTCGTGTTATAGGTAATCTATAAGTAGGTACCTAGGCAGGAAAAATACGCATATTTCATTAATCCAATTGTTAATACAATCGGAAGAATCGTTGTTGAAATCTACTGGCATTAGCAAAAGAAAAGAATGAAATGAAAACAGATTGTAGGTACAAAACGCTTCGCGCGGTTCTAATCGATGTTTTCTTAGGAGTTGCCTCGTTAGTCTAGTAGTCGCAATTTGAGGTCTTCGGGCCAATTCTCAGGTCAGGCAAAATTGAGTTATTCCACCAAGAATTTCTTTGTAGCAGCCCCAGCCCGGAATCCGTATCTGTGCCAGGTAGATGGCAATAGGCTCGCCCATTTCTATATAGGACTCAAATATAACGGGAGGAGATTACAGGCGTGATGTTATGTTGTGTTGTGTAGTGTAGCCGGAAGTCCTCCCATCCATAAGTTTCTACATTCCCCCGTCAAACTGTATCTATGAGGATGAAAAAGACAAAGGATTAACTGTCGACATGATGTCCAAGATGTACCTACCTACTCATCTTGGACATCTGCCTGCGCTAATATCAATAAAACATTCTTCTTTGTGTTATTAAAATCTTATAGGCATCGCTAGTTATGAAAATATTCGTAACCAATGAATCTATAAACTTCAGATGATGATCTAGGTACACTTGTGTTATGTAGGTATACTATTATGTATATTTTCCCATTTACATCTTTTGCTAACTCTTTCAGCGGAAACAAGCTGTCTCAACAATATTTAGGTACTTGGAAAAGCTAAGTTTTTCTGCAGAAAAGGAAAATTTAAAATAATTAATTATAATTTTTAATTTCTATTTTTAAAATAGTTTAGTAAAGAATTAGCTTGTTATTGTTTTTTTTTTTTACATTTCATAACATCAAGCCTGTATTTAGTCGAAGGAAGGGTTCCCGACATTTCGCCTTCATTTGTACACAATGCATGTACAATTGTGCATGTGACACCTTTGTGGTTTTCCTTGTCACCCTATTTTTATCCCTACCTTAGCAATAGGATCTTCATCTCTCGTGTTCTCACTGTCTTTGCGTGAAAATAAGTTGTCAATGGGTAAAACCAAGTAGTGTCATGGGAAAAAGAAGCTTCGGCTGGTAGTCTGACACGTGACGGAATAACGTGACGGTGAAGGTTTAAAGCCGTAGCAAAAATGATACAGTTCAAGACAATTAAAGTATCTTGGCTTGTATAAAGGCTGTAAATGTGTAAATAGACCCTTGACATAACCGAAAGGGCGAAAGGCACTTATTCTCCCCGTCTTTGCGATCATTTTTTTGTTCTAGACCATACCTTCTTAACCTTCTAGTTACGGAGATATTGTGGGTCAAAGTTCCAACCTTCTCAATTTTTTTTTTTAAATACCTGGTTTTCATGTAAGATTTTTACTTTGCACACTTCCCCCCCGTACTATTCAATCCATCCATCAGCACAATGCTTTCAGTGCTTTCCATCGAGTCCTACCCCGTAAAACGAGATTTTTCACTCCAAAAAAAAAAGTCGATTCCCAGCAATAATTTTTGCGTAAAGTTACTTAGTTTGATGTACAGAATGCTTGGTTGACGGCTATGTGAAGGGTCTCTTTAAACCCTGTATAAACTGGTTGACAGGTATGTTTGACATAATTTAGAAATTTCAAACTTCCATGGAAATAGAACCAAGTGTTTGTCTAAGTCAACAGGATAAGTTGGGTAAATTGATTTTTTCTTCAAGATAATTTCAAGTTACAGGCTATTTGATTCTGAGGTAGTCATAAGAATTGTTAAACCATTATTTATACATGACATAGAAAAGTTTGTACAAATACAGAAAACTATAATTAGGTACTTAAATGGTCAGCATATATACTACCTACCTACCCTTCATATGGTCACGAGGAATCTGTTGGTTTTTGCTAATGAAATATTTTATTATTTTATTTTACTGAATATAATGTTATTACTTTCAGTTAAATTCTTGTGAATTAGGTACCTAACTAATTGTAGGGCAATTTATTTGAAAAATGTTTATATTATCCTCTCAATTCATTCGGTCACTAGCCTGTTTGGTAGTGCAATTTCATCTAAATAGAATTATCCTTTATATTTCCTTTATATAAATATGTAGTTCCAAGCTTCAACTGTGAAATGTGGACAAAACACGTAATCGTGAGTAACAAAACGCCAGAGTAGGATTGGTGGGCACCAGACCGTGGAGATAGAAGGCCTTCATGTCCACGCTTCGGCGGCTCCATTGACGCCTCCTCTTTTACGCAGACAATTATACTACTACCTATATACACAGTGCATATACTTAGCTGTGTTCAATTGTTGTAGTAAATAAGTGGTTAGATTTAAACTGGGAATAATAACTTATAAGGACAAAACTAAGCAGAAAATGACAATGCAAAGAAAGTCTCGAATATTTTATGCAAGTAGGTATCCCATGAAAACATCTTATTTTCCTTTAACAGTTAAAATGGCTGGCTGGTTAGCCAGCCTATCTAAATCCACAGTTAACTAAACAAACACAAAAACAAAATAAACAAACGCTACCAATTATATTTGTGTAGAGTGTAACGTGTCAACAAGTTGACGTGAAGTAGTTAGAAGCCCTTCGCAGGCTTTGTCTCAGCAACACAGATCCACGCAGGTTCTTAAGAGGCAGGTTTGGAGCTCGCCGTGTAGCAACGAGCCCGGTATGTGTGTGTGTGCCATACTCATTTGTGCGCGAACCGGTCCTATAGACTCAAGCCACCGTTCGATTCAACCACATAATTTAAATAAATGATAAAGTCTCATGCTGGGTTTCACAATTAAAACTATTAAGGCCGACGGAACGCTAAGATTTCGTTTGCCCGTTACATAATTAGAAAGCAACAAGTGACAGAGAAGTAACTCGATAAAACAAGAGCAAGTACTGGCGAGGAAACATGAAAATCGCAATTCTAACGTCCTGCGGATCAGTTTAGAGAAATCTGTCTAATTTTCATAAAGTTAATGACTTACTACGTCTTTACTACCTGATAAACAGGCTGTGTTTATAGGTTTAAGTTAACTTTAGAGATGACTGTGTTGATCAGTAGTTTAACCGTTTCATTTATCAGCTTCCGTCTTTATCTTTTTATCTGACCTCTCGCGTGTGCGGAACCAACCTGTCCAGGCGTACGGTACATGTTTTCGTCATTATGTGATACCGTTGGTACTTGCTATTGTTGATACAGATTACCGTATGAATTAGAGTACATTGAGTTACAACACTTTGTTATTCATCGTGTAGATCTTATCTTCTCGATCGTTTTCGCTAACGGAGTGACCTGAGCTTTAACTAATACCAATTTAAAGCATGGCCCATCTGAAATTCACTTATTAAGATTACTTAACACCCCTTAACTTATGTATTTGAGGTAGAATCTAAACAGTATGTTCAGGAAAAACAATTTTCCGAACTCTCTACTAATATTTTCTTCTGCAATGAAAAGTAAAGCCTGCCGAACTTGCTTGGAAAACTTTAGCTCTGAGGAAAAGTTTGGCGTATGATTTGCAACAGTAATGTTCTGGAGCTAAATGTCAAAGTGTGCACAAACAGCGATTTGTAACTCATCGTCTACGACCACAATTACTCGTTTCTCATAGTTTTCTCGTAATTTTGTGAAAATGTCAAGTTTCACACTTATGCTTAATCCTCTTCAGCTGTAGTCAGGTTTTGTAGCTACTATAGAAGGTACCTACTAAATTGTGTCACCAATCTGGCAACCGTACTGGATCAATGGTCATATTTTTTAAAGTTTGTCGTAGTTTCACAAGAGCTGAAAACGTTTCTAGAGCAGCTGCACATTTGGCATTATGTAATTATTAGTGTAGTATAGCTAAAATTAGTTACAAACTATACTTCCTAGGTACCTAAGGTAAGTGAGGGCTGGAATTAAGGGACGTTTAAGAGACATTTTGCCAAACTACATAGTTCCAATATGTTGGATTTTCTATCTCAGTGTGGACTAATCTATTTTAGTATCAAAATCTGATTAAAAATAGTATAATAGCACGTATCATTATTCAGGTATATTTCACATTAAGGTTCCTTAAACATGTTTCTCAGTAGTATTTTTACTACGCTCGGTCACAAGCCGACTTTATCAGACCCGTTTCAAATTAGACTTATCAAGTGTGACATTAGCGGTTAATTTTCAAATTTCTCAATATTGCTCTTTGAATGGATTAAGTTTTATTTTCGGT
The DNA here is from genome assembly GCA_963082995.1 of Noctua comes. NCBI lineage: Eukaryota > Metazoa > Arthropoda > Insecta > Lepidoptera > Noctuidae > Noctua > Noctua comes. Next base: position 10,284,235 of record OY720277.1, on the reverse strand, counting down.
CGTGATATTATATGTTTTAGCATAACGAGTTCTTCAAGGTTGAGATGGGTTAGACGCATTATCACTTGACAATATGGATGTCCCCCTGTCATTCAGACGAAGTATACCTTTTTTATCGTGTTGTGTAGAATATTCGATATGTTATCAGTTTTCACGTTTGTTGTGAGTGATTAAAATGAAAAAGGTTATTTTGTTAATTTAATTGATTGCACGGTGATTTTCTTTAAGGAATCTATGATGTCAGAGTGTTGGTATAGTAGTATGGGTCGCGTTATGTCGCGCGGACACTATGAGAGTCAACTGAGGTCAACTGTATGGTGCTAGAGGCAACACGAACTATCCGCGCTGGGCCGTACAATGTTGCAGTCTTTAGATACTGCACCTTACGAGCACACGTGTCACATGGGACACTAGTGGTATCTTACGAGCCCACAGCGAGTTTACTAGTACTTATTCCTTCATATTTCTTGTCGGAATAATTTAAAAAAAAGTTTTGGTGTAGAATCTCACGATATTTAAAATTAAAGTATGAAATTCTCTGTTATTACGAAGAATTATAACATTTAAAACTGCAATGAACAGCTAAATGTAGGTACAAAATTACATTCCCAACTTTGGTATTGTATTGTAAAATACATATAATCAAAAACAAAGACTTCCCAGTAAGTTCACCTGATACTTAATTAGATACCCGCATTTCAATAGAAGGCAAATATTGCATGATTAGCACTTATAGGCTTATAGTATTCAAATACTAAATTATGTATTTCGGCACGTTTTCTTTGTGGAAACTTGACGTCATTATGTTTCAAACAAGAGTCTTTGACGAGCTCCTAATCTACAATATTATATCATCGCTTTAATTATGTCAATGGCAGTTTCTAGGAAATGTTAATTGATGTAATTGGCTGGTGCAAAGTAGGTAATCCTTGCGCTATTAACAACTGAGTATTCCCCATTATATTGTTGTATAGAATATTGAATGAGACTCTATTAAAAATTTTCCTTATTTTTAGAACCTGTTTAATATGTCAACATTATTTAAATTATATTAGCAGGCAATATAATTGTCTCAATCAGGTATTATCTCCATTTTTCTCTTATATTAATTTAGTGTCCCTATTATAATATATTATATAGATACCTACTCACCTATAATCAAGAGTGAGGTAAAAATAAAATCAGTTTTAGTAAATTGGTTATTTATTTAAAATCAAAGTGATAAGTAATTTTTCATGTAAATGACGGGCTCTTTAAAAATCAACTCACGTGAATAAGTACAAAACATGGTTTGACTTAGACTTAGACAAACGGTCAAGTACGAGTGAACTCGTAGCGCTACGAAGTTCCGCAGATTTATTTTTATTAGGAAAATCTGACGAGACGAGCTGGACAAGACCAGCGACCAGAGGTCCACATTGGCCTTGGATTTAAACAAGTGGAACTAGTGGAAGTCGTGGGGAGAGGCCTTTGCCCAGCAGTAGGATGATGCAGGCTCACAGTATCAGTATCAGGATAATCTGAACCTATTTATGTAGCGTTAATCAGTTGAAATTTCCGAATTTATTGTTTTTTTATTTATTTTTAAATTAAAAAACGTTACCCCACACTAGGAATTTCTCCTATATCGTGGGTGCGTTTACAAACATTTAAACTCACATACAGAAACAGCCACAAGTACCTGTAGATCATACAAATATTTGTTCCGTGCGGGGATCGAACCCGCGACACCCAGCGCAGCAGCCGATCGCTCAGCCACTGCGCCAACTGTGCCGTCAAAATTAAGCAGTGATAGTCCAGTGGTATGACCGTCGGACTGACAAGTCATAGTTCTCGAGTTCGAACCCAAGACACGCACCTCTGATTTTCGGAAACATGTGCGTATTGAATAATTATCACTTGCTTCGGTGAAGGAAAAACATCGTGAGGAAACCAGCGTGCCTGAGGGATATTTCTCGACGGCATGTAAAGCCAAGTCAGAAGCCCATGGGCGGCATAAAAGTCTGACACCAGGTTAGGCACTAACCACACTATAAAGAAAGAAAGAAATTGGAAAATGAGAACTTTGATTTATTTTTCTTGAAATGGCGCATGACATAGACGTTAAACAGTTTTACAAATCATAAACTGTTTAGTTTTTCTGGTTATCTCCCATTAGAACCCCACCAAGGAAACCTCTAGCTAGTAGCTAATTATAAATTTTCAACAAATCTTTAATTATTTATTCATAACCACGTGACAGTGATGAGTTACCTACCGTAGCTCAGAATTAATAACAGATAAATTTCGTTATTTACGCTCTGTGGCGCCGTCGAAGAAACAGCGTCCATATCTATTAGCTTTTTTAAACTCGCTACTAGTGTGAGGCGAATCGTTTGAAAGCTTATGTCTCGGTAATGGATTCATTTAGAATCCATTATTATTTGCCACACAGTGGGGGCAATGTTGTAAAACTGCTAATAGCTAATAATATATTAAAATCGAATTTATAATAGTTACTAGCTTATGCCCGCGGCTTCGCCCGCGTGGATTTAGGGAATTGCCCACGGGATCTTACTTCTGGGATAATAAGTAATCTATGTATCTATCTATAATACATACATAGATTTACATGTAATTGCTTATAACTTGCAATTATTAGTTTAAAGTTATATCAATTAAATTAGATACGTGAAATATTGATACCTTGGTTTGAGATTGGACATCGGATTTACTGGATTTTATCTGAAGAGTATACACAAATTTTCAAGTCAATCGACCCCGAGAGTAAAAAGTTTCACAGAAAATTCAACACCCCATTTCACCCTCTAAGGGGTAGGAATTTCGAAAAACTGAAACTTACTCTTCACAAAGAATACACCCTCCAATTTTTATATCTTTGGGACCCGCGGTTTGGGCTGTGTGTTGGTATTTCAGTCAGCCAGTCAGGACATTGAATTTTTAATTGGGGGATGATTTTGGAAAAACTGTGATACACGTATCTCATCATTTTAACTGAAGTATATGTAGACACATTTTCAGTCAATCGACTCGGAGAATAAAAAGTTTTATAGAAAATTCAACACCCCATTTCACCCTATTAGGGGTGGAATTTCAAAAAAACCCTTTCTTAGTGGATAATTACTCTCCACAAAGAATACATCCTCCAAATTTCATGTCTCTAGGACCAGCGGTTTGGGCTGTGCGTTGGTATATCAGTCTGCCAGTCAGGACATGGAATTTTAAATTGGGGGATGATTTTGGAAAAACTGTGATACACGTATCTCATCATTTTAACTGAAGTATATGTAGACACATTTTCAAGTCGATCGACTCAGACAATAAAAAGTTTCATAGAAAATTCAACACCCCATTTCATCCTCTTAGGGGTGGAATTTCGAAAAACCCTTTCTTAGTGGATACCTAATCTTCACAAAGAGTACATTGTCCAAATTTCATGTCTCTAGGACCAGTGGTTTTGGCTGTGCGTTGATATATAAGTCAGTCAGTCAGTCAGTCAGGGCTTTGAATTTTATATGTATAGATTATGTTAGGCTTTGGTAGTCTTTTCGGGATAACCACAATATAGATGACTTGGGGATTAAGTCGTTTGACAATTCGACTTTTAAGCGCCAAAGGCGTAAAAAATGCACAATAGGTCCAATTAGAAACAATTTTTGTACCAAAGACTGGTGGCACTAAGCAGTCCTTACAAGAAACGCTAATAGCTAATAATATTAACAGGGTGTTTTTTTAACGTGGGCAATATTTTAGGGGCGTGCAGTACTCATGAAAATAAGCGACTTTATATGAATACGAAAAATATCAGCAGATCCATTACATTCATCATACATTATCGGTCGCGTAACTCGAAAAAATGTAGGCAACAGTAGATTTTTAAATTATAATTCATAGTTAGCCCCATAGTAGAAGTTGCTCATATTTAAGAGTACTTCACTCCCTTAAAGTATTGCCTACGTTTAACCAAACACCCTGTATAATACTAATTAATAACAGTCGGTTAATGCTTTGGTAGCCGTTGCTGGTATATTTGAAACAATTTCCGTGGAAACTCATTAGGCAATTGTTACTTTTTTATCGACAAACGAAATTGGCGACCATCTCGAGTGATCTCGAAAAATCTTATCACTCTATAATTTTCTAAACAGATTAGTAAGTAAACAGAAGTTAATTAAACGAGCATTAGAGAAACTTTTAAAGAGAATCAACTACAAATATTGCAGGATCTAGCTATTATAGGAAAAAAAACGGCAAAATTTGCACCGATATGTATGAAATATAGGAACTATTTTAACCGTTGCATACATATTTTTTTTTTTAAATGTACAGTTAACAAGAAAACGACCATTTTACACAAAAAAACGACCACCTATGCGCATACCTATGGCCTATGTACCGCTATTGTACATGAAGTTTAAATAAATAAATTAAAAAAAAACTTTGATGACAATCGATCCTGTACAAACAAGTTGCCGATCATCACGTAAGCTACGGACGCCTCGTGCTAACTTCTGAGTTCACGGCCTTCGATCTTTCTCACTAACTTTGTACATGATATGACAGTGCAGCACTTTGTCCACTTCTGCCAATGCAACCTGAAACTTTGCATTACAATGTAACCACTAATAAGGATTGGAATTCAATAAAACTAGAATAACTTCTCCCAAGAGATTGCACAAACATGTTTCTTGCTTTAGAGATCAGTTTAACTTCAATTTCTAGTAAATGGAAATGGGTTTATTGGCGAAATATATCGGTACAGCAGTATGTATTAGTCGATATTAAGAAAGGTAATATCGGTAAAGTTCCTTCATAATATTGCTCTTATGACAGTTAGTTATTGTGAGCTTTTGTTATGAGTGCGTGATATATGGGGTTTACTTAAAGTTATATACCACATAGGTACCTAGTGATAGGGATTTCTCCGTTGCACCGGCAAGTAATATACCTACTTACAACTGGCCCAATACAATGTAACTAGGTCTCTTCACACAAAAAGCAGGAACGAGCATTTAATCACCATGCTTGCTAATTGGGCGAATTCAGACGATAACAGTCTCGATTTTCCACGGTGATTTCTGACATCAGTGATTTCCAAAGTAGTTAAGGTGTGCCATGCCTATTTATTTTGTCTAATCTTCCAACAAATAACCCACTACAATTTGCAGAATTCTAGAAATTTGGTACATCTGTTCCGTCATTGCTGTAGACTATTCCAGAATTAAGCTCTTTTATGCAAATCAAAATACACACCACCCGTAGGTAAGCGTTGTTTAGACAACTCACCAGATTCACACATCATTCTGTTTCAATATTTGAACATAAATTGTTTATGTGTTCTAGAATTCTAATTCGGTGTGATTATTTGTTGAGGGGGCGATGATTGGCGTAGATTAAAGTGTTATTTACACGAATTGTAAAACATTTTTCTAATTTGAAGTAGGATCTAGAATATACCGGAGGAAAATAACACCAAGCATTCGTAATCTTTCAACCCCGTTAAGTCGGTTCGTGTTAAAAACGTTTTACTCCAATTAGAGTTCTCATAACCCTTATGAAGAAAAACACACAAAAAGCAAAAGGCAAAGTGACGTGTCGGTGTTAATTTCCTTTAATCCAATCTTGAACAACGCTAGACAAAAGGAGAACTGTCAATTACTGTACCGCATAACGGGCATTTTATCCTGGGTATCATTGAGGCAAGGAGGAACATAATCTGCAGCTATTCCCGACGGTCGTTGATCTAATTGAGCATTTGAGCGGTGCGTGCGTGCTAATGGGCTAATTACGTGCATGGAGCCGTGAATTGGTGACTCAACAGCAGGACGCGGCGGCCGTGGGAGGCAGACGGCGTGGCTCCGAACTCCGACACTCCGCTGTCCGGCACACCGCTGGCATACTTCGTTATCGTAAAACGTGATTTAAACTTACTTTGATAGTAATCAATAGTAAGAATAGGCGTTGTGTAGGCTGGTGGAACTTGCAAAACCGTGCGGTTCCTCCCTGACCGGTTCAGTAGTTTTCAAACGGTGTTGTAACATTTATTGAAGCTGATTTTAATGGTATTTGTCTAAGGCTAATAGTTTTACCTTCACTAACCCTTTCCTCATCATCAAACCATGGATTTCAGGCTAGAACTGTTAGGAATATCAGGTGGTTTTATTTGAAAGATACCATGACTACAGTTCACTACAGTCTACTGCTCGTAGGAATATAATTAATGAGAAAGATAGGTATCATAAGATCCATCTCAATAACTGTTTTTACCATCAAATAACTTATATTTAAACAGTTTGCAGGTAGTTCAGATTGTTTGTTTTTTTGTTTTTGTTTTTTAAAAAAACGTTGCCCCACACTAGGAGTTTCTCCTGTATCGTGGGTGCGTTTACAAACATTTAAACTCACATACACAAACAGCCAGACCCGGAACAACTACCTGTAGATCATACAAATATTTGTTCCGTGCGGGGATCGAACCCGCGACACGCAGCGCAGCAGCCGATCGCTCAGCCACTGCGCCAACCGTGCCAAAGATGATGAAAAAGATGCAAGATGATGTTCTGTACCTTAAAATGATTTTCATTAGTCTCTACCAGATAATCAAGCCCATTGAAAACGAATGAAAACGTTTAAATCGTGGTGTAAGTTGTGAAAATCCAGTGTATTATTAATAATAAAAATAGGTTAGTCGGCGGTAGCTTGGACCCTGTACCCGATACCGGTGGGCTACTATTATTTTTTATATTACTTTGTACAGGAATATTTAAAAAAGTAATTTATATGTGTAAATACGAATAAAGGAATAAAAATAAAAGCTTGTGAAAAGACACACTATCACGCAGTTTCTCTGACTTTTGTTATCAAAACGTATTTCAGACTTTTGATTTATGTTGCATATTTAACATTAAAAAAAATCTCGGAATGTCTCTTGATTTGGAAAAAACACAGTGACATCAAATCTATCTACTTAACTATCTTTGTAAGAAAATTATTATTGTTGGTTTTAAAAAAAGAACAAGAAAATATTTCTGGAGCTAATTCTGATTGATTTGCTTCTTGGCTTATTTCCTATGCTTAACGATACTGATACAGTTCTGTATTGAAACCCTGGTGTTGTCTAGGATTAATTGTTTAATTTGTACAGTTTTTTTTATCCTAAATGGGTTACTCTTGACCTCAATCTAGTCCTGAGGACAGAGATGAGGTCGACGATGGAAGGAGCTAACCCAAACAAAGCCTATTAACTCGCGACTTAAATAGATTGGGGATTCAGTGCTTCTGATTAATAAATCACCAATGGACTGTTATACACTGTGCAAAAACCTGGTGGCTACATGAATTTTGGATGGAAGCTGCTTGTAGAACATTCGTCTGGTTGTATTTCTAGTTGAGAAAGCACACACACCAAATGTTTATTGGCCTGGCCATATGGGGAACTCTTGAATATCTGCTTTATGCTTATGATAAAAAGCTGACAAGTTTTATTAAGAAGACCTCTGACTCTACAACTTATTTATTCATCTACAATCAATTCAAAGTTCAAACAGGTTGACAAATCTTCAAAATACGACCTCTACAAATCATGCTTTATAATTTTATGCTAACAAAGTAAAAATTCTGAACAAGTTTTTTGGCAAAAAGTTATTAAAGCAAAGCTAATGTTAGCAAGGTTTCAAATCCAACTGCATACGTCGCGATAGATTTAATATCAATTATTATTCTATATCTTCCGAATAAAAACTGGTATAAAGTGATTCTAACTTTCGCTACCGTCAAAATACCTCATCTAACGGCCCCAAGAGACACGCGCCAAAAAAAAGAACACCTAGCCGACAGAGCATTAGTTATTTGCGCGTAACGGCGCGCCGCAACTCCGGTAGCCCCGCGGTGCCCGGTAGCACTCAATAAGTTGCCGAATTTCATGCTCACAATAATTATTGCGGTTAGGTCGTATTTACGATCACTCATACTAAATAATAATTGAGGTTTATTATCGTTAATAAAACCGCATTGTACCGATATCTCTTTTTAATTCTCCACTCGATAAAGGTGCTCATTTCGAAAAATGTGCGATTGTCTGGATCTTTTAGTGGAGCGTTTTATTGGAACGTAGATAAAACTTTATTCTTTTCTTGAGATATTTATTTAAGTCTTCGTTAAGAATTTATGTAAAATATTGCAGACAATTCAGGTTACGATGTTTTAAAACGAATCATGAATTATGTTACGAGTTTGCGAAGGCGCGGGCGACGGGAACACTTCCATAAAAATTTAACGGTATTAAAAGTGAAGTTTGTTTGATATTCGTTTATCTCCACTGTATAAATAATAGACTTTTTGAAGTGTGAATTTACATTAGACTCTAATAGTAGTTTTATAGCTGTTACCTGCTCGTAATTCGTCAGTGTTTGATTGCTCTAGACAAATAATTCAAAAATGGTGATGTGACCACAAAAATGCCTAACGGAGTGTTTAACTAAAGTTGCAGATATTCTTTGAAGATTAAATTAAATAGTTCTCGCTAGCTTCCAAATAATTTATAACACAACTTTATACAATTATATTAAAGCTGCATCATGTTTTCAAGTGACTATACTTATAGATTTTGTGATACAGAATGCCTCATGGCATTAAGTCCGCTTTTTGCGCCACCTTGTCTATAATTAAATAAATATTACAAATAGAATTATAGCCTTAGAGTAATGGTTATTTGTATTTCAATTCTATGCATCGTATATCATGTCACAACTTCTCATCTCCACGATACGAATCGCACTGTCCATTTCATATAATATATAAGCTCAATAAATGTGCCCAGAAAAACTTGACCTATCACACTCTCTTACGTAACGCAAATCAAACATAACTGTGTTAATGTTACACCTGGTTCATAAAAATACAGTTGAGATGTACATCTGTGAGGGCACGTGGGTCAACACGCTGCCACCTGAAACGCTCGCCCATCATTGTTCAAGACACACTCATCGCTCAGACTCGCTGCTTGCGTTTTTTCTTCGCAATATTTACTCAACTACATCTCATTGTTATAACTTTCGTGGCAGCTGCGTCCTGCATAAGAGAAAGGTATAAAAACATCTACGCATCACCCATTATCTGAAATACGTGAAAAAGACAACGGCCAAGGTATTAGAGGAAGCGCGTCGTAAATGATAAGCGCTGTGGTGACTTCTTATCACTGGAACCGAGTTTGGTGAGTGACTAATGCTTTTGTTTGGGGTCTAAAACGTTACACTGATTTGACAGTTCAAAAGGAATGCAAGCAAAGGCATTACCGACTTGTCAGTGTGGGCTCTTTCGTGTCCCGTATCAGCTAAAACGGTTTTGTTTTGGTATAACAGTAGTTCCTTATTTGTGACTAAAGTTATAATACCTTCTAAAAATGTACATAGACTAATTGCGTTTATATTATATCGTATTGTATAATATCTGAAGTCGCCCTAATAAAATTTTTGGTAAGATCACAATCGCTCCCGAATCAATTTCGGCGTAGCACTCGTAGCACCGTAGACCCTAAATTACAAAAATAGATCAGTAGTTCGTAGCGCATTCGATTGTTCGATTTCATGTATCGTATTTTATCTGGGCTCAAATATTTGTACCTGCTGAAAAAGTGTAGTGTCACGGTGTGATAAGTGTTGGTTCTGCGGTTACCATTCACACCTAGTCGGCATAGCAAGTAATGAACGTAGTACTACACTACTACTGATATTCGTCTCATTTTGGAAGAGATAAGATGGTTTTGATTCTGAGAAAGAAAATGTAACGAGATAATTGAAAACTTTTTCACGTATCGGATGACACTGAAGCTTGGAACGATTGAATGGGGGAGATTAGATGGAACAAATAGCAGATGGTGTTGTTGTTGATGGTGGTGGTGGTGGTAGTGGTAGTGGTAGATAGTGGAGTGGTGAGGGTTGTTCCCGGAGTGGCAGGCATGTTGCGAGAGGGGCGGGGCGGGCTGCAGGGTCGGGGGGCGGGGCGGGCACGCCCGCGCAGCGGCGCAGGCGCGGGGTCCGCGGACGACGCCGCCGCGTCTGCCGCGCCCGGCGCTCACTCGGGCCCCGAGCGCAGCGCCGCGAGCACGCCATGCGCTACATCTCAGTCCCGCACGCACGAGCGCGCGACCACTCCCGCGCGCCTGCCCGACACAGTGATGTTACCAGACTCCGCTGTAATGTGCCATCGGTTCGGTCGTGAACGAGTGCCACTCCATCTGTTTCCCAAGCGTTGACTGTGCGTTTGTTCGAGGATATCGCGGATTTTGCGTACCCGTCGACGTTGGATGCGTTAAAATTTCGGGTGAGTGAGAGAGGCGAGCGGTCGTGCGCCCGCGGCCGGTTTGACCGCATTATTTTCGAAATACGTACGCCGCAATCCGGTCGACCGCGCTAGAACGATCAAAACATTATAACAAAAACATATAAATTCGGTGACGTTAATATATTTTTCCAGATCAGCCAGTAATTTCGTGATCTTGGATACTTTCACAAAAAGTTGTTTTTGTTTCAGAAAAATGTGTGTTTGTTTGTTTGCCATATTAACGAATTGAAGATGAACTTAAGGGCAATGTTCGATTCAGAATTTTCTCTATGTTGTTTGATAAATATAAAATTGAGTCAATAGATTAGTTTGAGATAAAGCATCGTGATTAAATAATGTCGTACAAACTAAACAGCGCGTACAGTTATTCGTAGCAGCACGAAACGCATCCCGTTGATGTCTTTTACTGAACGCTTTTGGAAAGTGCTTGAGCGATATAACCATGTTTATATTGGCTGTTTGTGTAACATCACATGTGATTTTGGTTTCTCTTCATTTTAATATGGTGTGTATCTTCAAACATGTTAAATGCAAGCAACATATTTTTGAATTCTGTGTTTTTCTCAGCGCGTGCTACGGAGAGTGACGTTTACGTGTGATAGTGTGTTAGTGCTGCAGATAAGCATACAAAGTTAATGTCAGTTGTTAGCAAAATTTCATTGATATTTCGTTTTGTAGAGGTTGTCACTCATCTACATTTGAATGTATCGCGTCACATGGTCACTTGTATTTTGATAATCCCCACCACTTGCTACGCCGTAGAGATACGTTATTCTGCCAATAGTTTTAGACATCTTTACGTTTAGAAAACTGGGTTAGCTTCAGAAATTCTTCCGAATCTTTACATAAGTAAAAAGCTAAAAGTTACCGCAAATACAAAAACATGTTATATCTCATTACGTCCAAAGTAATCTCTGGTTTTTGTCAGTGTTGGGAATATTCGCGAATAAATTACCAGGACGAAAAGATTCTTGTACACAAATGCAGGGAAATTCCGAAAGAGTAAACAAATAAACGATAAGATTATAAACAGCTGTGTTGTGGTTTGGCGTTGTAGTGCGAATATTGTTTTATTGAGGTGTTGATATTTGTTTATCTGTGAATCTTTTTCTTTTATCTCATAGCTTGTGTTTGTAGGAGTGAAAAAATCTTTAAAATCTTTAGACAGTTTGTATAGTGGATAGTTGACTCGAAAAACGCATTAATTTGTTTCATAATGGCCAGTAAAATTAAAGTTATAATAAAGCATTGCTAAGCAGCCATTAAATATGTCATAAGGACTAACATAGGGGGTTATCTCAAAGGATGTGGAAGGCCTTTATTACATTGAGCAGGATTTTTCAGTATGCATTACACGGTGAAAATAATTAAGTGATAAGGGAGGTATTTGACCTTTGAAGTCGAACCGTCATCGCCGGGGGGCGTGTCCTAAATCTCAAATAAAAATAGTCATCATCGCCAGCCACTATCAGTCATCGTTTACCTCCGGTCGGAAACGTGCGCGTCTGATATTCTCCTAATGGACACGTCTCGTAGGCGCATGTTTACTCGATCTTTCTCATTAATTAATAATTGCTCAGTCATAAAATATCTGTCAATTTTCCTCAATTAAAACACAGGTGTACAGTTAGTGACTTAAAACATAACCGATGTTTATTAAAAATTACTTTTCATACATAATATTAAAATAAAATCGGAAGATATTGGAACACCGATGGTGTACTCTTATGGTAGGTACAAGGCACACATAAGCTTGTATTAAAATAAAATCGGAAGATATTGGAACACCGATGGTGTACTCTTATGGTAGGTACAAGGCACACATAAGCTTGTACAGTTTTACTTAAATTTGATAGTAAGGGGTTCGGAACTCGCTTCTCCACTTGTGCATGTTGACCGGTACATGTACTACTCAAATGAATTAATATGCATATTACAATGTATGTTAGTGCATTCATTAGAAATACACCTAGAGATAAAACGATTGCCGGTCGCACACAGTGTCACTCTTTGTTAGCTAACCAATTACTAGTAAAATGCACCAGTGTTGTAAGTTCCTTGGAAATTCTTACTCAGTTAATTAGTTGTGTCGATTTGTAAGCCTCGATATGCCTCAGGTCCTTTAACCAGCCATCATGCTGCTTTAATTCATCAATTCCTCTATTTCTCTAAGTGTTATAAAACGCAAGGTCTATCTGCCAATAACTTAGCTTCCATTTAATGGATTTTAATTAATTTTATAATACTAGTAAGGTCCTTTCCGACTATGATTTATGTTTATAAAACTTTTCTGCACCATGGCTACATAAACGAGCGCAAGCTCTACCGCCGGAAAAGCTACTCGTTGTATAATACTGGCTTATCTTTCTGTCGAGAATCCTATCGTTCGGTTAGACTAGTAAAAATAATTACTTTTATTATTATTTTCAATAAATATCAAAAAGTTTGTGTACCTATGCTACTGTTGTCGGGTTTGAATTATTTATGGAGATTTTAAGAATAAGAATACATTTTAACGTTTGGTTTTGTATCTTTGCAGGTGGGTCGAGGAGAATTATGCGTGGGGCGTGCGCATGCGCGGTGGTGTGCGCGCTGGTGGCGCTGTGCGCGAGCGCGGGCATGGACGAGAAAACGCGCGGTGCCGCCGAGCGCCAGCTGCTTGCGCTGCTGGGGCTGCCACGCAGGCCAGCGCGACGCGCCGCGCCTCCGCCTGTACCGCGCGCAATGCGCCTACTATACGAAGCCGACGGCGCCATCCCTGCCGCGGCCGCCAACACGGCGCGCTCCTACCACCACACTCCCACCGAGCTCGACCTGAGGTTTCCCGGCGAGCATCGATTTCGTCTCTACTTTAATCTGAGCGGCATCCCTAGCGACGAGCTCGCTCGCGGAGCCGACCTCACGTTTCAACGGGTCGACGGAGTCGAGGGCCCTCAGCGGCTTCTACTGTATGACGTGGTGCGGCCGGGCCGCCGCGGCAAGACGGCGCCCATCCTGCGGCTCCTCGACTCGGTGCCACTGAGGGCAGCCAAAGGCGCCGTCACAGCAGACGCGCTCGGTGCAGCGCGCCGATGGCTTTCGGAGCCAGAACATAATCATGGACTATTAGTGCGTGTGTTAGAAGAGGGTGAGCAAAATATAGACGCTAAACAACCTCATGTGAGAGTGCGGAGACGAGCCGCGGAGGAGGACGCTGAGTGGAGCACGCGGCAGCCACTGCTGCTGCTGTACACGGAGGACGCGCGAGCACGCACCGCGCGGGAAAGCGGCGAGACGCGGCTGGTCCGCAGCAAGCGCACGGCACAGCGGCGCGGCCACAGAGCGCACCACCGCCGCAAGGAGGCGCGCGAGATCTGCCAGCGCCGCCCGCTCTACGTGGACTTCGCGGAGGTGGGCTGGAGCGACTGGATCGTGGCGCCGCACGGCTACGAGGCGTACTACTGCCAGGGCGACTGCCCGTTCCCGCTGGCCGACCACCTCAACGGCACGAATCACGCCATCGTGCAGACTCTCGTGAACTCAGTGAACCCGGCCGCGGTGCCGAAAGCGTGCTGTGTACCGACGCAGCTCTCCTCTATTTCCATGTTATATATGGACGAACAAAACAATGTGGTGCTCAAAAACTATCAGGACATGATGGTGACGGGTTGCGGCTGCCGATGACGAAGGCGCCCCCGACGCCCAGTGCGGACCTAGTGATAACTCGTGGACCCAGTGTACATATAGTGACGGCCTCGAACATTGTACATACTTATTTGTGTATATATTCGTGTAATTATTATTTTATTAAACTGCAGATGTAATAAATGATGTAATTTTAAATTGTATCTGTCTATTATTCACTATAACCGGAACCATTGTGAAAATGACGATCAAATCGAAATTAAATTGCAGTAGAAAATCTTGTACAAATTTGATCATGTAACCATTCCGTAACACATATATGTTCTGATTAGTTATCTACCTAGTCTATACTTATTACTTATAATATGTATTATAAAGAGGTAAAGTGTATAAGTTTGGATGTAGGGGTAATCTTCAAAACTTTTAATTCGATCCCGAAAATTCTTTCACCAATTTGAAGCTATATTACCTCCGAGTGACATAGGTATATAAAACGTTCCAGTGGGTTAATTTCCGACCACAACGGAAGCTAAGTTGCGGGCAAAAGCTAGTCACACATAGATCTATTGTATTGCTTGTAGTTAACAGCATTGTGATTGTGCAATGATTAGGTAAAGTAGATAGTGGCTTAACTTTACTATCATCCCTGGCCCCTATCCTAACTTTACTAATGGCTACTTATTTACGAATAGTAGAGATCTTTAATAATGTATAACTTTGACACGCAAACATTTCTGTTTTCTTAGGAGCCTAAAGGGAAAGAATACATCTTTCGAAAAAAATAAAAACTTCCAACGATCTGTGGTTGACTGTAATACGCTTGGTTAAAATGAATTACCGAAAAATGTATACAAAATTAACCGGCAAAAAATGTTGTATTTAACAAACAAACATGAGTTTATTCAAATTACAATTCTACGAAACTAAATTTACAAAAAGAAAATACCAAACTTCCGAAAAAAATACTAAGTTTGCGAAAAAATACTAAGTTTCCGAAAATTTGTCCTGCTAAAATAAACGATTTCTTAAGTTTTATACCTTGGGATAAGAGCGAGCGAAGCGAGCTCGAGAATTTTGGCACCCCGACGCCGGACAGGTTAGGTTCGAAGGGGACCGGGGTCTTGAGAGCGAGCGAAGCGAGCGAACTAACCAATTGTAGTGGGGCTACGTCGACTACGCCTTATTACATTTTGATATTTATCTTGACCTTGATTTCATTCCTGTTTTATTTATTTTATAGGTTAAAAAACGCAATTTAAGCTGATGGAAAAATATTACGTCAGCAAATGGTGTATTGATTTTCAGAATTGTCAGTATTTTATTCGGTCGTTTCTTTGTCCTTTCAGTTGTCGCAAGATTAGTAATTAAAACAGTAAATTTCATACTTTGAGGATGCTCGTTTTTTTTCGGACCTTTTATTACTACCGAGCCTTAATATGCTTTCAGTCCTGACCTTACTAATAAAACCATGGTTAATCGCTCTATAAAAATATGTGGGTATACCTTAAGGGTGTAAATAGACCCTTAACATAACCGAAAAGCACTTGTTTTCCCCGTCTTTGCAATATTTTTTTTGTTCTAGACCATACCTGGGAACCTTCTAGTTGCGGAGATATTGGGGGTTGAAGTTCCAATTTTTCACAAGTTTTTTTTAAATACATGTTTTTTATGTAAGATCCATCCATCAGCACAATGCTTTGAGTGCTTTCCATCGAGTCCTACCTTAAAACGTGATGTTTGACCCCAAAAAAAATCCAATCCCAGCAATAATTTTTGCGTAAAGTTACTTAGTTTGATGTACAGAATGCTTGGTTGACGGCTGTGTGAAGGGTCTGTTTACACCCTGTATAGTCCCATACAAAAGCCACACCTATGACAAATCTCCAAACTGCAACCATAACCTAGCTAACAAGAGAAACGAAATCAACTGAACTTGTTACGTCTATAATCAGCAACAACAATAGTTACCTTTTTAACGCCCTGAATTTGCAACAGGTCCCATTCTCGACTCATGTTATGCCTACAGCGGCTGGATATAAGGTCATGTGTCACGTGGCAAGCTGGGGTCGTCTAGAGAGCGTGTCACAGTAACCTTGCAGCGAGGTTACCTACGAATGAATGAAACACCAGTAACGAATATTATGACGAATGTTACGTAGATACTCTTCCGCATGGTTTAAAATACCTTAACAAAAAAAGGTAAATTTTCATTTAAGAGCCTCTAGAAAATTTGCTCGTCAAGGCTTTATGTTGAAAGCCATGTCTGTTTTCCTGTCAGAACTTTGGTATTTCAGGGACGTTAAAATAGAAGTGGAAATCGTTATTTTATAGAATACTCTGAAGAATTTTTTTGGATAAGAAATTTAAAATGATCTTATGATTCCATATTATAAGCCCAACTTTCGTAAATTCACCATGTGTGTGGCTTTTTAGTTCCTACTCATGAAATTACCCGCATAGAAGAAAAAAAGCTGGATAAAAATTAAAGAAACTCTTAAACATTCTGGAAAGGAGTTGTTGAAAACAACTCAATAGATTCCTTTTTCCAACAGAAACCTTAGTTCTTATTAATGATTAGCTGTTGCCCGCGACCTTCGTTCGCGTAAAATTATTATTAAAAACGAAAATGTTACTTTCCTTTTTTAATCGAATTTTTTTACAATTTTTTTTTGCATAGATCCCTAATTCTTATTCTAAAATAAAAGTAGCCTTAGTTACTCTTTATGACATCAACAATCTGCCAGTAAAAGTCCCGTCAAAATCAGTCCAGCCGTTTCGGAGATTAGCCGGAACAAACAGACAGATAGATGAAAATTTAAAAGAATGTGTTTTTGTTATATACTTATAACAAAAAAAGAAGTATTTAAGGTACTCTTTATTTACTTCTTTTTTTTTTCGGATGGTATATCATCAAATGACCCGTCCTGCTCTGGGCAGAGTGGAAGGGAGAATCAGACTTCTATTGACTCAAACCCATCCATGTTCCTTCTTTGCCCTTTGTGTTCCAGGGCCGCGGTATCTCTTTCGAACAGTCCCGCAGCCCCGGCAGCCATCGGCCCTTGCGGACCTCTTCCTGTGTGCTAACATCTCTTTGAGGCGCGCGTGGAACACGAACACGCCGTAGACACGGCCAATTGCCATAAAACGGACGGACGCCGAGCTAGCCCATTACTCGCCGTCCACTGGCCCACAGCTACGGTGGCCGCGAGCCACCATGTGGCCCCAGATGCCCGGAGCGTCTCCCGCGATGGTTGAGACGTGAGGCTCTTTTCCTCTCACGTCCCACCACCTCCTTCGCTAGCATGACTGCTTCGCAGAAGGAGGTGCCGGCTTCCCATTCCCTCTCGCTCCGTACCATGGCTTGAACCAAGGCCGGACGCGAGAGATCGCTGCCGCCAATCACCTCTACACGGACACGGCGGTACTCCGCCCAAGCGGAGCAGACCTCCACGGTGTGCTCCACCGTGTCCTCCGGACGAGCCTCATAATGGAAACACCCGGGCGTTTCCTCCCGCCCGATTCGGTGCAGGAACCTCCCGAAACAACCGTGTCCGGTGAGGACCTGCGTCAGGCGGAAGGTAAGGCCCCGTGGCGCCTCTCTAGCCACTCCTCAAAGAGGAGACTTATCGCCACTTTAGTGACGTGCCCTGCACGGGGTTGTGACAGTCGCTCTCTCCATGTCGCCATGAGATCGCGCCGGAGGTCTGTCCGCTGAGCGGTGATTTGCCCCGGCAGCTGAGTTTGAGTACCTTATGTACTTTCATTTGCATTCCGTAAAAAGCTGTTATTTAGATTTTATAAACAGACACTTCAATTTCATTTATTTGTATAGATGTAGGTTTTACATAAACACATTTACACGTTTTCAAACTAAGTCGTTATGTTCTACTTGGTGTTTCCCATCTGCTACGTACTCTGAGAGGTGAGAATTGATTACACAAGACTAAAATATCACTAGAGACATACGGTCGGCCGCTAATGTGTCTGCAAAGGCTTTTATGAAATCTGAACACACTATACAGAATATCATCATCATCATAATCTGCCTAGCCTTTCACAACTATGTTGGGGTAGGCTTCTAGTCTAACCGAATGCAGCTGAATACCAATGTTTTACATGGAGCGACTGCCTCTGCCTCTGTCACGACGTGCAAGCTGTTAACTTTTTCTTTTTTTCCCTGTCTTGTTGTATTTATAAATATTTGTTATGCGTTGTATGTTTATTGTAATTTTGTATGATGCACGTCATGTTATCTCTGCTTCAAATAAATATATTTTCTTTCTTTCTCTGACCTCCTCAAACAGAATCCAGTGACACGACACTCGTTTGCAAGACTGGTTGTCACACTTACAGTCTTTTGACTACCTGTAACGACTGTCAAAGATCTATTGTGACAGCCGAGACCAACGACTTGTAAGGAAAGCTCTCGGTATTTAACAGATTCCCACCCATCCACGGACCGATTTAGGTGTGTGTTGTTTAACCAGGAATATCAATCTGTTCGGCTGTTAGTTGCAGCGACGAGGGGGTTTCAGCCACAACCTCCTCTCCACAAAACTTTACAGACGCACGCATTACTAACGTTAGAGTATCTTGCTTCCATAGTAACCAAGTTCGCCGAGTTTGACCGACTTCCAAGCATGTTGTATAAAGCAACAACAACGAGATAAAAAACACGTTGAAACATTTACGTCAAGCAATGACAACTTAATTATTCATATCGATCATTTATAATGATCTACAGCTAGACTTCCGCTCGGAAGTTCGCGAGCTCTAAATGGACGCCATTGAATTACTGTTACTATACGCTTAAACCACACCTAGCTATAATATCATCACGAAAAAATCTAGTAACGCATTCTGTACACACATACTTGGTACGTGCATTCGTTGCTAAAAACGAATAATAAATCTTGTAACAGAAACGTGAATCGTACCATGTAAACAAAATGTTTCGAAGTCTTGAAGAATCACTGGATACATAATAATTTAATTGTCCAAGAGTGTAGAGTTTATTCTCGGACGCTCCGTATGCCGTATGCATGCGGGGCCGCATTCCTCCGAGGAAATTCATCTAGTTGAATTGTATAAGGTTAGTTAGGCGCATGCGCATGACGCGTGCGCTCGAGCCTTTCTTTTCTCATGCTATCCTCTTGCAATTTAAGTCCGCATCCAACTATAAACAACTACCTATATGTACGCTTACAGTCGTAAATATCTTAACAATATATAACTTCATGCCCCACATTCATTCTCAAAATATAATGTAAAAGCTTATAAAGTCGTCTGAAAAGAATGTCAGAGATAATATTTAAAGTGGATTCCATTTAGAGTGTGGCGGGCAGGTCTCCGAATTTCAAATATTTCGTCACAAGGCGGCTATATATCATGTTTTTGCCTGGACGCAGGAATGCGCGCCGTATAATTTGGCCGGCCACCCGGCCACCCGGCAACTCCGCGTCTGCCGCGCCACCCGCCCTACGTCTATATTATCAGTAGATAAATTCAAGCTTTGTCTTTGCCTCGTATTTCGTCCTCTCGAGATTTTGCTTTTGTTTTTTTTCGTTCGCTTTGGACGGCAACAAAAAACTGAGTGGAGGCGAACGAAGTGGGTATAATTTATTTTATAGTCGGCTCGCTCGTAACTCGGCGGTGGACGGCTGGACGCCGATTTATCCCCATCTCGGCGTAATTAACGTAAATGGATTGGTCAGCGTCGGTGCCTGTGTGCGCGCCCGCCTCGGACCTCGCTGCGACCACTCCCTGCTCATCAACAGCAGCCGGGGCCAATCCGCGGAGGGCAGTGCAGTGCCTCCAGATAATGCACGAGGTGATCCGGCTTAATCCAATTAGAGTTTTTTCAAACCGCAAGCCGAATAAGATACGAAAATCGTTTGTTGATTACGTACGCTCGGTTCCCAAGGAGCGCGACGACTTATCCCTAAGGGAATTATAATTGTTTTGCATTCTTGCACGGGTATAAAAACAAAAGGGCTTGGTACGGGCCCCCCGCGCTGCTGGCCTGCAGACCAGACTAAAGTCTGACAACTTGCATTCCCCTGAGACAAAAAGCTACAAATGAATTGGAGCGAGCTTTCGACTCGGCCTCACGTGGAAAGTGATTGCTTTTGTTTGAAACATCTACTTATCTATACATTGTTGTTTGACTCATTTTATTTTTACTGATTACTGTTTATAAATACAATACCCAATAAACCAAAACAACAAATGATTTTGTGAAGGTGTCAGCTTTTAGTATTAATTAATACGTTTATTGCAACCAGTACCAGTTGTAGTTGTTGTTACTTTCGGTATGATTACAAACTTTTTGATTTTGAGTTTTTGAAAATTTTTTTTTGCCTCTGTTAGGTCTGGTTAACAATAATTCTGCATTTTCTGCAAGCAAAAAGCATTACAGACATTCGTAGGGAGGCATGTGACTATTAGTGACTAATATAATGGATATATTATGCTTAAAATTTAAAGAATTATAATTCACTGCCTTCTATTTCAGAGCCTAACTGACCGAGATAAAGCTGAAAAATATTTGTTTAAATTTTCAGCATATACTAATGTAATGAGTAACTACGGCAGACATATTCTACCTTAGCGCTATAAATAAATTCGTAGCGAAAAATAGCGAGGTCATGGCATCGATAGAACGAACCTCAACATTGATGATAGCTAAACGAAAACTCATTTTACATAATAGCTAACAGGTGTGCTATATTGCACAGTACCGCGAAATTGTTTAGTTTACAATGTTTTTATGCGAAAGTAATATGAAGAAAAAACCAGTTTAATTTGTGCATGCTTGGAATATTTTAGAGGAGGCGTGCGGTCGATGGCCGTACCGATGCCGGCCGCGAGTCTCGCTGCGCACACGCCGCGCGCCGCGGACGCGCCCGCGCACCCCGCCGGCCGCCCTGCACACAGGTACCTTATCTTATCAAGTGCACACTCAACATACGGATACCATCTGGCCACACGCGCCAACAATCACATTGCACGCTTTTATTACCAATTTTCATACACTTTTTGACGGTTTAGCTTATCTTCATCACAAGCTTTTTCATTTAACTTTACCCAGAATTTGTTGTGCAAGACACGACTGTAATATTTTAAAGATTTTGTTTTTGTTCATATTTTCAAACAATCTTCAGTTACGTGACAACCCTAACAACTACTTGCGTTACGTTCAAATTATAACAGCGCATAATCTGTCTTCATTCTTCGGTTAATTTCGAATTTTCAGAATTCTTGTTCATTTAAACGAAAAAGAATAACGCGCGCGGCGCGGCGTGAAATATTTAACACGTACCACTGACTTGTTTGCGTTTCGAATTTGAGCATTGGAGCGCATCTCGCTACCATAAATTTGTCTGTCCATCACAATTTCGACCTTTCCCCCCGATACTGAAGGTTGAAAAAGGAACATAATTATTTTGTCGATGTAAAAAATAATATAGTCGCGTGCCGCGGAACTCGCACGCCTCGCGTTTTGTTTGTCTCGTACGCACCTCAATCACAATCGACTTTCACCATAAGGGCAGCGTCACATGGACCACAGCCGTATCACCAATCTCGAGCCGAGCAACACTAATGCGAGAACAAGGTTTAATTTCTTATAAATTAACTTGCTATGTAAAGTTATTTAAATCAAAGAGCCAGTATGAACTCGCCTTTATCGTCAAGTGCAGTTTGTAAAGCGTGTCACTCAAGCATTACAGCTATCACGCTGAGCTGAGCTTTTGATGTACGCCCTTAGCTTGTTCGCTGTTGTACAGTTTAATCATCCCGTTACAACATTGTAGCGAGCTTTTCTGGAATGATGCTTACATTATAAACGCTATTCATCACTTTCATGGGGAATAATGTTTATAAATACGTATACATTTGTTACAAACAATCGTTCTTACTTTAATTACGCGATTAGACACCTATAACGATCTAAAAGTAATATTTGTTGTGTGAGAGTGCAGCTCTAGAGAACAGTTACATGTGAAGCGAAAATAAAGTTAATAAGCGTGAATGGTAATCCCACTAGTGGTGTAGTTGTCACGTGTCGGTATAACGGTGATGACATATTTAACCGGGCAGGCGGCCCCGCTCCGATGCTCCGATGCATGCTACAACGCATCTCTCCAAGTCGTCGCGACAACACTAAACGAGTATTTTGTCACCACTATAAATGCAACGTAACATGAAATTATATATACAAGACTGTTGTAAGCGTGCCGATTACAGTTTAAAGAATTTTTAATTTAGTATTAATTGCTGTTTGAGTCCTTTGGAATTCTTTAGGAAAAGCTGTACATAAATGAAAATCTTACCTTAAGTAGGTAATTTAATTGCACCTATGCAACATAGCACACAATACGTCCGAGCGCTATAATCCATACCTTATTAAGTCATGCACACTAACAACGTTTTCATAATACCTGTATGTAATTGGCACAGAATTTGTAACTGTTGTTTGAACTCCACAAATAGCCGCAGAGAGTAAAACTAAATGATGGAGCCTCATTTGTGAACTATTTTCTTCCGCCTTTTCCCAGTCAAGAAGAAACTGGCGAGCGAGAAAATAGGGCCATAAAAACTTTTTTTTTAAACATAATTATAAAGACAATCTTTAAATTTATATTTTGCTACTGTTTATTACGAGAGTAAGTCCCACTTAAGTGTAAATATTGACGCTCAGCAAATAAACGTAACAGAAGAATTCTAGTTCACGACATGTTGAATAGAAATTAGCACCTTATCATACTTATTACCTACTTACTGGTCTTTTGTTCGCTCGTAACAACTTAACACGTCCGCTGCGTTACAGACTTATTAACCGATCGTGTTAAGTTTCTTGTGACTGTGTAAACTATATATCTTTGTTAGCAACAGCCATAAAGGAATTATATACCTATGTAGTTAAATAAACGCTTAGTTATTCTACCAGCTAAACTTGAAGGAAGAAAATGTCTACCATTTCTTTACGTAAGTTATCAAGATAGTTATAAAAAAGACAGAAAATCGTGTAAAAATAATGGTCTTAAATATGTCAATCACACAGACATACCAACATTAGAGCTCAAATAAAAAAAAACAATTTGCCCAGTATGGGTTTTGATTCGCGAGCAGTGCGCGCGGCCCACAGTGTACACTAGACAGACATAAACAGCAATTTATTTCTGGCAACGAACCCGCGTCCTTGGCGCCGACCTTATTGCGCAACACCGGTTTCGAAATGCGCACACGCACGATCTATGTGTACCTATGTGATTTGCTCATTACGAACGATGATACATTTATTGATTTCTCATCTTGATCCTAGACAACACACACTAAATTGGAAAACATTTACGGTATTTTCTTGAATTTTCTTTTTGGAATCAATTTTTCACGATAACAGATTAATGGTTATTTATTCCTCCTGAAATCTCAAAAAACTAAGAAAAAATAATCACCAAATAAGCCTTTTAAAACTTGTTGAAACAAATCCACAGATTACCTACCTGTAACAAATTCCAGCAAAGCGAAACTAATTTCTGTATACCCACTAACGTTTAAAAACATACCTCCAGGCATGTACGAAGAATTTCCTATGTATGTGTGAGTGTGTAACTGTGTAGTGAAAAAACTATCAAAATAAGTTGCCAGGTGCGAGTAGGCACAAGTGAAAAATAAATTGTGTTGGCACTTACGTATTGTTTTCAAGTCAGATTTTTTCTGGTAAGAGTATGAACCTCCAAAAACGTGAAGCTACGAAGAAAAGGAGGTGAAATTAAAAATGTGTAAGTAGGTACCGTTTCTTTTTACTTTCGCCTATGTTGAACTGAGTTTGTGACTGTGGCTTATTATTTAAAAGCGTTCTTCACCAACACAAGCAAATTAATCAAGCTTTTTTGCTAGATCAAATTGAGGTAAATTTCCTCTTAACAAAGCTTTATAAGCTATGAACAAAAACACGTTTAATTCTACTCATTTCTTATGAAAATGCCACATCCACACATCTATAATAAGGTGTTTATGGATGTGCGTGGCGGTGGTCGAGTGAAAGTGGCAGCAAGCCTCTTGTCTCCGTCGAGCGAAGGCCGCCCAGAACAAGACCGCTCCGGCTGCGACGTTAATAATATCTACACAAAAACTGTTGCACTAACGCTAAACTAATCCATCCAAAATGATAGATAAATTATTTCCGTTTTCAACATAAAAATACCATTACGTTTAATAGGAAGATTACTTAAGGCCGCTCGGCGGTAACTTAAATCAGGATCCATGGATCTTGCCTTGAAGTTAAGATCATATTGCGAGGAGTCTTCAGTTTGTATTGAGAGCAAAATTTAACATAAGTTCCATAGAGGAACTTTCTTCTTGTAACATAACACCACTATGTAGGTATGTACACAGTCCAAACTCTTTTAATGAAATGTCTGAAAATAATTGTCTTAGAAAATAAACGTGAATTCACCATTGATTGTACTTATCCCATTATACTTATCCCAGGATAACACATGAAAACTAATTTTAAGTTAGGACTAAGTAAGGGTAGAATACCATAGGAAGAGGATGCTGAAATTCATGCAGTACCCTGATGTGATGTTGTAGTTACCTACGTGAATGTTCAGAACGGTACGTGCTTTAAAAAAATCTTAACTTTTAATAAAAAGATCTATTCAATGACCTGCAAATTCCAGCCATCGTATTCGAAACTACCTACCTACTTAGATAAATTCCTATCATGTTTTTTCCTCAGTCTATTGCACTTTACTCTAAACCTGATACAATGTCACGTTATTATTAACTTGGGATGCATTATATTATTTTAAATTACATTTATGGTACGGTGACATCCTTATCACAAGCAGTATTTAGTGTCACCTGTTGCACTATCATCCATCAGTTGTCACCTCATGCAATGTTAAACAACATTGTGTTTTACTATCATAGTACCTAAATTGTATACGTATGTAACACATGGTCAGTAGTAATCAGCCCAAAAAACCATCTTACATCGGCATAACCTTGCGTCGCGGCCGACATTCTGTCAGTGTGTCTGTGTTAGGCCGCCAACGCGCAAACAATTTTTTTCCACTTCTACCGTTATCAAAGTAGTCATAAAATGGTTTGATGTCGCTATTTACTGCTATATTTGCATTTATTAAATCAAAATAACATATTTGTTCAAAAATCTTATGTGCACAATGTCATGTTGTGGAATTTGAGCATTAATATTATTTTATACTTAGAATGCAATAACACGCAGTTATTTATATTTCGTTTTATATATGTAACTCATTAGTTTCTAGTTATAGAATCCGGATGTAAATAAATCTTGTAGCAAAAGCTTCGTTCGCAATGATGTGTGCGCCCGCGCCGGCCGGG
The DNA here is from genome assembly GCA_963082995.1 of Noctua comes. Classification (NCBI taxonomy): domain Eukaryota; kingdom Metazoa; phylum Arthropoda; class Insecta; order Lepidoptera; family Noctuidae; genus Noctua; species Noctua comes. The sequence goes on along the minus strand of OY720277.1, from coordinate 10,258,894 downwards.
GGCGCGGAGCGGCGCGCGCGCTCTACAATTACCGGCGTGGCCCGCGGGGCATTCCTCACAACGTTCAGCCTAATTAGTTCAGCGCGCGATGAGCCTTTGTCTAACAGTTCAGTTCACCTTGCCGAGTTTTTACGACTGGCACTCATTCGCATATTTGACCTCTGAGCTGAGGACACGGCCCTTTTTGCTTTTGCTACGAAACATTTAGTCGTGTGATGCGCTATGATCTATAGGCAGAGATTAAACTGTAGTAAAATATTTCCTCATCCAAAGCTAAAGTATGCATAAAGGTGAATAGGCGGGCCTGAGGACGATGACATCGAATAATGAAATACGGTTGAAAAAACTCTGCGTATTTTATCGATGAGCGAAAAAATCAATCACATTTTATCTTTTAAGTCGAGATATGTACGAGTATATTAGGGCGCGACTAATGTGTTGGAACGGAGAGCGGTGAACAAGAACTAGTCGGTGAGCAAACACCGATTCGTGTGTGTCGTGTGGTGAACACCGTTTGGTGTGTTTACCGACGAGACGAGAGCGGGCGGCGCGGCGGCTACCGACATCTGAACACTGTTACGTAAACATGTCGAACACATAGTGCACAAACACCGGCTGCACTGATCATTAAAAATAATATTTATTCAACTACTGCTGGCCACCTCGCCTCCTCGCCACCTCGCCACCGCACACTCCGCGCTAACGGAGCAGGAAAGCTCGCACCTACCAGGTGTGTTTGTTATTACGCTTGCAATTGAAACTATTCTCATTATGCAGATACACAAAGACATTACGGAAAATTATAAACAGCGATGCTGCGCAAAAAGCAGGTAAACAATATATTATTGGGTGTTGTATAGCTACTAAGTATTGTGAGCTAGAATAATGTCTTGAGTACTATAGAGTCGCAGATAAATAGCAATGCGCAACGCACTGGTACGAGCTATCATCTAGAAGGGACACATCATTGTTCTCTCTACAATAAGAGTGCAAATTAAGTGCAAAACCAATCGACTAGCAATGTTCTTAACTGATAACACATTCTACGTAGCAAAACGGTTTCAAAAGCTCTTGCCGCAGCTTTATCAACCTGCAATATGTCACGTGCTATCAAAATTTTCCAGCAGAAGTGCTAAATAGAACCTACCTAAACCAGTATCGAACGATGCGATCACAAACAGTGTTTTTAACACACCTTAACTTGAACTGTCAAAAACTTACGAACCAGGAAAGCAAGTGTGATAAGTGATAACGCTATAAAAGGTACATCGTACGATACTTTTGAATTGTCAAAGAATCGGTCAGACAGGATCAAAGATCTAGATGAAGTCTAGTCTAGTCTATGGTCCTATCGCAGTCACTCCACCCCGACTGTAGTAAACCAACAGCAACCTAATTGTCATAAAACGGTACAATTCCAACAGTCCAATAGTCCAACTAGAAGTCTGACAGTCGTAGGCAGAATGACGGAGGTTCGAGGCGTGTCGTATGCGAATAAGGCTTATTCTATGTCAGAGGTACGGTCTGGTTTATAAATAGCTGGCGGCGCGGGCAGGTGCAGCTCGCTCAGACGGGCGGTCGCCGCGCGCGCCGCTTCCGCGAATCTCCTCACAGAATATCTCAGCACGCTATTCGCGCTGGATCATGCACTCGGCTTCACCGCCTCACCTACATCGCCTGCCTCACGATACCCCCGGGACGTTCAACATGTCTGCCCGTTAACGTCCACAGCTACAGGCCTTCTAAGACCGCTACGAACGGTTGTAGGGATACGTATAGCTCAGGGCAGGCTTAGACGGCTTACTGATCGTAACAAAGCTTTTAGACTCAGATCTTAGTCGACTTTCTCGACAGTATAGGTTATGTGGGTCACTATTTTCAGGGTAAGACGTTACTTGTTCCTCCAAAACAGAATAAAGTATCTGCGTTTTAAAGGTGTGGCGTGCTAAAGTAACCAAGGTGCCTAGAAATGTCCGCCAGGTGTGCTCATACATTGAAACCACTTAAACTATAATAGCCTCGTATCTAATCCTTATTTTAATAAACAAGATACCTATAAATGTCGATAATAAATGTTCGTATCGATATCATATTTCGAAAATTAATGATAAAATATTGATTCTCGTTCCAATACAAGCTTGGATCATAGAAAAAAGGATGAAATCTTACACCGATGTTTTAGTTAATTAATAACGATTTAATTCTTTCCTTTGGCCGCGTGTTCCGAAGCTTACGTCATGAGAACGTTATTATACAGATGATTTGGCAGCGGAACGGATTAATTAAATGGAGGATCACAAAACAAAACCATTTAAAAGTTATTTCGCCTACCGTCATTATTGTATGGTTTATTTTTTCCTTTTGATTTGGAACCGTATGTTTAGCTTTGTGAAAAATATCGGTGTGGCTTGTAGAATGACGTATTGGTCTTTTTTACGTTTAAATGTACGCCGTAGTACAACATGGTTGTAAGAAAATTATTTCCCGTAAAAACATAAACTTCGCTTCAGAAAATACATGTTATTGAACCCTACATTATTCAAACGAGCAGAAACATCTGCCGAGAAAAAGCTAACAGATATTTATACACCTAAATATAAGAACGAAGGTTCTACAAGTAATAAAAGCCGCTTGCGATGCTGAGCGCTTCGCAATGCGCTCGCGCACACCACTCGCAGGAGATCGCTGGAAACAGAAAAACATCAACGATACGTATAAATGGAATCCCGATGCAGTCGGCCTGCACCCGATGCGCGGACTTTATAAATAAATATTGCTTTCGAGTCCCATCCGCGTTCCTTGCACAGTAAAAAAGGGTATCGGTAACGGTTGAAAAAGTATCAGAATTATATTAATTTTATTTAACTTCTTGCCCGGATGGTACGTGTTGGACTGAAAGGAAATACAGAGAAGATTGATTAAATAGCGCAGCGTACAGCCCGCGGTTTATATCTCAAGCAGTAATTATGAAACGATTTTCCGGTCAATGAAAATTCCTTCGTAGACGTCTATCATAAAATGCTTTATTATGCAATTAATAAGCCTGTATCTGATGAACTTAAGTCCACCATGAGGTTTCGTTGAGATATATTTTTTAAATCTTATCTAAACTGCCATTATTTATTTTCAAAGCTCGACACTAAAAGCGTTTATCGGTTCAATGTGAACACTAAATATCTGCCCAACGATATTAATATCTCACGATGTCTACCTGATAAGGAGGAGTGCAGTTTGTGAAAAAGGCTTCAGGATAAAAAGGTCGAGTGGTAAATAATGTTTGGATGGGAATAATGATAGGCGGCCGGTAGACGATAGGGCGCCGCGCGGTGACGCCGCGCCGCCTGCCGTGTCGCGCGCGCGCCTACACACGGCCCGCCACACCGCTCAACTTTGAACCGAGCAACATGCGTACGCCTCCGCGCGCTTATCGCTGCCACTTCACCGCACCCTACTGTGCAATATATCTTATAAAGAAAGCGACACAACGGTTGCGTGACAAGTGCAACTTTAACATCTCATTCGGTTAATTAACAAGTCAGGTGTCACCGAGGTGTGTGGTGGCGTTAAATTACAAGTGGATAATTAAGAAATGATTACGCAAAAATAAAAAGTGCGATGATAAGTTGGTATCTTGTTACAGTCCTAATGAGTTGCATAATGCTGCGCTGGTTGTTGGACGCTGCGCGCGGCCGTGGCGCTCGGGTTACCGTACACGTCCACCTGCGCCCGCACCACCGCCACTTGCGTCATTTACAACTTTAAAATAATAAAACTGGTTCTGATTGTGATCTATACGATGGTGTATCACGATTAATGTCCCAAGCAGCGCACCTGGCAGCCGACCCCGTGCTGTCACGACACTTGATACCGTGTAACCTGAAGCGCCTGATGTTTGTACAACATTAAATCCATATTCATATCACAATGGCATTAACCAACTAGTTTACTGCCCAAATCTGACATAATCGTTCTTAATTATGTATCCAACTTGATCGCTATCGGCCATGTTGAACATGTTAATGACAATTAATATAGAGATGACGACTGATTTTTCTGAGCTGCAACTCGTTTTTATTTAGGTTACGTTTTGATGGTTCATTAATGGTATATTTTGAGTGCAATGTCTCGTATTAACACCAAACCAACTGAAAAAAGCAGTTATGTAAAATAGTGCTTCCAACTTGCATGAAAGACGTTTCTCGACAATGAACCTTCGTTTTCTTCTAGACATTCATAAAAACGAAGGATTTTACACATGATTAATTCTCAGTTGATTTTCCATACACGTACGTTCATACATATGAGACGAGTGTTATTTTTTTAAACAAAGAAGACGACGACGGAGCAACGACCTGCCCTTATTTGGAGAATACAACATACCGACTCCGGCTGTTCTTTATGAAAGCCTGAACCCAGATAGCTCACCTGGAATTATTGAAAAACAGTACCTAATACCAAATTAGATTACGCTGTTGAATCTGTAGAAACCAGATAATACTGGATATTGTTTGGATGATCGTTAAACGTTTTATTTTATTAAAAACGAGCCAAAAAATTAGTAATCGATATTTCTGGAAAATGATTAAAATGAAATAAGTTTGGTCTATAATCGTAGTTGACGTGAGCCTCGTCAGGTGCCCAGGTGTAGCAGCAACCTGTTCGAGCTCGGTATCATGTTACACTAGGTTTCACATTAGGAAATTTATACGACGGCTCATATGACTACTGACTGTTAATTATTGTTTTATTGACGAGATAAATTATTATAATTATTAATCGGTTCCGAGAATGTACTGCAAAACAAGGTGATTCATCCGCGTTTATTTCGCCGTGGCCCGCGCAGATGTGCGCCCGCGCCACGGGGAGTGTTGATTAAATTAAGTGACATTTCATTTTAATTCACCGACATAAATCTCGGACATTACGAGCGCCATTATCGTAGCTCGCAGGTGCCGCGCCCCGCTAATAAGCCAAAGGTCTCCGCGCGATAAACGCGCTGACACAATGTCTGAGGAGCAGTCGTGTTGTCGCCGATTATGATAAACTTATTGTTCTCGTTCGCTCGCTACACATAAACAAAGTTAAGTAACATTATCAATCGTTTATTTTTGTTTTCATCGATTTTATGTAATCGCGTGCTAAATGTAATGTAAACAAACTTTATATAAACAAACACTGAGAGTAATTGTTTGCTTTGTACGTCAATGTAGCTTATCGACCCTAAACCTATTCTAAGAAAGGCAACAACGAATGAAACAAATATTTATGTACGAAGATTGGATTAGGAACCATTTTAATACGATTTATGTATTCTAAGTCGCTGCAGTATGCAACAGGTGTTAAAGCACCCATTTGGCTCTATTTCAAAGTTAAGATATATTTAACCAATGATTAATCGGGAGCAATTTAAAGTTCCATGTAGCTGCAATCACAACTTTATGAATATGTGATTTATTAAAATACCTGGTATATTTACTCAATGCGTCGTTAAACCGAGCGTTAATTCAAACAACTTAATAACATGCCATTTGCCTAGAAATAGAGGTTCCGTCACTTGTTTTAATATCAATAAATAACTTTGTAAATCGGTGCAGCGCTGATCATAAACCGTGCGGCGTTGTGTGTGGGCTCCTTTATGAGCCTGCGATGGTACGCACCCAGTCTCCGTCACTTTTATGCGTCCACTTCATATATTTCCATGTATATTGTTTGTCAATATGCAGCATTTGCATAAGCGAGCCGGAGGAAATATTACGAGGTAGATACCAAGTACGAATGTGGCCGGTCCGCGGTGCGTTTCCATTTTGCAATACAATCAGCGCCATGATACGTACGGCGGTACCACACCTTATTATCATAAGTATTTACGAGCACGGTAAACCAACACATTTATGTGTTTGTACTTAACGCATTGAAGATTAGGCACGGCCGTTAATCGTTCAGCTATAACAACCATTAAATGATGCATTAGCTGATTTATGTTGTATTAAATTTACTAATAGCGTTGAGTTATAGTGTTGTGTCGCTGTCGAGCCCCATCGAGACGTGTCGGTACTTAGCGCTAGCACTAGCGTTTCTGACTAAAAGCATGCTTAGCTGTGGAAGGGTTAACTGGAGATTCTACTTAGAATTATACAACTTAATGTGTTTGTTACTTACTGCGCTTCAGAATGATTACGAAGAGAACATGTTTATGATTACACAAACTGAACAACTTGAAAGAGGATCTATCGATGTGAATGTTACCTACACTCCAAGCTGCCTATGGAACCAACGAAAATTTGAATCCTTTCGTCAACTATTAAGTTTTACTCAATCAACTCAAAAATGTTACTTTTTGCTCATCATACTCTTGTTCCTTTCTGTTTCTTTTTCCACAGTTTTCTATCACCATCCCTGTGTTTAAAGAGGCAGGTCAAACGACTTTCCTTACCTTCAGCAAGCATAGACTCCACTCGACTTCTTGTTGGTCGGTAGTCTCAGTATATAGATTCTGTAAAAGATGAAAAATTTTGTGCTTAATCATTTGTCACCAATAATTATATCTCAATGTTGTACAAAGCTTTGTGAGCAAAAGATTAATTGAGGATTAAAACTTTCCTCTTCCTGTAATAGTGACAGTTGAATTCACTAGTTTTCCGAGTGAAGGTTCACCTTTGCTATTCCAAGGTAGAAAATAATAAGTTTTAATTGCAGCTGTCATTCTCTGAACAGAAACAAATCAGAGTTTATGAGTAACAATTAAATTAACATTCAATACTTTTGATCCTGATTCAAATTACTTCCTTAACAACATAATTATAATAAGCAAGTATTGGTTATTTGCCAAAAGGCAATGGAGAGGGCTATGCTCGGAGTTTCCTTGCGTGATCAAATCAGAAATAAGGACATCCGCAAGAGAATTCCCAAACTTAAGTGGCAGTGGGCAGGGCACATTGCTCGCAGAACGGATGGCCGATGGGGCCAAAAAGTTCTGGAGTGGCGACCGCGAACCGGAAGACGTTGCGTTGGAAGGCCTCCCACTAGGTGGAGCGATGACCTGGTGAAGGTTGCAGCGATCCGCCGGTTGCGAGTCGCACGGGACGGTCAATGTGGTCATGTGTTGGGGGAGGCCTATGTCCAGCAGTGGACGTCTTTCGGCTGAAATGATGATGATGATTGGTTATTTCCTGTCTTCACTAATTCAAAACTTAGCGTTACTTATTAAGGCTGATCCATTGTAGGACTGTCGTAGACGGATCGTAGATATAGCGTAGCAATGTTGTAGCAGCGTTGAAACAGTGTCGTAGCCCTGTCGTAGAGGAATCGTAAGGGTGGAGTAGCAGTGGCGTAGCATAGTCGTCGTAGTGAAGTTGCAGCAGTGTAGTACGGGTATCATAGCCGTGGCGTAGCAGTGTCGTAGCTGTGCCGTAGCAGCGTCGTAGCAGAATTGTAGCCGTGGGGAAGCAGAGTCGTAGTCGTGGCGAAGCAGTGTCGTAGCATAGGGTAGCAGAGCCATAGTTATCTTGACTTAGCGGTATTGGCGATTCAAGCATGCACTTTTATTTTTGTAGTTATTTTATTAAGCAACGGAATATACAGTATTTATACCACCCCAATAAAATTACTTTTGCCTGCATTTTGCTGTGCTACGCCAAATACTACAACCTGTGAATCTTGCATTATTGAATTGCGTTTAATCAAGTATAATTTCCAAGATATATTGACAGAAAAGCAGAACATGCGTTGATACGCTATTTCATGCTATGTCAGGAGCACTCTGGCGATAAGACAAACCCTGTTCAATTACTAAAGGCATCACGTGGAAAATAGAGATTGTTCGGTGGTGCTGCAGTGTTAGCAGCGCGACGTGGTGAGACGTGGTGGTGTCGCGCTAGGTCACGCATGCGCAGTGCAGTAGCCGACCTTGCGGCGGCGCGGGCGCGGGCGTCTCAGGTTGCGCCCACATTTCTGCCGCTCGCCGCGCGTGCGGTTCAATCCCGCGACGGAATGCCTCCATCCGATAGCTTCGACTAACATTTGATATACTCTCGACGACATTTCTCACATGCCATACACGCAGCCAATGTAACTGTACGAGAATCAATTGATTTCGTGTCACTGCGAAGAGTCGACGAGATCCTACTCGACTTTCTTGGAAAGTCTGAGTGTCTCTGCAGATGGACGAATGAGAAGCTGTGGCCCGATTAGACCAACACTTCTAGATAAATAAATGATTTTCTCGGCGTTTAGGAAGGCAGCTGCATACATTTCGATTATACAGTAAAATGAGATCTAATCTTAACTTAGATCTCATTATATTCCTGGTATACCGCAGACGTTTAACTCTGAACATTACTTGCAACAATAATAAGCTTACTGCACAAGAATCACTTTGTTCAATTGACGCTATTTCACACATAAGGATCGTTTGACGTAATTAGATAATTTAATCAATAATTAAGTAGTTAATCTGCGAACTCGTATATGTATTGATCTAGCCGCCTTGTAAGCAAGATAATCGTGTTGTGACGTTACTTCATTTATCATCAGCTACGGAAGCAATGGAAATATTGACAGTAAACATGATTATACTGAGATATCGCAAGAGCTGCACGTCTCATGCAGAATGTAGGGCTGTGGAGATACTGCGCCAAACACGTGCGCGTGACACCAATCCCTATCTGACAAATGCAACTATTAAAATTTATGTATCCACTTCTATTAATACCGCAGATACTGGATGTAATAGCGCGGTTCGCATGATATACGGCGGCGTGTACACCTCCCTCGATACCACGCGCTCTAATTGAAACCTAAGCCTGCGAGCGAGAATTTTGAATATTCCATTGCTGTTTAACTACCTATAATTAGACAAACGCTTAATACCTCTAGTTAATATGCTAGGTTACAGCCCGAGCAGATCCTAATAGATTCCGTCGCGTAGGTAAGCCTGAATTGTTAACGACCTGGTGATGCTATTAATTTCATTAACACTGCTGGTGACATCATTATTGTTAAAGGATAAGGCAATACTTAGTGCGATTGCGATATAGTATTCAAATACTGCGAAAACATATACCTCTCTCGGGGAGTATTACAGGTCCTCATTTACCTACAGAGCTAATTACCATTGCAAATGATAAGCCTTTGAAATACGTATGCTTTTACTAAAAATATACCGACCGTTAAGTAAAATGTAAGTGCTGCTTTAGTTCTGAGTATTTGCATCTATTTTTAGTCCGGATTGTTGGTCGGGCTCGTAACCACAGGCGATAAATAATGCAAATAGAGCTTTTTGCATTGACATAGTATCTTAACTGGAAGCTACTCCCGATAAATTGTAAGGCGAACCCTGCGCTGGATCGCGACGACAAGTGGACTATAATGTTCTAAGTACGTAAGTAATTACGGCATGCCTCCGCACCGTGCTCTAACTCGTACTACAGTAACATAGCTACAAATATAATCGCGAATTCCTTCCACATAAACACTTTACACGTTCAAGTTGCCACTTCAAATTAATCTTATTCATGTATTGTGTGAGGTCTAGTTTGCACATTGTCCTTTAAACATTAATTTATCAACATGTCAATACACGTCAAATTAATAAATTATGACCGAGCTGTTGACGTGGGATTTTACGCCAATAGCAATAACAACCGCATCAAATGTGGGTAAAACAGATAGTGCTTCACGAAAACAAAAGGTGAACAAATTGATAACTTAAAAAGTAATGATTGTCACTTCAAAAAGTTTATATCTCGTAGCGCACGCTAGTAACTTTTCCTCGGTTAAATTTCCTGTCCTGGAATGCTCACATCGAATACGTAAAGAACAAGCTCTCGACACTAGTCGGAGCTCTGCACAACATAGTTCAGTGCATTCCACGAGGATTGCGATACACCATCTATAATTCCCTAGTGAAGCCACATCTACTATACTTGGTCGAAATATGGGGTAGTGCTGTAAAAACGAAACTAGCACAACTACAAATTTCCCAAAATAAACTAATAAAAAAGCTCTTTAACTATCCGCGCTTAACATCAACAACAAAAATATACAGAGACACAAAAATAATGAACATAAAGCAACTATATATTTATAACACATGTATATTTATCAGAAAAGTTCTTAACAAAAACATTCACACAAATATCACACTTACCCAACATAGACAAGTTAGTCAACGAAGCTCACGACGAGCAAGTTTATTAGTTCTACCAAAAACCAGGACCAACTATGGCAAAAAAATGCTTACATTTGAAGGAGCACAGCTATACAATAAGATACCCTCCCGCATAAGAAACCTACACTCATTCAATGCATTCAAAAACCAGCTTAGCCTGTATCTAACCGCTAACCGGACATTACTTGAAAAATGAATGCGTTGGGTGGGTCGAGTTTCGGGTAGTTTTATTTAGTCTGTGACGGATGTTGTCGAACCTAATATAAGTATTTAATTAAGTAATATTTATTGTTCTCAAGTAAGTGACATGTTATGTTTTTATTGAGAATAAAGTTTCTTTAAACCTAAATGGAAGTTAAAGTCGCCTTACAAGATTGCCGGCTCGCCAGGTAAGGCAACTTACATGAAAAACTCACCTTGCTCGCTGACACGTAAGCCTCGTTGGAATCTATCGGCTGACAAATTCAGCCACCTTTTAACAGGTAGGTGATCGCACCGCTACGGCTTACTCGAGATAACTCGTGTTTTAGAGGCCCCAAAACAGAGGTCTAACGATCGATCATTAGGACTTATTTGTTTTTTGACGTTGACGGGACACCGACAGGGTTAGTAGTGGACGCGTTTTTGTTATTATCTATGGGTTGCATCAGGCCATTCGTCATGCTGTCAGTGGAACAGGGCCCAACGAGACAATCAAAGTGACCGCTTGATAACGGGGTTCGGTGACGCTCCACACTTTCCCACTGCCTGGTGCTCTGGTACACCTTGCCTGGGATACCTGTATGACGATGACGTCTTTATAGCAGATGTGTTTCACTTTATTAGGTATCGCTGTTCTATAACTGAAGTTCTATAGGCACTGGGTGATATTCGACCTCGATATCTTCATTATGAGTAAACTGCGATAACTCTTGACGTCACATACTTTCCCGTTCACTTCTTAATCGAAGTTTGGAATTTTCCTACAAATGTTGTTCATAAATGGATAGCTACAGGAACCAAAGATTCAAATTACGTTTTGCCACTTAATAAATTGATTTTACCTCCCTTTGCTCGTTCTATTCTTGTAAACATGTCCAGAGACAATTTTATTCTTAGCCATTGACCACAAACCACATTTTATATCATCGCACTGAAGTGCACGGATTGCGACAGGAGTTTCATGTAACTAGGAAGCATTCTTACTGCATTCTATAGAATTAGTTTTCCTTAAGCATTTACAATTTTTCCTAAATATGTAGGAATCTAACACCATTAGAATGAACAAGCACTTTACGTCGTGACCTGTTAATCATTATAACTTAGTTCATCTTAATGGTCTCAACTAGGAATAAAATATGCATATTATGTTAAACCACATTATGCATAATTTAATACCTGTGTTCCAACTGAACTTTGCACCGATGACTAGAGTGGTCACCTAAGATCAATAGTGAACACCACTCTAGTTGTAAGCCAAATAAATTATGCATTGCCAAGATTGATTTTAAATAGTCTTCATACATCGTACATTACCAATGCACATGGGAACCACTTCTCGAACGCTCAAAGACAACATTCCAAAACCTCAATATTTAAGAAAAACTTAAATCCATATTAACTCTGATTAATGTTGATTCAACTTTGTAATCGAACCTCAAGTAGTTGTCGTTTTAAAAGCATAATCCAAACGGTTGTATGTGACACTGGAATATTTGCAGAAATAATAACTTATTGACGTGGACCCGTCCACGGAGACCAGTATCTGCTCTACCTCATAAATACATACTGATATTAGTTTTAACGGCCAGTACCAATCTTATATGCTCTTAAGGAGACGCAATAATGGCTACAATGGCTTGTAAACTTGATTGATGAACGGTAAAGTTATGCTTGTATTGGCGTACGTAAGATTATCGAAGGCAAGTTTTGCATACCGCAGGCCACTACCATAAAATACAATACATTATGAGCGAGCCAGCAGCTACCGTGTTACGTGATACGCGCTTCTAAAAGAATATCAATGAATATCAATAACTATTAGGCACTTTCTTATTAATTGGGCAACCGTTCGGTTCTCATTTTTGGCATGAAATGTTGAGTTGTGAAATTGTTGACTGTTTTATTTGATTATGCCTATGTTACCTCACAGAAGAAGACCTGGAGTTCTGAACGCTTGATAAATTTCGAACCTTCGTACTCAAGTCGTAATGAACGTATAAACATTCCATAATAAAGTAAGATCTCCACTTAGACCCCGATAACTTGCCTTTCGTTTCAGATGCGTATCTCCAAATGCCATAAAATTAATTTAAAGAATGTCTAACCGCCGTAATATTAACCCCGCAACTGGCTCTAGGGTCCAAATGATACGTGTTCAATAGAAATGAAATGACGTTTGATTACTCTCATTCATCGGCGACATCATAAACGACACAAATCCCGTCCTAAAACATTGTTATCAGTGTTCCCACTCTAATCTTAAGGCAATAAAATCTCGATGGCCCAAGAAAAACGGGGCAGCTCGATAACCATAAATTTGGGCCGAAACGGATGGGACAAATTTTTATAATGGGCCTCCCCCATTTGGGCGCTGAGTCGCGTTAATGACAACCTAACAGTTTGTTTTAACATCATTATAGGAGCGTATCGGGCATTCCATCACAGGTACCTGCGAGCACACCCGCGCGCGTACACATGTCTCGACTTCCTAACTTGATACATGCACCGATTATTGTGGTTCTCTTACCGATTCCAGCCGATTGTAATCTTACCGACTCAATTCGATAGCGCTGGGTTAATTAATTACATTCCTAAGATATATCAAGCCCAATGTACTTTAAGTACCTAAATAAAAACAGGTGAAGTATGAGTGGCGTCTAATATCGCGGGTTCTCTATTATATTTTTTTTATACTGAAACATTTTAGAGGACTAGTGAATGTTAGTCGTCTAGGCACCAGATTTACTTTAAGGTGCAGCTTATTATGAGACATGCTTTAAGTAAAGCCTTTCAATATCACAAATCAGGTACAGGCACAGTGGTCGAGCGATTGACTGCTGCGCTTCGTGTCGCGGGTTCGATTCCCGCACGGAACAAATATTTGTATGGCCTACAGGTAGTTGTTCCGGGTCTGGCTGTTTGTGTATGTGAGTTTAAATGTTTGTAATCGCACCCACGATACGGGAGAAATTCCTAGTGTGGGTCAATGTTATTATAAAATAAATAAAAAGGTGTATTTTTCAGTTTTGGGGGAAGAAAAAGTAAAGAGATAAGTAGTTTAATTTTGTTGCATATTCATCAGAATTAACTAACTCCACAGGTACAATCAAGTTTCCAATCGTCACGTTTTTCGGTTTTGCCAAATTACAGATAAAGAATCAACCGATCTTAAAATGAGGACTATGTTTTTTCATTTCAAACACAGAACCCAAAAAACGGTAACTGCCACTAATTAGACACGGCTTTTAAAATATTCCATTTTTTATATACATTCCGACTGTCGTTCTCAATTATGTCGTTGACCTTTTGTGGCATTCGTAGGTACATAGGACACCAGGAATTATTTGAAACTGTTGCTTTTCACTGTGCAAAATGTTCACTTATTTAGGACATATTTGGGGCTACAAGCGTATAAGCAAAGGGTACGGTGGAGGTAGTGGCACGGTGAACGGCAAGGCGGCGTCCCACAGCGATATATCCCTGGGACAGCTACACGCATTCACAATTACCTTATCTCGGTCTGCGCCGGCTCCTGACATCACGCGACAAATATTCGTGATCATCGCACCACCATCGACCGACTAAGATAATATTTATAACATCCCAAAGTTCCTAGTTCTTGCATCAGCCACCTAAAGGAATTCGCTTTCACTAATGTAACTTATCTACATGCAGCTATGATTTTCCTCGTATTTTCCATAGAGCTAATTGATTTTTGTCAAGGAAACTTCTGTGAAAAACTTAATATGCCCAACTTTTCCACTGACTAGTGCCTTCTAACATCACTACACCATCCTTTTATATACAGAGTGAGCAGAAAATTAACATTCGGCTATAAAAAAGACAATAGAGCACTCGGCAATCGGAAATAAGAAAAAGACGCAGTTTATAATTGATTTTAGGCTCTCAGGACGTAAGGTAGGAAATTGACATTTCAATAGCAAAAAAGAAGAGTAGCGTGGTACAGTCACAACCAAAGTGATTTAGCGCAGTCGCAGACAGGCGCGGTTCCCATGGGAAAGCGCCCGCAAATATTGACACTAAGGCAACATGTTTATATGCACTTAATGCATCGCTCACCTTTTTATATTTTATTTGTTCAGAGCGCGCGAGGCAGACGAAACGTCGGCCTCTTGTTTAAGTTGTTTTTCTCGTAATTTTGTTTAACAGGTAGTGTCTAATGCCGGTTATAAAAATGTTATTTTAGAATAACGAAACATGTGATAGACACGTTTTTTTAATATTCTACTATTCTCAGTTCAATATTAGGATAGGTTCTACGTAAACATTGTAGTAACGTCGACCGTTACAAAGTTAAAAAATCAATTAATTTTCAGGCCACAAGTGGGACCGGATACGCCCAAATTATAAACCGCAAATCTTAAGAAATGGTGAAACACGGAAACCAACTATTAAGACAATAAATAGCGAAAGGCAAGTTAAAAGCACTTCGCTAGTTTTTCTTCTAGGTTGCCGCTTGTCACACCGCAGCGTAACAAAAACATGTGTTAGTGCCGATTATTGTGTACGTTGTAATTGATGTTTATTTTTTAGATCTGTCTAAGATCAAAATAAAGCAGAAGATGCTGCTATTAAGTTGTTCAGTTTTACATTGTTTGTTTGAGAAATATTAGTTGTAAGCTTTTAATACTCTGTTCATTGTTTTATTAATATGTCGGATATGTCAGGATTTATTCCGTTAGGCTCGTAAAACACACTAGGTGCGAAACACTGTTTATGATAAACTAAAAAATTACTTGACATTACAATTTAAAACAATAACACGGGGCACAATGAATCGAGTACAGTTCCAAGACGTCTCAACTCCTCCGCGATCAGACATTGACTGTCCTCCTCCTATTCACCTCGAGCTGTAAACATCAGGGCTCTGTAGAAGCCACGCTGTGGTGTGGGCAGACTTGTAAGTGAGTCGCGTGACGTCACCACCGGCGCACTTGCGATTCATTTTATGTCCGTACTAATGACCGGATCCGAAAAATATGACATATATACCTAATGAGTTGAGCACGATGTGGAATGTCCATTGTCTATATTACTACTATAACAATGATTTTGTTTGCGATGATTTAGTAGTGTATTGTGTGGTGTTCTTGACCTTACGAGTATAGAAAAGTGCCAATAAGCCTCAAAAAACATTCCTCAAAACACTCAGGTAATTTCAGGGGACAAGAAACTATCAGATTAATTGGCCGGAGAAGGTATTCATCATCATCATTTCAGCCCGGAATCACCCACTGTTCGGTATAGGCCTCCCCTTCCTTCTGCCATTCTTCTCTGTTCTGTGCTTCCCTTACCCATGTGTTGATGACTTTTGAAGAGGAAAAATAGAGAAAATTGGAAAGGTATGGAGGAGGCCTTTGCGCAATTGGACTGAATAGACTAATTAAAAATAACTCCCCCCCCCCATACTTATATTTAATTCTTTGAAATCAATTAATTACTTGAGAGTCACGTTTCCGCTGTAGACACGGTGTGACTGCAGTCACTTTGTGGTCAAAATAATGGTTCGAAATTACGTGTTATGTCCTTGCTTGTCCATGTCCATGTGGGAATGCGCAACATGGTGCGTCACGTCCCTCTAATTACGTGTCGATGTGGATGCACAAATTATAGGCTGTGACGGTCCTGGAACAAGCCACCACTTCGATTGGAATGTCTTTGATACGATTTTGGCCTAATCATTTTGTGTGAGACAAAACCACCGGCGATTTTTTACATGATTTATTGATTCACTTAGGCAGTTAGGCCCTCGTTTTTTTCCACGACGTAAATGCTGCTTCAAATGTCTTTTTTTTGGACCCGAACATATAATATTAGGAGTTGAAAAAAATATCTAACCTTTATTTAATGACTGGCGAAACTTTTACGATTCATGTAGAGTAATATAGAGGCCATATACTGGATTTTTATTACATTGTCATTTGAATAATAATACCTGCAACTAATATTATTTCATCATTTTCCCAAGACTGCTAAGGATATGGGAAGGAATGTGTGGCAATAATTAGATAACAACATAAGCTCTCAAGTTATTAGACTCAACGAGGAGAGCGGCGCTCTTTGAGCCGCCAACTTGTTAACACTTGTACGTTAACGTTATCTCTTTTTATTTTATTCCTGGCTTCAGACCTCTTCCAATACACCCCCTATTAGGTTAACCATAAAAGAGAAAAACATCACTTCTCTATACTTTATATTCAAGTTTAAACATATCCATTATTCCATGACATGGAATGTTCAAAACATAAAAGTAGGCAGCGTTTATAAAAATACATTTCAAAACATACAATCGAGAATATTTTATGTTTAAGACATCAAAATCAATTATTATTCCCCAACTGGACCTATCCTTTGGGTTATTTATCATTATGATCTCGATCACAAAAGGACAACAACACGGAATAACTTATTTAGTCGGTTCACACAACTTTATGTCTTAGGGCTTTGGAAGAGATGCGTGTATTCTTTTATCAGCGCGTTCGATGCTCGGAGCGATTTCGATTTGGGATACATGAAAGCGTGCAAAGGATTTGGACTGTTTACGACTACGTGGGTGGTTGTGGGCGTGGCATCCTCTATCCTTGTTTCTCTTTCGGCATTTTTATATCTCTGTCTCACCCGCGGCCGCTCCCACAGGACCTTTCTTGTTAACGTATTTTTTGTTCCTCTCAGCTTGCTTTATGGAATGGTCAGGCGAGCAAATATTTACTCACGATTTTGAAAATCTTGTTTTCATACTACCAGTGCTTAACGTATAGATGATGACTGGTCACTTTACGAGGATTAGGATCCTTCTGAACATTGTAAGCGTCTTTATGTAAAACATAAACTAAACGGATTATGTTCTTACAGTAGTATTAGGTTCAGTGTTCTCATAACTCAACATTGTAATCGGAATTCATTAGAAAGATACTTGAAACGCAATTAAGAGATATAAATGATGAAACATAGCATCTTTCCAAAAGTTCTCAGTAAAAGGAATTCGACAATTACTTCCTGACGCTCTCTTATTAAAGTTTATTTCCCACACTAACATTTATATGTGTTATAGATGTTTGTGTATATACATTTTATTTCCCTTAATTGAAAAACACTTAGGTAGTTTGGGTAGGTGTTGGAGACTCGGCGGCATGGACCAAAGGCAGGCTCGGACCTCACGCGCGCCCTCTGCCGACGATAAAGAAATTATCCGCTTTCGAACATCTTTCATACTAACGACCGCCAATCCGGCGCACGGTGCCTAATTGGTAGGTACCGGCAGTACCTATCGAACCGAAGCCTTAAGAACATAATTACGAGCAACTATGTCTTAATACGTTTTACGCTGTAGATACATAATTTTCCCTGTAAAAATGACCTTGTTACGGCCAAGAGAAAAACTCACGTAGAAAAGATTTCAACGCGCTCGGAATGAGTTCATAGTTTTTCAGTTTAGTTTTGCAAGTCGCATCTTGTGAATCAGTATATTTCATGTGTTTTTGATTTTTAATTTATGGATTCAAAATAAGTATTTAATATCTTTTATTTAAAAAAAAATATTCCCTTGAAAATACTAGTTAACCAGTTATTATCTAAGTAACTAATAAACGTTTTCAATTACACATACACACAGTTTACCGGTGCACACGTGTTCGCAATTCTTAAAATTAGCAGGACTAATAATACCGCATCTCAATTTCATTGAAAAGGTAAACATTACTGTCTTCTTTTATGTTAAACAAAAGCTGTCGAAAGGAGCTATTAACGTTTTTGAATAGGGCAACGTAAAAAAATATTGACTCACGGGCAGCATGAATCACGCGACGTAAACCGCTATTTCATAACGTTTTACTGATGACTCGATAACATTAAGAGTATCAATTGTGTACAAAATAAAAGGACAGTAACACCGACTTCTCACAATAAAGTACTTCGTGTAATCCTACTATTTCAGACCTAAATGTTCAAGTTAAACAATTGGCTTGACTAAAGATAAAAGCAAATACTTCTAAGTACAGAAGCTTGTCTGCGATGCCGCTGGCGCTTGCAGGACAATGGCGATTATCTAACGCTCAGACGAATACAAACAGTACGACATTACACCGCCGTGAAAAAATTGACAGCGGCGCTAAGGGAAAGTCAACAGGGACACAAAAGCCGGCCCACAAAGTTTTAAGATAACGCAAACACGCATTTTGTGAAATATGCGGCGTACGGTACCCTTTTGTGTCGCAGCATATTGTTCGATACTTGTCCTGTTACATTTCTGAGGATGACATCATAGTTCATGTGACAATTTCCCTCATGTGTGCATTGTGAAGAAGGAAACAATAACATATTTTGCATTTCGCTCCTTTACGAGAATACCTCCGAATTTTCAAATTACCATATTTGATACCTATCGCTATAAAAACAAAAAATATATGCCATACAAAACCACAAGCTTAAATCTCATCCGAGAAATTATTTCCAATAATTTTATTTACCTACATTTGTCTTTAAACAAAGTCGACCGATGATCAAACTTTACACTACACGGCAAACAATACACCTAATTATTAAGTAAACCCATCTAAAAATAATTAAACATGCTAAAACATGTGTGCACATCGATTAAAATTTGCGTTTACACAATCATTATTGACGGCATACCTATGGGGTGACGCATTTACAAAGAGTGCTGATTTAAGAGACAAGAGTGTGAGGCAGGGTGGCGCTAACGTACTATTTTGGCTCTTATATTAAATCTTTTGTGTCCAAAACTTAGCGCCACCATAAAAACTGTACCGACGGAAGTAAGCCCACAAAGCGAATGCCTGCGAGCAAAAAGTTCGTGAAAAAAACTGCATAATGCGGTCGAGAGGCAGTGTGGCCACTCAACTGCTCTTGTAAAATTTATAACAGCTCTATTTTGTTTACCTGCTTGACTCCGCTTTATATTGTGCAGTAATTGGAGGCATTTGACGATGACTTATTAATTTATTGACCATAGTTTCGCTTCAGTTTTTATGGAGGTGCTAAAACGTTCGCTCGCTTTTGTTTATGTAGGTAGAGGTTTTTGTACTTTTTATTACATTATTGTTTATGGAATGACGTAATTTGTTGCTATTGTCTATTGAGTAATGTTATGTTAAATAATAAATGCAATATCGATTGCATAACGTAATTCAAAATTTGAATTTCGAATATTGGGGCAAGCTAATGATTTTCCGGGGTTTTAGGCATATTTTGCCAGACGACCATTGTCAAGTCTTCAGCCAAAACTCGTCAGTGTCCTGGACATATGTCTTGTCAAGCCGTGCGTGACGAGCCTACAGCCTGCAGACCTTCACACAAGACTAAATTGTGAATATTTGATTATGTATGTCAGTGTTGAATGTTGTGACATGTTACAACTCGCGTGGCTGTCGCATAATATCCTGGAGGATTGCCCACTTGGCTCGCCCCAGGACACGTCGCTTTCTACACTAAATATAACTTTAAGCTTATGCAAGGACTCATGCATAAATAAGTCCTTACAAGCACTTACGTGCAAAGCCATGTTTAAACATTCCTGGATGGCGGCGGGGTATAAAAATAGGCAATGAATTAATGTGTAATATTTTTAGCTTAATAGACAGATACTTACTAAACAAAGAGGTGTAGGTTAGTTTTTAAGCTTTTACATATTTATACTTCGGAATAAAACTATGTGACAGCTAAATTAGGACTTTGTAGATTTTAAACATTTTTTTTTTAAACTATGATGATTGATTGATTTTTATTTGATTTTTTTTTATGATTATGCTTGTTTTGCCAAGCAGTGGGTTCGACCCCCTAGATTCCAATACTTATTATAACAAATTATATCGTAACGTAAACAGTAAAATGGAACACGTAACGTTTCTATGTCATCCATAGTTATTCTAAAAAGCCAAGCTCCTCACAGCTCAATTTGGTGAGAGAATTTGAAATAAAGTAATTAGTGAGCTATCTATTTGCCGTCGTAATGATTATAAACAGTTTGGTGTGCGGCGCAGACGCAGCGTGGGTAAGAACGCGGTTCCAGCTGGTACCGAGCTTACACACGGGATCACTCTCGTTACCCTCTCTGTATTTGACCAATATGTAGTAAATGTTATTTTTAATATCAATTTAAAACCCACCAACAAAAAACTAAAAGTAGCTTTAAAAGCGTTTCATATTTGTACAATGCAGCATCTTTGTTGTTGATAGAATGTCACTTTATCTAGGCAACACAACTAGGAGCACTTAACTTAAGTAAAATGTCGTACCTCCATAGTCATCAGAAAACTTGACACATGCAAAGGTGTGCAATGACATGAGTTTGTCTGCGTGAGGTGTCAAATAATCCCAAGCGTCACCAATAACTGCTAAAAAAGGAAAATGCCTTATTACTTTTCTGTGTAAAGAAAAATCATTTTCACAGTTTTCTTATTTTGTTTACGACTAAAATCGTTGTATTAGCTTAACATATTTATAAAGAAAACACCTTTTGCTTGCTTATACTTTTTGCAACTGCACGGTTTGACGATCGAACAACGACTGACTCTCCATTAGAGCTTACAAAATCAAGTGACATTTACCCCACCTAGAAATAACGATGATGCATGGATGTCGTACGTTCATAATCTTTATTTCACAGTGTTGTCAAAGTAAAAATGTATTATTTTAGAATTAGCTTTAAACAAAAACAGTTACAATAATAATTCATATTCTGTCAGTGTTGCCACAGTAAATATGATAATTCTATAGTAAAATCAAACATTTTTGTAATCAAATTAAGGAAATCACAACATATTAGAAATTTAATGTGGTTCCGCTCCATAATTTATTGTTACTTGTAAAGAATATGAGTTCTACCGAAATTTTCTATTGTGCACTGGCTGCATGATGCATCACTAATTAACAGCCATACAGAAATCCATGGACAAGAGTGATGTTTAATCTAATATTTTTTATTACTACACCAAAGTCAGGTCACTCAGATCCTTAGAATTTCTGTTTTTAAAGAGTATCGAATGCTACTTGGTTACGGGGAGTACACTTCACAGCAGCCTATCAGCGGGCTGTGATTCTGTAGGAATTTGTGCCTTCACTAAATGATTATTAGCTTTGTTTTGTTTTTCATCCGCGCCTCCACTCGTAATCTTTGAACATTATTATGAGTTTTATGTTGTGGGAGTCTGTGCTCACGGCCAGGCAGACGGTATAGATTCATGAATTATGTCGTGACAGAACACACACGAAACATTCCTAATGTTTGTGTTCTTCAACTTGTTTTTTCTTTACTAAAACCATAACTTTTTAGTTGTTAGTATGTCGTGAGAAGACTAATAAAGTTCGCGAACTCTAATGTTTCGTGCTACCTAAGAAAATGTCCCATTAGCAGCACCGTGAACTTTGATTAGTACCTAATTCCATTGTTTGAAATACTGTCGGAAAATAATGGAGCAATTAAAATATCTTTCCTCGCGACTACGACGGCCACGACATTTTATTGATGCCAGGAAAACGCCTCGGGGCAAAATAAATTCCTAGTTTCTTCAACGAAGTCAGGAATAATGGCTAGCTGATTATCATAAATCGGAACTGAACTGAACCTGACGCCTCGGGCTAGTTGGGCCCTCAACAGAAATGAATGCATAAACCACAAGACAGTATTTCAAATCGGGCCAAAAGACCGGTGAGACCTCGGTTTGGTAAAAAATCTCCTGCATGTATTCTCATGTATCGATATATACTTAATAGTATCAGTTGCATTTCCACATCGTCTGAGCAACGCTGTCGCCCGCGTGTCTCGTACCACTTACACCTGTGACCTTCACCAAAACATGTCAAAATCTCTCACTACGCCGCTACACCTTTTGCATGGCAATTACACAACGCCGAGAAACACTGGCGCCCAGCTACACCGCCGACGCCGAGACGGCAATGGATATGTAACACACGAAATGTGTTATTCAAATGGTACGCGTGGTGCAGGACACAATTCAGGTTCTCTACGGCACCTGTAGACGAATGTGCCATTTACATTGTAATGCACGCGCACTGCTTCCAACCAGTTCGATTAGGAGGGGAATGCTGTCTACATCACATATCTAATACTTAGCTTTACAGATAAACTGCAATTGTTCACTATTTTTAGATATTTATGCAGTTTAATGATCGGGTACGTTAAGGGTTTTAATCACAATAAAGGTGCCTACATAAGAATTGAAAAAAAGTAGAGATTAAAACGCAGGTAATTAAATCGTTTTAGTGGGGTATATGTATCGTTGAATGGTTCTATTTAATTGGTATAATTATCGATGTGTATGTATATGACAGCGAGTACCCATGTGCACAGGTACTTACGTGATTGATCCCGGCGTGGGGGTGGTGGGGGGGGGAACGCGCAGGCGCAGCGGCAGTGACCGCTGCAGCCAGGTGCGTGCGGCCATCGACACCATAAAATTAATAACTCGTCGAGCCTCCTAACCAATGCACTCTTGAGAATCATGCGCACTTCACGCGATTATGGGACTTGTAATGAAAAAATGACAATATTTTAAACTGTATTATCTAACTATGTTGGTTAGGTTAACTAACTTTCTAACTTTGCGTTGTAAAATTATTAAGAATTGTTGTCATTGTCAGAAACACATTTTTCATTCTGTATGAAATTTTAATCTCATATTTTCATGGTTACATTTTTATTTATACGTTATAATCATGACTGGAATGGTCCTGGGTTCGAATTCCAGGTCAGACAAAGTCAGTCAGGACTTTTCCATCATTATTTTTTCAGTTACAGTCATGAAGTCTGGATTTATGGCTGTTGATGGCAAATTTGTCAATGTGGCGACACTTGGGGGAGGCCTATGTCCAGCAGTGGACGTCTTTTGGCTGAAATGATGATGATGATGATGATGGCAAATTAATAGGCTCGCCCCCTTTCAATACCTGGGACTTAAACATAACTGGCAAAATCTGGATGTACTATTAGGTACACCTCTGCCTAACCCTTCGGAGATTACAGGTGTGATGTTAGATATCATGGCCGAAATAAAAATACCAAGAATATAATTTTCCCTGTATGAATGGTCTCTTATCCCCATAGCATTGCGCTAATGGTCCGTTCTCAGAGCTATGTCTGATGTCAGTCACCATTGAAATTTTTCTTCAGTTGCTTTTTACTTATTAAAGTAATACTATAAAAATAAACTTTGGACTTTTTCAATGGTAATTGCAGATATCTATAAACGTTTAATTTAATTCTACTTTATAAGAAGTAATCGATGGTTTTATTTTTTAAATACTTAATTTATTTCAGCAGTTCTGATTTTTCAGCCAGTATTGCTGAAATAAATTAAGTATATGTCTGTTCGAAACTGCATCAGCCTGTTTGAAGCTGATAACCACTTGCAGCACCAAGGTTTATACTGATGTAAACCCACGAAAGTACAACCAGACAACGCAAATATGAGAAGCAATTCTTTCAGGGATCAATATGGCAATGAATGCCTCAACACTTTTACATCAAATTACACGCGACCAGATTTTCAATTGCTGAAAAAAATCACAAAGTTGTCCATCTGAAAGAAATAAGTAAAGGATTTACTTTATTTTATGTACCAAAAAAGACACGCTGTAAAACTACTTTATGTAAAGCTGATCATTCTAAATATGAGTATATTTTTATCTGTACAGAATAAAATAAAGTCGTAAAAGCTTTCTATCCATAGAGCGTTAAAAGGTTTATACAATTTATAGTACACATAAAATATTTCATTCGTTCGCTCACAAATTGAATTATCATAAATTGATCCTTTCAACGTATTAGGCTTCATTCAGGGCTGATGGTAGATTCGTATTTAATGGCGGCTCAGGGCGCGGGGCGGCTGCCCGTGCGCAGACGGATCGCCGCGACCCGCGGGTTGCGGGAGGGGGGGGGGGACAGGAGGCGCGGACTCCGTCGAGACGGTGAGTCTGCCTGATAAAGGAGGATTTTATCCGCTCGATTTAGCATGAAATTGGAACACAAAGTGAATAAAGCCACAAGATTGTAAACATTACGAGGTTCCCTTTTTTTATTGAAGGCATTCGGCTTATTTACGGTTCTCTTTTTATTGGTCACCGGTGTCTGCCTCGAACCCTCTATTTATTACCTTGTTAAACTCTAGTTAACGAACTGATCGCTCAGTACCAGTTCGGTGCTTGCGATGCACTTCATTGGGAATTTATCACTTTACCCCAACAGAGCTTAATTGATTCGCGTTGTTGGCGACTGTAAACGGGGCTCTGCACCATTTCACTAACAGGATTCGATTAAACCAAAAAATACGTAAGAATTAAATGGAGAGTTTGAAGTGAAGTTAAGGCGATCGTTAACGCGGGTGTAGCTCTCTAACGTGATCCGTTCCCACGCGCGAGGGTAACATCGGATCCACCGCGCACCGGAATGAATGACTCACTAAACTCAAAGCTCCATTTCCACAAGTCATAGTGCAATTAATAATATGCGGCATCCTGTCGAATTATCTCTCGTCGTGGCAGGGGTCCGGGCGGCTTTAATTTACCACAATGGAAGTTGGTTCTGAGAAGCGTTCGTCGGCGAGGCGGGCCGATTCTTCGACGAAAACAAACAGAAAATAATTATCATAAAGATGAAGAGCGGCCGCTCGAGGCTCGCCGCTGCTAATGGGGGCCCACCTGGCAGCCTGGCTGCCTCCCTCGCGTGTGTGCGCACCTACCTACGGGCCCACACATTCCTCTCCACAGACCAGCGCAGTCATGTTCCCGTCCAACTAATAAACACATGATTGGTTTTTGATTGCGTCTGGTCAGCGCTCATATCTGGTAAAGTTGAGGAATACCTAACGCGTCCATGGCGGCGCGTTTCGAACTTGAATCCATTAAAACCTCCATACACGTGCCTACGTAACCTTAACACTTATTACTGTTTACTGCAGAGAAAGTTCGATGCGGAAACTTTCAATTTTAATCAACAGCTAAACTACGGTATTTTTAGCGCTTATGTCATGTTATATCAAAATAAAAGCCTCAAACTAAACCACGTAGCAATTTATCTTCTGATACGCTACGACGTAGTAAGGATCACGTAGCTAAGAGTCTACGGACGATTATTATTAGATCTATGTAATTATTATATCACATAGCTACTGTTTTTTATATTTCTCTTAAGAGGGGACGTACCGACACCTATTACCTACTTAGAATAAGTTATGACTGCAATCAATATATGTTATTGACATTTCCATTAGCTATGAAAACTACTCGATAATGGTCTATCCCTGTGTCATCACAGCTACGCTTATTGGCTCTCGTCATTGCCTGTCCAATAATTACACAAACTCATATAACAAACTAATATCTAATAGGTAATACAAAATCATAACAAAACCTAGACAACTTTATTTTCCCACCTTCTTAGCAGATTAACTCTCAATTTTCTCAAACGTCGTTCTAAGTAAATGTGAAAGATTTTTGCCACTTAGTTTGTTCAGCGGTACCCACCACTTTCAATTGTTTCATTCAAATAAATAATACCTCGTTTGTAGTAAGCGCTACCAACAGAAGCCGCCTACAGCTAATGTGGCCCTACCATTGTCTACTTTGGCGCCGATATTGTTCGTGTTCACAGTTACCTAACTTCCAAAACCGTTTCACTGATAACAGTGTACCGCATTGTTTTATCTACAGTAAGTACATTTTCATATTTGCTAGGAGTCACCTGCCACAGTGAATGTTAACAGTTTTGCGATCTTTTTATCTTTGTGTAGCATTGGGAGCCGAAATGTTTATCTCTGTATTCAGAAGGACGATTACGGTACTCTCTCTAAACAAATACCTAAAGAAGAAGAGAAGTTAGAAGCTTAGGCGAAATTCTTCCCCGAAAGCCACGAAGTTATGACGACATTCAAAGAAAATAAGTCAACGAATATGTCTAAAGGGTCTCACATTACGTCGATAACTTTGTCTCGGCAATAACTTAACACTGGCCGCCATCGAACTGTGAAAGCTCGAGATAAAATACTTTGACGAATTCCTCGGCTGCCTACCTCAATGGCGAAATAATATGTTTTCGTATCCTTTTTCCGATGCCGATATTTCAGAGCGGTTTTTGCGTGGATGCCGCCGCGTATCGGTCGGTGGTCCATTAAATGTGAACAATGGACCACTCAGGTTCTATTTGCCGTTTTATCTAACTTTGACGCACATTATGTGAATTTTGTCGGGACGTTTTTTGTTTACTTAATGACTCTCCCCGGCTGATGACTAATTAGGTACACACTTTAATTTTCTGGTGATTCTTAACACTTAGTTAGTTACTTGTAGCCAGTAAGATTTATAACTATGCCTACCCATCCATTCGGCGGAAATACCTACCTAAAATGTTTTTTAAAACGTAGAGTAAAACAGGCTTTGATGTTAACGGAAAATAATTACACCGTCAAACTGCTCAATTAATTATAATCAGAAATTGATATTTCTATAGTTTATGTTTTATGTGTCATTCATTTAATGCCAAATAAATTAATATATTCCTATTTATGAAGGTGGGTGGGTCTCTCAAGTTATAACAGGTACGTTAAGTTAGATAAATCACGTGTATATTTATAAGCGTAACATAAGTAGGTAACAAAACGAGTGTAAACATACGGCATCATCAATGAAATAAATAATATTATAAAAAATATACAGAAAAAATGAGTCACTTCTTAAAATAGTAAAATGTCGAGAAGAAATTGAGTGGTGTGTTGAGAATTTTATCAATTATAGATGCTCCGGAGCCCCGGGCTGCACCCCCCGCCGGCTTCAACTTTAGCCTTCAACGTTAACATGGAAACGGCTTCTTTATTATAAGTAATTAATTTAAATTAATTTAATAATTTTGAGGTGTCGGCATGTAATATGATATTGTTGTAAAGTAGAGCTCTTAGCAATATCCATAGATCGTTCGACTCAGGTGTTCAACTAGGATTATTTATTGAAACATAAAATTATTTTGCGGTGACATTAATACTCCTTACACCTGCAAAATGGTAGACGAAGCCGACTATTACGACTTATTTTTTTATTATCAATTAGTAAGTATAAACATATGATATTGGAGTGTAAGCAATTATTTACTTTGCCATTAAGGTGTCTAAGTGCATTTATGTTAGGTATCTACGAAAAACTATGTACAGATATAATGTGCATTCCACGGAATACCTACTTAGGACATTCTAATGATTTCATAATCCACATCTTCTGATATTTTACTAGTTTTAATTTTCATGAAAAGTCGGGAAGTTGGGGCTAACTCAATGAGAGCCGACACGACTTTTTTTCCGACATTATTTAATTTGTTTTTGTTTAAATAAAACAATATTGAGAAAGGTACGCTATGGCTCTGGTAACACACCGTTAATTTCCACGGTAAACAGTTTTGACCCAAATCATCATTTCTCATTTTTCGACCCATAATGTTCTATTGAAGCGGTTGCTCCCGGCTATCATTTGTAGATCTTAGTCAGCTGTTACCGTTAATGGTAATGTGCAACTACAGTACTTTCTCAAGTTATTATGCCTTGTGACTGTGACTGTAGCTTCGCTTTTTTTGATATTAAAAAGTGCCTGTGATAGTCTAATTGAAATAAATGCTTTGAGTTTGTGAAGCCTGAAAGTCAAAATGGCAGCCAAGAACTATCGTGGTACCAGGTCAGCATTCCATGTGGAATACTAGCATTTAGCTGCATGTGGTAGAACTGGAGGCCTAAGCAAGTATTTTGAAAAAGGCTTTTTTTACGTCCGAAACGATTTTAAATTACTCTTAAAGCTGCTATCGTTGGCTAGGCTTGCGGTGCTCGCCATCATACTCCTGTAATCTCTAAATCTGTTAGGTAATGAAAGCCGTAGTACGTAGATCTTTGAATTATAGGCGACATAGTTCAAAGATCTACGTACTTACATTAGTTTTCGGTAATTCTTGTAGAGCAATCATAACATGCCTTCAGATTTACAAACTTTAAGATTTTTTATTCATTTTACCTTTTTTTTTCACTTACTGTTTTTTTAATAATTTTGTCTATTTTTATATATTTGAATTAAATACATTTTAAAATGAAAGCGTTCGCCTTATTTTGTCATCGACGAAAATATTCAAAGCTCGCGTGTGTTCGGGACTTTTACGATGTCTTCTACATTCCACAGAGCAGGGCGGACTACATGTAGTAACTGTAATCATGTATTGTAGGTACATAAGTAGTACACTTCACAGCTCGCCTAGTTACAAATAGCATGAGCTTATTAGACTTAGTTTAGCTTCATGAGGTCCTGGGTTTGATGCCCAGGTCGGGCAAAGTCAATAACACTTTGTGTTGTTTCTATCAGGAATTTCTCAGTAGCAGCCACGGAGTCTTTATTTGTGCCCGGTTGATCAATAGGCTCGCCCCCTGTTACATGAAACTTAAACATAACTGCGAAATGTGGGTGTATTATTAGGTACACCTCTGCCTAACCCTATTGGGATTACTGGCGTGATGTTATGTTATTGGACTTAGTATATTCTACACTACATCATATTTGTGCCCACACTTAACCCTAAGTTAGTAATCTACCTGATAGGTATTCTATAATAATTTAAAGTTTATGTAATATTAATAAGTTTTAATTCCACCAAAAACTAAAACCAGGTTTGGTTGTTGCATATTTTTTGACTTATCAGAAGAGCCTGCATATGATGTGCTTAGTAGAGAACACCATTATACAACATTAGTTTTAGTATATGCGAAACCTGAAACACGTGTCTAGTATTTTTATGTAAAGAATATATGTAAAACAATTTCAAAATTGTATCATGAAAAATCACAAAGTTATAAGCTTGTTCTGTTACCTGGTCGTCCGCTTAAAAACGTGGTCACCACGCAGTGAGTCGCGCGCGCGCCTCCAGTGTCGTCTTGAGCTCATTGATAATAATAATTTGTCAGTAGGTACCTAAATTATTGCGATAGGTACTTAATGTCGCTCGTTACCAACTTGTAACTTTTTTAAAATATTTTTCGGACAAAATATAACATGGTTTAAAAAATATTGTAATCGATTCAGTTACATAATCTGAACAAACTATATTCAGGTTACGCATATACTAAAAATAATATTGTATACTATTTACTATTTACACCCTTTATACTGTGTATACCCATTGACCGAAGTACGTAAGTAATACTGAAAAAGCTCTCCGAAACTACGTTCAGTGTTACTCGTAACAAATGGAAGATAAATGGAAAACTATACTTGGTTTTCCATCTTGTTTTCCACGTAGCTTGATCAATACAGAATATTAAATCAACCGTATACCTAAGCTGTCATATGTATACTCGTATAGTTATTCGTAGGATACCTATATTCTGTTTAAGCAAATAATTGCTGCGTAAGTAGTTTCCTGGTTTTCGCCAGTGATTCACAGTGCTATATTGATAATGTGACTATGACTGAACATGGTTTAATTGTTAACACTTTCATTGAATACTTCAGAAACAGCCCATAGGCACACACAACAACACAAAACATAACAGCAACATAACATAACACAACAACAACAACACAATATAACACATAACATTCACACAACACAACCACAACAGCATAACATATCATCACGAAATAGTTGCAAAATCTCTAAGTAAAACCTTTTTCCTGAAATTGGAGCTATCCATCTCCAATAGAAATACCAATAAGACCTATAGGTACTAATTAGGAACGCAGTAAAATAGAAGAGCTTGATGTTATTACCTACTCATCCAAGGGCAGTGCTCTAAAGCAGAGCTTCCTCCTCATAATTAGATGCTGTCCATGCGAATTATCCATCGTTGGACCAGCAACAATCAGTAGGAGTTGGTAATTCCACTGTTATCATTCATTCCATGATTGTATCGGCTGTGTAACGACCGGCCGACCATCAACAAGACTCCTAATTGATTTGTACCGGATATTCATGAAATAAGAATCTAAGCACATTTTGTTTTTTTTTTTTTAGAAACTAATAATTCAAATACTTAATCATATCTAATTAAAGTAAGTAGACACAGTTTTAATAGATACCCGACTTGAACAAATTTCCATTAACAAAGTAAAATTGAAAGTTCTTAATCATAATCGAGAATTTTACCTAATATTTTCCGAAACACTTTCCCAATTCCTGCATGTGAACCGGAAAGTGATGCTGAAACGAATCCCTGCTATTGAGAATTGTTCAAGTAAGTAGAACCTAACTAATTATTATATAATGGGTTGTGACATAATTCCTAAACAATGCATCGCAATCGCAAACAGTTGAGAATGGCAAAATAAACAATTGACTGTAACGGCTTCAGTAGCTCAACGGAAGGAAAACAACAAACCTGTGTTTACATACTTTTCATAGAAAATTATTTAATCTCGCGCGGCACAAACGAAAAACAGCACACCGTTGTTTGTAAACGAAAAGACGGGAGCCTTGAGAAGTGCAGCTAACATGTTCCATCTTTAGCGAGCAAATTCACACGCAGCGAAAGAAACTCAACCCTCGCTACAGGACATAAGAAACGAAATCCAAAAACAATAAGATCCCAATTTTCTCTTAATTTGTTTATAATTCTACTGAAAAGTCAAGTCTAATTCGCAGCGCATAAGATTCAATTTGGCAATGCGAACTCCCGGAATCTTCGGGAGTCGGGTACCAAAAAGTGTTTACTCGTAAACCACGCTCATTGTTTAAGTAAACTTCTATTTCGATGCTTTACTCTGAAGCACTCGCCGAGATTCGCGCTAACCATTATTTCTCAGTACCCCTATAAGAAACAAAAGCTAACTGCGCACTTTAATATGGGCAAAGAAATACATTATTTATTTTATTTATTTTAGTGCCAACCGAGCGCTCTAAATGTTCATAATATATATTTCATGGTTTACTTCGCTGAACTTATTGCACTGTAATAGCTACGCCAAGCTTTTAAAATGAAATGAACATCGTCAGTAAAAGTATTGCTTATTGGCTACGTAGACTGCGCTGTTAGCTCACTTTAAAATGATAGTAAGTAAACTAGTACCTACCTAATAGGTACCAACTCAGTTTTCAGAGATCGAATTCTATGTGCCTACATATCTTTATTTTTTTCTTTTTGTAGTGGAAGGAGCTCGTGGTTAAGTGGGTACCTATTAACATCCATTAAAAGTTAAATACTGGTATTCAGGATCCGGTTAGACTGGAAGCTAAAAAGCAAAAAATTTAGGAAAAGCAATTATCTAAGTGGCTGATACACTTGCTGCCAAGTTTCCTTTCTTTGTAATGGTTTATACAAACAGGGTGACTTGTATTAGTGACACGTGATTGTACTCATGATAACAAACAACTTTCCCAAAGAAACATTTTTTTTTAAATACTCATTCACTTTTATCACAAAACACAACATCGGGCCGTATGAAATTCGCACGCGCACGCCTGTGACCTATCAGCTGTTAGCCGCATGACGCCTTTCTGTCTCATTACTATCGTACCGTCCAACAGCGAGAAGGCAGAGCATTCGCGCGGTGCGCAAGTCCGGTCCGTAATCCTCCGCTGTTGTGTTATTGTGATAAAAATGGAAAAGTGTTTCTATGGGAAAGTTGTTTGTTATCATGAGTACAATCACGTGTTTAAGTATCGGTCACTAATTACCAGTCACCCTATAAAGGGTGTAACAAGACCCTTAACGAAGCCGAAAACCACTTGCTCTTCCCGTCATTGCGCTATTTTTTTTTTCTAGACTATACCTGAGAACCTTCTAATTACGGAGATATTGGGGGTCAAAGTTCCAATTTTTTCACGTTTTTTTATACTTGTTTTTAATGAAATGTTTTTACTTTAAACACCTCCACGCCCCGTTACTATTCAATCCATCCATCAGCACAATGTTTTGAGTGCGTTACATTGAGTCCTACCGTAAAACGTGATTTTTTACCCAAAACAAAAAAGTCGTTTCCCAGCAATAATTTTTGGGTATAGGTACTTAGTTTGATGTATATAATGCTTGGTTGACGGCTTCGTGAAGGATCCGTTTACACCCTGTATATGCCAAACGAACGTACTCGTATATACTAAATCTACAGGAACGTAGCATTACTAATGTAATCATAGGCGCCAAGCTCTGGCGCCAGCGTTACCGCTACACATTCATCACTCATCTCCAATTTTCATAATTTCCAAGAAAGTAAACAAAATATCGAACGAAAAACATGAATGTCTGGAAAATTCTGAAAATATACAATTTTGTACTACGAACTCTTTTGTTTTATGACTCATGTGTTTTGGACTTACCTACATGGTTCATAACAATAATACATTTCGCGCTCATTGGATTCATAACATGCTTACAGTTTCGAAAATACTGAATAAGTGACTAATGCGACGAGGACGGGAACTTTCAGCCAGACGCTCCGGTACCGCCACGACCATTCAATGTGACCATGAAGTATGAATCAGGTCAGTTGGTGGTTCTATTTGTACAAATATGTTGAAAGTTACATGTAACCTACCTAGTTTACAGAAGCACTAGTGACCTTCACGGTGTTTACATCTGGGCAAAACATCGATATTTCTTTCCACAAAAACCCGCATCAAAATCCGATGCGTTGTTTAGTAGAACATCGCAATCACACAGACAAAGGCGAAAAGCTACTTTAATTGAAGATATCTGAAATGCACAGGCCTGAGAGGCGAGACAAATACTTGCTTGCTTTCAAAGAAACAATAAGGTTGAAACTGTAGGTAACCTAACATGCCTCCTTGTGGAAGCACCATTTCAGTATGGAGCGTCTTCATTCTGTGCATGGATTTTAGAGTTCCGTCTCAGAAATACTCTTTTGGTCCTACGAAAGAAGATCCAACGCAGCTTCGTTTTTAATAAGAATAAACAAAAAAAACAATGTTACCGGAGACTAACTATTGACCACAAGAAATTTTACAGTGCATCGTCTCTTCCTTCACTCTCATAGTCCAATGGGATATCAATCCGACACTACCGGGCCGGAGAGAGCTCAGGTGCAGGCCTGACCCCTAGTATTGGACGTACCTATACAGGATGATGACGATGATCACCGATGTAGGCTGTACTTATTCGTATCTACGAGACCTTCAACTCCAAACTGCCTCTTACTTATTGCTTACGAAAACGGAAACGGCTCCAATTCATAATCTGCCTAGCCTCTTCCCAACTATGTTGGCTATGGTCGGCTAAGGGCGACTAAGGTCGGCTTCCAGGATGTGTTCTCAAACTGAGTGTCATGCAGAGTCAGTTCCCCACTGGGATAGGCCGGGAAGAACGAAAGTGACTCCGAAAGAAATGCTGTACGAGCATTAACCGGGGCTCTTGGTCTCCGTGCTGTGTACGGCAAAGATTTTATAAGACAATGCCTAATGCCCGTTTTTACCAAACACTAAGTTTCACCTAACTAAATGCCTAATGCACGTTTTCACCAACACTAAGTGACACGACGATCGAGATTCGTAGAATACCTATCTACATCACTAGGGAATTCCCCGTTTCTATGGAAATAATTTCTATGTCTGTCTGTATATTTGTATTTCTGTGTTTATTTGTCTTCGTAGAAACTCGAGTCTACGGGTTGCCCCATGCTCAGAAGACATGTCGAGATGTATAGAAAGAGCTTTGTCTATTCTTGTTAGAATAGAGATGGAATTGGTCATGCTACGCGTGCTGAGACAGTTTTCTGTTTTTACCGAGGGTTCGAGGGTCCAGTATAGCCCCTGATATCGTATGTTAGGTGAGTCTCTCTTGGCACATTAGTGTGGCATCCTTAAGTCAGTCTTCGGTCGAGGTGCATCGCACATGCGGAAGCTGTTGATCGCAGAGGTGAACTGGTGGATAGTTATCTCCTCCAAGGGTAAATGTTATTATGGAATGATTTGGATGCGCTGGCTCTAATAGTCCTCCAATGCATGTAATCTTGAATTCCAGCTAAAGCCTTTTTGCAGTGTTCAGGGTCCTAACTAGAGCTGAGTGTTGCTGTGTCGTCTTCAAAAGTAGCCACTGTTACTCCCTGGATCTATGGTAAGGCTGCAATGAATAACGACGTATAGCGTCAAATGGTGGTGCTATATTGATCTTCTTTGATCATTTGTTTGGTGCCTCAAAATATATTACGTGCCCAACGGTACGACTACATTAATTTAGGAACTTATTTTCAATTTCCTTTTATTCGCTCGAGGTCTCTATTCGGTCTTATTGTAATCAGAACTACATATTAGTTAAGGTGAGCAACACTCACCAAGGTATAGACCAAGATGAGTTTAATATAATTACTTTGGTAGTTTTAAATGTAATAAAATACATTGCGACTTGATCAACCTTTAGCCCCTTTTGCAGGAAACTTGGACTGTTGGACTGTACTGTGAATTAATTCAGGATGATCTGCAAGACTGGACTTGAATTATGAAGATTTTTTAGAATTTACGATTTAAATTAAGCACCAGAGATTATTTAAATTTGCCTGAGCAGTAGTGACCAGTTTTAATTCGATTTTGGCGTAGGGATCCAGCGCCTGACTAAACTAAATTTAGCCTTTAATAAGTTAGGGGGAGGAAATTGAAAAAGAAAAATTAAATTAACCATACATTTATTACTACAATTGCTACATTACATAAAAAACTATCAGTGTGACTCTTCTATTAGAAACTCTTTCACAGATTTGTTGTATTTCTCTGGTAATAGTTGTTGTAGTTCGTTTCGGGTCAACCAGTCGCCTTTAGTCTTGCTCGGTTTACCACTTTTATAATTAGCGTAATAGAAGAATACCTGAAATTAAAGCAATGATTTTAATTACGATTTTACAAAATGGTTTTTGATCTGCACTTACTCTTAATCGTGCTAGCCACATTAGACGAATCGGCGCGTTGGTATTTGTTTAACACTCATGCTGACCTATATACAATACTGAATCTATATCAGAATGCCCAAAAGTACTTTCAAAATATCTGAATACTTAGGAATAAACAATATTAGTATAATAGACTACAGATTGCTTCTTCTGCCTTTTACATTCCATACTTACTTTCGCCCCTATTTTCCCGTTGACTTCTGAGGGATATTTGTACTTGTAAAATCCACAGGGTGCATTTGAAAGAAATTGTACTTTTAATTCAGGTCCACAATTCTCAGTTACTACCCTTTCGGCTGTCTGAAATAAAACTTCAAGAATTAGACAAAAATTCAAAGCTTCACATTTTCACTTGATCCATCAAAATTGAATTTTATTAAGTCACTTAAAAAATTCGAGGTTTCTACTTATGGCCTTTCAGATAACTAATCTGGTAGATAATGCCACACAAATTCTGCACCATCTTTTAGCTTATGCAAACAAGTGCAGCTGCATATTCTGAAGTCTATGAAACAGGCCCTTTGTATCAATTGAATAGTATTCATTCTTCATTTTGCAGGTGTATTTGAATGAAGTTCTACCTGTCTTAAAGTTTCACCTTCCTTCCACAAGCCTTGAGGCAGCAATGTTTTCACGTCTGACCCCAGTTTTGTAGGGGTCACAAGGATCAAATGTCTCTGGAGACACCTTTCTGTAGATGTTTTGTCACCTTTTTTGTCAGCATCTGAACAAATATTGTGAAAAATAAAGAACTCTCTCTATCCAAATCGAACAAAGTGAAAATTATGAGAGCACGCTGACTACCCTCAGGCTCATACTAATAAAAAAATATTTCATCCTTAATAAACATAGCCAGCTGGTTCATAGACAATATTTTTGAAAGATATTTATACAAAACAGTGTTGTTTTTCAGTTTTAAATTTACAAAAAGGTTCTTGAAATAGTGTATAGTACATTACCAGTCTCCACACTAGCAAATTTAAACTGTGCCAGTTCTTCATTGGAAGCATCCTCAAAGTCCTGAGCTGTGATCTTACTCACTGCATCAATGTCCACATCAGCTGATTCATTTTTGAGGAGCTCTGCTTGTACCCTTTAATTACAAAAAGGGATAATAGTACGTTATTTAATACCAAAAAGTCTCTTTCCACTAATGTAAAGTATTGGAAAGTTAACAAATTGCCTGCTATTAGCTGCTCTAAATGAAGCTATTCAAAAAGGTCCACTTATGATATGAAAATTATTGGTGATTGATTTAAAATATCAGTGCTAAATACTTACTTATCATTTTCATGCCTTATCTCATGGTTAGACTTCATGCTCTTTTCAACTTCTAAGGTGTACTGCAAATCCAAGTAATTCTTGTACATCTCATTCAATGGTGGAGTGACCACTGGTAGCCTCTCTACGCAAACTCCTGTTACGATATCCCATGATGATGTGGTGTTAAGACCTATAACGATATAATTTTATTACTATTCAATCAATAAAAGTGCTTATATTAATTTACAAAATAACCTAAAAGTTATTTACCTCTTGCAAAAATCCGACGGCATAGGTTTACTTCCGCTTGAATAAATGTTCTAAACAACATTGTTACCATTGGCAAACAATTTAGATCTTGAGTAAAGTATTTACACTTATTTTCATTTATTATTCGTTCTTGCTACATCCAATTCCAGTTTTAATATTTTCAATTTTTATTTTCCCGTACTTGACAGCAGGCCATAATTTATGACAGTGACAAACAGATGTTTTAGTGTCAAATTTTAGTTACTGAAATTCTCGATTGGATAGCTTAATCGACTAATCAGTTATTACTCGTCTATTCGAAAGCTTACTTGAACTACGAGTTCGAGTTTTTAGGATATAAATCTTTTTTGCCGTAATTTGGTGAAAAAGAATGCGTTATTGTTGTCTGAAGATGAGCGTCTCGTTTCGATATTATCGACAGCGATACATGTCCTGACAAAGTCAAGATGTGCAAGGGAGACTTTGAAGTCGCCAGTGACTAAACGCCTCAAACCAAACGTTAATCGAAATTTTATCAAAACAAACTCATATTACACTCGATAAGGCGCGGACTCTACCAAAGCAGAGACGTGCGGAGATGTGCAAAGTGGAGAGGTGTGGAGTTGTGCAAAGCGACACGCCACTCACAACACACCACTCACCGCACGCCGCCCGATCACCGCAGACCACTCATAGCACGCCGATCACGTCTTTTGTCGTGTCCGTTGTGCGAAGGCTGGCCTAAATAAATATTAGACATCTCCTCTCACACGTTGCCACTAAAACTAAGTTGAGACGAGAAGTGTAAACAACGAAATTCTATTGGTGATTTACAACACATCTCGACTCCTGTCCTCCCGTCTCTTATCCACTTCGGTGGGGTCCGGCCCTTAAAACACAATGTCTCAAACAGGCACTGTTTCACAGCTGTCTCACACCCGTAGTTTAAGTCGTGGATTGAACTTAAGTCGGACTAGACACGCCTACTTTTCACCCCATAAGTCATATTGACAGCTACAGTTTGTTTATAATTTGACATAAACGCCCACTTTTCAAGGGTTTTGTAGTACAAGAATGTTTTGGCGCTCGAATGAAGCTGACAGGGGGGCGCTGTTGGTAAACCTTTTGTTAATTGTTTTGTAAAAAATATTGAGAAAAGAAAGAGATAGCTGCGTTAGTTCCGATGTTTGCCCGCGCCATCAGATCCTTGAAACCTACCTTGTGGGTGACATATGTACCTACTGAAATCCAAGTGAATCGACGTGTGTAAAA
The DNA here is from genome assembly GCA_963082995.1 of Noctua comes. Classification (NCBI taxonomy): domain Eukaryota; kingdom Metazoa; phylum Arthropoda; class Insecta; order Lepidoptera; family Noctuidae; genus Noctua; species Noctua comes. Next base: position 10,220,838 of record OY720277.1, on the reverse strand, counting down.
TTGTTTTCTTGTTATAGCCAAAGCAAGATGAACTTTGAGGAGTATGTCGGTTATGTAGGATACGATATGCCATACAATTATTTATCGCGACCCGATGCCGACAACCCGTTAGAATGTGACATCAATATACAGTTCCAAAGACACTTTCGATTTCAGAAGGAAACCGTACAATGGAAAGCCATGCGAGAGGTCTTTGCCCAGCAGTAGGACATAGAGGGCTGATATAAAATAAAATAGGGAAGCTACTGTAAAAGAAAACGCGGTTCGTTTTTGGTTCCAACGTTTTCGTTCTGGAAATTTTGACCTACAGCCCGTGGACGGCCCTTGTTGATAAAAACTATTTTCCGTCGCCTTTAATTTCCAAGCCAGCTAGTATGTAGTCGGGATTATTAATCAATGATTATTAATATTGCGAGCACTTGCAAATATCCGTGGTAAATATATATAAAGCACGGTTTCTTTTTCAAATCGGTAGGTATTGGTATCGGTAGGTGTTCATTATCGTGGGATTGTATGAATTAGCAATCAAGATCGCGTAAATAATTATATTAGTAACAAATAGTCGTAATATGGAGTACCGTACACATAAAAGATGAATACAAGCTTAATTCACGTGATATTTCTAAAGCATGAGAAAACTAACGAACCATTTTGAATCTCAGACAAAATGGTGCGAATGGTGCTTATGAGCGAGCTTGCCCATACTCGTGTTGTTTTGTTTATACCTACGATACCACAAAGTCGCTCTCATCATCTATCTATACTTAAAAACATCATCAAGAGTCAAATAGGCCTTCGAAACTCACGTAGACGGGCCATGGCGCGCAGTTTTACGCAGGGCGTGCAGGGCGCATTTACCTATTAGTAAGTAGGTAGAATATTTCTGAGGTAGTCGTGTCTGTAAATATATGTGAAAACCCGATTTTCGCGTTGGCTCGTGATACAACATCATCATCATCATCATTTCAGCCGAAATACGTCCACTGCTGGACATAGGCCTCCCCCAACTGTCGCCATATTGACTCGTGATACGCGACACTGATATTAAATATTATGTAAAAGTATTATGTCTATATAGATTCCTAATGAATCATTTGATTGTCGCCACCGGTGTCCAATCTCGAACCAAGTTATCAATATTTCACATAAATGTAATGTAATTGATATGAAAATGAACAAGTTATAAGTAAGTACATGTAAGAAAAACGCGAGTGTGTCTGTATTGCTCAAATAAAATGAAATACTTACACTAACTATTATTTATTACCTATTCAACTTTAAAAGTAAAAGCTTACACATAAATCTTACATAACTATTATAAATGCGAAAGTTTGGATGAATAGATGTTTGTTACTCAATCGCCAGAACGGCTGAACAGATCTGGATGAAACTTGGTACAGAGATATATTATAGTCTGGTATAGCACATAGATCTTTCTACCTGTAGTAATACGGGTAATCCCATTGCCTTTGCGGTACTATCGCAGTAGTATATAGATTGTAAATAGAAGGAGAAAGAAAAAAATACAAATTTGATGCAACCAACTTGGATGTAGCGCTCGTCAGCCGCTGTTGTGGCCAGTTTCTGTTATATTGCAATAATAAAACAATCAAATCGAATTCTTATTCGCCGTTGCGTTTAGTGGTTAAGGCGATTTTCACACTGCCCCGCATCATGCTGCATATTGCGTGTCGACGCACCTACGCGCGTTCCTGCGGGAGTGCAGATCTGCATCATCGTGCGGGTTTTTTGCGCACTCACGCGCGTATGTGCGTTTTGTAGATTCACGCACGGCGGCTCTCATTTATTCGCCGTTCTCTGTGGTGGTCGTGCAGTACTGAGCATCACGATAGTTTTGATAAAAATGGTTAATAGTGTGGAACTCATTCAGGACGCTGCCATTATACTAACTGTTTGGTTTTCGATTTCGAATATAAATCGATCGATATCGAGATCCATTTTCAAACACACATGTCACGCCCATTCAAAATCACGCTCGGCACTGCGGGATACGGTGTGCCATACCTTGCGTCTCGCCCCGCACCTACGCGCGGGGGTGCATGTTTCTCCGCGTGTATGCGCGTGATCCGCATGAACGCGCGTGGATGCATTTTCTGTGTGTTAGACTGTGCGTGTTTTCCATACAAACGGAGATACTTACAAGCAACGGAAGAACACGCATCCACGCGCTACGCTGCATCATGCGGGGCAGTGTGTGAATCGCCTTAGCCGGCTTATCTTAGGTTTGTTTTCATATGATACGGGAAAGGACAGGTGTAAGCTAAACATGAGTAGCAGGCGGCTTGCTACTGCTAAACGGAGGAAGAGAAGGGCCGATATATGAAACCCACCATTATGTTGGGTGACCACAACCATGTCATGCGCACAAACTCATTCTGCAGAGTAATGATGAGAGAATAAGCGATAACGAATCCAAAGAAATTCAAGGCTACTCGGTCCATCGTCCAACTGAATTCTTCCCTCAACTCTGGACGACCGGAACCTTCTAATCTCAGGAATTGCTGGTTCCAATTGAAAAAATCTTTTAGTGTTGGATAACCCTTTTGTTGAGGAATAGGAGCGGAGCATTAAAAAATGTTGCGAAAACGGGTTTTTTTTAAATATAAAAATCGCGGACGAAGGTCGCGGGCAACAGCTAGTATGTTTATAACTGTGTGATGATCATATTTGTATTTTTGTTCTCTCGTTGGTCAAATAGTCATAAGCGCAATTGCACGGTGTGAGGTTATGGGTTCGATCCCCATGCATGCAGTGTTGTTGGGTTTTACTAACCTAGAGATTGGATCCAGTCTTACGTAGTCCTACGTGAATGAAAATGAAAAATTTCCTTTGTTTTTCTATGTCTATAAATGTGTAATTTAGATATTTTTTATACGTGACTTTTAAATAAAATAAAAACCAGTTGGCTTGTACAATAATAATTTAATTTATTTTTTCGGCCTCGTCCCTTGTAACATCACTGAATCGAAGTAGCTGGGCGGCACTCAAACGTTCGAGTTTTGCCTTTTGGTACGCTTCTTCTGCTGCCTTCACCACCACTTCTGCTTCTCCATTTTCAGCAGATGTTACTCCTCCTCTCGTTCCTCATTCCGTTTTAAATTTTTCGCCCGTACCTCCTTTATTATAACTTGGGCGCGAACATATATTAGTATTAATTTGCTAACCACAAGCACCTTCAAAAAACACTAATGAGAATATAAAAAATAAAATGCTTCGAATGAATACAAATAGATTGATGTTATTTCAAATTCTGTTTTGGTGCCATACACAGATAATTTAACTTTCTGATGTACGGTAACGTGTAGAGATGAACTGAAAATCATTTGATCAACCCTACCAATAAACTGCGAGTTTGCTGACGCCAAGTCAGTCGAGTTATTTTCAGGTGGCCCTTGAGCCACCGGTACCGGTACCTCGTCTACCGGACGAAATTCCAGAACTGAAAAAAGAAAGTAAATATTTTTAATAATCTAATCATATATTCGTTAACACAAAGAATAGAATCAATAAAATTACTAGACTATAGGTGTATCGTCAGCAGGAGTTTCACTTGGCATAGTGTCACAGTCCATTGCGAACCTCAATTTCAAATCGGTGGAGGCCGGCAGCGCATCTTTCACTCCTTCGAGATCTGAGGACGCGGGGCCAGGATAGGGGCCACCCCCAGTCCTAATTCTTTCTTTTTTTCTAAATTAAGGGTGGCCTTAATATTGGACCAGCACCTGTTTAACTGAGATTCGGTTCTCTATAAAAAGAAAAGATTGCCGTTCATTACGATCATCAAACATAGACCAGGTATTAATTAAACAGCATACATGTTATTTGGTACTTACGCGCGAGTTAAATACTGAGTTATACTCTTGGGTTAGGCGAGCCCACAGCACATTTTATCGCTCATGAGCTGCCCGGCAACGTCGTATTTTGAAGAAGCTTGTACTTGCAGACAAGTTCCTGTCCTGACTTTTCACCATCCGAAAAGAAAATTCTTGATGCCATTATTTTAAGTGAAAATCTTATAAATGAACCACGAAAAAATAAATATTTATTTTCAAGTTATTCCGTTTAAGTTCTTTGACAAATGATGTCAACCAAGAGCATTCGGTAGAACATCAATTGAAGACATCTCTAGCATTGGGACGTATTTTAATATAACATTTTTAGCATACAAAGCAGCTTGCAACCTTCATGCAACATACTTATTTTGGGTTTGAAATGGACAGCATGTTTTGGAGGTAGATTAAGGTGAGTACTCATCTGAGCAATTAAACGTATTGTAACATTGGTTGATAAATTGAGGAATGATATAATACTGCAAGGTTGCGGTTGAAAAGGAGATGTAGAGACAAAAAATTAAAAGAATATGTTTGGATGATGGTCTTGTTGAGAGGACGAGTAAAAGGCGACTAACAAAACCCGAAAGAGAACACCTTAGAAGGACAAAAATTATTGGTATTGTTCTTAAAAAAGGTCAGGTGGCAGTGCTCGCGACCTGCGTGCGTGTATGACCAGATGTATGAACGTGAACGAAGCAAAAGGAGTAAGCCGGTGGGGTTCTTTAGTGACTGTTCTTACTGTGTGGCATTTAGGTACTCTTCGTTGATATATTGGATTTGCAAGTCGCGTGTGCTGCAATTTAATTTAATATTAAAAAAAAAACACTGAGCGAATTAGGAGAAGTAACGACCAGCAAAGTCCACGCACCTCTTTCCATGTTGCACGATTTGCCCGCGCTCGTGTTTTTGCTCGATGAAATGTTACACAAGTTGCTTGTTTCTTAGCAAAATCAAGTTTTAACAAAGTGTCAAGCGGCTCGATGTCTTGTTGCAAATGCAAGCTCTAGCTAGTCTGTCCTCACCTTTTAAACATCATTGAGTGGGTGTTGCTGATACCGTGGTGGGCGTTCCTCACCTGTTGCCATGACAACAAATGTCGACTTAAGTTCAAAAATGGACTAAGTCGGCGTTCTGGAATATGGGTGTCAGTGATTAGTAAATTTTCATGATTATCAAGAATAACAGCGGTCTGATATTGACAAATTTTGTATACTGGCAACACCTCTTTGCCGATTCTGCCTTTTCCGGCTCTTGTGTCAAAGAAAGTAGGTGAATATGTTTGTAATTGCAAAAATCCATGAAAATCTTCTAAAATATAATATTTATCCATGTGATAGTGATTAATATAAATGAGGAATATCATATAGCACCAGTTCTAAACTATATTTCATTTACCAAACGTAAAACATAGCCTCCCAAGTTGACAAGTGTTACAACAAACAGGTTAAGTTCTGTAACTAAATTTATTATCGTTTTAGGCTTGACCATGAAGCAAATAGTTGCGAACCAAAAGGTGAAGATCCCTGAGGGACTCACTGTACACGTGAAATCGCGGTTGGTGACAGTGAAAGGACCGCGCGGAGTATTGAAGAGGAACTTCAAGCACTTGGCTGTGGACATTCGCATGGTGAACGCTCGAGTTCTGAAGGTAGAGAAATGGTTCGGCTCCAAGAAGGAGCTCGCCGCTGTCAGGACAGTCTGCTCGCACGTTGAGAATATGATCAAAGGTAATTGTTTACTTCTGTTGTTATTCTACTAACTTGTGTTATAACCTGAAAATATGTTGGAGGTCACTCCTTGAGTAAAGTTTAGTAATGCTCACAAACCTTATTTTCGAGAGGTTTTAATTTTTTCGGCATTAATGAACTAAGGGTTCATAGCCCAAGCTAAGGGTTGCTTCAATTCGTCAATACCGCTATCGATACAAACAGTGCACCAAGAGTTGTAACATACACTCTTAGAAACGGCCTGCTATCATGTTGAACTCACCAGCTGTGTGTGTTTGTGGCTTGAATTGCGCTACATTTACTGTGCCCATGAATTACAGAATCAGGCTGTTTATATGCTTTGTTTAGGTTGTGAAACATGCTGTTAAACCTTATATAGGTAGCAATTGAATCAACCTGTTAACTAGTAAACTTCTTGATTGAGTTTGACAACTTAACTTACAATTGCTCACTGTAGCAAATGTCTTAAAACCTGTCTTAAAAACTAGATCAATGTCAAAGAAATTGTTGAAATGAATAAGTTTTAAGTTTACCAATGAATTCAACATGTGAGGAACTGACAGTTATATTTGAACTAGCTAGAGGAATTGACTTTGATTTATGTTTGTTTTAAGGTAACTGCAAAATGGTAATGGCAAAGACCCGCTTTGACCATTCTTAGTTCGCAAAATGTATAACCACACCATAACATTCAAATAAGCTGTGAACAGAACTCTCCCATAACTTAACTTTTGGTGGCCCAGTATGACTTAGTCAAGGGTTTCGCTCTAAGATACTTTATTGATCAACATAAAGGTGCTCCCTCACCGGGAGCATTCGCCTGTTATATATATATGTATATAGTTCAGATTCACTTGTTTCCATACAAAATTGAATCTTGGACTGTTACATTACAGGCGAATGCTCGCGGTGAGGGAGCACCATTAGAATGGCAAAAAACATTCTTGAGAATAGTATCTGTACCTTTTATTAACCTACTGATTATTCACATTCCAGGTGTGACCAAGGGATTCCAATACAAAATGCGCTCCGTATATGCCCATTTCCCCATCAACTGCGTCACCACTGAGGGTAACAGCATCATTGAAATCCGTAATTTCCTTGGTGAGAAATACATCAGGAGGGTTAAGATGGCACCTGGTGTGACCGTCGTCAACTCACCCAAGCAGAAGGATGAGCTCATCATCGAAGGAAACTCCTTGGAGGATGTGTCCAGCTCTGCTGCCCTTATCCAACAATCAACCACAGTTAAAAACAAGGACATCAGAAAGTTCTTAGACGGTCTTTATGTGTCTGAGAAGACCACTGTTATTCTGGATGAGATATAAGGACATAAAATAATTTTAATTTGACTTTATTTGTATTATTTTCAAACCAATTTGTAACAAAACATAATCATGCCTGTAATCTCTGAAGGGGGAGGCATAGGTGTACCTAATGCATGCGAAAACTGGTTTCGGTCCTATAGTAAAACTAGCGAAAACCAGTTTTACTATGGGACCGAAACCTGGTTCTGTGGTGTTATACTTCATAGCACGACCATGAACGCATTCATTAAAACTTTAGATGGTAATAAAATCCTTTTAATTTTATACCACTAATTAGACATTTTATACCTCTCAATTATCATAGATATACAGGTCATGCGAGGAAGATTCCTTACCAGCACAACCACGCTAAAATTCTAGATGGCATTTGTATTGTATTGTATAACAGGCTGGTGTCCGCAACTCCACGTCAAAGCGCGTATTTTGCGTGCGGGTGGGAAATTTATTCGATCCACCCTAACTCCCCGAGAAAGGCCAGCAGCGCCTTGATGTTGCCGACAATCTCGCGGAGAGTACCTGGGGTACCGAAGTACTTTGCCCTGTATGTTGCAACCACTGGGCAGTGTAGAAGCACGTGGGCTGCCGTTTCGTCTTCCTCCATGCAGGCTCGGCACAGGGGGCTGTCTGTGACTCCTATAACAAAGAGGTGTTTATTGAAAGAGCCATGTCCAGTGATGGTGGCTGTAAGTGTGCGCAGCTGTAGTTTAGTCAGCCGAAGCGCTCGTTTGGTAAGGCGGCCATCGATAGTAGGAAGTGCTTCCTTGGCCTGCCTGCACTCGCCATGGTCCAGCCACAGCTTGTGGTGTTGTTCGCTGGTTCGTTTCCTTACCAGTGTGCGTAGGTACCCGAAAGGGAGTGGCACGATGGGTTCGGGACCCACTGCTGCCATGCTCGATCCCCTTCTAGCGAGTTCGTCCGCTGCATCATTGCCTCGGGAATCGCTGTGTCCTTTTATCCATTGGATGGCTATATTATTGAGATTACCAAGCTGGTTCAGGCGTTGATGACACTCGTATATTAACCCGGAGTTTATTGCGTGGTTGTTTAGTGCTAGCAATACTGCCATGCTGTCTGAGAGTATGCGAATTGAGTGACCCACAACCTCCCTGGCTAAGATGGCTGATGCCGCCAGAGAAATGCCCATGCATTCTGCCTGAAATACTGTGTTGTGGGCTCCCAGTGATGTGGCTATGTGGATGTTGAAATCCTCCGAGAAGACTCCAGCCCCAGTGCCAGTACCTGTTTTTGATCCATCTGTAAAGATCCGTACTTCTGCGGGGCTTAATCCCTCGCAGCGGTGATCCTCATGGAGTTGGATTTTGTATTTTTTATCGAATACGAACTGCTTGGGTATCCGATCGTTTACGTTACGTTTTTTTTACGTTTTTGGCTTTCGCTAGGGGGAATTCGTTATAGAATCCCTCCAGTATCGCGGTGTGCTGTGTGTCCTTCTTACCCCATAGTTGAAGTGTTTTAAGGCGTACCGCCGACATCGTCGCCTCCTGTTGTATGAACAGATGAAGCGGTGGGAGCCCCAACATGGCTTCCAGGGCCGCGGTCGGAGTAGTCCGCATGCAGCCTGTAGTCGCCATGCAGGCGAGTCTCTGCATACGTTGCAGTTTGATGCAGGCTGTAGCTAGTTTGGTGCGGGGCCACCAGACCACTGACCCGTAAGTGATCATGGGTCGGATCACCGCGCAGTATAACCATAGTATAATTTTAGGGGATAGGCCCCACTTCTTACCTATCATTCTCCTGCATTGCCAGAAGGTTATGCAGGCCCTGTCTAGTTTGTTGTTTAGGTGTCTGCTCCAGTTTAACTTACTGTCAAGGATGACTCCCAGATATTTGACTTCTTCAGCTAACTGGAGTTCTGTATCGAATAGTTTGGGTAGGCGGTAAGGGCCTAGTGCCCTTTTTTGGGTAAACATGACTAGTTCAGTTTTCGTGGGGTTCACTGAAAGGTCGTAACTCCTACACCATCGTTCCACGATGCGTAGCGCCTGCTGAGTGAGGTTACAAATTGTTCCCGTCACTTTCCCCGTGATGAGGATGGCGAGGTCGTCTGCGTACCCAATTGTGTAAAAGTGGTTTGCGTTGAGCTCCGTGATGAGATCGTTTATCACAAGATTCCAGAGGAGGGGGGATAATACTCCTCCTTGGGGGCAGCCTCTGGCTATCATGGCCATCTGCTGTTCTTCCGCAAGGCGAACCACTCGTTTGCTTAACATGTTAGTAATCCAGTCTATCAATACCTGTTCTACTCCGTGTCGGGAGAGGGCGGTGCTGATGCTGGAGAAGTTTGTCTTATCGAAGGCCCCTTCGATGTCCATGAAAGTGCCCAGGCAGGTACCCTTCTGATGTATCGCTTCTTCTATCCGGCCGACCACTAGATGAAGAGCTGATTCAGTGGACTTACCCGAGCTGTATGCATGTTGGTTTACATGTAGTGGGATCGTTTTCAAGGCCCCATCCCTCAGCTCTCTCTCGCAAATTCTCTCCATGGTTTTAAGGAGAAAGGAGGTCAGGCTGATAGGCCGGTGGGATTTGGCGTTTGTATAGTCACTCTTACCTGGCTTAGGGATGAATATAACTTTCACTTCCCTCCATCCTTTGGGAACGTATCGGAATGCCAGGCACGCTCTCATTATGGGCACTAGTCTGCTGGCGACAGAGGCCCCACCCCACTGCAGTAAGGCGGGGAATACTCCGTCCGGACCGGCCGCCTTAAAAGGATGGAAGCACCGGATCGCCCACTGGATTTTCTCCAGCGTTATCACATTGTGTGCGTAGCGCCAGTCGTTTTCTGATGGTGTTTGAGTTACCTCTGTCCAGTCAATATTCTGTGCGAAAGCGCAACCTGGGAAGTGAGTTTCGATAAGGACGCGCATCGCCTCTTCTGGTGAGGTGGTAAGTGTGTTGTCCGGTTTACGGAGAACATCGGGTCCATTTGATTTCTGCTGTGCCAGAATTTTCCTTACCCTGTTTGCTTGTTGGCAGGATTCTATGCTGCCACAGTATTTTCGCCATCCGGTAGAGCTCCTGAATCTGATGCATTTTTTGTAGCTGGATTTGGCCGCATAGTACGCGTCCCAATCCTTGTCAGTGCAGGTGTTCATGGCTCTGTTTAGAGCTGCCCTTACCTTCCCGCGCTTTCGTTCCAAATCCGCCCCCCACCAAGGTTGCTTCCCTGGTGTTATGGGCGGAGTGGTTTCCGGGCAGGATGATCGGTAGCTGTCTAGCATTGTTTTTGTAAGATGACTTACTCGCCCGTCGATCTGCGATGGGTCCTCGAAGGTCATCCAGTAGTTTGTTGGCGCAAGCTTGGTCTCGAGGATGCGCGTATAGGCAGCACGGTCTGTGTTGCGTGGGTTGCGCCGTGGCAGTGTTGGTGTAGTACAGACCTGGATGTCGAAACGGATCCATCTGTGGTCGGAGCACGAGGCCTCTTTGGAGACCTGCCAGCCACTGGTGATGGCCGCTGCACCCTCCGTTGCCAGAGTGAGGTCTATGATTGTTTGGCTTCGTCTGTTTACGAAGGTTGGTTCGGAACCTGTGTTTAGTAGGGTTAAGTTTGTAGTGAACAAGTAATCAACTAAAGTCTTACCCCTTGCGTTTTGCGTGTCCATGCCCCACAGAGGATGATGGGCGTTTGCGTCGGCGCCTATGATGATTTCCACCCCTGTGCTCTCGCAATGTGTTACGAGGCGGGCAAGTTCATGCGGGGGCGGCTCCTCTGCGTCGGGCATATATGCCGACGCGAAGACTACTGCCACCTCCGTGTCCCCACGCTGTATGAGCAGCCTAGCTGCAGAGAGATCCCTGCACACAACCACTAACAGAAATCTGTTAGTGGCTGTGTTTTAATGTTACGTGTCGTATAGATACACGATCTTGGTTGATCGTGATCTGTGCAAACTAAGAGCTTACCACCAAGATTGGAGAGACCTTGTATGCGGCCGGCCCTGAACCACGGCTCCTGGATCAAGGCGATGGCCGTTTGCTGAACCTCCAGCCACTTCCGCAGCTGAGCCGTCGCGGTCTGACTGTGGTGGTTGGCCTGCAGCACTTTACAGTTCGACGAAGGGGACGCCATCGCTGGTCGATCCTTCCTCGTCGCCTGCCAGTCGCAGCCCAGCAAACAGGGCGCCCGCGTCGAAGCCCTCCCCCTCCGGGTCCGAGGCCGACGACAACAACGACATGTCGCCGTCGAGCTCATCGCCCGAGGAAAGGACGGCACCCACGCTGGCGGCAGTAGGGGTGGCCGGCGCTGCAGCTGCAGGAGCATCCGCGGGTGTAGCCGCGGTGTTTGTAGGGGGAGCTGCCACCTCCTCCTGTGTCACGATGATGGTTTCCGTGGCCGGATCCCATCCCTGAGGGGCATCGGCATATCTGCCGTTCGGACCCTGAAACCTCATGTACACCGTCCCTACACCAAAAGAGAGACGGCGTCCAGCCTTCATCAGGGTCGGAATTTGGTCCTCAGGGACCCCGACCACCACAAACCATGCATCGGCCTGCTTGTTGATGTGCAGCAACACCCATCCCTTGATGTCCACCCAGGGATTCTGGTAGCACAGAGCGCGCCCAATATTGGTCGGCTCTGCGAAGATACCTTGCTCATCCGGGATGAGTATGCCGCATCTTACTCGTTTTTGCATCTCCGCCTAACTCCTGACCACCAGCGAGGTGCTGGTAGAGGGAGGCAACTCGGAGACGAGAGTCCTTAGCCACGCTAAGGTGTGGTCGTCGCCGCACCACAGTTTGAGGACCCCACTAGCGAACACCGGCCTTGCTCTGAAGGTCGGTGTGGGTGAGTCCTGTTTGGGGGAGCAGGCCTCGGAGACTATCTTCCTCTGGATAGCCGCGAGGACCAGCTCCGACACCTCCTTGCTGATCAGCCCCGTCCGGCCGCAGGTGACTGCGACGTCTAGGTCGGAGCTAACAGCTTGGGCGTAGCTACGGTTAGCGGCCCGCTTCGATTTATCAAGCCGCGGCCGCTTGCGCTCCCCTCGAGGTGAGGAGGTCTCGTTGAGAGCTCGCTTGGCCGCGGCCTGATCCACCCAAGTAGGTCGCTGTGCTGTATGCTTGGCCTGCCCCTCCTCAGCGCTGGTCGGCGGTCGGCTGGGTTCTGGTCGGCTAGTGCCGGCCTCGACCTGCGACCGCATACCTGCGGAGAAGTTGACGATGCCGCTGGTCGGTTTAACCGGACCCGCGGCATTAGCCAGTGTATTTTGTGGAGTCTTGCCTTTCCACCGTAATTGACGCCGCTCCTTCTTGGACGGTCTGTCCCTCCTTTTGGCATTACCTGCCGAAGGAGCTGTGGCAGCCCGTCCTGAGGATTCTGCACGGCGTTGTATATCTTTGTCCCGGCGCCTGTTCTTCTGCACCTGCCAGGTGAGCGCGAACGCGTCTCCGGTGGTGCTGGTCTCCTCCGGTTGGCCAGTTACGGCCAGCAGGGGAGGGTTGGCTTGAGGAGCCGTAGGCGGGGGCGGATGTATGAGGGGGCCCCGTCCACCGGAGTTAACCGTCGTGGGGGGCTGTTTGCCTGCAAGGGAAGAAGGATCGGTACTGGTCCCAATCAGCGCCGGTGTCCTTCGTTTATTACGGGACTTGGATTTGGTCTGAGCCGCGGTTCTCGCCGCTGCCGGACCGACACCCGCACTGGTGCTCGCCCCGTTGGCAGCAGAGCGCCCAGGGGCGAGAGGGGTGCTGCAAGCACCCCTCTTAGGAGTGTCATTGGCTTTCGCCTCCACTTTGGTGTGTTCCTGTGTAGTGTGCGTTTGTGTGTGAGTGGGTGATGTGTGCGTGGTCGGTGTATGTGTGGTTGGTGTGTGTGTGTGTGTGTGTGGTGTGTGTGTTCTAGATGGCATAAAAGTTAGTGAAACAGGAACATGCCTAAATGTTTTTACTCATTATTTACTCCCTATTTCATTACTGCTAAATTTTCGTAAATTGTTAAAAAAGCAATAAAACATTTTCTGCCTTTAAGTATTTGATTAGTATACTTGACAGTAGATGGCGTTAAATGTAAAAAAAAACAAACTACCGTATATATTTATTATTGTTTGAACATAATATTCTTAAATTTAACATAATATGAAAGACGAGTACGTAATGAGTAAAAATTTTTAGGCATGCTCCCGTTTTACAACTTTTATGCCATCTAGAATTTTACTTCCCAGCATGACCTGTGTATATCTACGATAATTGAGAGGTATAAAATGTCTAATTAGTGGTATAAAATGTCTAATTAGTGGTATAAAATAGTATAAATTAAAAGGATTTTATAACCATCTAAAGTTTTAATGAATGCGTTCATGGTCGTGCTACGAAGTACAACACGGTTCTGCGTGCCCTATTAATAGTACACTCACATTTTGTTAGTTATGTCGGTTATTGGCATCAACCGGGCACAAATCCAGACTCCATGGCTGATACTGAGAAATTCTTGATGGAGAAAAACTGAATAACAATTTGCCTGACCAGGAATCGAACCCAGTACCTCATACTCATGACCGAACCAAGTTGTAATCCCAGTCATATGTATACAGGAATCATTCCTGTACGACCTTACCAATCTAGCATCAGTTCAATCTATGACTGTGATCTTGTAATACTAGTGACAAGAGTGACTATCATTCATACATTTTGAATTGTACCAACTGATCACTGGAGATTGGAATAGGTAATTTATTTGCCTAAACTACAAGGTAATAAGTAGTATAAACATGTGGGTAAGGGTTGTGCTTCATCTATCAGCCAGGAATCACATTTGTCCATGCTCCTACGCGAGCGACGGAACAGGTTCCGTCGCTCAGAACTGTCATTTGCATGAGCTTTTCGCTCAGCACAGCTGGAGTGGCCCAGTAATCAAAGAGAAATCGGTATAAATACCTAAAAAAAAAGATACCGGCCATATACGTAAACTCTTCCTATTTTAGAAGTTGGTTAAAAAGTGATTCATTCAGTCCTAAGAAAAATTACAAGACAACCAGATGTTTGTGTCCCATTCTATGTATAGTAATAAGACTTGTTAATTTCGACCTCCATGAAAGGTAGGGTCAACTACAATAAAACAATAATCGATTTTCAACGTAAATAATTTTATTCAAACTATTCTATTGAACATCACTAACTCATAAACATTGTACATCTGCAAATATGGATGTGGATTAAAATGTTAAACTACACGATAAAAAGACATTATACACTTAATTTGCACAAACTCAATTTATTATTAAATAAAATACCTACTTATAAATGATAAAATAAATAGCTTTAAAAATAAACCATTTTCGTGACTATGGTGTTAATACATTGATATAGAATCTTAAAAATAAATTAAAATATCTATCATTATTATTATTTACAATACACAACAAAATCATAAAAAGGAATCACGACAAACGGCAGTGAATATAACTTTGTGTAAAATAGTGCTCGGCCAATATTGCTAATATAAACAGTGTCAAACCTCTGGTGGATTTAACAATTTTTCAGTACTAATACACCAATTATGTTTGTCGTAATGCCTTTCTTGTGTCAAAGTCTAAATATCTGTAATAATCGTCATTAGCATTTGTCATGTATGAGTTATTTAATACTTTAACATTCGAATTATATTTGAAACATATTAATAAAATATTTAAGTACCATGTTTTAATATTTAAAAGTATATGCATCATTATTTATACTAAGGTAATACATAATACTCAGGGGTAATCATTACTTTGTTATTAAGGACATAATAATTAGCAATACATACGCCATGACGTAACAACAAGTATATTGCAACTAAAGCTTTACATGCTCGCTTCTAGTGCCATATTTGCAGATGAGCATCAATTATTCCGTAAGAAAATAAAATTCTCAATAAATAAATGTCAAACACTATTTAATTGGTGAGACATTTCACACCATATAACACAATAGCTTACTATAAAAATGATCAACAAACAACTTTGCACCTCGCCTAAAGTATCAAGGAGGACAACGGTGTGCAGAAATGTCATGAGATTCAACGGTTACGATACGATATAGATTGCCGCTTGAGCAAATAATCCTGATTATGTACGTCTTACACTAGCCATGCGTGAGGTGGGTTCAACTACACAGCGTAACTATATCATAACTAGTGGGTATACATGTTATAGCGGGTCAACATCACCTGTGCACGTGATTCGTCTCATACGATCAATCCACTATCTGAATAATGTAATTATAGTAAACTCTTAACACTGACGAAAATTCAAAATGTATCTAGCAACCTGAGTAAATTAACATGTATAATACCATTTTAAAATGTTATTAAATATACAATTTACAGTAGCACAATTAGTGGGCTTTGTCAAATAATTAAAATAATAATTCGATATAAAACTTGCATTCGACGACACGTCCTCGTTATTAGATTTGCACGATAAACATAAGCGTAAGTGAACAACAGTGAATGCTATTAATAGCGAGTTCTTGGTCAACAATTTATCCACATGTGACAATTTACATTAATTTTAGAAATAATCTCTTTAACGCTAAATTAACTCCGATATGGTCTATCTATCAAGCGGTGATTGAAGAAAGTCTGATCGTAATTCTAAAAAGACGCGAAAATCGCACGCTTAGCGCACGCATAACACGGCGGCGTCGTCCGCGGGACGCTCTACTGCTTATTGCTGTCGGGAGGGTCGCGCAGTCGCGACACTTCGTAAAAAATATCGGAGCCGCACCTTCGTACGTAAGGATGGCGAGTGGACTCGAGGCACTATAGTAGGTACATGTGTACGTGTGTACTGTACGTGTACGTGTACTGCACGTGTACGCTCGTATGGCACGTTACAGCGGCTCGCGGCGCGGCACCCACACGCTGGGCCCGCTCTCCGCAGTGATCACCGCCTTCACCCGAGCGTAGATCTCCTCCGGCGTGTCGCCCGTCACCACCGCTGGGGAACAATTATATTTATTATTGATGGGCTAAGTAGCGAGCAAGCGACATGTGCTAACGATTCGACGATTGATGGCTGAGCGATTAGCTGCTGCGCTGCGTGTCGCAAATATTTGCATGGCCTACAGGTAGTTTTCCGAGTCTGGCTGTTAGTGTTAGTGAGTTTAAATGTTTCTAAACGCACCCACGATACAGGAGAAATTGGTTCAATGTTTGAAAAATAAAAGGGTTTGAATTAAAATATACTAACCGGTGAAGTATTCAGCGAATTCCTGTTCCATTTTTAGCGCACGTTCGTAAGTTTTCTTCGCTTGTTCTTCAGTCATTCGCTTATTCATTTCCCTGTTAAATGAACATTTAAATGAGTATAAGATATCTATACAGTTCTTATTGTAGCTAAATAAATACTCGTTGTGTACTCACATTATAGACTCTATGCTCTTTGGTTTTATAAATATGGCAATAGGGTAAAGTTGCGCCACTTGTAATCTCTTGATTGCATTGCCGCTCACGTCCAAAATGCAATGTTTGCCCTGCACACAATAAAAACGACGCATAAATAGGTTTATATTACATGAAAGGACAAGGAAGGAGGAATGTCCCATACATTACCCTGCAAATGACATTGTGTAGGTTAGCTTAGATTGGGGTGCATCAAATCAAATTAAATTAGCAGTGGCTGAATCGTATGCTGAGGGCAGGCGGTTTATTGGCCACACTATCACGTCATGAAACTGACGTTACCAGACTTTTTATCACTAGTTATAACACATAACTGACACTTAATTCCCGCCTTCCCATCGACGACAGCTGAGATGACGAGTAATAGAGAAGAATGGAAAAAGACATGCTGCGCCGACCCCAAATAAATTGGAATAAGGCCAGGAGACTGATGATGAAGATGCTTACCTTCTCAGCGACCTCCCGCACGGAGGCGACGGAGGTGCCGTACAGGTTGTCGTTGTACTGCCCCGCCTCTATGAACAGGTGGTTCTGTATGTCGCGCTCCATCTGCTCGCGGCTCGCCACGAAGTGGTAGTCGCGCCCGTCCACCTCGTAGTCGCGACGCGGGCGGGTCGTGTCTGGAATGTTACGGACCTTTATTAGGTTATTGTTGAGGTGTTACCGATATATAATGTCTTATTGCCATCTGCAACTGTCTTGGACTATGTATGCAGTAACGTCGACGACGTCTACAAAATTGTTAGGGAGTTTGTATTTGTAATCTACATTTTTTAACAGAGATTTTCCAAAAACATTGATTACAAAAACAATATCTACACAACCTCTATCTACTTGTATTTAATATGTAGCGTGTTGAATATAGGGTAGCCTGTATTTTCATGGCTCGAGGCGCTCGTAAGCGTGTTTCACCGACAAAACGTTAGGCCTGAAGAATAGTTGGTGCTAAAGTCCAATCCGATTAACAGGTTAAAATAATTGGTTATACAATCGGCTGTCTGAGATATTTCGAAGACATATATCCACAATTTTTTTTTTGTTTTTATATTATTTTTTATTTTTAGTTACTTCTTTGTTTGGATCCAGATGTATAAGTGAAACATGGTCAAAAGATACTTACGGGGCACGCAGCTGCCAAATTTCTCAGGGAACTCAGATATTAGATCGTCGTTTATTCTGTCCTTGAGAGGGCCCAGGATTATGACGGGTCGCGTGTAAGTTATGGTCAACTGTTGTACGGTCTCATACGATAGCACCGTTTCATCTTGACCTGTAAAACATTACATTTTAGAACATTCAAATCAAACATATTTTGCATAATTGTCTACCTCCTCGGAGAAGGCAGTCAGTGCCCATCTATGTGCATTTAGTTTATCTTGACTTTGTTAAATTAAAGGACATGTCCCTTCATTTTTCTACAACCTTTAATTCCAGCCCAAATGACGGTTAAGTCGCTTAGATTCGTGTTACCATAACCATTTAAATGTGTACACAACATCATTCGTGCGATTTGTGCTGATATAAAAATAACGTATTACGTGCAAAACTTGTGCAGCAAAGTATTCAACCTATTTTCATATCAAAACACAATGAACACGTTTATGAAACGAAATCTGTAGAAAACTATCTTTTTGACACGCA
Organism: Noctua comes; assembly: GCA_963082995.1. Taxonomy (NCBI): domain Eukaryota; kingdom Metazoa; phylum Arthropoda; class Insecta; order Lepidoptera; family Noctuidae; genus Noctua; species Noctua comes. The sequence goes on along the minus strand of OY720277.1, from coordinate 10,202,882 downwards.
AAAGTTCAATTGTCTATTTCTGATAGGACACTCTACATTCTTTATGAGACTATTATCCTACATCATATACCTATTTTTGAGAAGCAAATAACCTAATAGTAAAGTGTATAATATAGAATAAAGACTAGAAGAGTTGACGGTATTGTTTCGAATTACTTAGCGAGAAGGTATGCATTAAAACACCTGCCTGCTAGGCAAAACATAATTCTGGAATAAAAGTACAGTTCGACACAAGAAATAATCACTCATGGCTTTATACATGGATTTAGCGAGTTCGGAACATAATAAATGTTATGTTATGAGAATTATTTAAATATTTCTTAAGTATCGAATTGTATAATGCTTTTTTCTAAATTACTCTAAATAACATGAATATGTCTACTACTAGCCAAGATTAAATAAAACCTTAATGTCTTGCCAACATGTTTCAAGGTATGATTTATTTAATTCTGGCTCAATAATTATGTCCACCAATATCATCTTCAACGGAAGAATAGTAATAAGCAAATGTACACATTTCAATACAACAATTATATGTATGTCAGCGACAGCTAGGCTAATAAAATAATTACAGCATCCCTACACATCCGAAGCGATAAAAACTAACTCTAAAAAGAAACCAGCACAGCGTAATTTTGAAAACGAAAACAAGCTCTTATGAGAATGTCGTGAGATCGAGAGTACATCTGAAACATGCCAGTGACGTAGTGTGTTGTGTAAACTAAAGGCAAAGCGCGTATAACGGTGCGAACATGCGTGGCGCCTGAAGCTTCAGCCAGTGAGAGGCAGCTCTTGTGTCCTCGTGTGCTTCCAGTGGCCCCACACTCCCTCCACAACCAACTAGCTAGTCAGCCTCGAACAGCTGGTCGTACGCGACTGTACGAGTGTACGAGTGAACCAGTGTGCCGACTTGTGAGCCCGGCGTGATTCAACAATTTAGAAACAATGATCCAAACACTTTCGTGAGCTCGATGGTATAATATTTTCGAGTGCGGAGAGGCTATTAGAGTAATCGCGTTGTATGAATTAAAAACAACTGAACATAAAGAAAGAATGACAAATAATAAAAAACTGGAGTGTTATTGAAATGAAAACTACGTTTCTAATTGATGATCATAACCAGAATGCGGGAGGTAAGGTATCGGCTACGGCACTCGCAAGCTACGCCTCACTCCCAAAACTTACTCTCGTCCTCGAGATAAATGAGCGTTATCTCCTCCATCATGGGAAGTTCCACTCGGTACAAGATTTCCCCTACACGTAGAAAAATTAACGTTACATATATTTATAATAAACGCAGCAATATGCGTCCGTACAGTGGTACGGGATCAGGGATGGGGAACCTCCGTTCGGACAGAATGATCGACAGGTATGTTTGACATCACTCCCTAGCATGGTTGTATAGCAGAACTCTACAAGTTCGTGAATAGCGGTTGGGAAAATAAATAGCAAATAATAAAAACTCGTCTTATCGACGGGATGATAGTCAGATGTATCGTTGGCTCCGGTTAGGCAACTAGAAGCACGGGACGGCGGCCGGACGTGTCTCAAACCAACCCGTGTGCTCGCTGCGACCACTTTTCATTATCAACATTAACTACTTGTGGAACACCAAATCGTAATTTCTAAGCTCTCATCACACACCCATGTTTCATGACTGACGAAAACAATGTTTAGTTAATATATCTGCATTGATATTCGTGTAGCAATGTCTGCTAAATATCATTTTGCTTAGCAACACAACTTTATTTAAAAAAAAAACTTGAAAAATTAGTCACAGCTAATATTATTATGGTGGCATAACCAACCTCGTATTAGAAAGTATTACTAAACACAGTAGTGCGATAAGAGCTGCATATAAAAAAATAAAACTATCTAACACACAGAGGTAATAAGTACATAGCTTGTCACCGGGTCGCCGGTCGCTCACAACATCGTATATTCGAGAAGCGACAATGATATGCCGAGTACTGGCAAGATTGCTAGACCTATATTTTAATATTATAGGCATCACCATGCGTCTCCAAACACACTACAAGCGATAATTTACTCACATAGATCCGGTACATTTTGATTATAAATAGATAATAGTAAAATTCACTACACTGTGATGTTTTAGACATTCACACAATAATGGTTTGTGTTTCCTGGAGATCGATTTCGAGTGTGTTTCCAATATGATGTTAGATTTCACATTGTGAGGATCAAAATATAATAGGTATAAAATACATACATATAGTACAATAAAAAAATGATTTATTGCATGAAAATTATTTTCCAAAGTGAAAATTACAACTGGGTCCAAAAAAATTAGGGTATCATTAATAAATACTGAAGAAAATTAATGTACTAAGGGCAATCATAATGAACATTACGAAAGAGTATGTCAAGTAGTGTTGTTACATACGGTGCGTTCCAATTCGCACCATAATCGATTTCAGCATGAAAGCCCATTCCGAGTCAGAGTTAGCTCACGATCCCGAGGGTACGTCAGGGATGACTTCATTGAATGCGCCATATTTTGTATCATCGCTCACGCTGAAGAACGTAAGGACTGTGAGCGGCCTGTCAAGACTGACCTATGAAAGCCATTGCCAGTTCGATTTGAATAAGTTGTTTTATTGCCAATAGATTTACTGCCCAAGCCAAATAACAAAATATTTTTTTACTGGAAGATATCAAGCGACTTTTTTTTCAATTCCCTTTCGTTTAATAAATCAAAAACTCGTAGTAGGAGGTCACCCGGTAGTAGTAGATAAAAGATTATACTTTTACCCGACTACGGCGGGGCCCAAAAGGAGAGTTATTGAAATTAGGAATTTGTCATTTGTGAGCATGATATCGATATGACCGCCACTGGGAGCGTGATAACGCAAATGCAACGGCTCTGGGTCACTGTAATCGATTATAGCGCTAATTGTTTGAAAAGGAACGCGCAATTTCAACAAAAAAAAACTATTGCATTGCCCTCAGTAATCAACAGTGTACTCTTATTTTGTCGTAACATAATGAAACCGTTCACAAATGCAGCTTTATTCACTTGTTTAACATCGAACGTGAATTGGTTCTGTGGTTAGATTAGAATAAGCGAATAGCTCCAATGTAAAACGACCTAACTTTAAATAGTGGTTATTAGCAGCCGCATGAAAAAAAAACTGCGTAATGACCTACATACGATTAACAGCACAGTAGCGAAAGTAATAAATATGAGAGGACAAGGGATTGTGCACTTACCGTCCGCGTTAGCGTCCTCCTGCGTGTAACAAAGCATGAAAGCTGTAACAAAATTGTTTTATTAGTTTGTCTGTGCAGCAAAGCCTGTACGTAGACATACACCAAACCCCTGTGACGCAGTATGCGAGGGTGAATTACCAATTACTTCGTCGGTTTTGCACAAAACATACTGATTAATTCGTCGAAGTCTTGAAATAGAATCATTATCATATTACATGTACCACTGCACCATATAATACATTATTTATAATGTTTGTGAACAGTTAATGATATTTAAATGTATGAGGAGTGACTCACGTGCTTTGAATGTGTGAACAGTAGTGAGAGGAAGTTAGGACATGTTTGAACTTACGTTCTTGGTCTGAACCGTCTTCAGATTTGCCGTCCTCTCGACTCTTCATAAATGGAAACTTTCTGCTGAACGACAACGTTTTCTTTTTTCTTTCAAGTGTTGATTGGCTCTGTAATGGCATATAACAAATAATTATTATTATAACTTCAAATACATTTAGCCAAATCGTGTTGAGTATAAAATATTAGCAGAAAATTCTAGATTTAACGCTAACAAACAACAGAAGATGATATAAAAAAAACGAGTAAACATAAATTTAAACCCAAGTTTTATCAAGTCACGACAACATTAGCATAGTCAAACAGTAAATGTCAACATTACTAAAATGTTAGTTCATCTATTATTGATTTATTTACGTTACCGATTTATATTTAACCAACATCAATTCGATTGGTCTCGTATTCGTAACTACCCCGGGTAAATAACACTTTTATTAAAGTTAAAACGAATACCACAGAGTAGAAAAGTAATACTGTCAATGCACACTGAAAAGTTTCATTTAAAGATCTGTTTAATCTGTACAATGCTGCATTGTATTAATTCGTTCGTTTCGTTGTACCTTATATATTTTTTTTTATTCGTTTAACCATCTTAATCCGCTGCTGGGCACAGATCTCTACAGTTGCGCCACAGCACCCGGTTATCGCCCACACGCGTACAGTCTGTCTAGTGGCGGTACTTTCTTACAAGCCTAAAAGCCTGGCTTGCCCTTATAACCTACTACTCTTCATGATGTTAAGGTTTCTGAACAGCCTGCTTGCCTTATGGGCTTGCCATATTGTTGGCCCCTAAGCACTCCACTGTCGGCCCCAGCTACCTTTGTAAGGTCATCATTTCATCCAGATATGGCATTACAATCAGCAAATAAACATTTTTTAAGTCTCCCAGTGAATGAGTGAACTGATTTCTAATTGATATTATTATTGATATACGAGGCTTATATTTGCACCCTCAAGTCAAGCCTCAAGAAGTAGAGAATATAATATACTCACAGTGCTAACAGGTGTGCCTTGTCCCTGGAACTTGACCTGTCGGTCGCGAGCTCTCTGCTTACGCTCCCACCGTCGCTTTGACGGGATGATGCCGATCGCGTCAGACTCTGTTTTGTCTAGCCGTCTGCAGTCAAATATTTGGAACATCAATAGTAGTTTTAATCACGAAAACAATGCAGACAGATGGTGGTTAAATCCCATTGGCATTTCGACAAATAAATACCGCATTTAGATGATTGAGCTCAAGGATATAATTATAGAAGTACCTACTAATGTAGATGATAAATAATTACGTTTATACCCAGCATACTAAATAAGGAGTTACTAATCACATATCATTTCAATATTCAAACCATAATTTGATTGCTCTAACATAAGGAAAATAAAAATATAGTGTTACAGTACCTAGCTTGCCACCACTCGTCGTCAGAAGCGTTGGTTACATGCAGAATGTCTCCGTATCTGAATGGTAAACCTCTTGAAGGCAGGCCGTCGTCCCTGATTGGATCGTAGTCGAACAATGCTCTGAAAAACGATATTATTACATTTTAATACAATCATCGACATTACTGATAAATAACGAGGAAATATCTATATTTTTCCTTTAAACTACTATTAATTACTCCGAATGATTTCGTGTCTAGGTGCAGAGTTAATTAATCATAAAGTTATAACTGAATGGATTCAGAAGAAATTCTGTTAGGAGGTAGAATTTATCATGATTTTAGCACAACACTTTATCGAGGAAAATCGGTAGATTCAATCTATGTTAACAAGGATAATTATGTTCAAGTAATTACTAACAGATTTAGTATGAATAATCACGACACCTACATAACACAGGAAGGTAAACATTTTTTTTTATTCAGACAGAATTACTCATAAAGAAAATAGTTATAGCCATGATCTCACCTAACATAAAGGGATCGCTTTTGGGATGTTCTCAGTAGTGTATGATGCTGCTTCAGTTCGTTGATGCGCGCTTCAAACTTGTTGTACTCTTGAGGTCTGTACACAACTGTTAACTTCACATTCTGTCCCGTGCTCTGAAATAGTAAAGATTTATGGTGAGAAGAGATATTTTTGTTCTTATATTATTGTGGGTTAGACTTATAAATAATGGACGTAATCTAATTATCAACATTGTCCAATTTACTGTTTTATGTAATGCCAAATCATAGATTCGGTCTCGATATTTATCATGAGTTTGTAGCTCTCCTCCAGAGCGTAATAAATAATCTACAACGCCTAACAAAATCATAACATTTAACTTTCAATTATAAACGATCAACTTCCTTATACATTTCAACACTAACAATGTCATACAATGCATCCAGTAGTTTTCAAATGACACTACAACAATTTATTGGCTCCCACTCAATGCTACTGGTATATTGATACTTTAGTAAATAGAATCATGATAATATGGATTACCTTCAAAGCTTTAGCAGCTTGTTCGTGCGTGGCGTGAGTAATGTCGACTTCATTGACGGCCAGCAGCCGGTCGCCGCGCCGCAGCTGTCCCGAGCGCTCGGCGGGCCCGCCGGCCAGCAGGAACGACACGTAGATGCCGTGCCCGTCCTCGCCCCCCACGATGTTGAACCCGAGACCAGAAGCACCCTTCTCCAGGTCAACGACGCGGGACTCTTCATTGCTATCCGTAACATCTTCACGTCGCAGGGAATTCGCCGCGCTTGACGCCGTCTCAGTATTCTCGATCGTCATTCTTGTGGCTGTTTGTGCAATATTTAACATGATAAATACGTAAATAATAGTTAAGTACACATTACATCAGTTTGTTTGAACTGGTAATCAAGTATGGCATTGGTGAGAGGCCCTGTGATTTTAGGGCCACGTTATTAAGGTCAGCAGTGATGTAACTTACGTGTGTTGGCGCGAGATGTGCGGGGGGAGGGTTGTCCGTGTCGCGGGCCCGGCACGAGCACGAGAAGCACTCGCTCGCCCGTCGCCTTCAGCGCGGCTACAGCATCTTCGTGCGTCACATTGTCTAGGTTCACGTCACCGTTCTGGAAACAAAACAACATACAAATTAAACATGCAATTTGAGGTTTGATGTCCTTTTTAATGTAGGTTTGAATGACGAAACTTACCGAAGTATTCTTGACCATTAGCAGTTTATCACCGACCCTCAAACGGCCGTCTCTATGAGCAGCACCACCAGCCATTATCTTGGTCACATAAATACCATTGTCACCCGGGATATGTTGATTACCGAGACCTCCCGCTATACTGAACCCGAGACCTGAGCCGCCTTTCACCAGCTCGATCTCTACGGATTCCTCTGGCTTTGTTACTTGTAAAGAATTTGAAGTATCTTCTGTCGCGCGACGTCGTATTTTCTGTAAAGAGTATAAATAAAATTTTATAGTAGCTAAGAAATACGGGCGCGTTTAACGGCAGTGAGTCATGTCTTTCGCGGGACAATGTTTATTGTAAAAGAGTCCTTGTATGAAGGCCAGTCGCTGGAGTTTCGCATAATAGGATGCCCTCAATAGTTCGATTATGAATCAAAGTTGGCAAGAAGTATTGGTCGGCAATCAATTCTCCTAACACAATGACGAAATGATTCCGTCCATGAAATAGTGTCACCACTTGTAATGTACCTACAAATACATTGATTCTTCTGATTGCATTTAATAGTAACTCCTTCATGGCTCGTTTAATTGTTCGATACGAATCGACTCCGGAATGCGTTCACTTGCTATAACACCACGCAATACTACACGCGGCACTGTTTATTCTTGTACCGCCTGAACGGAACTTGTCACTAAATTCAAAATAATAACTGCTTCGCGAACAGAATTAACTTGAAATTACACACCACACCTAGTCAGAAACTCAGGTAGCCAAGTCTCTTGAAATTATTAATTAAATTACGGTTTTTTAATAAAAAGGTACCCGAATATGGAAACTCCTTGAATGCTGTGCTGATCGTGTTATCAAATGACGTGAATGAGCCATTAAGCTTATAGCTTGAGTCACATATTTGCTTAATCTCGTAACAGCTGGTGTTTGACTTAGTAATAAAGTAAATAAACAAACTCACCAGTCTCACAGTATTGCCAGCCTTTTTTAATGCATCAACTGCGTCAGCGTGCGTAACACTGTCAACATTCGTATCGTTCACCTGTGGGACAAATAAAACGGCTTAATAAGTAAACAAAATAGTGTACTAAGTAGTAGTAGTAGTAGTACTTTGAGCATCTACTGCACGCGTAGCATGACCACCGTAGAAACGCGTTTCGTCGACGGAAGAATCGACAAAATGACAAATTTAATTTGTTGATCTGTCATTTTGTCGATTCTTCCGTCGACAAAACGCGTTTCTACGGTGGTCATGCTACGCGTGCTGGTCATTGCAATCAAGTGGCGTTTACGCGGAGTAGTGAGCAACTGGAGTGCTGCAGGCGATCATTCGCTCAATACCGCCGATCGATTGTAGTGATTTTTCAATGAGATGGATCTGGTCCACCGAGGATTTTTTGATTTTCATAGATAACTTCATGGCCTTTAACTATATAGAAGATCCATTTTTTTTTTCACCTATAAATATTGAAATTAGAAAACGTTGTGAGGAAAGTTATGAGTATAAATTTGGATGGCTATAAGAGTAGAGAAAGACCAAAGAAACGATGGATGGGCTATGTGAAAGATGATATGACAAGGACCTCCTGTGTCTGATGAGATGACGAGTAATAGAGAAGTATGGAAGAAGACACGCTGCGCCGACCCCAAATAACTTGAGATAACGGCAGGAGTATGAATCAATGAAGATGATGAAGTAAAATCTTACCTGCAATATCGCATCATTGATCTGCAGCTGGCTAGCCGCCGCTGCTCCTCCAGGAATGAGTTTAGTGACGTAGATGTGTGGGTCATCAGCCACGTGGGGATTGTCGGAGCCCCCGGCGATGCTGAAGCCGAGCCCGGCGCCGCCCGCGCGCGACAGCACCACCGTCATGTAGATGTACCCATCCTCACCTTGTGTACGCTCCGTGCCACCTCCTTCTATGCCATTTACCTGCAAAGGCTGCAAGTTTTGTTTAGTATATTGATTATAGTGATTGTTGAGGATTCGAGTTGTAAGATCACGAGATTCAACTAATGAAGTGATAATATATGGGTCAACAGAGCGACAGCACGCATTAGCATCTGCACTAACTTTGTGAATGTAGACATAATAATGTTATTGTAATTATAAAATTAAGGTAAGTTTGAACTATTAATAAACCTCAAGTGTTGTCCCAGTGTCATATAGCACTCCATTAACTAGCTTTTCTGTTATAGATGGAATGTATCTGGTGCCTAGTGAATTATAGTTAAATAAGAAACCACTTTTACAATAACAATCATAATGCAATAATCAATTATTCATTTCTGTAATCAAATTTGTTTTTTTTGTGTTTGCCTGTTTGAGTGTCCCATTGCTGGGCAAAGGCCTCCTCTTTCTCTTTCCAAACACCTCTGTCCTGTGTGATATCTGGCTATGTTCGACGAGTTCAAATTCGAAATTGTTACATTAGTATTAAATTAAATAGTTACCTGCTTCATTTCTGGTGATGTGACGTGAGCCTGAAAATAATAGTTAAATTAACTTTATCATAATTATTATGGGATTAAAATGAGTACTTTTGATAACTAGTGTAGAAGGTCAATGAGGTGTGTAATTATATCTTTTTATGTCAAAAATTATATTTAGTTCTTTTGTTCGTTTGTTTTAATGTATCCTTATTAATATGTAAATAAATCCAAGCAAATATTAGAGCTGTGCAGGTGGCTACATACTGGTCTAACACAATTTGAGTTTCAGTAACATGTAAATAAGAAGTAAATAAATAGATAAGTAAGATTCTGCAGCAAGTAACAAAGGGAATTCAGAATAGGCTTGTAGATCGAGAAATCTGTGGTTATATTTACATACACAGACTGTATGTCTAGTGTAGGTATTCAAAACCAGGTTTTGCCAAAAGTACAATTTTAAATGACCAAGCCAAGGACAATACATAATATTAATATAGTTTAGGAATTTGGTACTTTGAAATTCTTTGGTATACTTTATACCTTCTGTAGCAAAAAAAAATGAGAATTATTCATAAACCCCACATATTTATTTATACAGGCTAGTTCATGAATTAAAATATGTTTTAAATAATACACTATTATTCAAATTATAATAAATGTTGGACAAATATTGCTTTAGAACTGGAATGTTGTTTAAAAACTTAAGACAAGAACAGACATATTCATAATATTCTAAGAATATATTATGTTGAGTTCTCATTGACATAATGTGATTAGATATAATGAATATAAATGATAGAAACAGGAGGGTCAATCCAATCCAAACTGGTAAACATCATTCACACACATAATATACAGGTTGTATGTACAGAGGCACTGCTAAATAAATAACAGTAATTAAATGTAAATAGGTAAACAGTTTGTTATATCTATAGTATAGTATAGGGATAGATAGCAAGATATAATACTCAGAAATTAACTATATTATATAATATAATTAATTATAAGAAAAGTTTACTTTAATAAATACCTGTATGAATATATTCTGCCAATTACTATTAAATGCTCTAGAAGAATAAGCAACAATTGTCATGTGACAATGGTGAAAATTCATTAATGTTTATTTTATTGCCTGGTACTGAATCAAATTGAAGTCATGTCACCTACTCACCGTATCGAGATTAAACAAGGAGGAGACTTTCCGAAGAAATCCATTATGCGTTTTTTTCTTCCGTCTTTCTGTCATTTTCAAGACCAAGTGTGCATAGCCCTCGGGGAATTTATTTTGTTGTCCGTACTACACTATGTACACTGCATGCATTGTTAGTTACACACTTGTGTCCACTTTCAGCTTACTTGACGATGTTCAGCATGCACCATTCTCTACCTAGAACCCACAACTAACTTGCACCAAAACATATCAAAAATATGTGACCTTTTAAAAGGTATGCGACCTCTTTTCATGTTGCAGGTAATCCCATTACATTGAAAGCTCTTTATCATGTTAGCTTGGTTTAAATTGCAGCAGTCCTTATCTAATGAATGGACGAAATTTAGCCGAGCCCTTTATTGATAGCGATTTTAGTAGATAAATGTATGTATGGCTGGGTAATTATTAGGCGTGTTACCAACTTGTGTTCGATGATAGGATGGTATGAATGTCAAAGCGATGAACCTTAATTAGAATGTCCGTGTTACATTATTAGTGTGCAATTTATGGACACTTGATAGTATCATAGTACTTATATTGTACCTATCAACCATGGGCAAGTAACAGCGAATTGTTACAAGCAAAACTAACTCCGAAGTCGCATTAGTCTCACCAAGAATTGAAAACGTTCCCAGAGTGTAAAGAAATTACTAAACGTTTAAAAATAGATTAGTGTTTATTAAATGGCCTTACTTGCAACGAATACGAAATCTCGGCAGTGTGAATGTCAAAATTTTGTGTGCAATATCATTTCACTGATTATCATTTAGAGCAGTATACTTTCAGTCGATGTAGCGTTCGTACGTCATTGGCACAATTGTGAAATTTAACGGCACCAATCCACACAACGAAGAAACGTTAGCGCACATATCGCCGAAAACTTGTACTATATTTTAGGTTATAAATAGTACTACGAGACGCGAAACACCAACCATCCGCCATTACCGTCCACTTGTTGTACCTAGCGCTCCGTTCAGCCACTTTCGTAAACGTCACGTCATCAAAATAAAAAAAATGGAATCATCGCATCGATTCACCACCCGATCCGCAACTAAGACTCTTTGGATTGTAGACTATTTACAAAAGATGGCGCTGTGCTTAATAAAGTCTGTGACTATGGCAACAATATTATAAAAATAATACAAGAAAATACCCGGCAATATTTAAGAAATAAGAATATCCACTATAAAGGAATTTTCACCATTGTTTTCATGCTATTCCTATAACCTATTTACATGAAAAAAATATTGTTAACTGAACAATTTTCTCTTATTTATTCCATTGATCTATGTCAGAAAAACCCGCTTTAGTGAAACAAAGGTACCCTCCATAAAAGGTCATCGAAGGTATCTTTTTGTTTAGGTTTACTTACTAAAAGTGCGGAACATCACTTACCTTTTTTTCTTCGTTTTCTCCAATCGGTAGAACGACAAAATAAGCCTAAACAAAGAAAATGATGTTAGAATTAGTGACCTTTTAGGAAGTTTGAAGGGTAAGTTACACTTCATATGGGAACGTCAACAGGAGGGTAGCTCTCAACATCATCAGTGGTCATTGTGGTCATGTGGTAGTGGTACTGGGTACACAGTACTTCTCTAAGTTATTTCTGTTCTGCTATCCGGATCACAAAGGTTACATAATATGGGTGGCTACTGGTTGACCTGACTGCAGAAGAACCTATGGTTGGATCAACCAATATTCTCCGCAACGGTAGCGACATCTATTGATTGCGAACATTCATTGCATTAATCTTTTAAAAGGAGGCTGTGTGCAGATGTAACGGCCACGAGCTAATATCTTATCATGAGTAATGTGGCATAAATGCCGAATCGAATTGCCGATTTACTTGTCCGATAGTCTAATCGGCAAACTTCTCGTTACACACGATAAGAGTTTCAAGAACTTTATAGATAGGTAGGTAGTCAGATGAAAAGTGTGATATAATAGTGAAGTGGTTTTTCAAAGAGGTTATCGTAACTACAGGTATCCCAGGGAGAATCTTCCTAGCACTACCTACACATTAAATGTCGCAATAAAATTTGGACCAAAAATATTATTCTGTGTTCAGTCACAAATTGATCCGTCCATCCCTCATATCGCTCATGTTTAACTTTCGGGCCACAAAGCCATAGTCAATTTTTTTTTAAGATGTTTAGATCTTGAAATCATTAACTCCCGCCCGCCTAGGAATCGAATCCAAGTAGATTTGATAGTACTACTTTCCATGAAAGTGCTACACTTATACCTATTCTCTTCAAAATAATTTGTTAATCGATTTCCTCTTTACCCGACTACTCCAGAAAGACGGTCATGTTTCTACACGATTGCGTCAGAATGAGGGTATTTTTCGAGCGTATGTAGTGTCCATTTCTTTGGCACGCCATACAGCCCAAACGGCTGGACGGTTTTTGACATAATTATGAGGTGTCGTTGAATACGTCAGAATTGTGGTAATGACATAGGCTATATAAATTTTGAAAATGGCGCCCGCAAATGAAAAAAGGGGGGGGGGGGTTCTTACCATAGCAATATGGGTATCAATGAAAGCTAGTGAAAAGACCATTTCAAAAATATATGTATCATATCACGTTTACCTTACTAACGTACCATAATATACCGGGACAACTATCATTTTCTAGCAAGAGTGGAGTGGACCTATCGAGTCAGGAATGACATTGCCTGTGCTTAGTTAAAATAAGTTTAAGGAAGCACTTGTCGGTTAATAAAACTAAAAAGACTGAAATATTATTTTTATTATAAAAACAAAAAACCCGGCTGCTTTTTTTTTAATTTACCATGTATTGTTTTGTAAGATACTTACTTAATCAAATAATGAAATAACTACCTACATAATATGTAAATTAAAATTAGTTAAATAAGATACCTACTTTAAGGCGCCGCATGCGGTGACAAACGCAGTTTTGGTAGATCTTTCTATGACAGTAGGTAACAATATTATTTGTCCCCGCCTGCAGCACCTTTAAGTAGGTAGGTAGGTTTTTAAAATTCCGGCAACCCGTACAAACTTATTAAAGTTTGCACCTGTATTTCGTGCATTAAGAATACTGAATAGTCTCTCTCGGCGATTGGACATATTTTCTTGCTCTTTGGCGGAATTTCAGAGGGTGGCACTTAGTACCTATGTTGTCTACTGTCTAACTTATGCTTCTACCCAGACCTGTTACATAAGACTGGATTATTTGTAATTTATGACTACTTTGTTAGCTAGAGTCTTACCTGTAAAAACAAATGTATGTGTTAAGCAATAATAAATAAATAAATAAATTTAGTTTAACTAATTTGAATATCATTGTAGTTATTTTATTATTTGAATAAGTAAGTATCTTATAAAACAATGTATGGTAAATTATACATTACTCAGTCAAATGGGATACTTGACTTTTTCGTTATTTTTAAGCAATCGGGTTTATTTGTTTTTAAATTTTTAATAGGAAACTAAGATAGGTAGGTACGAACCTTCGTCGAATCTGGCGTGGCATTTCGTGTTTCAGATTTTTTGTGATTCTCTTGCAGGAATGCATTGGATACGCTTCGGAAGACATTGTCGTCGGTGTGTGGTATCTGAAAAGTGCATTGAGTACCTAAGATTCTCATAAATTAAGTTCTAGTGCATCGGTATATGACATGGCTGGGTATCGCCTAGTCGGTAGGAAGATATGTTGGTGCAAAACTAATAGTTCAGTCACAGTGCCTGAAATATTTTGTATCAAAAAAGATAAAGGTAGCTATATTATAATAGGTACCTATCTGCTGTTTACACAGCAAAAACCACACTGGCTGTGAGGCAAGCCACATAAATTAAGTTCTAGTGCATCGGTATATGACATGGCTGAGTATCGCCTAGTCGGTAGGAAGATATGTTGGTGCAAAACTAATAGTTCAGTCACAGTGCCTGAAATATTTTGTATCAAAAAAGATAAAGGTAGCTATATTATAATAGGTACCTATCTGCTGTTTACACAGCAAAAACCACACTGGCTGTGAGGCAAGCCACAATGAAATGAAGTCAATAAAAAGAGCAGACATCGGGAAGTTTATAATGAAACTGTAAATAACCCAGTGAAAACTGCAAAATCGTCGAGCAAAGATTGCATAAAAACAATCATTTATTTGTAAACCGTTTGCAAACCGTTGCTTCCATAAAAAATCTATGAAATAAATGTCGTGATTTTCCAAGTGTCTGCCCTAGTTTATTTAAATAAAAACTAAAGAATGTTAATTACTAAAATTCACTTACTTCGCGTCGCACATTGTCAGCTTCCCATTTGTTTGCGATGCGTATCGTTTCCGCAGTCTTTTGTTGAACCGACTTGGTGTCATCGAGAAGTGTGAGCTCGTAGAACTCTTGGATATCTGTGACAGCAGAAAAACATTGAATAGAACGCCTTCAATCAATCGATTTTCTCAGAGCCTTGAATTGTCATCATAAATTATGCATTTAGGTAATTTGTTTACCTTTAACTCATTACCTATTCTGATTGGATAAACAAGCCGCACAATATCCATGATATTAAAAGAAGGAAGCTATGGATTGTTAAGTCAAATATGCCACCTATAAAAGCTTATCTGAAAGAGCTAATCTGGAACAATTCCGTTCAATGGTAGGTGGGTAGGTAGGTACTGGAAACTATCGCGTGAGTCGTGTCGTGTTGAGATCGATATCGAGCGTGCGGGCGGCGACCCCACGGTGTTCCATGTTACAGTGGATGAACTTAGTGCATATTGTATTATGGAAATTAACCATAGGATATATACCTACCCTACCCAATGCAGCTTTGCTCGGATTTTACAGTCTGCTTCACAGGGTCTCTTGATCATAGTGCAGCTCGATAGATACACACGTAGGTACGTAGTAGCTTATTAGGTACAGGGCCTACGTAGATATAACTTGTTCTTTTAGTTCTAGTTTTTTTAGGTAGGTACCTAAGTATCTGTATTGGTACCAATCTACCTACAGAAATCACAAGTCTGATGTAGGTTACTAGGTTCGTCTTTGTGACAATGAGTCAGTGACAGCACAATGAGCGTTGTTTCGCATTTCCACATAAATATTCTAAAGCGCAACTGTGCGAATATTATATGGTGGTGTTTCATGACAACAGGGACACCACTCACAATAGCTACAAATGTCGTAGGACCTGGAGTGGAGAAAAGGGTAAAGCGTCATGTTTTTTGACGATTTTTAAATTTTCCAGTAGGTACCTAGAAATATACAGCAACTTTCAAAAAGTACCTATAAGAATAACGCTACTTTTCGTACTGAATGAGATGGTAAAATTATCAATGATGGTAGTTCTTCTGATATTTCCCAACCTCCAATCCTTGTTTTCCGATTGAAGTAAAGTTTCTTAAATTCACACAGGTGGGTAGGTAGTAAAAAAATCAAAGAAACTAGGTTGGCTATCCACATTATCATAGTTAAACCATACACATTCAAGCGTTCAACCACAAAGAAATAATATTCAACTATTGATAAGCGATATCTCTACGGTTATTTACGCACAGACGGCAATAATACCAATTGGTGACGCAAACACCGAGAATTATATGATCAAACTACCTAAATCAAAATTTTACCAGTATCTGAAAACTGCATAATTATATTGCATAGGGTGATAGGGGCGTCCTGAAAAATGTTAAAGTTCCACTCATATCTAAAGGGTGTAAATAGACCCTTAACATAAACGAAAGGCACTTGTTCTCCCCGTCTTTGCGATCATTTTTTTGTTCTAGACCATACATGGGAACCTAGTTACGGAGATATTGGGGGTCAAAGATTCAACTTTTTCGCAAGCTTTTTTTAGTTTTTTTACTGTAGGTACACACCTCCACGACCCCCGTACTATTCAATCCATCCATCAGCACAATGCTTTAAGTGCTTTCAACCGAGTCCTACCTTAAAACGTGATTTATAACCCAAAAAAAAAAGTCGATTCCCAGCAATAATTTTTGCGTAAAGTTACTTAGTGTGATGTACAGAATACCTACTTGGTTGACGGGTATGTGAAGGGTCTGTTTACACCCTGTATAACCTAAGGCAGGCGGCGGGCGCAACGCAAGTAATCAAGCGTTATTTGTTCCCATAATAGTTTGGAGGGTTATTCAATAAAAATACTTGAACAGTTCAGTTCAGCTCACATAGTTTAAAATTTCAATTAAAACATGTCGAAGAGCAAATTGTGTAGGCGAAGGCTCAGTTAAAGCCGGTGACCCGTATATGTGGAGATGTAGGTCAAACAGACCACCGCACATATTGTCGAGTTTACGAACATAGGAACGCATCCGTCTGCCGCACTGGGTAGGTACGATATGGAGTGATGGATTTTGTGTATTGTCAATCAAAGTTTCATATGGATGGGGGTAGCTATACGTATAGAGTCGGGTGACTTGGGCAGCCAAGCGGCGCGAGTGTTTACAACGATAACAGGCTGTTTTCAGGAAAAGAAGACTAACACGAAATTGGTACTTATGAAAACCTCAATAAGCTCAAAGTGCAGTGTCAACATTTTATCTATGTAGTAAGATGAATGGCATTTGATGCGTGGGGATGATTTTAGATTCAAAGGCATTTGATCACCTAGGGCTACTTAGTAAATATTTTCCAATCAGATGTAGGTTAGTTAGTTATTGCTTGTCAAGCTAATTTTGTTGTAATAGGTAAACCTATCCTACGTTCACACACAAATTGCGTTACTACATTCAAACACAATGGAGGATAATAGGATAACAACATCACTACAATAACTAAACAACCGTGCCATACCTTGGTGTGCCTTGGTGCACATTTATAAGCACCGTAAACTTGATCTCATGACTTGGCTGAAAATACTAAGTAAAGTGCGATGGAAATATTTGCACATTATTTCCATTCAATATTTTTATTCTCTCTCTGATAAAAATGAGCACAAAAATATAAAATTATCTATTAGTACCCAAGTACATATCCATAATAACTTTATCTTAAGGTCATTTAGTATCTTTAAGTACACAAAAGTCATCAACAGAGGCTGGACTACTCAGTTATCATCACGTTTAACTTATAAACAAGAGGATTGAGATGAGATTATTCATATTATTTCCAACTGATAAATGCATTGCGTGCGTAAGCGACACATTTGATAAATAACAGAATAGTATAACTGCGTTCGTGCTCAATCACATCTGATTCAGTTTAATTAGTTTCTGTTTAGAGATTCGTGTCAACAGTAAAACAACATTATCTGGACATTCAAATGTTGTGAACTCAGGGGCGTATATATTTTGGTGATACTCGTTCGGCGAGCACAAACTAACCGATAAACCGACTGATCTACAAACCTAGGTAGGTATTCATTATTGACAATTTTAAGTTTCTTGGTTTGTCGAACATTGATCTTGATCCACAATTCTTGTTTTTTCTCTTTCCTCAATGGAAAATAGAAGGGTTATCTATTTATATGAACAAGTTGAATAACTTCACGCCTGTGACTGTGGTACAGTGAAGCCCATGTGTGTTCATTACACATGACGCATGCAGTCAGCTGCAATCAAGTACGCATCGACTACGGGGCAAGGTTAATCCAATGTAGATACTCGTCTCGTTATATTATTGTTCAACTTCTAGCTAAACTTGGTCACGACTCTGAGACCAACTTGACCGTTTCGGAGGCGTAATTTGTTCAGAATAACCCTGACCAAAAATTTACTCCAAAAATCGACTTCCGAGTCGGAGTTAGCGCTGTTGTGGAATTTTGACCGTGTTATGGTCTAGCACATAACATTAAAGAACAGTTACCTGCTAAGTAACCAGCCCACGTTCAAACCTGTATGGAGACTGCCAAAATAAGCCCTGGGGATTGTGTGTTGAATTAGACCGTCTGAAGGCACTCTAACATGCCTTTCTGAGAAGTAGGTCATCTATTCACACCTCTTAGTCTTTATAGGTGCTTAGCTTATAATAGCCCTATACTTTACTATAATATCAGTAAGTTTTAAGCACAAGAACCTTTTTATTATAATTAAAGTAATTAAGCCTGACCATATTCGTCAGTAGCTTAGTTACAATTAACATTTTAAGTAAGCACTACTTCAAATTAAGGTGCTTTGAAATTCATCTCAGGCTGTCTTACTGTCTAGCAACGTACCCATGACCCTGGATAATGTTTCCCCCCAAAGCAAGGTTTCCAGCCCATAAGAAACAGTCTGAATTATATTTACTTATTTAGGTAGATTATTTTGCATTTCATAGAACAATTTAACCTAGAATAGTTACACAGAAATACTGCTTACAAATAATTTATCCGCTAGCGATCTGCGGGTAGAGACCTTCGTTTTGTTAATATCAGATATACTAGACTAGTTTACTGTTCATTACAACCGGCTAAATATATCGTATCACAATAGCAGTGTCGTGGTCAAGGAAGATTCAAGAGCGCCAGTGACGCGATATGCGGTCACGCGCCGGTTCCGTATATTTATAGCATAGCGAGCTGAATCGGTCCCTTCGACCACTGAACTTCAAAGTCGAACTGAAGTTCAAAGCTAACGGCTAATTCTAAATCTTTATTATTATTTATTTTTACAACACATTATTAAAAGGGGGTTAGCTGACGCTTTATGATAAGCGCAGTTTTTACTACCTATATGGGCAATCGCAAGAAGACTAACAAAAAAATAAGTTCCCGCATCGGCACGAGATAGACACTGATCTTCGTTCCTATACAACTCCCTCGTATGATTAATTTCATTATAGGTCCCAGGACAGTACCCTGCGTAACATACAAAGTGCGTCGAGTACCTACCTACCCTATAAACGCCACTCTTGTGACCCCTTCACAGGAGAGGCTGTTGTAGGTTGGCATCCATCCACGTGACGTCACATTTTTGTCACCACTTATAGGACGGTATGGGAAGGGTTACTTACGCTGTCGAACGTTTTAATTAGAACAATTTTAATAAAATTAGGGACTCCTGTAATAGAAGGCGGGAAGATTGCCTGGCTGTCAGTCAAGTTATTTTGTTTATTGGTAGAATACAGGTTGGCAGGCACGTAGGTAGATAGAGAGCAAACTAGGAAAATCAGCAACTCTCGGCGGTGTCACAGATGGCGGCAATTAATTCAAGTCAGGCCATGACGACACTATCTAATTCGATTGGTTCAGCTGACGAGCGCAACCTAAGGCAATATGGAATTATGGATTTAATGAAGGCGCTGACTATTGCACATTATAATATTTATTACCTAAAGTCGGAATTTGGAGATTGGAAAACCTATTCTTAAACCACAACGTTGATACAGGTTTACCTTTTCCTTTGGCGCCTAAGTTGGCGCCATTGACTCCGTTTAGAAATGAATTATGAAACGTGCATCCGATTCCAAAAGCTTTCAACAATGAATGTGTCAAAATTAAATTCTTGTAAAGTGATTTCATTCTTCATTGACTGTTTTTGATAAAGTCATCTAATCACAGCATTACATGCGTAGTTAACACGTGTGTAACAGTCTGTTTTTGTGTAGATGGGCCTAACAGAAATAGGGTGTACACCAGTACTTACCTGTATCAGAACTTAACTGGCGTGTATTGTGTATTCCTACTCACCTGTATAAAAAACCTCACTAAACAAGACGTCATAATTATACTAAAAAGTATACCTATTTGGCTAGTAAGTACAATAAAAGAGAATCGAACGTAAAGTAAACGGCCTTTATTCTGACTCATAAATATAACGACAAAAACAAGGGATATCCTACCTGCTGTGTCGTAACTTCCTGTTCGATTCACCACAGAAAATGTAGTATCAGTAGTTCAGACGGGTAGATAATACGTATATACGTAATAACGAAGGTCACTCGAGTTATTAAAACCGGTAGGTAACTAATTTAAGTATAGAATACACTTGAGAGTCGGTATGGTGTCGTACTATCGTGCTCACTAGGGTTAAGTGACGTAATGTAAAGCGGGCTCAACGCAGATCTTTATAGAACGGTTTAGAGTTTCTTACCCTGTGAATCTGAATAACATACTATGGTAATTAAAAGTATAAGTTCTGGTAACTCACCAAGTAGAGCTTGAAAAAGACGTGATTTAAAAATCCTAATGACTCTCTCGATGGCAAGGCGAAGTTGTCGGTCCTGCGGCTTCACCAATTTGCTGTGGTAGTCTTCCAGCAGTTCTAATGCTCGGTGGGCCTCTGTGACACCAACACACCAATACATCAACAAAGGGCACATTAATTCGTCTTCGGTAAAAATAGGAACATAGAAACTGGGTCATGTTTACTTCTTGTTTTCAAAATTTATTAGACAGTTATTAGATACCAGGCAAGGTTACGAAGACAATAAAGTTTGTGGGTAATTGAGGCATGTTATACTGCTACTAAGAATAAAATTACATAAAATCTATTAGGAACAGCAAAGCTAAGGCGCATGAGGTGGATGTATGAGTAGTGGAGTGAGTAGGCTATATTATGTTCGACCTACATTTTATTGAAGCGAAGGGCATGTTTTCTATGTGATAGCAATAAAACGAAACAATAAGGGATTTATGGTTTTAATACAGGACTGTTAAATATGAGATAGGTGTAGCATACTCGATATAGAACGTAGAAGCGGGTGCTTTACAACCCTCATATTATCGATACGGATCAACAAAAGGGTGCTGCGGCGAGCGCTGCCAACCCCTTGTGCAAATTAAATAATAAGTCAATGACAGGGACAGCACCGACTAAACACGATCACTAGAGACTATAAACGTCGATACGGAATATCGAAATTCACCTTGCTTACGAACTGGCATCACGGCACCACCCCCTCACGATATTTTAGAAAACTAATACACTTGAGACAAAATAAAACGGAAATGATTTTTCACAGTGGCAAAATGATGACACTGATCATGTTAAACAATTTTAATCACAGCTAGGATAATTTTGGAACGGCACATATTGGCGCACAACGAAAACATTTAGAAGATAAGTTACGAAGCGAAGCGCGGTAGTGATGCCGCTTATAAGGGCCATCGAATACTGCGCCCGATGGGATTGGTCGATTTTCACAGTGACGTCAGGGGGTGGAAGCATAGACAATGGAAAACGTCGACAGGGGTTGGGAAAAAGTAAATTGGGGATGCCAGATAGAAGGCCATAATTCACTTGCTGTAGAAATCATCGACAAAACTGTTGTTTTTAATTTTCTACTACATTTTTTGACTACCATACCAATCGACTGATCTATCTAACTAATATGCCTACAAAATAGCAGTGTTTTAATTTCACTTAGATAGGTTCTTCCCAAACTGAACATTTAGTTTAAATCACCATAATAAATCAAGAAAATATTCGACAGGATAGAGTAGAACAAGAATAGACTTCTTGAAAATCTAGGTAGGCATGGCGAATTGGCGATACATCATTACCTAGTACCAGTACCTCTAAGTATTATTTTATAGGTACATCGGTAAAAAGAATAGCTTTTATACTTACACCGTTTTTATTTATTTTTATTCATATTTTGTATGGGGCTAATGTAACTGGCGAACCTAGCGATTACAGCCGTAATGTTAATGTTTTATCAGTAATATTTTCTTTTAAAAAACCTATCTATTTGTTTTTTGACGATTGTTGTCTGAGGGGAAGAACCGTAGAAAGTGCTGATAACTTGTTAATAAAAAATAAATTAAAAATGGCATTTGAAACAGGCACCAATTTTATTTTAATGGTTAGAATTTTGCAAACCCTGTAAAATTATTCAAGAAAAAGCTTCAAGTCTAGGTGATGGTTTATGTTTTGAAATAGGTAATTAATGTAAATAATTACGTAACTCGTCTTTATTTGATAAAGATAAAGAAAAGAGACGCAGAATATTAGATACCAATAATATCAGTTCTGCACTAACAAATTCATTTTGATCAAATGCTTGTAGTGCAAACTTGATTTTGAGTGGGGTAATATGTGTCGCGACTTCGCGAGTGTGACATGTTGGTGATAAGTTTACGTTTTATTTTACCTAAGAGCATTTGTTATCGCAAGTTTACTGTTTATATTTTCTGTAAAATACAGACTTTTTTTAAAAACATTTTTAAATAAATGTGCATATGATGAAAAACTTGTAACTTAATACATGAGAATGCCGCTCATTTAACATTAACCTTTTCTAATAATGAAGATAACGTCGAATAAAACGCATAACGGATTTTTGACAAATCGTCTGACCTTGGGTGCCCTGCGCAACATTCGTGAATCCAACCGAGCAAGATTATTGTTCTGTCGAGCTAGTCTCGACATACCTATCTACATTCTACAGTGTGTATGTAGATATTTATTAAGTAGTAGTGTAGTGCAAAATCTGCGAGTGTGGGGCGCGAAGATGCCTCTATTCGGCAAAAAAGATTTCGGGAGAAAGTCCAAAAAAGATGGAAGAGATTCTGAGAAGCAGCCGTCAATCGAAGATAAGTACGCCGTCAAAGATCTACTGGGTACGGGAGCGTTTTCCGAGGTACGTTTGATAGAGAGTAAAGAAAACGGGCAGATGTTCGCTTGTAAAATTATCGACAAGAAGGCTCTCAAAGGCAAGGAGGATTCATTAGAAAATGAAATTCGTGTCCTTAAAAGATTTAGCGAGCAAGCCAAAGGCGAGGGTGCCGAGAAAAAAATGTTTTCGCACCCGAATATTGTCCAGCTGCTCGAGACATACGAAGACAAAAATAAAGTGTACCTCGTGATGGAACTTGTCACAGGTGGCGAACTCTTCGATAGAATTGTTGAAAAAGGTTCTTACACCGAAAAAGATGCGTCCAATCTAATTAGGCAAGTGTTGGAAGCAGTAGATTACATGCACTCCCAAGGAGTAGTGCACAGAGATCTGAAGCCAGAGAATCTGCTGTATTACAGTGCTGATGAGGATAGCAAGATCATGATTAGTGACTTCGGGTTGTCTAAGATAGAAGATTCGGGTATCATGGCCACAGCATGTGGTACTCCTGGATATGTTGCTCCTGAGGTGTTGGCACAGAAACCTTATGGCAAGGCTGTAGATGTGTGGAGTATAGGAGTAATCTCCTACATCCTACTATGTGGGTATCCACCATTTTATGATGAGAATGATGCCAACTTATTCGCCCAGATCTTGAAGGGAGACTTTGAATTTGACTCGCCATACTGGGATGATATTAGTGATTCTGCAAAAGATTTTATTCGGCATCTAATGTGTGTTGATGTGGACAAGAGATACACTTGCAAGTAAGTCTCCATGTTTTCTTGAAACATATTTCTTAACAGCTTTTAACCCTACTACCTACTATCATTTCATATCATCATCAACTGATAAATAAAAATAAATTGGGTTGAGGGTAGGGAAGTCTCCCTACCCTCAACCCAATTTATATGTGGTTCGCCACAGCATAATTATCTTCTTCCATAATTTTCTATTAGTTGTTAGCTCATAGGTCACCCATATCATAATTGAGCAATAATGATCTTTTTCATGTGTATATATAAAACTAGTGACCTAAATGTACTAGTGGAACCTAAATGACTATAATTTTCAATACTATTTGTAGTGGTAGTGTTGCATCACATTCCTAATTTATGCAAAACACTGAGATTTTGTAATAATTATTTTTTGATGACTTGCAGAATTAAATTATTTAATTTACTAGAAACTGTTGCTCAAGGTTAACTGTTTGGCAGTGATAGCCTAGTGGTTTGACCGCCGGACTGCCAAGTCATAGGTCTCAACTTAGACCCCAAGACATGCACCTCTGATTTTTCGGATTCATGTGTGCATTGTATAATTATCACTTGCTTCTTTGGCCCTAATATAATTATTTGAAAGACTCATTTTAAGGAAACCTGTGACATGGAATGTGATATGATGATCTACAATTTGTTTAAATTACTTAGTTAAGACTGGTTGTCAGACTTTGGGGCCACTGACTACTTGTAACAACAAATAACCACCTGGACCGATGGCTTAACATGCTTTGCGAGCCACAGAGGAGACACGGTATGTAACGGGTGGTCACCCATCCATGGACCAACCGAGAGGCTGTCATGATTTAGCTGAGCATGAGCTTATCTTGACATTATCCCCAGCAGTCTAATGAATCAAAGCTAGATGGTGTATGGTGTCAACAATGCCTTTCTAGTCCAGGTGAGAAAAAATGGTAAAATAAACTCAGGGATCAAGAAATGACATAGAACCTTTAATAACATGAAGCTAATAATGCACAATGTGACTAAGTACAAGTTCCCATAGATTGTACTCTTCAGTGTTTCTGTGTGAATTATTATCTTCTAAAATATGTTAATGAATGCACATATTAATGAAGTAATATTAAAGGATTCAATGAGATTCTGGCATTGTCACTTAATGTCTTTTGAACAGATAAATTATTCTGTACCACTTAGGTGTGTACTTAATCTTACTGAAACGGATTGTCAGAAACATCTGCATCTTATACTTAACTAGCTTTTGTCAGCATGGATGTTGAAATTGTCCCATGGGAACGTACTTTGGGGATAAAAAGTATCCTAAACCAGTTCATTGGTCTACCTATGCAAAATGACGTTGCCGAGGACGGTTACGCGACACCACGCAGCGATACTCGTCGCCGACAACGTTACGTGTACAGTTATAGATTAATAAGGTTTTTAATATGTATTAGTTTTTTTTTTTTTGTGTTTTATCTATAGGTCTAGTTGCCTGATAATAAAAAACAGGACAAGTGCGAGTCGGATTCGCGTATGAAGGGTTCTGTACCATCGTAGTAGGCCCCCTTTATTTTTTTGTTATTATTTGTTGTTATAATAGCTTGTTAATTGGGTTTTCCTGTAATCTATATTCAAAGAACTGTTTTTTGTATATTTTTCAAAATTTTCGGCCCTGTAGTTTCGGATTTAAGGGGGGGGGGGGAATGGACAATTTTCGCCTATTTTCTTAAATAATTTCAAAACTTTTTATCTTGAAATTACAAAAAAAAAAATATTTGTGATGCTCACAATGAGCGCCTTTTCATTTCATATGATATAGTTTGCAAAACTTTGTTTTTTCATTTTCTAGTTGACCTCCCAAAAGTGGCCCCTATGTTTAAAATTCATTAATTTACGTTACGCGTCCGTCTTTGGGTCACGGACTTACGTATGTGTACCAAATTTCAACTCAATAGGTCTAGTAGTTTCGGAGTAAATTCGAAGACGGACAGGCACGCGAGTGATCCTTTAAGGGTCCCGTTTAACCTTAATGATTGATTGATTGAAATCATATCAAAATCTATTAAGGCCTTAGGCTTTTTTGATTTTAATAAAAGAAATAAAGGAGACAGAGTTTTTTTGGCAGATTTCTATAAGAGAGGATGACAGCTAATATTTTGTGTCTGCTGAGACGATTTAAATATTTATAATTTCTTGGTATTTATAATTAAAACAATATTTTGAATATTTATATGGTCAAAACATATGCTAAACCTGCTCATTAAGAACCTAAATTGTAGGTATTATTTTTCCTTGTTTGTATTTTTCTTCAGTCACAAATACAATATTTATTAAATCTTATGAATGACTGTTGCTGTGTAGCAATTATTACATTTTATTAAATGTTGCAAACTCAAATGGGCAAAATGTTGATTATGTAGGTATGTACTGTTGCAGAATTCTAGTTCTCCTTTTTAACATGTAAAAAATTGATCTTGTTCTGTTAATTTCTGAATATTTAGGCATATCTGCCTTGTTTCTCCTTGCTGACCTTATGATAAAAAGGCTATTAGCAGATGTTTACTAAATTGTCCTCACAATATAAAAACCATTTAACCAACTGCATACTACTGCTAAGATTTGCCAAGTTAAAAAAAATAAAACCATTCAATTATTTTAAGTTTAAAATGGTATAGTAATAACTGCTCAACGATGTAGGAGGAGAATAAAGATGGGTTAAAGAAGAAAGGTTAAGGGTTGAACCTCATCTGGCAACACGGAATCACACTTTTCCTTTCTGCCAGATGAGGTTCAACCGTAACTGTTGGTCATTTATGCATAAATATTCATGAATGTTCTTATATGCCAAATCTTTGTTTCACTGTCAAAATATGATTATTTTTGGATGAAACATCCACCAAAACTGGACCCTAAGTCATGGCGTTGTAGCTTTTTATACTTTCGTGGTTGAGGCCTTGAAGTTGAGACCTGTTGCTGCTAAGATGTGTCACTAGTGCTAAGTTCAGATATGCAACCTTGAACAAAGTAAAACGTTGCCTAGAATTTGTAGGAATTCCTACTGTATGATTTATGCAGTTGAGGTAGCCCATTCATAACATTATTAAAAGCAATTGTAATCATGTCATTATGAAGAAGTTTAGCATTCCTTGCCTTGAATAGCGTTTTATTTTTAGCTCTTCTTTTATTATGAGGACTTTTATGAGCACTAGCGAAATCCTATCTTTGAAGCTGGTATGAATGAATGGCTGTGGCACGTGAATTTTTTTAATATATTTGCGTCTCGGTAAATCCTTCGTTGCTAAAAAAGTAATTTTGTTTCAGGCAAGCTTTGGATCACCCATGGATTTCAGGAAACGCTGCCAGCAACAAGAACATCCATGGAACTGTTTCTGAGCAACTGAAGAAGAACTTCGCCAAGTCGCGCTGGAAACAGGCGTACCATGCTACTACGGTCATCAGACAAATGAAGAAAATGGCGCTTAACAGCAGCAGCAGCTCAAGTCGCAATGCTAACGCCTCGGGCAAACAATAGCCATATTGTTTGTCTGCCCACCTTCCGATTGCCATTGTTACACCTGCCTAGAAAGGTACCTTATATTGTAGGTTTAATGGTCTTGAAATGACTAAGTACGACGCGATCCTGTTATTGCAGCACCATTCGGTGTAATGCTTGTTAAATTGGTAGATATCACAATTAATTGGAATTCATTGTCAAAACAGTTGCTAAGAGACGCGTCTGAGATTCGTGTCATCGCTATTATTATCGTGATGCCTTCATGCCATATTTTCCTTTAAATCGGCGCTTCTCAAAATCTATGTGGGGCAGTGCTTATAAAAATATATTGTAGGCATGTTACATAATGATTAAAAATCAACGAACTGTTTATAAGACATTATGTCTAGTCACTAATCATTTCTGCTTGCATAAAGGTATGTACCATTTTAATTGGAATAATAATTATGAATATAATAATGATTACTGTAGTCAAAGGTAACAAAATATTATGGAGTTACACTATGCTTACCTCTTCAACTCATCATTGATATTCCTATTCTACATTTCATAACCCATCGTGTATCTCCTGATGGATGACGACTTTTGATGTCAAATTAAACTTTAACAGCGACATGTATGTATATCTATTATCTATAATATTATTAACTCTTGACCATGAATCTTTTTACGAATTTTCAAATTTAATTTTTAAACGCATTTCGAAGTGAATCAAACTAATTAGGTAGGATAATAAAATGTTCTCTTAAAAAGATACTGACTAAATAGTTATTACTTAGGTATGGTGATACTGACAAATCACATAAAAATAAGGTCTGTTGCGAAAATTCATTAGAATTACAAATTAATAAAGTGACGAATATTTACACTTAAATGATAATGGTTGGATATGATAAAGTATATTAGGCAATGAGAATGTTGAGCCGCTTCTTACATCCCCTATCCATTTGGAGTATCTATTTAGGTACTGGTTGACGAAATTGCTGTAGTGACGACGTGTATTGTGATTATTCTATTTGACCCTTCAGAGTAGTTGTTTTAAAGTTTGTTAAATGATCACCTATGCTATGCCTAGCGTAAGTTTTGTGATTCTAAAGCTAAGTCCTATATATCCACTGTCATATTCAAATACCTGTTAAGTAGTGATTTATGATATCTTACCTATATGCACTGTTGAATTCAATGTTGTTATATAATAATCCGCGTCTAAAACGGTTGTAAAATAGCGCTGTTTTCGCAATATCATCTCGTAACATTTCCTAGCTACCTACATGATTTATTCCAACAATATTTTGCGCAACTCAACTTATGGTGTTATCGGTAAGAATGAAAGATCTGTACGCAAGACTGAAATTGTAAGGTGATAGCTAGTTTCGTTCTGTAAAACCCTGATGTAGGTAATTTCCGCCGCATTTTCAATATTCCATTGTTTTGATTAAAGTCTAAGGTAAAATATAACGACGATTTATGCATTTGATAAAATATGTTGTTCTCCGTAGCAGTAGTAGAATAGCGAAAATGTTTATTGGGTTTAAACGATGTAAAAGGAGTTATCACGTTATCGCTAACACCGATTTGTGTAACGCATAATAAATCTTGAAATGAAGATTAGTTACATTACATTTTTATTGTGCCTAGCTTCCTGTTACATTGTGAACAGCCCAATTTATTATGTAAGAGCGTATCATGTACAGATTCGATGAATCTCATTTTTTTTCCTTTTTAAATACTTGTGTAAACTGATCAGTAATCACGCAACCTATGCTATGTTTGAAATCAATGTTGAGACCAGCCTCTTTAGCAACATTTCCCTCTGTTATGTAATGAATTTTCCCTGCCAAATGTCTAAGTCTAAAATGTTAACATTCCGCAGTGAATGATAATTTGGCATATTTGAAATGAATTCTATTAAAAACTTTTTACATTCCATTTCTTCAGTATATTTCTATACAGGAATATTATACTTGTTTATCTCGATTGTATTTGAACAAACAATGAGGGAAGAGCATTTGTTTTATATTATTTTCATTTATTAGCGTTGATGTACTTATCTATTTTATACATCAATGGTAAGTACTTAGTAGATTATCATAATAGGCATATTATGTATGTATTGGCAAAGCTTATACACAAAATTAATGAACATTCCAATTAGGATTTTATTTAGTTACTGTTTAAAAATACGAAGCTACTTGTGTTCATGTGATCGTTTTAAATGTCTATTTATATGGGGAAAGGTGGCAACGCGAGTGCTTTTGGAAAAGTCCGATTTTACTTTTGTAATAGCTGTTAACTATGATGTATGTATCTTCCGTCCAAACCTTACACTGGGATTTTCTTTTTTAACACAGCTTATTGAATTAGTCTGCAAATCCGTGCCATGGTGTTGGTAACAATTTATAGCATTTAATAATTACATAAAATATTATTTACCAATTTTCCATTTCATGTTTATGAAAATTGGCCTAATGAATCTTATAAGTCTGATATCATATTGTGTGTTGTATCTAATATGAAGTTTCCGTTCCATAACACTTTAATGAGATCTGCTTCTCTAACTTGAACAAAGGCCAATCAACGCCGTGGCGCGGCGATCTTATGTGCGGTACAAAATTATTCAATAAATATCTCGGTAAGAACCAGGACAGGAAGGTATTTTGATCATCTTTTTCCCCAATTGTCGGTTTTATTTTAATACTTAAATAATTGATAGCAATTTTCTTGACCCAAATACTTGTTGATGATCTGACTTGTTTGTAATTAAGTGACGCGCCTCTGAGTAAAGCAATCAACGTGTGTTATTCGTTAATGTTTTCGAACTATTGTCATAATAAATCATCGCTTGATTGTTAAGCATGCACTGCTTTAAAGTTTTTAATAATTGTAAGTGTAGTAACGTTCAATAAATAATTGTCTAAATGCGCCTTAATATCTGTGTAATTTTAGTAGTTCTGTCAGTGCTCCTTGTATTTACTAGTTTAAATATTAAGAGTACTAATATAGGTTTCGTCATACTTTTAGAAGCAGATAGTATTTCATTTAATTGTCGACGGAATTATTATTCTTACGTCAATATCTAATTTATGTAACTCCTTTGTGTATGTTTTATCAAATGTTGGTATACTATGTAAAAGTGATTGATCTTTATGAGGATTTTTATAGTCATGTATTTTATGAATTGACATACGGGCATTGATCCCATTATAATCTCTTAATATTATAGTAATCTTCGTTTTTAACTTTACCCATTTTTTGTCAATGGCTAACTATACAAAGTGCCATGTGTCTACCAATAGGTGTGTTTTACTACTTATTTATAAATTATGTGATCGATTTTATATTTCAATTTCCATGATCTTTTTTTAACTGCGCACAATGTTTTAAGTAAGTCTTAATTTTAAATGTACCAAACCCCGGTGTTTGACCATCAAGTTTGGTTCGTAAATGTGTCAATGATTCTGTTCCTTTTTCTGCACAAACACTTGTTTCCACTAAAACGTTATAAATCATGTATAACCGAATAATAGTAGATACGCTAGTGTGATCTTGCCATTGTTACACACGTTTAGCAGTATACACGACTTCGAGTTTGCTCTCTAGCTATTTTCCATTTTGTTGTTAGTTGAGTTTTCACTGTGCCAAAACCATATCATGATCAGTGATAATTATTTATACTTGTAACATACTATAAGATTTCTTGTTCGTTAGACACTTTTAAAACGAGTTTTATCGCAATAGATAGCAGACCGCAGTGCTAAGCGACATATTCAAGTTCCTTGTCATTTGAATACTAATTATTTTTTTCTTTATTCATTAATGTATGTTTAGTGTAAGAGTAATCTATAACATATTTACTATTTTTCGAAGGTTATTAACTATGTATATGTTTTAAATAAACATACACGTTTTAGTTTCTATACTTATCTAATTAAGCACAATAGTCTAAGGGCTGGGATGAAATTCAACAAGTTTGTTTATTCAGTATCTGCAATGTGTTTCTGTTCTATCTATTGTTTGGGTTGTGACATTATTTTCCTTTCAAATCTTTACATGACGGATATTTCATCGGGAAAGTTGTAATAACTTGTGACTAAGATCTGATTAATGTTGAAAAAATCTTGTGATTTAGATTTTATACTTCTTGTTTAAAACAATCAAAATTTATTAGTAGATTCTTAGATGTTAGCTATATTTTCAATGTCATTGTAAATAAAATGCCAACTTGTTGAGACATTTGTTTCATTGCCTTTACAACAAACCACCGATCTTTATTATAATTTAAATTATTTATAACGTAGTTTTATATTACAATATACATAATTGGATATAATATCAGATGTGTGAGGAATGTCTACTGTATCTCCTCGCCCAGGAGGGACAGTTGTTTGAGGAACTGTGACGCGTTGGGGAGCGTGGTCGCGCCGTAGATGATTTTCCTGGAAGTGCCGCTCGATGCTTGTTGCTGAAAAATATTATTATTAGTAGTAAACATAGTCTTTGGGAGTCGGTCAATGTCTGTGTAGATACTCGTGCAACTTTGCACTTTATAACAGTATTATGAAAGCATACCATATTACCATGCAATGTCAAAAGCATATTACTTGCTCCCTCACTCCAATTTGATGTAGGCAGCGCTTAAAAATCACTAAAGCGCAGGCCACACCGCCAGCTGGCGGGCGGGCGGGCGACGCGAACGTCGCCCTTTTCATACTTTGTTCGTATCTTTCGATAGTTCGCGGTGTGACTGTGAACCAAAGTATGAAAAGAGGTGAAACGACGCGTCGTTCGCGTCGCTCGTCCACCCGCCAGCTGGCGGTGTGGCCTGCGCTTAAGGCTGAGGTCAAACGAGCGTAATTTTTTGAGCTGTGAGTCGCGGAATTTGGTTTCATACTAAAATCGAACTGATTTCGCGTAGCCGTGTGGTAAAAACAGGACTTTAGGACTTTATGTGTCAGCAGTGGGAGCGTTTTGAGCTAATTAATTGATTATGCTAATGGTCCAAAGCTTCATCGAAATATTACCTTGGCGAAATCAAGAAGATTGTGATACTCGATGTAGTTGCCTCCGCCCACTATGAAGACGACCGCGTCGGTGGGCGGCGAGTGCTTGGCGGCGCGCGCGCGGGCGGCGGCGTCCGTGCGCGCGGCGCGAGGGTCCAGCCACAGCAGCTCGCCGCCCGCCTCCGCGCCCGTCAGCGCCGCCTCCACGCAGCGGCTCACTGGCAGCTTCTGTGGAGGTCATGTAGGGAATCACAAATGTTTTCCATTTTGGACTGGATGAAAGATTAGTCTTTATCTGCTATCTGCAACACAACTATAGCAAATAGAGCTCTCAGACTTCTAATAATTTATCAATCCAGATTTACATCCCAGTTTGAGTAAGACCATAATCTTAAGGGTTGAGCCTCATGTAGCAGCACGGAATCGCATGTTTCCATGGTCCTATCTTAAAAACCTTATCTTTTGTCGCCGGAATTTTTCTCATTCTTTTAAAACAGACTTCAAAATATTCTTATGAGTTATGAAAGTTATTTTTTTAAAACATCCGGCACTGTTTCACGTCCATTTAGTTCTGCTAACGCTAATAACAAATTCGACACGTATTATTTCTTTAATTGAGAAATAAGTGTGAACGAAGGAACGACATAATGATAATGTAATCTAATACTCACGTGTTTCTTCACGACTAAGTTCTTAACTCCTTCCATTACGAAGGAAGATCCCTGCGAAACTAGTTTGGAGAACATGGAGACAGTTTTTGTGCCACCACCTTCATATTGGCTGGACATTTTTGTGAAGCCTCTGCAAAGGATAGAAAAAAAAAATTAATGCTATGCTATTGATACATAATGTCAAAGTATGGCGGTGTGGGAGGCATGTTGACACTTGACACCATACAGCGCCGAAAATCGAGCTGAATGGTTTGAGATTGGGGAGGCCTATGTCCAGCAGTGGGCTGATGATGACGATGGGTTTGTTCAAAACCTTTGGGTTTACTGCATGCACAATTGGAAACAGAGTGATTTATCACAAACACAATTTTTTACTTACTTCCACCTCCTCATGTAAGCCATAGGTTTGATGTCACAGTTGGCGCTTACTAGTGCTGCTTCAAACCTCTTGTACTCGTCTTCAGGTATTTGTGACGTGCATAGATAGTATATAATGAAGAGTCTCATCTTATCTTCAGGGGTCCCAGCACTAGGGTCCAAAATGAGGTCTGTTACAGCCTTTATTTCAATACCGCTGCTTTTGCTCATTAGTTTTTCTTCTAATTCGAAAAATGAATCTAGTCGCCTGGATTTTATAGAGTTTAAAATTGCTGGAAAGATAAAAATGGATTTGAGTTCTTATAAGAATGACACTGCTTTCCTAAAATCAAATTTATATTTTTGGTGAAACTAGTAAGTCTGGCTCACACAGATTTTTTTTCTTCTTCAGGAAACAATATTATACAAGGTGGAACATAATAAACGCCACACCTTCCGTGTGGTCTGTCGGACCATCAAGCAGAACAACTTTTGTTCTACGAGTGCTTGAAATTCGCAAAAAAATAAACGGATTTTATATAGGAACTGACACGATGAGTAACGTGTATGATTAAACTAAAAAAAAAGTTATGAATTTCCAAAAGTTGTTCAGTTTCATGGTCTGAGACACCACACGAGAGGTCTTGCGTTTTTTATGTTACACCCTGTATTTAAATTAGATTATGGACCCTAAGACCAAGTCGCCGTGTTTGGCGGTCTGGATTCTAGCCTAGTTGATGGCATTAGCCTCACTTCCTATTACATGGAACTCAAACAAGACTGGCGAAATGTAAGTATAGTACAAGTACACCTCTGCCTAACCCTGTGGTCAATTCAATAGTCATGATGTTGTGTTAAACCTGAAGGTTCTTCATTAACTTACCAGTAGCAATAGTGGTGTGCATATCGATAAGCCGTTTCTTCTCCATGAGTTGTGGCAAGGAGTTGACGGCGCTGGTCAGTCGCTGGGTGTTATCACTGACCAAGCTGAGAGCTAGATCACTTTCGCCATCAAGACCCATGGAACTCTTTAACTTCTTCACTTCGGCTTCTGAACTCCTATAGGAAAGGTAAGGGATCAGTTTGTTTAGTTTTGCAAATAAGTATCTGAAACCACGGCCACAGTGACGATACACGGATACAGTGTGTAAAGCCATGTAAGCTGAAAGCGAATCGAGCACTATTAGTTTCCATGTATCCGCGTAAAGGCCTATTCAAACCTAAGCGGTATTCGCTGCGGCTATGGGTAGACGTACATACCGCGCGTTTCGCTCTCAACTTGATACTAAATACCTGAGCGAAACCCGAGCGGTATGTACCTCCTACCCACAGCGACTGCGAATACCGCTTAGGTTTGAATAGGCCTTTAAAAATGCTCCTGTACACGGTTTAATTTATTGTGTAAAATAATACGAATCGTTCATGTAGACGGCGAGTCTTTGTGTGGTGACAGCAAATGAGAAAAAGTAGCGTAGATTACTCAGCTAAATTTACAGGCGACCTTAAAAACGTCTCTAGGACTGATTGGATAGGGAGGGCAGTGAACCAGGTGTTTTGGCGCAAGCAGGCTGAGTTGGTTAAGTTTTACAACTTACCTATATTTATCGAGATCTTCTTGTATAGCTTCAGCAACGGTGGGGAAGGGGCTGCCCTTGTGCTCACCCCACAAGGGGTCTTTGGAATCCAGGTCACATACTCGCGTCTTTGATTTCTGCTCCTGTACTGTTGGGGTTTGGTTCTCAGGTACCACTGCTCTGAGGAAAAAAGATATTCATATATTTTAATAGAAGGTGTAACCGGACCCTTCATGAAGCCGTCAACCATGCACTCTGTATATCAAATTAAGTAACTAATATGCAAAATTATTACTGGGAAACGCCTTTTTTTGGGGTGAAGGTTAGAAGGCTAGATCCCAGATATGGAACAGAACAAAAAAAAAATTGCAATGATGGGCAGAACAAGTGTCTTTCGTCTTCATTTAGGGTCTTTTTAGTAGGGACCATTAAAAAGAGAAGGAAGTAGATTTTATCTAAATTCTAGATAAAGTTAATAATGTTTTGATAACATTGAAAAACATACCTATTCAATGATAAATCCAAGACATCGTGTGCCAATGCCTGGTATGTCCATGTGTGATGTAAAGGTGTTGCCATATCAATGTTCCTGTCCAACAATATCAACATAGGCCGAGTGAAACTGAATGATCCTGCTTGACCAGTGTTGCCATGGAACAAATTATTTCTAGCATCCCACAGATTTTCTCGTAGTTTTTTGTCTAGCTTTTTTGCTACCATTTCTGCAGCGTTGCCTTTGCTACTTCTTATTATAGGAACATTACCTAAAAATAAACAAGTAAATAAATTAATCTATGGAGATGGTATATAAGTTTATGCTTGGGAAAAGTCATCAATGAAATAATAATCCCACTACTTGTTGTATGATTATGTATTATGACTTAAATGGGCATTACAATGATTTAATTGCTATACTATTATTGTTACTGCTCAATGTACATTGATTCATGAGTCATAAACTGATAGCCTTTAACTTACCTAATGTCACGAATACTGAGAATAGACTTTCAACTATATTGTCCATGATGGCTTCCATTTCAGTGTCCTTTGTGTCACCTCTGTTGATAGCTGGAAAGAGAAAAAGAGATAATGAAAAAAAAAAAAAAAAAAAATTTTTATTAGATGAACGATTTTCCTACAACATCTAGATTCGAGATTCCATCAAAGTGCATTCAGTGAAATATTCGGACACAGTCCTGAACACACTATTATGGATTCAATGTATATAATAACAGTCCAGTTGGTCTTGTGTGTGTCATGCGGAACCGGTTTCGGTCCCTTAGTTAAACCATTTCCCAGGTCTTTCTATGAGACCGAAACCGGTTCCGCGCCCTAGGCTTGTGGGCACGAGTGTGACATTTGAAAGTGGCGTCCTGGGTTCGATATCGGGTCAGGCAGTGTCACTGGGTGGCGACCCAAAGTTTGTAAGTTGGCTTTGTTATACCCCTATCTCAGAAAACACATTAAGACATTGGTCCTACACTTGATCTCTCTCCCGTCGGGATAGATTCCCATTCCTTCTAATTATGAGGAGGGATAAAAGAGTGCACCTGTGGTTGTACGCCAACAACACAAATATGTGACAAAAAATGTGCTATAACACGAAACAAACAATCAGATAGTTTTGAAATCCCTATTCCTTTTGTAGGTTTTTGCAGTGAAATTGTGGCTTGGCGTGGAGAGCATGTGCGTGGGTTATGCTCTGGCGTTCAAAAGGTTTAGGTGTAACCCATTGCTGGGCATGGTAGTTATTTTATAAGTCTCTTCCGCTCATCTCTTGGCCACTAAATAAATTAAAGAAAATACTATAACATTGCGCAAGATATTTACCATAGTAAGATAAAGCATCTGACTGCTGATGTTTCATGATAAACAGGTCTTCTTCCAGACATATGAAATTTAAATACTGGTCAAACACTTTATGGATGTTAACCGCTGAATTAGACTGGATTGCTGACGCTGCCAGGTCTTCCAGTTTCTGCCTTGTGATCGGTGAAATGAAGTTAAGATGGTACTGGTCATAGATGCCATTGTCCAAGTCTTGGCAGATTCGGCCAAGGTTCTCCTCAGTCGGGGCACAGAAGTATACTGCAGGTACTTCTGGTATAGGGTCTCGGTCAGTGTGGAGTTGACTGAAATAGAAATTTAAGGTAAATATCGAGGATAATTTTCTTTTGGAAAAAAATGTATTGGATGATAATGCTACTTGAAGTAGTTGTTCATAGGAAGTAGTAAACGTTTTATTAATAAGAGTAATAACATTTTTATATTAAACTTTTATGTTCATAAAAATACAGATTAGGTTCTTGTTCTTATGGTGATTTTTTTCATAGAAGTCAAGTTATTGATATTTTCAGAGGGACAGACATTCATTGGAAGACCAATGAAACAGCTGATTTGTCCAGTCTGTTAACTTTCATATTATTATGCTCAATTTTTGTTTCAAGTAGTCAAAGTGATCTTTAATAGGTTTCCACTTTTACTTTAGAATGTTTTTGAAATCCAATTACCTATAGTAAATAATTGAATTAAGTACAGTAACCACATAGTGATTACAAGAGGTTTTATATATTTTAGCTGATTACTTATTGTGAAAATCACCCCAATTTCTCCCTGACTTGAATTTGTACTTCATAATCTAACTAGAAATCACTACAATCCAGATGTGAAAAAGTAAGTTTGCAAGAGGTTTTAATGATGTACAACTCCTACTACAGAGTGTTGGGCTGAACAATTCGATTATCAGCGACTGTCTACACATAGCATAAGTAATTAGGGGCCCAAGGTACATGATATTATTATAACGATTACTCACACATGCAGTGTCACGCCGAGCTCTCGAAGTTCCTTCACAGATATCAGAGGAGATATTACATCTTGACCCACTCTGTCGTAGATCAACACTTTCCACGTCGGTTCAGACGCCACGCTCTTTGTTAGTGGCTGATTCAAATTCAGCATTTGCTTCAAAGCATCTGTAATATTACAACACAAATAAAGAATCCATAATTTGGACTACGTGTAATCATCAATTAACATTGAATCACTGTACGCACTGAGCTGTCGTTCACGTAAAGTACTCATTTTGTTCTGTTAAATTAATAATCCTTTCATTCGATGGCAATATCTGTCTAATTTCACGACTTTTTAAACGTTTAATTCCATTTATGCTTATTTTCTTCGGGGAATTGTATTTCTCCCAGATGTCAAATTTGACGTTGGAATCAGCGACACGTCGGCCGCGAAAAGTTCGTTCAAAAATAATTCGGATACACGGCCAAATAAAATATTTTGTTATTTCAACTGAAATGTGTCTGGCACTTTGCGCAGGAAAAAATCATTAGAAACCGTATAATAATTTTATGATAAAAATATTATTCTTTTTTAACATTTTAATGGCAATTGAAAGATTTTTTCAAGAGAGATTGCCAGTATATTATTTTCTTAATTGTTATTATGAACAATAAACTTTTTGTTAGTAGCAGATTCCTTGGCAAGGTTTTTTTTTAAATAAAATTATTATTTTAATAACAAATAGCCGGGAAATATAGTTTACGTAGTGTGTTTTGTTTAACATAATATACATACAATTCAAAAGAAAATAAGAAGAGATCAGTAAGAAGGTTAGTAAATTATATTAGTTTTTAGTCTATCAGGACCTAAATATTATGAAAATGCATGTGCAAAGTAAAGAGTATTTTTAAGTAGTAGGTACCCACCTACGTATTACCTACACTAATAATACAAGCACCCTTTCGGGGAATACAGGTTATTGATGATATTGTTTCTCGCTCGTATTATTTCGCATGGTTTTATATGCGTGCAAGATTGTTGGCGTAACTTTACTCACAAATTATCCAGGTACCTACTTGTTAGTGGCCAACCGAAGGTCAATCAAGCTTTCGGCTATTGCCACAACCTCCAGCCGAAGCGGAAGGTTTAATAACCCTAAGAAATTGGGTTCAAGAATGACTAAAAGTGCATAATATGTTTCTTTTTCATCTTTTAAATTAGGTAAATAGTTAATAACTTATGTTGACTGTATTGTATGTAGACAACTTAGCGAGATAAATAAAATTATCCACGTCATCTCTCCCATCGCGCTCTCACATAATTATTTGCAACAGTTTGTTCAATTTCGACGCTTGCTAGAAAACTTCGGTTACCTACTGCCAAAACTTCGGCCTGTTTTGGCCGAAGCCGAAGCTTCAGTCGGACACTAGTACGGTACTCGTACAATATACTTGTGATAGCAGAACCAATATTAATCTGTAATCAGTGCCAGCGTCACGCTCGGTAGATTTCCGTTGTGTGCTGTTGTCTGCCAGTGTTATCCCATTGCAGGGTAAAGGCCTCGTTTTCCTATTTCCACTTTACTAGAAGCTGAGCCGAAAAGGAACAATTCCACTTATAGGCGTCCTATTCATCCGACCATATTTTTTTGTTGTTGTTTAAACCGGTGTCCCCCACCCTAGGAATTTCTCCTGTATCGTAGGTGCGTTTACAAACATTGAAACTCAGAGACACAAACAGCCAGACTCGGAACAACTATCTGTAGGTCATTCAAATAGTTGTTCCGTGCGGGAATCGACACGCAGCACAGCAGTCAATCGCTTAGCCACTGCGCCAACCAACCGTGCTGTCTAGCCTAGGTGTTCTGCGATGCCATTGCACGTTTTCAGGAACCAAACTGCTGCTTCCCTATACTTAAAACAAGCCAACTAGCTATAATGACGTGAATCAAACAATATTTTAGGACCTCATCATCATCTTCCTGCCCCATGTTACTTGGAGTTGGTGCAACACGCTATCGTTTGCTCTTTTTTCTATCATATCTTTCTTCACATGACTACGACTTCGGGCTCATTTCCTATTTTATCCATTCGCGTAATACCACACATCCCTATTAACATTCTCATCTCAGCCACATGCAAATACCTTTCATTCATTCCTTTGCGGAAGTCGGACTTCCGCATTCCCATTAAACATGAGTGGAAGATTTATAAAACAATGGTTAGACCTTCTGTCTTGAATGGATCAGAATGTTGGGCCACCAAAGGAATGAATGAAAGGCATTTGCATGTGGCTGAGATGAAAATGCTAAGGGGGATGTGTGGTGTTCCGCGAATGAATAAAATAAGAAATGAGTACATAAGAGGAAGTCTGAAAGTGGCGCCGGTGACTGAAAAGTTGTGATAATCGGTTGTCGTGGTATGGGCATGTGATGCGGAGGAATGAGGAAAATGTTGTGAGGAAAGTTCTGAGTATGAATGTGGATATGGGTATAACAGTAGAGGAAGACCAAAGAAACGATGTATGGGTTGTTGCGTTGTAAAGGATGATATGGCAAGAAAGGAGGAGTCTGATGAGATGACGAGTAATAGAGAAGTATGGAAGAAGAAAACATGCTGCGCCGAACCAATATGAAGTGGGATAAGGGCAAGAGAATGATGATCATTCTTCACACAATCCATCTACATTTTCTTTGGTCTTCCTGTCCCTCACCAACAAGATTTCTATTTATCCCTCCTTATCACATGACCATACCTAGACATACGGTACCCTTTCAACTTCTTGAACGTAATTTTTTTTGTTTTTTTGTCGATGTCCCATACATGGTACACCGTGTTTATCTCAACCTGGTTATTAACTAAATAAGATCCCACATATAGGTACATAACCGAGCAGTCAAGATATTATTATACTTATAATTGCCTAAGGCACAGCCTACAAGACTATTCGGTCCTAAAACTATTCTGTCAACACAGGATCTGTTAAATATGTTTGTTCGGATAGGTGAACATAGATATAGTTAGCTTACTGTACCTACTTATGCTGCTGTACACATGCGTAAGTTAATTAACCCACTGCAAGAATCTGCGCGCGCAACAATGTCCAATTTTGGCGTCCCTATTACAAAATCTAGCTACATGATGGATTAGGATTAAACATGTAGGTCATTAAAACTTTTTTAACATAAATTCTGTTCTAAGTTTAAGCACGGAAAATGATTAAACGGATAGGTTATTAAACTAGTAAAGTAGGTATGTAGTTTAATGAATGACTGCCTCGCTGATTGTAATGGCTTTTGAATGTGGTCCTGGTTTCGATATCCGAGTTGGAAAAACTATTATTGGGGTCTTCTATTTGGAAATTCTCGACGCAGCTTGTGCCTGGTAAGTGGCAAAATAATATAATTGAAGGATCATTATCCTTCAATTATATTAGGCCGACCTCAGTATCTAACTACTTATACTGCTGCAATTGTCCTAGATCCCTAAGGTACTAGTATAGCAGGATTGTACGTATTCCTTTGAGGAATAAGCACAAAAAGGAAAATTACGAAACGTGGGTAGGTAAAGGTCGAGTACCTATGTTTCAACCAATACTACCTCATGACAAAGATGCAACCTACCTTGAATAGCTCATTGTCATGTTCCAGCTCCAATGCCATGGGAATTGGCGATAAGTGACTATGAACATATTTTGAATAGTGCAACGGCACAATTAAACTGACTCGTTCACACCAGGAGTATGGCAGAGGCAGGCATGACTTTTAAACACAGTAAAATACTTGAAATAGTTCATAATCATAAATCTTTATTTTTCTCATAAAAGCACAAATTTGGATAGAGAAAGGTGTTTGAGGAAGGAAGGTCCTGAATTTCAGATCACCTGGCTGTTCGACAAGTAATTTATAGCAAACTGTTACCTCAACATGCATAAGTTAAAATTGGACACAGATATATCATAGATCACACGTCATAATCAATTTCCTTGGAGACTCAAAACATTTATGTACTTTTGAATTGTCAAGGATACGAAGCTGAATATACATTGTTATCAGTTCCACAATGTAGATCTGTATGGAAAAGAAAAGTCAAGAAACTTCATAGACACTCATGAAGTTGTTGTTGTAATTGTATATACAGACACAAGCAATAATATGTATAAGTAGAAGTACACATAGCCACTTTTAAAAGCGATTTTCTTCTACTCTAATGAATGTAATTTTATGCTGTTAATAACATAGTATTCTTGAATTCATATAAAAACAAACATTTAAGAAAAAGGTCTCCTTTCGAAGTTTTACTCGACATTTCAAAAGTAAATCGGTTTTAAATTTTGTTGGGTGTATAAATATCATTACTGGACTGGCGTGACTGGACATACCTATGTAGTATTTACGTACATAGGTAGACTGAAGGCCCTGTGGCTAAACAACATTAATGTAAATGCATCTTTAAACGAGGTTAAGTGGCGCTTGCGCGGTCAGCCAAGGCATTGGTAGCACTATTTACTTATTTATTGATGGTCCATAACTAAAGAAACCCAGACCATTGTCTTCCGGTTTATTTGGAGACGAAAGTAAATGACTGAGGCTAGAATAACCAGATGCCTGAAATTCGGTTAACATTAAAATCTTAGATTATTAACGGAAATTCTGAACCACACCACACACTACCAAAGGATATCGGAATGGGCCAGTAATTGGACTGAGGAATCTGTGGTCAGTGGCATTTGCTTCATATAATATGAACAAGTTTCTATTGTATAATACTATTACTAAGTAGCATCTCGTTCTGTGAGCGTCAAAATGGCGGGTGTACCATAGCGAATTAAATACCAATTACCAAACAAATGCACCTAAATAATACTATTTTGTGCTCTCTCTCTCTTCCTCTTGTGTCAATATGGCTGGTGTACCTTAATTTCGAAATAACTTCGTTCTGAAGGAGGTACAGATTTTTTAGAGCTAGTTACAAAATAGTATGTTTTAGGTATTTTTTTTTCATATTTGGTATAATTTAATTCGCTATGGTACATCCGCCATTTTGACTCTCACTCTCGTTCTTCCTCGTTCTCGTGTTGATGACTTATCTAAACGCTGCAGTATCTAGTTGATCTAGGAGCTTACATTCTTTTTCCTTAGCTAGGCGTTTTTCCTTCTTTTTGAGTAGGATCATGTAGTTGCGCAAGTATTCCTCTAATACCTTACTTTTTTACCAGTCACTCAAAGAGAGGCTGGAGATTATTGAAAGCCCACCAGCGTATTCTTCTTCTTGAGGGAAGAGAGGTGGTTGCTGCTCCCTTTCTGTCGCCTCCTAGGCGTACCACCTGTCCTTGCAGGAGATTGTTGTCAATGTGTATACAGAATGTTGAAATTACGGTTACAAGAATAATCTAAAATAATACTTATTTTCGTAAGTCATTATGGCAAACGTCTTTGCAATACTTGTATAATTTTCATCTAGTTATTTGGCTAATTGCATCAAGCTGTACTGCATGGTTTGCTTGGGTTGGATTGTCTTGGATATAGGTTTTTGAAATAGTTTTAAGGATCTATTTCGATTTTTTCGTATTTTGGTGGGGGTAGATAACAGGAGTCGAGATAAATATCTAGGTTAAAAAAAATAAGCAGACCATACATCACAACCGCACATCTCGGCGGTATGATCTCAACAACGAGTAGCATAGCGAAGTTACATGTTTTTATGTAAGTGTCATCTTCACCTATTGCATCAGTGCCTTTCCATTTAAAAGCGATATTTTGTCAATATCACTGGCTGCACACGGAACCTAATTTGACACCAATGCGGCACGTAAGCAGCGCCTACCTTTATTTGACGAATGTCAGGGGGTTTGAGGAGAAAGCCGCCCGCGGAGGTCGGCTGGTGATGGAAGCGCGCGGCGCGAGCCCGGCGCAGTGCGCACGCGCCGGTGAAAGGCACCATGTCGATACTACACGCAGTGAACAGTGCGCGGACCGCGAACGCCATGGCCGGGTTACCATATATGCGAATATTACTAATTTGTGCTGTTTTAATCAATGGTTAGTTCCAATTACTATACAGTAAATATTTTTTAATTTGTGACCATCTAATTCAGTGATAAATCACCAATTTCTACATATAAGGAATTAAAAATCAACCAATGCGTAATTCGTAATCTTATGCAAGCGGTCCAGCGATCAATTTGTTAGTC
Organism: Noctua comes; assembly: GCA_963082995.1. Classification (NCBI taxonomy): domain Eukaryota; kingdom Metazoa; phylum Arthropoda; class Insecta; order Lepidoptera; family Noctuidae; genus Noctua; species Noctua comes. Next base: position 10,159,242 of record OY720277.1, on the reverse strand, counting down.
GTTAACGTAACTGTTACAACGAAATGATACTTAGTGAAAGCTATGCATCGTGTTTAGCTAGAATTTTTACTATTTCATAAAATAACGTTGAATGTGAAAGCGTGCGACAAATATCTCTGTTAAAAGCGTGTCTCATTACTTACTGAATTACGAATAATATGTTATATTTAGAAAGCGTCAGATGTGGCTGGATAATGGACCTAATTGTAATTCGTCTGGCACGTCCTTTCTTTCACTTGACATTGAGGCCTGTGACCGGTTGCTATCGAGGATATTGACACTTACGTCGGTACTTAATGTAGTTACCTGATTTTATGTCTACTTATCTTGCAAGGCTCCAGCCCGGAAATTTATAGCCGACAGCTTCGTTGACTTTTTTGTCGTTGAAGTCTTTTTGACGGTCGATTCTCATTTGCTCGATAATTTTTCGCAATAGAATAGAGGTAAGATTTTCAGAAAAGCTAGATGAGGGTAGTTTGAAAAAACTCTTGACAATTAAATCTTATCAACTTATTCGGGTAAAATTACAGAACTTTTTAAATTAACTCGAGATCTAATAAAGTCCACGCCAATTCATCTGGACCTGTAATTTAGAAGTACTCCTCGAAGAGTTCAGGTTTACCATTACCAAAACGAATTTCGTAAATTCAAAGCCCTCGGGAGCAAAGTGCGGCTAACTCTCCGGGACAGAAATCTGGTACACTCTACAACAAAAGTAATTAACAACTGTCAAACAAACCAAAAGAACAAACGTAAACCAATGTGTAGTTCGACCATGAATGTGTCTAGTGGAAATATTTCTTAGAATTCATGCCTTTAAGTAACGAACGTGAAACACACATGTACAAGACATGAAGAAACTTCAGTAGTACTAGGTACTAATGTACATTTCAAAACGTTGTTTCAGTATTAAACAATTTATTGGCACGTTAAATAGACGTCTACAATCAATTCACAGGCCTTTGAAGGCCCACTAAATTTTGTAATCGGTTAGCTTATAAATAATGAATGAGGTATGCGATGTGGTTTGTCTGGCTGCTTGCAGACTGTGAGATAAGCACTCAAAGATTAATCTACAATTGAATGAGTAGGAAACATTGAGTTACCAAAAACTCTCAGAGCCATTGTGCCTACGGCTGATTGTTTTGTTAGAAAAATGCTGTATGAATAAATTGAGGTCCAGTGTCTAATTGCTTTTTTGCTTTTGATTGTTGTCGTTGACGTTTTTTTTTTAATTTAAAAATTAATTATTTACAAATTACCTTAGGGGTAAAGATTGTTCTCGACATATTTCTAAGGCAACTCAAAGGAGAGAAGTCAGTTACGAAGCTTTTGTTTGAAGATAAACTGAAATATAAGAACTTTGTAAACGTCTTTATTAGAATAAAATGTCTTGTTATAATGCTAAAATGGATGATGGATGTGAAAACAAAAGAAAATGTAACCATTTTTTAGTATTTTCGAGTCCCTATGGGTATTCTAAAGAGAGACGTGAGATACCAAGGCCTCAGCCTTTATAAGACGTCTTTCTAACTGGCCGTAATTTGGCAAGATGTCTAGACAGCTTAGCGTCAGTCTTTTCTAATAGCTTTTATATTCTACAAATGTTCACCAGCCGCATTACATTTGTATTTGGATTAAAATCTTTTAAATATATTTTCTTGATAGTTTTACAAAGGTGCTTTTACCGAGGTGTATTGAGGCTTGAAGCTCATGAAAGGTTTTTCAGTACTTGTTGTCGAATTTAAATTATTCCACTGTTTTATTTCACTGCTACTGACTACCACTTCTTTGTTATATTACTACAAAATCCTTCATCAATCTGCCTGGTACTTTACCACGACATTTTGTCACATTCACAGTTAAAAATAAAATTCAAGGATGTCCGTGATTCGCTTACGCTACCAAATACACTTTAAATAAATCCTTGAACTATTTTAAATAAAATTATGCATAAAGTAATACATAATAATATCGTCTCGCATGTTAATAAGGCATCTTGATTATTTGGTCAAGGAATGTGATCATTAGTCCGATAAGGAAGATCGATAAATAAATAATATCTAAGTCGTGACTTCCCTATTCATAGTGTTCAATCAATTCGGGACTATGAAATGTTTTGCGTAACCAACTTTCTCTTTTGAATATATAATAATACAAAATTGAAGTCGAAAGTACTTTTGCTGGCGCTGGCACCTATTAATACTTCAAAAATAATAAATTAGTTCAACAAAAGTTGAGGTATTTTACTGTCGGTTTAATTAGTCACGATCACAATTAAATCGCGGCAAAATACACTACAAATTGTAGAATAGAATCACCAGATGGGGCCTTATGTCTATCCGACTGTTAAGAAATGCTTCTTTATGTATCTTAGAGAAAATTCCACTGAGAAAATCAAATACAAACTGTTCTCAGGTTTTCCTTTAATAAAGTAAAGACTTTGTAGTCTCCTGTCCGTGTTAAAGCTTGAAGCTCGCTATTTGTTCAGGACAGACTTTTAAATACCTGGCAGGCTAGGACAAGGTGACACAATGCTAACAGCGTTGTCTACTTTCAGAACTATAAACTGCTTTATTGATTTTCAGGAAGCTACCAGCAGAAGGATAAAGATAAGCCTGAAGACTTTGTTTGTCCTGAAGGCACTACGGGTAATGGAAATTTTGCTGACCCAGCCACGTGCAGGCGTTTTTATCAAGTAAGTATTTTAAATGAAAGTTCCCTTTGCTTCTTTTTTCGTTAACAGCCAGCTTAAGTGACGCCTACGGCTAAATTAATCATTAAAATACTACTAAAAACTACGGACCGACTAATGACGAAACCTTTTTTTATGCGTAGGTACCTTGCGTAACTCACAGAAAAACAAAAACCCTTTCATATGAGGTGTGATAATTATTTAACAGCCGCTGTCGTCCCCTGTACATCGCGCGATGTAATTTATATAAGTAAAAATTGTATAATTGGCCTAGCTGAACTTCCGCGTACCCTGGTAATGTTTAAATATACCCTTTAGATCTTTCTATTAAATAAACTGCTTCCTATATAAATATTATATAATGAAGATTCAACTGTTTACTTTTGATTACCAAACCTCACCGATTTAGCTTCTAAAGCGAGAACGCGATCGCTATTTCGTTCGGAAAGCTAATTTAGAGATTTACCTTATACAGTAATATTAATGGTGCAAACTACATTCGAAGCGTAGAACTGTTTATTTAAGTTTGTGTACAGATGAATACGGTAGATTTACTTACTTTGAAAATCCGTGAACATCATGAAGCTAAACAAAAAAACGGCACTAAAAACGAACAACGTAGGATTGAATGATACCGACTTGTTATGTAGGTACCTATATTAATCAATCGAGTATATTATACATACGTAATAGTATCGTTATTCATCTGAATGTTTTTCGGAGTTGATGAATTCAAGGAAAACACGAAAGCAATGAAATCCTTATAATATAAAATGATTTTGCAGCAATACATGTAAGTTCACTAATATAATGATACATTTACCACAATGAAATATTGTGGATATGTGAATATAAATCAATTTATAAGGTCCATGTCGATTAAATCTCTAGCCATAAATATAACATTAAGTTTTGTTCATCAACTTAAAGATGAATACACAAACGCAATCAATCATTCAAATTATTTATTAAATAGTAATATAACATTATTTCGATTATGATTAGCCATAATAATCGTCATAATATTTTATTATACAGATGGACGATAAAAATATTACGTTTACATAAGTCATGAATAAGCAAGTTGGATATTTTATTACGGAAATAGTATTTATTTTGGCATTTATTGACATTTTCGAATCTCGACGGACCGGTTTCGTAATAACAAGCAGAACAAGACTGGTTTAATTTAAACAATGGTTAAGTCTCGGAATTGGAACGTAAAAAATGATTGGGCCCCAGTTTTTCGTATGCGCTGTAAGTATTTATCGAGAAATATCGGTATTTGAGGTATTTTTGTATTGGTGGCCGGACCTCGGAGGGTTTTTGTTATTCACTCGTCTTTATTACCTATGGCCGTTGAATGTTAAGTCGATGGAGGTGTGATGGCCCGCTGTGTGTCACACATCGGTTCTAAGACAAGTATTGCTATTGCTACCTACATATAAATTGCAGTTAGGGATCAATCCGCCTATTTCTATCATGATATTTCCGTTATAATCTTGTTGCATCAATATGCATAGCTTCAAGATGTCAATGTACTTACATGTACAAGTACAAGGATGGCTCTCAAAGTCGTTTTTATTGAATGAGCACGATACCGTAATCGAATATATTTTTATGAAGATTACGTTAAAAAGCTACAAAAAACCTGAAATAATTGCAATAAAACGAGTGTTTTCGGTAAAAACTATGGCCTTGATCTTCATTGTCTTGAGTTCAGTGAATTTGAGGCTGTATGGGTCAACAAGTTGTTGTAAATTGTCTGTATTCGATTTTTTATTTATCTTTACCTAACAGGTTTATACTTAGGATATCGGTATACCCACTTAGTTTGAGAAGGGTAGATGGCAGGTCATTCGATTTAAAACTTATATTTAGACTTGCATTCTGGTTAGACTGGAAACTGATCTGAGCATGGGAAAAAAAGTACGCAAATGTAGAAGATCATCAACATGTATTAACACACAGGCAGGTAGATATCCGAAGGCGCTTATTACGATTCCCCTATCCCGCGAAGAATAAATAGATAGACATAAGGGGTAGGCACAACCGCTACATTCATATTTTTATGGACAAACACCGAACATTTTTCGCATAAAACGGTGGATTCCTTTTTTCGTATGCCGTTGTATGTAATAACGCAACCCTGCGTGACTAACCCCCCTGGGATTACTCTTGAGTTTATGTTACGTCCGCGAAATTGGACGGATTCAAAAATAAAAATGGCTGCCCATAACAGTGGCTAGGTAATATCTAGTTGTTGGTAATAGTTATTGTAGTGTGCCATTTGTTTTACTTATTGTAGTTATTGCCTTGTATAACCACATTTACTGAAACTAACATATTAGTATGGCCAAAACTTCATTCCCGACGGTGTACGTGTTTTCACCGCTCTACCTACTCCTATAGTCTATGGTCACCCTTTAAAAGCGGCTAAGGAATTATATATACGAAATGAATGATGATGAAGTGAAGTGAAGTGAAGAGAATGCTCATAAATTAATGTTACATTCTACTGACCCACTGCGATCTGGCAATGTGGTGCAATCCTAAAATGTATCTATGCACTCATGATTGGTCTATATATCATAATACCACACATGTAATCCACGAAGGGTTAGGTAGAGGTGTACCTAATAGTACACCCTAACGCAAAAATGGCGAAATGTTCATTTATGTTTTAGTACCATGTAATAGGGGGCGACCTTATTGCCATGAACCGGGCACAAATCCAAACTCCGTGGCCGCTACTGAGAAATTCCTGATAAAAATCCAATAAAAATTTGCCCGACCCAGGAATCGAACCCAGGACGTCTTGCTCAGCCGTCGCGCTTGTAACCACTAGACCAAGGAGGCAGTTTATATCCAACCAGTATTGTATAATATATATGTCACGGCTAAAAGCCGAAGTAAGGTTACACCTAGTTCTAGCCGGCTATACCTAGGTGCAGCCTAAATTTGGAGGTTTGATGCAACCAATTTGGATATAGCGCTCGCCGGCCACTGCCGCGGCACCGCTCGCTGCGCTCGCTCGGCTCGCTCGCGTTTGCTCATAGCTCTAACCTAACCTAACCTAATCCATTTGGTCGGTGTTTCCTAGCAATAAAAAGGATACACCTTAGTATAACAAACTGTTACCGGTCGCACCTAGGTATAGCTGGCTGGAACTAGGTGTAACCTTACTTCGGCTTTTAGCCGTAACACATATAAATATATACTAGTATATACCTAATAAGAGGCTCATGTATTAATGTACGTGTTCCAAAAGTTTTAGGTACATTTGTGAGGCAAGAAATAACCAAATATAATTTCAGAGTAGGTGAGCCTATATACTAAAACAAAACATCTTACGAAGGAAAAGACTTGGAACTCTTGAAAGTAACATGTGCGAGGAAATTGAAGTTGATACGTGAAATCATACTTATTATTTTATTTCAAAGTAAAAGGCGTGCGAAGCCTTCGCTTTTAGCGCAGATTGATTCCAAGAAATATTTGTTAGCTGTAGTCAAGAATCGTACCTATACGTTGTAACTTTTAAACACAGGTTTTTGTACTTGCTTGTAAACCTATTAATTTTTCTGATTAACTGTGCTAGGTTCACTGTTGGCATTGCAACTTCAATTACATTTTGTTTACAGTGTAAGGGTCACAAACTATAACAGTTATGATGGGAGTCTCCAATGCTGCGACATTGGATGAAACTCCGCACTGAATAAAACATGTATGTCTACTAACACAAGTATTTAAGACCTTTGTTACTAACACTATGGACGTAGCCCGAAATAAATGTCAAAATAATAATGATAACCAAGAATAAAAAGCCAACTGATCCGTACAAAAGTGTAATCATATACATACCTACATGGAAAAAATAATGGAACACCTTTTAATAACCCATCATAAATTTAAACGCTCGGGAGTCTAGAATTACGTAATAGATTCAGTCATAATGTCTTACCGTTTATAGAGTTTATTGAAATCAGCTTAGACCACACGATTAGCCTAGTTTTTATGTTAGGTTCATTAATTGAAGGTGCGAAAGCCCCCTTCCCGGGTAAACCGAAGTAATTAAGTTCTGCGGCTTCTACTTATTTACACTCATGGCATTAGCCCGTTTTCCCCTACGGCACCAGGGTCCCTCCATAATTACCCTGCTTAGTGCTTAGCTAGAGGATTGCTTGCTTGAGCTCGCACAGTGTACTTACCAACGTTCTTGGGTGGTAGTTAATATGGCACATTGAGTCCTAAGAAGAAACTTCACACAGCTCACAGGTGTAAAATTGATTGATAAACAGGATCTGCTAGGCTTGCCAAAGGGTGTCGTGTACCACAGAAACCGCGTTCTAGGGGTCAGATAGGCAGTCGCTCCATGTGAAAAGTAAAATGGTGTTCAACTATATTCCATGAGACTGCACGTCGACCCTAAAATAGTTGGAAAAAGGCTGGACAGATGAGGATGAGAGGCGATGCGCTACTAAGGTACATAGGTATACGTATTAGGGGTTGTTAAACTCGGGCTTTTAAGAGCAATCTCACAAGACACCTTAGTAATGCACACGGCCGAGAACCAGTTGGATGGCCGTTCTCCAACTGTGGGCGAATTCAAGCTGTTAATCCAATTTGGATTGTCTTTTAACATAGTTTAGCTAATAATAAAGCAGGTTATTGAGTTTTTACTTGCCAGGTAATGAACAGGCTCACTTAGTGAAAGTGGGCACTATCTGTAACGCCAAGGGAGTTGCCAACTTTGTAGACTTGGCATTACGTATCGAAATCAAAATCATTCATGTTTATTTATTTATTTTATTTGGCTCTTCAACAATGAGTACACTATTACATATTATATAATAAAACATTACAAACTTAAGTCTAAGTGCCCCATTACTTAAAGAAGAGCACTACATATGCGCCTAAATATCTAATTCTATATTCGTCTATTCTATTCTATTTTTATTCTTTCTATTCTATATTCTACCTATTTTCTTTATTTAATTTATCTGTTAGTTAGTGCTTTTCTGTTCAAATTGGAACAGCAATCTTCGTCGGGCAGCATTTAGCAATGCTGTTGAACAGTAGAACCTAAGAATGCTGTTGCTACCTTCCCGATAACTCCTTTTGCAAAGTTCTCTACGGTTCTCAGATTGATTGATTTATTTGATAATTATTTTCGTTTTCTTCCAGTGCGTTGATGGCTACCCCTACCTGAACAGATGCCCCTCCGGTTTGTACTTCGACGATATCAGCAAGTTCTGTACCTTCAAGGTTGAAGCCAGATGCGGCCCTATCGCCTCAAGTAGGTACCTATGTTACAATGCTCTTGTAATACTTTCTAATTTATTTGACGTTGTGTATAAATTATGATTGAGGAGCTCGTGGCTAAATAATAACAGCCGCTCGGAACAATCTTCATGTTAAGCCGTGCTTGCCTAGGTTGGTCTGTGGATGTGTGACCACATATTACATACCGAGTTTCTTCCATGCCTGGGGAAGCACGTTAAGCCGTTGGTCCCGGCTGTCATTTGAAGATCTTTGACAGTCGTTACAGAAAGTCAGTGGGCCGAAAGTCTGACAAACAGTCTTACCAAGGGTATCGTATTACCCAGTACGAATTGGGTTTTGGAGGTCGGATAGGCATACGCCCGCTATGTAAAATACTGGTATGTATGAGCACCAGCTGCATCCGGGTAGACTGGAAGGCAACCCCAACATAGTTGGGAAAAGGCTAAGCGGATGACGATGTGTGTAAATTACGATTCACATGTTTAAAAAGATTTCCAAAAGATCCGATAAAAGTACCACAAAAGTACCACATAATAATAATACATACACAGGTCGTCGAAATAAGCTATATTGCAAAAGCAACTGTCAATGCTTTACATAAAGGTCTGGACTGAAATAACTGGTAGCAAAGAAGGCCTTGTGGGATGTCTGATATAGGCCGTTAGCTGAAAAAGTGCATCTAGTAAACTCAGCCAGCTCAACCCCCACACAGAACAGTCAAATAAGTATTTCATTAGGAAGCTCAATATTTTTTTTTTTTTTTTATCCTATATTATCCCACTGCTGGGAAGATGCTTCCCTCATAGCCTAAATATTAGTATAGTATTATACACCGTGACTTTTTTTTAGTCGTCTTACAACGGCAGCCCACTTCATGTATAAAAAAAATGGTATAAATTTATGAGATTTTAATCATTAAAAATAAAAATATTATTGAGTATTATGACGCATGACGTAGATAAAACATCCTGTTGCGAGCGATGATCTGTTGGAGTCGAGCGCTGGGTAGGTATGTTCTCCCGTTTGACACGTAAACATCATTAACCGGAAGTTTCATAATTTTATTCTAATGTATTATTTATTTTTCTTTATACCTATTATGGCAGGTAAAAAAAAAATTGCGCCTAGAGCTATTTTATGGCTGGTACACTGAGTGGACCTCTTTTGTAAGACGACTAAAAAGTCACGGTGTATAAACAAGAGGTCGTAAATCCCGAACTAAACAAATACATGACATATTGAAGCTAGACAACACAGATACACGTAAATCAATTAGTCAATTAGACGGCGTACTGATTGGGTGTGAAATTGCACATCTCCAAGCAAATGCCTTGAATTAAACTTTGCCTTGTAACATTTAGCTTTTTGCTACACTGATGTCATGTAAACGTTATTTTAATATACAGTTAATTTGAAAACTTAGACTGCCTCGTTGATCTGGTGGTCGCAATCGTGACTGCTGAGCATAAGGTCCTGGGTTTCGATTCCCGAGATGGTTAAATTGTTTTTGGGTTTTCCATCAGGCATTTCTCAGTAGCAGCCACGGAGTCTCAATTTGTGTCCGATTGATGGCAATAGGCTCGTTCCTATTACATGGGTCTTTAACATACCTAGCGAAATGTGGGTACCTGTAGGTAGGTGGGATACCTGTGCCTAACCCTTCAGTTATTACACTGGTGACGTTATCTAGTCTTTTAATTAGATCATAACATATTTTTAATCAAAAATATTTTTTTGTTTAGCGCCTGCGCCGATCACGGAAACGCCCCTGGACTTGGCAACTAAGTGCGACACTAGTGAGTGTCAGTTGCCTTACTGCTTCTGCTCCAAAGATGGCACCCTCATCCCTGGAGGTTTCGACCCAGAAGACGTAAGTGAATCATTATGTTTAACAATATGACATTTTCTATGTGCGCAAGATTTTGTCGAAATCCGTGCGGCCTTTGAGGCGTGATGAAACAACATACAAACAAACAAACGAACATACAATACTCGCATTTATTAGTTTGAATTACCTAAACAAATGGGCCGGCCATATTAGCCGTAGAACCGATGACCGTTTATAGGAGTTCTTGAGTGGAGGCCGCGTATCTGCAAGTGTAAGGTGGGACGCCCTCAGGCTCGGTGGAGCGACGATCTTCGCAGCGTGGCTGGTAGCAACTGGATGAGAGTTGCCGAGAATCGAGTTGAGTGGCCAGCGATTGAGGAGGCCTGTGTCCAGCAGTAGACTGTTGTAGGCTGATAATGATTGCATAAACATTTGAAAATGACACCTGATTATAGTGAAAAGTCACTGGATGATTTCCTGTTGTGAATACTTACGAAAAGCTCTTAGTATTGATTTTGAATATTTAGTGTAACTGGTAAAACTGGAATCAAATTATATTCGACGGTCGTTACTTACTTAGAATTAGTATGCCATTCACAGATTCAGCCTTGAAAATATTCAATTCTGTTAACATACGTAATTAAATATTAATTTCGACAAACAATTTGGATTAGGTAGGTATCGGATTTATGTAGCTGTAAACCGCAATGTCAGCCTTAATGGTTTCTCATTAATTATGGTAATCGCGTTGCAATAGTTGTCATAACAAAATATTTATAGGTACCTAAAGCTACGGCTACTCGTCTTTGACCTACGGTTTACCGTATTCATTAAACCTTCCTTGCATGTCAATGTTTATAAAGCTATGTCGTGCATGATAAATCGCTATAAAAGCGTATCATGTGCATAACATAATTATATTTTGTTCACGGCCAATACTGTAAGAGCTTAACGTTTCGTCGTAAGTTTAAAGAAAAAGTGTTTTGCTCTTCGAAAGCAGTAGCAGCAAAAGCAAGGTTTACAATTGAAAAAACTGAGTAAAAGCAATCTTCTCTTGCAGTCGGATAGAAATGAACAAGTAGTAAAATGTCCCGCCTACCTCCCGTCCTACCTGCGGGAACTCAATGTAGCTTGGCTAAATTTAATAAATAGTCTTCCTTACTCGATTATTTAGCCCATCTAACGGTCTGTAAAGACGAAAATAAATAATACAAAAAATACAAGACTATCCGACTTGGACTTTTTGTGTCAGACGTTTTAATAATACTTTGTTCTCATAATATTAGGTAATACGATAAATAAAAAACGGCTGAATAAGTAGGTGAATGCTTAATACTTTGACGACTACATTATATTAATGGGTAATTTAATATTAATGATTATTTAAGTTATTGATTTACTCGTTTGATAACTTTTTTTTATAAACACGAGTAAACACGAATAAATATGAATTTATTAACCTTTAAAAACACTGTTATTTTGCTACTCAATAGGTCTATAAATAGCGTAAAAAGCGACCTCAATTCTGTCAACAATTCAGCGAATTTTACGTACAAAAAGCTGTCGTAAAAAATGACGTTCTCATTTTTTCTTCTCAGACGCCCCAAATGATAATGCTGACATTCGACGGTGCTGTTAACTTGAACAACTTCGACTTGTACAAGAAAGTGTTCAATGGGAAGATCAAGAACCCTAATGGCTGTCCCATTAGAGGCACTTTCTTCCTGTCACACGAGTACAGGTAATTATAAACTGTGTCATTACTTCCATTCAGGAACATGAGTAAATATGTGCCAGAGAACAAGCTTCAAACAATGGCGTTGCTTTCTCTCAGAGCTCATTCAGACGGTCTGCATTTGACTAGTGTAGCTGCAAATTAGAATTTGTGCAGTTGATGTAACTGCAACTGCTGCAGGCAGTTCTACAACTGCAGTGACAGTTCAATGTCAGTCCGTCAAGCGTCAGTATAGTATTCAATACAGAGAGATTGACATGAACGTTGTTCGTGCCACCCAATACATTTTAATAGTAGGTAGCATAGTTGAAACCTCAAAAAAGAAAGCATTAGTTAATCTACTTTTTCGTTTGATATTTTCTCATGAAAGCTGTGTCCGAAATTAATAATATAGGTAGATACCTACCTATATTTCAATTAATTAGTGACAAACAATTTGCTAAGTTCCTGTGATTAATTTGGACGATAGTTTAGTAATTACTTACACAAGTTTCGTGTTAATTACTGTAATATAACGTATACCTTTGATAGTCCCTGAAAGCTAGAGGTAGGTACGTTTTATGTTTTACCTATGTTTTACCGCAGTAGTTGTGTTATAACTTTGTCAAAGAATATATAAAAGAACTAGCTGTTGCCCACGACTTCGTTCATTTTCGAAATTTCATTCAATTTTCAACCCTCGTTTTAACCCCTTAACGGATGAATTTTCAAAAATCCTTTCTTAGTGCACACTTACATCATTTAAGGAACGTTTGTGCAAAATTTCATCCTTCTAGACCCAGCGATTTCAGCTGAGCGTTGATCGATCAGTCAGTGAATCAGTCAGCCAGTCAGTTTCTTACATTATATATAGACATATATATCTTTGTTATTACACAAAACGGTCATTCATTACTGTTTGTAATCTTACATGATTTCACTTAGGATAGATCTGTTCTGCAAAAACAAACGAACACTGCACATACTTTGTGATCTTTCATGAAGCTATTTTTTTACCATTATGATAGTTTTATTTTGATGACTACCTCGTGGTCTAGTGGTCGCAGCCACGACTGCTGAGTATCGTCCAGCAGGTCCTGGGTTTGATTCCCGAGTTGGGCAAAGTGTCATTGGGTGTTTCAATCAGGAATTTCAATCAGTAGCAGCCATGGAGTCTGGCTTTGCGCCCGGTTGATGGCAATAGGCTCGCCTCCTATTACATGGGACTTAAACATAACTGGCGAAATGTGGGTGTACTATTAGGTACACCTCTGCCTAACTTTTCGGGGATTACAGGCGTGATGTTATTTTATTTTAATGTTTTCTTTGTTATTTGCAGTAACTACGTGCAAGTGCAACATCTTGCACACGACGGACATGAGGTGAGCTTTTTTACTATTATTTATTAAATATTTCTCAGTAGTACTATGAAGGCCCCAAAACATTGTTCTGCTTCTGTCAATCAGGTACTCAATACTCAATACTTTTATTGCATTCCACATGTTATTCTTGGGTAGACTTATAATTAGATCATGTGGACCCTGTCGGGCACAGCAAATAAGTGAGTTAAGAGAGAGGAAGCATTTGTAAATTATATAACATTACACAACAAACAGAAGGATATTTTAATTCAGTTTACAAAGATTTGCCCGTTTTTTTAGTTCTAAGTACTTTGTTACTTTGCTATCGCACTAAAAATTGGTTCAAAATAAAAGAGAAATTGTATTTCGGCTTTAATTCATCTACCAAATATATTATTAGCATAGAAACATACCCTCTGTTTAATTGTTGATGCAAATATGATACTTTAATAAATTAAGGGTGGAAACATCGATCATATCGGGGTTGAAAGATCAGGTTGAGCTACCGTGGGATATGGATCCTCGTCATTATAAATTGCGAAGTATCATATAATTTTCCCTATTTTCAACTAGTTTACATACATAGTACTGAATTGTGGTGTGGTTTTTATAGGGCATCAATATTTTCTATTACTATTTTCATTTTCTTTTTCTGTATCGTTGGAGCGTTTGCTGATATCCAAATGTTCTAAATTAAATTAAAGTCATTTAAATTCAAACTAGGCTGAAAACCCAGCACTTTACACTTCTAAAATTAAATAAAACAGGTATGTATTTTTTTACGAGGCGTGCCTTTTTGGCATGCCTTTTTTGGCATGCTTTTTTGGCGTGCCTTTTTGGTGTGCCTTTTTTGGCGTGCCTTTTTGGCGTGCCATTTTTGGGGTGCCTTTTTGACATGCCTTTTTTGCGTGCCTTTTTGGCGTGCCTTTTTTGACGTGTCTTGTTAGGGAACAAGGGATGGTCCACCTGGTTTTTTTAGCTGAGAGAAGTGGCGAAACCAACTCACCAATAACACATCTGTCTGTTAGGTATCTCCAACCAAATGCCCTTGAAACATTTATCAGTAAGTCATACAATGACAATCTCAGTCATGCACTTTGTCAATTCATTCGACAGATCTCTCCATTATCAGCCAAAACGATCTAAAAATAAAACAAATGAATAAAATAAAACAATGCACAATTCACAGATAGCGACGGGTACTGTGTCGCAGCAGCAAGGTCTACAAGACAAAGGCTATGAAGAATGGGCCGGCGAGATGATCGGCATGCGCGAGATCCTCGGCAAGTTCGCCAACGTTTCGCGGTCGGAGATCGTCGGCACAAGAGCACCTTTCTTGAAGCCTGGGAGGAATACGCAGTTCAAGGTATTTATAGAATTTTGATGTTACATACACGAACACACATACACTCTATCCATTTAATTAATTAAATTAAAATTACAAACATTTTAGAAAAATAGTGTTATCTAAATTAGACCGACTTTAGATTTTCCGTCGAAATAGAAATTTCCAATTATCTTTTTTTAAAAAGACATTTCTAAAAGTTCTGTGTCAACTTTTTAGACTTATGTATCCTGCGTATGCGTATGAAGTTTCATTAAAATCGGTTCGGTCATTTCGAAAAAAAGTACTTGAAAGTTTGTATGAAATGCTGCTAGGTGGCATAAGTTTTCGCATGTTCACTTGGTATTATAGAATCTTGCCTAATGCACAAAGGTACAAAAGACAAAGATATCCGTTATCTTTCCCTTTTGTTCCCAAAGTTATTTACCTAAACTTCCTAAGACTGCATGCTGCGAGAATAGAATTTGCAATTGTCTGCGAGGCTAGCTTTTGTCTTCTAACCAACGATAAGACAACCTTTACCTCTAGATTATTTACAAACATTCTTCCCCTTCCGTTACTTTGAAATATTTTGAAGTTTATTTATTTCTGCACATATTTTCTACTTTACTATGCAAATCGCACACTATATCTATTCAATCTCACCTCAGTGCGGCTTCATTCGACAATCAAAGTTCCTGTGAGGCAGTTCACAACACAGAAAAAACGTGGGATGCTTTTTATCCCGGCTAGGTAGGCAGTTCCTTTGGGTACAGAATAAAATATGAGCCTGAATAAATTCTCTTTGTGACTTGAGTCTCAAACATCAATAAGTAAACCTAGCGGAGTAAATGTTTTAAAACTATTGTAAAGCTTGCGGACAAAATAAACTACGTATTCGCAGCGAAGAAATGTATGGTAAACAATGTTGACATTTTTACCAAATAATACAATCCCTATTACTTGAAATTGACGTTGATAAGCACATACACAACGAAATTATATGTGCTCGTGTATTTCAAATGCCATATTATTCTGCCATCCTATTCCTGACGAATTTCTCGAACATTCTTTTGTCTCCAAATTGGCCGACATCGAATATCAGGTAGCTTATTAGGGTAATATTTTGACAGTCATTCGATATACTGCGTACGACGTACGTCGCAAGTACGTTATTCCAGCAGTACGTCTATTCGTTACCTGACAATTACGGCCGTCACGTTCGCAATACAAAGTGAAATACGTAAAGATTTTTTTTGCAGTGCGTCGTCATCAGGGAGGTACGTCAGTTGTCAAACAAGCCGGCGCGCAGTATCGACATTTTGATAGGCACCGATCGACGAACGAATCTAAATAAAACTGATTGAAGTACACTTTGTATGGGATTTGTTGTGCGAGATGACGGTTTGGAGCGTACGATTAAATTACACGTAGAGGAAAATAAATATTTTGAATGAATGTAAACATGGTCATTGTACTGTACGTAGACTCGCTGATATAGCGAATTTGAAATGTATCAGGTTTTTGGCAAAAATTCACACTGTTTTGATCTTTCAATCCATTGTTACACTGACAAACTAAAACACACAATAGGAAACGTAGTTGCTGGAACAATTTCCAGTGACGAACAGATAACTGTCAATAAGGTTTCACTTGTGAATCGGTGTTTCTGGGAACAACAGTTTATGGAGCATCTATTTACCAACTGTGCTGTAGGGCCTGTAGGATAGTTAGTTAGATATTAAAAAAGCATTTTCACTCACTATTTAATCTAAATAGCAGTAGCGAAGGGTCAGTTTTTGTATGAGGTAAGCCGGTGTACATATCTTTAATGCGATTATATTATTTGTCTATAGAATACTGACTGTGCCATTTTTCAAAGGGAATCCGGTAGGAATCGACTTGTAAGGAACCTTCGCCACTGCTAAATAGGCAGGCAACAATACTAAAATTCGTCGATATTTGAAATACATAGTTGCGATTGATCGGCCCCTTACAGATTTTGGTCAACGACAAACTCAAGTAGGTAACACAAAAAACGTAATTCCGAACATGAACCTCTTTGTTGTCAGGTGTTAGAGGACTTCGGCTACATCTACGACAGCTCGGTGGGCGTGCCGCCGCTGGCCATGCCCGTGTGGCCCTACACGCTGGACTACAAGATCGCGCACGAGTGCAAGTCCGGCACTTGTCCCACCAAGTCGTTCCCAGGTGGGCCGCCGTAACTCAGCAACGAGATAAACTAGCTAAGAACTAGAAAAGATTTGTTAGGAAGCGCTGCGGGACCGGAAATTATAGACAAATGATGCCGTTTGTGTTGGTAGTTGATCTAGCTAGATTCTATGCTATGGTTCTTCTTTGGCTTTGGATTCCACAGAAATCAGAGCTATTGTTGATTTTAGTTATGTGGAACGTCGAAATCTAGTTTGCATCTCATAGCTTCATAGATTTCAAGTGTGTTAAAACCTCAGATATTCTGAGCTATTCTTTCCACAAAGGTTTTTGCTTGAAAACCAATAGTGAGGAGCGCGTTCCAAAGTTTCCGTATCGCGTGCGGTATGGCGTTAGATAGTACGAGGTGCTCATACATTTCCTACACAAACGCCACGTTACGAGCTTCACGCGGTCGGAACAATGCACACACCGACTTTAATTAGAACTAACAGAAACTATGCCATCCGTACTTTTTTGGTGAAAAACAATTTCAAGCGTGAAAAAATAATTCAAATCGTTTTTTCCTACATACAGTGCACCAATATCTACATAAGGTGAGAGTACACACAGTTTGTTTGCGCGTGCCCCTGTCATCTTTTTTTAAGCTGCTGTATTGAATGATTCGTCAGAGAATACACAACAGCCCATATCTGATTTTGAAGCATTTGCTTAATATAAATAAAGAGGTTATTTGTGTGCAGGGCTGTGGGAGGTGCCGTTCAACGCGCACTACGTGGAGACGTATGAGGGCGGACACTGCCCCTATCTCGATCAGTGTGTGCTACATAATCACGATTCCGATGAGGTAAGTACACAGTGCTTTGTTTATGTTTCGGTGAAAATAGGTCTATCTTTTATTTATTTATTCTTAGAAAACTTACAGAGACACTTTTATCAAGTTTCCACAAATAACACTTTTGCAGGCGTTTATTGTACATGCTAGGTTGTTTGTATTGACGAAACCATAGATTTAAGAATTGATTTATGAAAGACTAGCTGTACCCCGCTGTTTCACCCACCGCTTCTGACTTGTTTTCTTTTTGCGTAGCGTGATGTTATAGCCTATAGCCTTCCTAGATAAATGAAAGAACAACACTAACTAATTCAACACTAAAAGAATTTTTCAATTCGAACCAGTAGTTTCTGAGATTAGCGCGTTCAACCAAACAAACAAACTCTTCAGCTTTATAATATTAGTATAGATTACGTCCCGACTGTCAGTTGTAGATCTTTGACGGTCATTAAGTAGTCAGTAGCCCGAAAATCTGACAACCAGTCTTACCAATCGGTATCATATTACCCAGTACTAACTTGGTTGTGGAGGTCAGATAGGCAGTCACTCTATGTAAAATACTGATATTCAGCTGCATCAGGTTAGACTGGAAGCTGACCCCAACATAGTTGGGAAAAGGCTAGGCGGATGATGACGTTGGGTCGTGTCTTGTCATCTATTTCAAATCGGCCGATTTTGTCGTCTCTAGAGTTATATAAACTCACAGACAGTTTTGAAAATTATAATATTTAATTGATTGGAATATTAAATTGACTCGCACTTGACCAGTTTGTTTGTTTATTTACGTAACAGCCGCATTCGATTCATTAATTATATAATAGTAACTTTTTATGTTAAATACGATGATATAAGCCCAATGAACATTTGCATAATTATGTAAAACTTTTCGAATACACAATTATTAGTTTGCATTTGCGTGCATTTCCATTTTTATAGCTAATTTAATTTGCATTTCATATGCACGCAAGTTTCTATTGATCCACGTAGTAATTTTTGGTTAAATCCTTATTGTCACGACTAAATTGCTGGCTACCTTTTTGACTGTGAAAATTATTTGACTGCCTCGTTGGTCTAGTGGTCGCAAGCGCGACTGCTAAGCATGAGGTCCTGGGTTCGATTCCGAGGTCGGGTAAAGTGTTATTGGGTTTTTCCATCAGGAATTTCTCAGTAGCAGCCACAGAGTCTAGATTTGAGCCCGGTTGATGGCAACAGGCTCGCAACCTATTACATGAGACTTGAACCCTAACTGGCGAAATGTGGGTGTACTATAATATTAGGTACACCTCTGCCTAACCCTTCGGGGATTACAGGCCTGACGTTATGATGTTTAAATTATTATTTCCTTTATTTCTTTTCTATACATATTGTTTATATTTTTAAATATTTCTATACAAAGTAATATAAAAAAAAAACATTTAAAAATATAAAAAATAGTAGCCCACCGGCATCGGGAACAGGGTCCGATCTACCAGTGGTCAGGGCTCTTGAGAGAGGAACCTCCTAACGATACGCGCCGTGTCCAGAAGTACTGCTTTCTGAATCAAGCCCTTGATCCAGCTGCCAAGCGAGAGCCTCCTCAGATGTTGCTCGAGGCTATTGGCTATTAAGCCATTAAATTATTATTATTATTATCAGCCATTTGTATCCCACTGCAGAGCAAAGGCCTCTCTTCCATGCTTCCACTTGTCTTTATCCAATGCTGTTATACGCCAATCTTTGTAAAAGGAGTCCTTAAAGAATCCTTATGTTTAATTTATTTGGTTGAAATAGTAGTTTTCATGTGGCATGAAAGTAACTACGTTATATTACAACCAGGTTATAAAGCACAGGCATTTTTTGCAAATTGAGATTTACCCGTCCCTGAACCACAGAAGGATTAATAGGTTGGGGAGAAGCGCTCTGTGAGCCTCATGCATGGTGCAATATTTCCCCGTGTCCTCATGCGGTGGCAATTGTGTTCCAACTATGTTGGGAGCACATCTGACTTCCAAATTAAGTCGTGAGCTCAGACCTTTTCTTTCTTAGATCTTTATTTTGTTCAAAATCTTTCAGCAAGAAAATGAAGGCAGACATAGATTTAGAAAGCAGAATTATTCGTTTGTACTTTGCAGGCAGATTAGTTGGTTTGTCCTCGGGCTTGCCGATATCCTTTTAAACAGATCTAAAACAGACTTCTGTTTGCTTTTAAACCGTATTAAGTATGCTCTTTGATATGTACTTACAAAGCTGGAGCTTTGATATTATAAATATTGAACAAAAAATACATGAAAATGTTGTGCTCTCATAGTCTGAAATGTATTCGTTTTGTTTTATATGCAAATGGCTATTATATCCTAAATCGTTGAATGAAAACTATATGAAAACTAGTAGTTTCTGACAATAACTTCCTCAGGCATGTGGTAGGAAATGGCCGTTAAATAATGTTGGTACAGGTATTAAGGTCCCATTAAAATAGATGGACAAACTTTTAGAAATCATTCAGACCATCTAAATAAGGACAATAGTAAAAAAATAAGAAAAACGCATTAGATGCCTACAATAAAAAAATCAGCTAACGAAAATACACTTAAAATGTTGGTTACCCAATGATTTTAGGTCAAAATAAAATAACTTTGATCATTGTTTTTTTTGCTTTAGACGTACTGAACGCTGTGTTAAAATTTGGCCATCTATTTTAATGGGACCTTATAAGCAAATGTTTGTAGTAGCGCACAGTTGAATCGAGAAGTGGAACGGAAGGCGACCGAGAACAATTTCATATACGCACGTACGCGGTCGAGTTGCCAGCTATTTTATCTCTGGCTTTAATTCCATAACTAAACCTGGCTAAACACGTATAAAAAAGTTTCTAATACGCTATTTGTAGACCAGTGTTTGTATCAGTTAGTATTAGTTATTATCTAGTTACCCCGTTCGTGAATAGGGCCGCCCGGTCCGGCAATATGTTTTATGTAGATGACCGTACCACGGCTCTCATATCTTTTTTAACTCTCTAGATAAAAGGAAACGCGTTGGTTTAATATGTATGATGGTCACACACATACATAATTCATTATATCGTGTTGTTCTAGTTTCATAACTCATCAACGAGGTTCTCGTTTTATGCGGTTTTCTTTGATTAAAACACTTCTTTGAACGAAATTGTGGAGACACAGAGTCAACACTTTGCATGAAATATGAAAATAAATATTGGTATTGAACCACAGCAACTTGTTGATTAAACAGGGTTGTTTGGTTTCGTTTTTGTTTGTTCAAAATGGTTATAGCTTCGTTTGTAAAAACTGTGGTGTTATTTGAAGCATTTGCTGTTTCGCTACCAGTTTCCAGTCTGTGTTAATTTAACACAGAGCGTTTGAATTTGGAATTGCAATTAATGGTTTCATTTTGTACTTAGCAATAAAACTACTCTGAATGATGAATGCAATCATTCATCATTCAGAGTAGTTTTATTGCTATTATATATATTTTATTGTCCTTTCACGAAACTATGGGAGCATCTCTTTATCCTACCAGTACCTTTTTTTGTGTATCTTTTTATAAGTTGATAGTCACTTTTTCTTACATCGTCAGTAATAACAATTCATATTGCAGGTGCTGGAATGGCTGCAGGAAGACTTCAACAGGTACTACGAGCAGAACCGCGCGCCCTACATGATGCCTTTCCACACCAACTGGTTCCAGATCAAGGCGCTGGAGCAAGGACTCCACAAGTTCCTGAGATGGGCCGCCGACCTGTGAGTACTTCATTTTTAAAACCTACTACTCACACTGTCACGCAAAGATGGTAAAATATTAAAAGGTAGGGGCATATATTATTTCTGTATTTGCGTGTACTTACTAAAATGGAGTTATTGTTTGACAAGCACATCAGGAACAGAGAAAATGATTAAAACTCCTGCTCAGCGTTGCACAGGTTCAAATTGATCAAATACTAGCTTTTGTCCGCGGCTTCGCTCGAGTTGTGGGGGAAATTCTCTCACGGGGACGTTTAAATGTGGTTTATTCCCGTCTGTCCCCACCGGCCTCTCCACACTGGTGGTAGATGCAGTAGGTACCTAAATGATTGCGATTGGTACTTAATGTCGCTCGGTGTCCAACTTGTAACTTTTTTAAAATATTTTTGGGTCAAAATATAACATGGTTTAAAAATTATTGGAACCGATTCAGTTACTTATTCTGAACAAAGTATATTCAGGTTTCGTTTATACTAAAAATAATGTTGTATACGAAAGAAAAATGTCCTAACTATAGCCTATGACACTCGGGGATAGTATAGCTTCCGATAAGTGAAATAATTTTCGGAATCGGATCAATAGCTCCGAAGATTACCGCCTACATCCAACTATCTTAACAATATTAGTCTACATACTTTTTTACTCGGAATAGTTCACTACTGATAGTAAAAATCCAATCTATCCGGAATCAAGACTTTTGAAAGGTCCTTTTACATAAGACTTAATTTAAAATGACGTATTTATCCTGCTTTTTACGTATTTACTTAACTATCATGTTATTGAGTATTCGAAGCCAAGGCAGACGTGTAATATTTCGGATAGCTTTAGACTTGAATAATTGGTTTGAAACGAACGAAGATGGAGCGAGTTGCTGGCAAGAAATATGTGTTGGTATTTTAAGTGAGGAACACTCAGACATTTTTTAAATTAGGATAAGCAGCTGAGTGTGTTCCTAAACATCTTTTAGTGAGAAGCGTTAGAAGACAACTATACCTATTCGAGAGTCATACTGATTATCTTTAGTTGCTGACTCAGCTCAGGATCAGGTCGACACACTCTAAATTTGCCCTAATGGACACAATGACCAGCTAAGTCTGTTTACAAATTGACATTAACGCCCACTATTAGAGATTTTCAAAAGAAAACGTGTGTCAAATTTGTGAATCCGCCAAATGCAATTACAATATGGTAGGCGTTTGGAATCGTTGTCGTGACAACTGAGTCTATCTCAGCTGAGCAATTGTCTTAAGACGGGTCTCCAAGAGTCGAGTGGTTTGCGAGAGTTGACACTGACGATTGTTCATCTCATCATCATCATTCATCATTTCAGCCGAAAGACGTCCACTGCTGGACATAGGCCTCCCCCAACATTGTTCATCTGTGAAGTAAAAGTAGGTAACCTCTCGTCTTTTTATTCTGAATTTATAGTTTATTTTACAAGTCATCGTTGTATTTACAGGCAAGGAAAAAAAAACACATTTGATTTGCCAAAAAAATTGCTCAAAGCAATTTTCGTACCCGATAGTACTTTCCTGGTTTTGCAAATAAAATACAGCTATTTCAAATGCCGGTTTTTATTTTGGTGGTTTGAATATCAAACGTTGATTTTTTATTCTTTTTTGCAGAGACCATGTAATAAAAGTAGTTTTATTAGTTTCCGTGAACAAAAACATACAACGTATGAACTGTTTAATTTTCAACTCAAGTAAGGCAGAAGTAATAATGTCCCATACATTATTATGCCTAAAAACAACCCTATTTCATCAAAACTTATTAGATCTTTGACAATACGATAATATAATATACCTACACAGGTATACCACAATTTATTGTAATTGAATTAGAACATTTTTCTTTCGTTTAAACAGCATGTTTGGCTACCGGTTACCGATACTTTATATAAATACTCATTTCTATCGACAAATACACGATTATAAATAGTCCTAACCCCACATTCCGTGAATGGCAGCCATTTTGTTTGTTTTTATTATTAATTATAAAAAAACAAGATGTACGTAAGATCATTTGAACGTCTCTATGTCTCTTACATTCAAAGTTATTAGCATTTCAATGAACATACCCTAGATCAAGCGATTAAAATTATCGGTTACCGGTAGCCAAACACACTGTAAACTTAAACCAAAATGTTTTTAATTTAAACCAACAAAGCAAACGTATTGTAGAGAATATTATGAATACATAGCTAAACGGTTTCATGTTCTTACTGACTTATACTTATAGGTAATGCTAATAGAACAAAATCACGTGAGCGAATCCACGGGCATAATACAAGTATGAGCAAAGGGTTTAGATTACTTCATATTCAACATTACAATAATAAACATTACTGAGAATAATAATTAAAATGAATGAAAAAGTAACAGTATAATCATTTACCAGGTAAATAAAAACCACATTTAAGTCTTTAGGTACTATAATATGTATTTAGCGTACACAAACAGTCCAACTGTAAATAAATGAATTCGAGGGTTAATTTTGTGTAAAATAAATACATAATTTACATACACACAAAATATACAATTTCAAAAAGAAAACAGATATAGTATTTACTTGCTGTTTTTTATACTCTAATTAATCCCACATGTATACATTTAATAAAAAATATGTAAGTAAAGAGGAACCTACAGGATTTTTTTTAAAGCAAAAACATCCAGATTTTAAAGGTTTAACAAGCTAATTATGTTCTTCAATTCCTCATCTCTTCGTTTTACGTATTTAAAGTCAATTATAAGTGCCTGCTTTGTTAAATATTGTTAAACTTGATATTACTTGATAATTGGATAGCAACGAGATCGTTCGTTCATATCAATGCTTAATGCCGCTGCTAGATTTTCATATAGTTATCGTCTATTGAATTCCTTATTATTCATATACAGGGTGGCCGGAACATTGACGTCCAAAACTAAAATTTAGGTCCCTCGTACCGTGGGGTATCCAAATCACCCCCATGTATGTTCCGCGACTTTTCATAGTTTTCGAGTTATGAATTTTTTTCTGATTTTTTGAGAATGATCGTTAAAAAATTACGTTCGGTTAATTATGACTTAAATTTTCAACTTTAAATAACAAATTTAAACATGTGACTTCATGGTTCCTAAGCAGGCTTCATAATTCGAAATGGCGACACGCGTATAGCAGTAAACACAATGTGAGCACGACTGAGGTACTTGTTTTGCGTTGGCTTCGGTTGCACGCTTTACTATCTCTGCTATCTCTCTCACTCTCGGTGGCGAGAGGGGCACCCCTCGTCACCGTTTACAGAACGTAATTTTTTCACTTTAGACCATCTTTTTCATAACTTTAATCACAGTTACGAAGCTGATTACTTTATGCATAAAAGTACTACTCATAAAGATTCAGTTGCAAAAAAAAAATCTCGACAAAGTCTTGTACTTTTTTGTCAGTTCGATCATTCTCAAAAAATCAGAAAAAAAATCATAACTCGAAAACTATGAAAATTCGCGGAACATACATGGGGGTGATTCGAATACCCCACGATACGAGGGACCTAAATTTTATTTTTGGACGTCAATGTTCCGGCCACCCTGTATAATAGATACGTATGTATTATATATGAATAAGGAATTCAATATACATCTATCTTAAAACCACTATAAAAGAATTTCATCAATGAAACTCAACACGACCAGCAATTGCGTCCAAAAACAGTGTCAATCAGTGGCGAAGGTTCCTTACAACTCGATTCCTACTGGCTTCCCTTTGAAAAATGGCACAATCAGTATTCTATAGACAAACAATATAATCACATTAAATATATGTACTCCGGCTTACCTCTTGCAAAAATTTACCCTTCGCTACTGGTGTCAATATTCCACTGCAATGATGATAAAGCTTTTGAACTCAGTTCAGTTTGTCATTGGGAGAGTCGTCCTTAATAATGGAAACATATACCTGCCTAATCAGGTTGCATTTTGGTCAGAAAACACTCATTAGGAGAATCCCTGTGCGCAGTCGCATCGCATCTCAAAATGAATAATTTAACAAACAATTTCTTTTCACTACCACAGGGATGACGTATACTTCGTGACAGTCACCCAAGCTCTGACCTGGATAACGGACCCGAAGTCAGCCAAGTCTCTAAGCAACTATGAAGCGTGGAGGTGTGACCGCAAGGACTTGCCACCAGCGCCGTGCAATCTACCCAACAAGTGTGCACTGTCCTTCAAGCCTGACGGTATGAACTTCACCGACACGAGGTATATGGAGACCTGCACCGATTGTCCTAACCAGTAAGTGTTTTTTTCTTATAAATATTACGTACGATATAGGTACATTGGAGGCTGCTAGCATTGCTAATGTGCCGTTGAGGCAATATTTGGAGTCCTATGTCCAGTAGTCAAGGTCTTGATGGTGATGGTTATGTTGATGAAATAAAGTGTGACGAAGAAAAGCAACAACAAAGAATAAGCAAGGATAGTGAAATATCTGGTGTTGTGGTAAGCAAGCTGGTGCTCATCAGGCTATGCCGGGAATCAGGTTATGTTTCGAGGCAACGTAATGGAACAACCGGTGGAAATTCTAAGTTAAGGTTCCAATTACGATAATCTCTTTCTGTCTGTCCTGGTGGCCTACCATGACGTCTTAAAGCAGGAGTAGTCCCATTGTGGGAAAGAGATGGCGACGACCTGTATTGCTCTGTCTCTTTTCCACACTGGAATTACTCCTGCTCTAAGACGTCACAGTAACCCTCCTGATGGGTTACTATGACGTCTTAAAGCAGGAGTAATTCCTGTGTGGGAAAGAGATGGCGCTAGACGACTTGTATAGCTCTGTCTCTTTCCCACACTGGAATTGCTCCTGCTTTAAGACGTCATGGTAGGCCACCAGGTCTCCAACATATTACTTGGTATCATAATTATGGCTGTTTTAAATTTTCCTCTCAAAGCAGAAACATAGTTGCAGCAGTTTGAGATCTGAATTAAAGAAAAAATTTAAGCAACAAAATCCTATGACGCATTTTCAGCGACAGCAATAACACTGAAGTTATGTTATTACCACGTTCATTTTACGGCGCACCACGTTAAGATGATCTTGCTTACTTTGTACGGGAGTTTTAAATTTTAAAAGTTTTTTAACACGGTGTCAGGGTTCCGTCTATCGCGGGTTGACTCAGCTCACAAGCGAAGGGGGACGATGTGATTTTGTAACATCGTTGTGTTGAATAATTTTGGAAGGTTCACGTGAGCTGGGATGCATCAAGAAAAATGTGGTTTGAAAAGCTTCGTTTAGTTTTAAAGAGGCGTGTTTTCACTATGGGATATTCTGTGATACGTTATAAATAAGACGGGGAGATTTGGATGTACATGGGCTGCAGTAGTTAACTCCGTACACCGATTTGTCGTGAAGGTTTGTAAGTTTAGTTGGTATAGGGAACACGATCCACTAAAATGCACTAAGTAGTTAAGTTTATTTAAGTTAAGAGTAAGTTACAGTAGTAGAGTGGAAGGCGATTATTTCTCTCAGTTGTTGATAGCTACCCAGTTAAGTTCACTATATTTAAATTCGTTATTCATGTTGTTTTATGACGCGCATCGTTGGCGTAAAGTAGATTACCGAGTAAGCAGACAAATGTACGGCGATGAGACCGTATGGGAGTCTGTTGCACAAACGATAGGGCACTTAATATTGTGTCCGATTGTTTGTTAATTACAGGAACTAATAGACGCTACTGAAGGCGCCAAACTAGTGGCTCAGATCTGGGCCGACACACTTTAGATTGCCATCGACACGCTAGAAGAAGATGGAGAACTGCAATCAAATACTTGCATCGCGCTATTAGAGTTCTCCCCGAGAGAAGAACATATCGAAAAACTTGACGATAACTGTCGGGCAGTAGCCCACTGGACTGTCCAGCGTGGACACTTCACCCGTCTGGTCGGGAGGCTCCTCCCTTTTCAACGGGAGATGAGGAACTTTACACCGTTTCTCACACCCCTAAAGAAGAATCAGACAGATATTAAAAATGGAGAATACTATGCAGTGGCGAATGTTCCATACAACTCGATTCCCTTTGAAAATTGGCACAGTCAGTTTCCTATAGACAAATGAAATAATCACATTAAAGAAATGCACTCCGGCTTACCTCTTACAAAAATTGACCCTTCGCTACTGATACTGTAAACACATTAATTTTAGACAGATTTGTAACACTTCTGTCAATTTCAGGTACCCATGGCTAGGCGACTCCGGCGGGACAGGAATCCCCGGCAAAGACAACTATATCCCCGACAATCTCAGGAGGAAGTAGACAGTATACGAATAGTCCTTTATTACTATTGTATGTGATCTGTTCAGTTCAGTCGACTTTCATCACTGTAACATGTGGTCTGAAGTCACTATTTTCTCCTCCATAGAGATCTACGCCCTGTAATGGGCAACTACAGTACTTTCACAAGTTATTATGCCTTGTGTCTGTGACTGTAGCTTCGCTTTTTTTTTTCTGACATTCGAAAGTGCCTTTAATGGTCTAATTCAAATAAATGCTTTAAGTTTGAGTTAGACATTGAATTCTCCAGTTATTAGGTTACAACATTTGTATGTTTCCTAGAAACGCTTTAGAAGTAAATCCATCTGAATTGCAATAGAAGACTTTTAACTCGGTGAGATCATTTCGTAGAAATAATATGAGAACATGGTAACGTCTGAGTGAGTTTTAAGTCAGTTTATTACTACACTTGTTACTTGGAATAACTTTTAATAAGTCCAGTATTAAACCTTTGAACGTAGAAGTCAAATCTTCAGCAATGAAGTGCAATAGTTTGGGACCGAAGTAGTCTTTGAAATGAATTACCCAACAACAAGAAATAGTTTCAATGTGGCTTTAGAAATTCAACGAAAGTTTCGTACCCTGTCCTGAATAGATTATATACAAACATTTGTATATATTTCGTTTTGTAAGTAATTAAGGCATAGTGACTAGTCGTCGCAATTTATTATTTTTTAATAATTATTTTTTGAGACTTTCTAGTTCTTTGTGACGAGAAGAGACAACTCGAAGAATTTATTTAATGATTTATAAGATATAAAATTTCGTGTAATTATTATTGAACAGTTGCCATGTTTGAACCAAAATACTCCTTATAACAACGACAATACCGAGAACAAATGAGTTGAAAACTGTATAAAGATGGCTGGAAATAAAATTCAGAAAATGTTGTTTAGAAGATGAAACTAAATTAGGAACGTAAGTTTTTATATCAAAATGTTGATCAAATTCGGAGTTTTCAGCCAGTGTTTTGAACTTTAATTCTCGATTTTGTTAAACAAATACCTCGACATACTCCTAGCTTGGTAATACATAAAAATATATATTTCTGATCAACTTTGGTGCTTTGTACTAAATGATAAGTGGAATAACTGTTTTCATTGTTAATTAATAAATATAAATATTTTTGAAACGTTTGTTTATTTATTACCTAGCAACCCTAGGTTATACAGGAGCAAAAGGTGTGACTCTTATTAAAAAATATAAGAACAATTTGATTGTTTAAGAACAATTCGATGAATCGGCATTCATACATACATTATTAAAACTGGTTTATGGGAATGGGCCTAATGAAAAGTGCTTAAGGTGGAAACGCTAGGGTAGCCTGCGAAATTCAAATTTTCTTACGTTTTTAGGGTTCCGTAGCCGAATGGCAAAAAACGGAACACTTATAGATTCGTTTTGTCTGTCTGTCCGTCCGCATACTGAATTAAGTGGCTATGACATATCACAGCCACTTAATTCCGAAACTACACAGTTGAAACTTGACAGGTAGATGTATTTTGTGAACCGCTTTACGAAATTAATACAAAAAAAAAACATCAAACCTATACGTGCAGGGTGTCTATAGATAAGTCTTTAAAAATGACAGGTTCCAAAAACCATTTTTTCTCAAAATCAATCGTTTGAAAGATAGACACTTCCGAAGTGGTAAAATGTGTGTGGCCCATTCTAATTTCTAAAGTAAGAGGAGAAAATTTCTGAAAGAATTTAGGATTAAAGAACGTAAAAAAACTTTCAAAGAAAATTGGTTTGAATAAGATTTGATGTTTAGTTTTTGAGATATGGGATCTTTTTATCAAACTGCAGTAGTAATTTGTTTTTGATTAACATAATATGAAAACAAATTGGTGCTACAGAACCCCATGTGCGTGTGAGTACGACTCGCACTTGGCCGGTTTTTTTTGCAATTTGCAGGTCAGTGTCAAGTTGTATGTTGATTAAAATATGATTCGCAGCCGTAACAAATATGGCTTTACAGAGTTTAAATAAAAATTAAAATCACCAATACAACCCGCCAGGTTCATTTAACCCCATTGAATGATTATTTCATGAAATAGTCATTGAATGGGATTAAATGAACATAAGGGGGATATTGATGAATTTAATTTAATGAAACAGCAAAAAAAAAAATTTATTTCGCGGGTGACCCTGGTGCTTTTACCTTAATTGTAACGATGCGATTTTAGAAACAGAAGTAATGGTAACCTACCCATACCCATAATCTCACGGCAGCATGCGACGGTGACCTAAAGCTAGTTCCACACAAAACGTATGTGTGCGATGCGGCATAACTTGCAGTGCAAGTATGAAATAATATACAAGATGCCACAACTAATTCAATGCGTTTGAACGTCAGTAGCACATAGCGGACGTCAGCGCAATGTTGCGCGCCTGCGTAAACACGTAGAGCCATGCTGCAGCGCTGCAAACGTGTTGCGTTTAATGTGGCCAAGCCTTAAACGTAAACGAGACCGCAAGGTGAGTGTAACCACATCATATTCACTACTGATGTCTTTATGGGCAGTGTTTAGGGTGTACTTGGTAGACTATGCTAATGAAATGTAGTCATTAAATGCTTGAGTTTTCCTTGCAGTTATGTTTTAGTGCTTGACATTGTCAGAAATACCAGATAGAATTAGAATAGAATAATAATCTATTGTTGTTGTAGGTGGGTCACAAATAAACGTGGTAAAGACAAATAATAAAGTCACATTACAGATATGTACTCCGGCTTACCTCTCACAAAAATTGACCCTTTGCACTGGGGTGTACAATTATGGTTGGAAAGAACATAATCGAATAAATATTGTGATTAAGTAGTACCAATTAAATAAGAATTAAGTTAATCATACTGCACAAAATATTTCAAGTCAAATCAAAATCAAGGAAAAGTCGGCAAAAATCCCAAATATTGTAACAGTCGGTAAACTTGTCAGAATTAAGAAATTCACCTGACACCGACGCGCTGCTTAAAAAACAATTCATGTGTGTTCTAAACAGCTCCGTGGTCTATACATTACCTAATAAAAGTCCTGAAAAAGACTATTGTATACATATTTTATAACGACGGCTGGCATTTCGCGTCTCCGACCCGCCGGCAGATTTAATTTGAGATTGCGCTGCGAATGGCTGCTCGGAAACTTTCTCCATATTCACATGCATTAGCTCCTATTACAGCGAGTTTTTGTTATACATATTCTGAATGGATCCCACCCCATCCTCGATGTCTTTCTCTGAATCAATATTCTTAGTTACCAGTGATAAGGGCGGCGCAACTTTGTCGACGGAGGCTGTAAAATGTAATTTGTTAAGTTGAGATATAGACGTATCTTGTGTCATTCACACGTAATTTGAGGACGTGTTTTGGGATTTAGTCGGTAGTAAATGTTCAAGTTCCGCATCGTTTTAGGTTATTTTATTAGGGATTCGGCACTTGGATAGAATTTCGAGAGGATCAAAGACAAGGGCAATAGCCAAGAGGTGGTCAAGTGTGGGCCAGCGACCCATAGTGTTTGAAAAGAGTCTAAGGTTTTTGTTATATTTCTCCTGTATGTGCCAATTTGAATAAAATGTACTAAGAAACATACATCTCTAATCACTTCATGAAGTAAATTCACCTATAAAGAATAAAGAAACCCCGGCTGTAAATAGCGAACTAAAAAGAAAGAATTAAGATTAACTAGAAAAAAGAAATACATGTTCTTAGATCACGCAGAATCTGTCTTTGTTGTCGCGCGGGCGGCTGAAAATACGACTTTGGTCAAGTAGAAGGAAATATCATCTTAAATCAGTTTTAATCAGATCAGTTAAATATTCACTTCACATATTTTGCTTACAAAGGCTGCAACAAAAATAATTTCTTTCATAGTCGTGTGTCTTCGTAGCAGCATTGCTCGTATACTGTTACAAAACGACAGAGATGGGCACTCGAGCAAAACCGATCCTCTCTCTCGTTTTATCATAGAAATAAAATGCCTCCCTCTGCACGCAAGTTCTTAATGTGAAATTATTAATGCCATTTTTACCCGTTGCTATTGTAATCCGTAGACCATAAATGTGCAAAAATAACAGCATCTTGGCACGTACCGAAAATAAACACTTTTCCTCAATACGTGGATACAAATCACGGCACATATGAACATAAATAGTAACAACAGAGGGTAATGTAGAAAGGTGGTAATAAGATCCAGCGACATTGTCGCCGAGTGGCGAACATTACAAATCCCCTCAGGCATGCAAGGGAGCTTCATAAAATATAATAAGACCACGCGAGCCCCCGCTGGAAACAGGTCAGCCGCCTCAACGATACGAAATAGCCTGAAACACCCATTCCTACAAGGTATGTTTTTATTTGTGACCGCAAATAAATTAGATTTACTATGTGTGTACGTACGCACATCTGTAGGCTTTCTTCGCAATTTTCACAAAAATGGTTTATATGTTAATAATGTAATGACGTAAGAACTTTATGAACAGAAAATCTCGTTGATTTATCGTGAATATCTGCCGTACCTAGCTAATATAATTTTATGACGACGACGGCTGGTTATGTGTGTACGAGAATGGATATGAGAGAAATCCATTTCATGCGAAAATTATCCAAGGATTCATCTGTCGACTATGAAGTCGACCGTGAAACTTTCCCAAATATGTAAATGGAAACATTGGAAACAGAGAAGACAGAGTTTACGATATCGGACAAGCTAAGCCGAGTCATACAATTCCGAATAAATACTTTTCTGATTACAATCTCGCCACGAATAATCACATCAGGCTTTATTAAGTCGACCACAACAACAAGTTAATCGGAATCGATCCGTATAAGTCTTCTCATTATTTTCCCTTATCAATGTACGTACGCAGATAAAAGCTCCAAGTTATTCTCTTGGACGACATTTTTATGTCGTAAGAATAGGGAAATAACGAACTCATAAATGGGAGTCGGACGATAAACAAGCCATAGCCTCTGAGATAAGAGTCTGTTCTCTCTACGAAGTAATGTGACTGCGAAAACGCGGATAATAACTATACTACCTGCTTTACATACGAAAAGCATACGAGTGCCGAGGGTCCTCTGAGCGTTCGATACATGACGTCATAAATTACTTAGATTAGCTTCTTATTTGGTCTCCAGTTGATTTTATGATGCCGGTGTTTATACAACTGAGTATTGTGGCTGTTTTCTTTAGCGAATATTTCTGGCGTTAAACATTTTTTTATTGTAAACGAGATGATATTACTTTCCATAAAGGAGAAACGTAAGTAGGGAACGGGTTCCAGTATAGAGAAGATGGACGAGTAACCTGTGAGTTGAACGAATGTTGTTTATAGCCTCAAGCGGTTCAGCAAGACATGGGTTTCTACTCATCCTGTAAAGGATAAAACTGTGGCACCCACCCACACACACACACGCATATAATCTACAGTCTACAAACATTCGAAGAGTCCTTCAATCCTTCATGTTGAGTTAACTAACATCAATTTTACATTGTTGACAGTATAACTAAAGTAACTATTGTGTAGAAGTAACCCCAACATCTGGACACGAATAGCACAAGTTTCAAGTGAGCACGGATCCAAAGATGTCAAGAGTTGAATTTCAAAGGAGCTCGCATTTCCTTCGTGAAACTAACAGAAACATCATTGTAGTGAAGAAATGTAAAGGAATACTAACATTTTACGTTGAAATCTTTAAAAAATGTATAAGTATAAACATGGTTATGGTGAGGTTTAGAAATAGGTCGGCTGTCAGACCCGTCTGACCCGCAGGTGACATTCAGGTAGTAAGGTCTATAGTGGGCGGACATATACCGGATTCAGCTTGACAACATCGCAGTTCAAACGGCCTCATTATAGTATTATTTTCAGGAGAAACCGTGTACGTAGGTCCAGGGGAGTGAAGACTGCGAATTTGTGCGAATAATATAAACTTTCCTGAGCATATCAAGTGTCCCGTTAAACAAGAAGGAAAAAGAAGCCTCAATTGTGTGTTCGTGCACAAACCTACAAGAAAAATATTGTTTAAATTAAACTCACATTTTTACGGCTGCCTTCTAAAATTACTTTTGTATTATATATTTTATCGCAGCTCTATATTTCGGTCAGTGTTTGCCTTAAGTAGCGTCTAGCGTGCATTTTTATCGGATCAGAGACATTTTGTATTCCTAAACAGTTCGCCAGCTTCGGCCTGTCCGGACGAAAGCATTTGGCTGACTTTTGTATTTTCCTCAAGACAAATAACATGTTTCATCTGATAAGGGGCTGTCGTCGGCTCGTCTGTCTACGGAACCAATCGCTTTGTGGACGTTCCTTGTTATTCCATCTTGTTTTTATTGCGCAAGCTTGAGCGTTTGTTTTTTGAAAGCCTATTAACGTCTCTCCTTTTGTAATAAGAAAGGATTCCTAAGTCGTTAGTGTATTTTTGCGAAGAAATACGTGGTTTTATTCTACCACTTACCACTTCATAAGAGAAGGATGGAAGTCATTAGGTCAAGGTTTTATTAGCCCCGTAGCTATTTTTTTCTCTCAAGTGGAAAAGCTCACCAAGTCAAAAGATCGATCAAGGTTAGCATTGGGACTGAACATGTACACGTTTAGCGCATGATGGACTTGTTTAGCCTTCCCTGTTGGAAGGCAATACAAGTCTGGACCGAATATTGGCACAGTTATCAAAATTAAATTCAAATTGTCAGGTATATTCCTGTAAGCACAGAATGAGTGAACGCTGCACGTAATCGCCGCCCGGCTGCGGCTGCATTATGAATTTGTACTCTTTTGTCCGCAGTTTTTAATTCTACCGGTAAAATGTATTGTTCATGGAACAAAAGTCTCTAGTGTCATTGTTGTTGGCCAAAGTTCATTTAAATTCCGTGCCCGTGAGAGGGAACAGTAGCAAATATGAATTCCTTTGCTCCTATTGTCAAACTGCTTTTGCTCGCTTTGGTATAATGCTTTTGAAAGCCACATTGTGTTTTATATACATGTAGGAACACAACTCTATTTGAATCTTTGTTAGTTAACAAAGAAACAGAATGTGATGTAACGTTATGATATTAGCGTGTTTGTGTGAAATAAACTTTAAACTTGAAGGCAAGGGAAGTGCGCTAAACTGCTGTTGTTGACGGCCGACTCCTTTTACCTGGCTTACTTGCATGTACTCGTGAATTATTCAAAACGTTGTACTAATTAAAATTCCGAATTTGCACAACAGGTAGACGTTTTACAAAAGAGAATCATGAAACTCAGGCCAGAAGCCTCAACCTAGTGCTGAAATATTTTTAAAACAATGTTATATGTAGCGCAGTAGTAATCGAAGCATTGCAAAGTTTCGATGGCTGGCAAAGAAAAAGGAATGACCGCTGCGCACTGGCTCCGGTCCAGATCCGTCGCTTTTCATCACGTTTTACAGGCGTCGCAACAAGTTATGGGCCTCTTTTTGGAAACTCTCCCCATCATACTTGAGGAATAGCGTGCAATACGGGATATTATCAATTCGAAATTACTTCGCCGTTTTTCATTGCATTACGCTGAAAACTCCGTGTTTAAGTGTCAGCCTTCAACGTTAACAGGTATTTAGA
Source organism: Noctua comes (assembly GCA_963082995.1). Lineage (NCBI taxonomy): Eukaryota > Metazoa > Arthropoda > Insecta > Lepidoptera > Noctuidae > Noctua > Noctua comes. Next base: position 10,124,409 of record OY720277.1, on the reverse strand, counting down.
CATGAATTATGACTCATGACGGCAAGAAATGGACTGACTTGACCATTCTTCCCAAGGAAAAGGAAAACAAAAATGCTTAGTTATAAAAAACAATGAAGAAAAATGATAGAACCTTTCGCAGACGCGCAAACAACAGCGCTAATTACAATTAAAAACATTTTTATACTTTTTAATGAGACAATTAATTCACACTGTTTGAAAAAATTTACATAATTTCTTTAGAACCCATGTAGCTGTACCGAGCTAGGGAATAATTTGATTCATGTAATTATTACAGTCAATTTTCATCATTTCTTGCTTTAAATGGCGGGTTACGGGCCCGAAGTAATTTCGTCCGGGCCAACAGAAGTTGAAAAAGGAAAATTACACAATTTGCTAATGGCCACGGCACGGATAATAATTTGTTGCGCGGTTTTTATTACTAGAGAAAGATATTAATGTGAATTGAAATTTATATTTACGACTTATGATTGAGTTAGGGGGCGGTGAACGAGAAATGTATTGGGTCTTTTTATGTTCATCGATCAAGTTCGCAAAATACTGTCGTTGAGGTCGTTACATAGGTATACAGGTAGTAGTAGGTGGCAGGTGGTAGTAGGTAGTGATGTGATGAGAATAACCTATACGAATGGAGAAAACCAGTTAGAAACAGCAACTAAAAGCCTTCAGTACCTATAGCCAGCCATTAGGAATACAGTGAGTAATTTTTGAGTGATTAGTTTTTGAGAAATGTCTTAAACCGTTATGCAGTGTTAGCCTAGTGATGGGACTGCCAAGTCGAAGTTCAAGTTCGAACCCAAGACACGTACCTTTGATTTTTCGGATTCATGTACGTATTGGATAATTATCACTAGCTTCGGTGAAGGAAAACATCGTGAGGAAACCCGCATGCCTAAGAGATATTTCTCGACGGCATGTAAAGCCGAATCAGACGCCCATGGGCGGCAAAAAACCTCTGACATCAGGTTAGGTTAGGATTGGTTAATGGGACAGGTAAGTACTTTATCCATCAAATAATTTAATTTTAAAGCCATTAAAAAACGCAAATGCTTTAATAATAAATAATGTAGTCAAATATTTAGATTTAATTTGGTTCGCGAGGTCGTCGACATATGGGACGTGAGTACAGCAGGCTCTCGCTTGGCAGCTGCTTGAACCAGCTCATGGCTTCATTCAGAAAGCAGTACTTCTGGACACGGCGCGTATTGTTAGGAGATTCCTCTCTCAAGAGCCCTGACCACCGGTAGCTCGGACTATGTTCCTGATGCTGGTGGGCTACTATTTTTATATTTTTTTAAATGTTTTTTAAATTGTTTTATATTGGAATATTTAAAAATGTAATCAATATGTACGAAAACGAATAAAAGAAATAATAACATAGTTATACGTAAGTCTACAAAGCAATTCCATTGTAAATGAAAAAGTTTCGCTTAAGTAGTTCAGTAACTGTGGTGAAAGATCTAACACCAAGAGAGAAGACTCCATCGACACTAACACTGTTGCACAAAAAACTTCGCCATACAATGTAGGTTTAAATAAAAACTAGGTAAAGTCCGCGGGAATTCTGCCACTGTCAACAATGCCCGCTGCAAACAGAGGGAACTTTGGTAAAAATGCAACGTAATTAAACTGGGTGAAATACAAAATACAAGCACTTTTGAAGGAAGTCCGGCCATTGTTGCCTTTCCACACTCTGTGAACTTGAAGGGCGATGCTTGCTGAAATAACGTTTAATGAGAGCGGGGCTAGTACTTGTAGCTTATAAATAAATTATCATATGCAGAAAATAGGGCAAGCGGGGCAAGATGGAAGGTGGGCTATTGTTTGTGGGGAGACGCTGCATATGCACTTGAGGTCTGAGCCGTCCAGGAACCCCCATCTGCAGAGATTGTCTTTGCTCCGGCCGACTTGGGTTCGAAGTCTATTTTGAGATTTCCAAGTTGGCCACGGCAACTCGTGTCCAGGTGGAAGGTTTAATTTGTTCTGGGCTAAACATATTTAAACTTTTTGCCATCGAAACGCTAAGAAGAAGATGTGCAGAAAATGTACGTGGATGAATTTATTTCAAAAATGTTTTCTACATGGAAGTATATCCTTGTAGGTACATATTGCACATAACTGTAATTTTGCCGAGAGCAAATACTTGTGTATGAGGTTGGGCCTCTTACACAAATATTTGATCAGAACAAAATTCGAACTCCTTTCTTAGTAAAGTAAGCAAGTATATTCTTATATTGTACGTTATATTTAAATTCGCTTTGTGTTATCGCTTATTTGCTTTGTGTCTTTTTAATATATTCTATTTTCTCTTCTTCTTTTACACACTGTGTCACACGTCTCTTTTTATTTACTTTCCTTTCGCAGGTATGTTGGAAGAGATTTCTTTAGAAATAAGCATTACTTTTGTACCTATTTTTCTGTTCCTTTCTTCTTTTCAGTATTTAGTGTATACATAAACTGTTAAATAAATAAATAAAGAGCCAACCAAACCAGTGAGAAATCCACTGTCTATTATAGGCTAGAAGACTACAAAAATAAAGTAACGTAGGTATTACTGTACCAACATACAGTTTCATGGCTCCCGTAACTACGAGACGTTATTAAAACTATCGGTAGAACCATCCGAGGGAGTTCAATTTTTGCCAGGTCCGTAACGAAAGCGGTTAAGGCGTTTGAGGTCAGTCGAGTTGTATAAACGTCCAATTCGGCGGCAAATTTACAACTTTTTCTCACTTCCCTGTCTCAAGTCGGAGCAGTAAACTGGGAAGCAATCTCGCACGACTACAGAGTTATTTCGCAGAATATTGCGGAGCGAGACTAATAAAATGACAAATGGCTGGTGTTTGTGCACTACAGAGCTGACATGAAGCAAGATGCATGCGGCGACATACTTTCCAAATGTATTTGCCAATAATTTGCATATAATGCGGTCTTAGTATCGATATTGAAATATATTGCGATCGTACGATGTAAGAAATATTGATATGTCGGGTCCAGGTTCCGGTCGGGTGAGCATAATAGTAGTGTGTTCAGTGTAACCGATACCTTGGCTCGCTGTGCTCAAATTCTTGAGTAGAAGTGCTCTTACCCACAATATCGGCCGGCCTCTCCCAAACGTCTCGATTTCACCTCGGCTGAGGACGTCGATATGTTCTACCTGTGGAACCCTAATCCAATCTGTCCGTGTCTGTATGCACGTTAACGTATGTAGTATACATGTATGTAGGCTTCATGTTGCCAACTATCGGTTTACAATTTATTTTGGATTTAAATAAGATGTATGTTTTCAGGATATCAACATATTTTCTTGCTTTCTTTCAACAGGTAATCGAAACTTGGTTAACTGTGAGACTGTAAAGTAAAACTATAGGCTGACATGTAACATACACGAGAACCATATCAAAACAGAAAAAAAAACTCCAAACAATCGAATTACTCCGACCAGAGAAGCGATTAATAAAGCCAAGTTCAATCACAGTTCTTTCGACCTCCGATTCCGTAAATAATTATGTCCTACATACATACGTCAGTCACAAAGAAAACGTGCCTAACCAATAAAACGAAACAACGAGGCTATCAGAAACAGACGCAAGCGTCACTGCCGCTCTGACATTGACAAATAAGCCATTCTGAAAAAGATCCCATTTTCCCCAAGACCCCTACTACGTACGACTATTAATAACAATTAAAGAAACGAAAACAGTGTTGAAATGCAAATTAATGACACGAATATTTCAAGAATGTTCGTTATTAAATTTGTGTCTTTATTAAAAACTGTCGTCGGCTTCAATACGGGAGGTTCTTTCACCAATTTATATTTGCACAAAGAAACGATCAATAATTGCCTCGATCGTTCGTGATTGGAGTTAATTTTACTGAATTTGAATTTCTATTACTACTAGAACATCAACAAACGACCATCTTGTTCATATTATTCAACCTTGTTAACATATTCATTAACCTTTCTTGGAATAATACCGTTGGTTTCAGGTTTCATAAAATCGGGCGAAACGGCTTCCCGTATAATACCAGCGGTTTTAAAATGTATTATCTGAACGTGTTGAAATGTAATTTCGTTCATATTGATACAATGTGTGAAGTTTATATTTTTATGGAGTGAACGTGAGGCTATGAAAACGGTATTCAAGGAACGAATGTTCGTTAAAATGGCTTAGCAATAAAGATTTTGTGGCCGCTAATGTGTTTAATCTTGTATAGATCCAAAGTTAACGATGCGTTCAGGTAGTCAGGGAGACATTAAAATGCTATTTCGAATGAAGCCGCATAGCAATAAAGTCTAGATCTAAATCCGTTCAGTCGGTCAACAGACCGTTTTTGCGACGTGATAGGCAGGCGGGTTCCGAATTCAAATACAATCTATTTCCTATAACGTGCATCATGTGACGACTTTGTGGAATCGTTAAAGCTCCGGCGATATCAAAGGCGTGCAGCTAATGCAGGCGGTAGTCACCCGGCGGTAATATCGAGTTGCATGTGATTCGTGGAGAGAACTCGATATCTGTTAACGTTTGCGCAAATTCCTGTAGTAGGCGCACTGAATACGGAACTGAGCCAAACGGAAGCCGTATTACGAATTTAATCTCGCAGAAATGTGGTATCGTGGAAATTGCTGCAACAAAGCCTCTGTTTACGACAAACGTCTAGAAGCAATATTACCTAGGGGAAAAATTTAGAACAACTGTATTATAATATTTTCTACATGAGTTTTAAATGAAAATCTTAGAGTTCCGTTGGTAAGGCGGCAACCTTGTTCGTTTCGATGGTTCGACCGTTGCTCCAATGGTTTCTGATCTCCGGTTATTCTAGTAGACTTTGTACATTGATTTCGTCTGCAAATAATGTTGTTTTCAATTTGTATTGTTCGCGTGGTGAAATATAATAGTCAAGACATCAAACTGACGACAACGACAGATTTTAACGAATCTAAACATAAAATTAATACATTTCGATCATGCTCCAATATTACATTCCCAAAAGATTATACTGTAAAGGATGAAACTTTACTATTTCCAGATGTTTATTGCAAGTTTGAATAAATAGGTATTGCTTACTTGTTACGGTAATATGAGAGCCTCAGTAGAACAGGCACAGAGCAATAGCACGTTGCAGCATGAGAAGTTTTCCAATCTAACTTCATGGTACATCAGGAATTGCTCGCTTCTTACGTGCCGTTCTCAATGTAATTTTGTGTTTATACCCACAGTTCAGCCATCGGCGTAGCGTTCTTGCAGCGCACCGGCGAATAATTTTGGTAATGAATACTGTGTGAAGAAGGCTTTTAACATAAACTCTTTTAGGAACCTCTTAAAAAGGAGCTTTTAGCATGTTTTTTTCAGTTTATTTCTGAAGCCGAATGGGAGCAGAGATTCTAGTTAGAAGGTGGCTGACTATTCTAACGTAGCGAGATTAAAGGATGGCGTTATTCAGTATGTCAAGTCGGCGAGCGAAATGTTCTGTATAAATAATCCCGAATAAAGCCTTCACACAAAACGGGCGACACAAGTGGGGGGGAAGGAGAGATTTATCCTCTTGAATCTAATCTTGCGGATGGCGAAAAGAGCAGTTTCTACAAAAAAAATTGTCTCAGTTGTCGTCTCGGGCGTCTCGCGACTGTATACATTGAGACAATTCCCGCCGTCTGCGCTCAACTCATCTGGCGTCCTGGCGATGATGCCATCTGAGCGCTCTTTAAAAACTCGTACAAACGTGAACTTATTTGTTGGTAGCATCTACACAGCCGCACCAAACTTAAGATAAGAAAATAGCGGTGAATACTCGTTTAACATGGTCTTACAGTATTGCTTTAATTTTAAAAATCTCAGCGTTTTTTTTGTTGGCTTATTCTGTCCCACTGCTGGGCAAAGGCCTCCCCAGTTCTTTCCATGATCTATTTTCTTATAATCTAGAACAGCGACCTAAAATTAAAAAACAAGCTTAATTTTAATTGACATAAAAGTCATGAAAACGGCGTCCATTTTCATACTTTTGATAAATTAATGATCCCTGGACCCATCTGTACAAACGTCCAATGAAAGCGATTCCGTCCAATTCTGTAGGTAATGAAGGAAGTTTTGATATCAAAAATCCGATTTCCAATTTACCTTTACCAACAAATACCTTAATAGGGCACGATATCAATTTTATTTGATTTTTGCTCCACGGTGCGTGGCTCTAAGGTACAGTCAAGAAAGAAAGCTACCAATAAAATGAATATTAAACTTATACTGTCACTTACGGGATATCTTCCGTGATTGTTCATTATATTGAGCTCCCGATATTTGGACGCTGTTGCAAGCGCCATGATCGCGGTTGAATATCCCTGGTATATAATATCGGTATTCCGTAAGTGACAGTATAAGTTTAGTTATAAACCGTGACAGCTTAAAACAAATTGAATATAGCCTGCATTTATAATAATTCGTTGCACGCGTCAAAGGTAATGCTTTAATAACATTGTGGCGTTGCTGTGACGGTCACAGAGTCCGTACCATATCCACTTCATCCAACTTATCTGTGCAGGCGGGAAAACTAAAATAAACGTACCAAGTTTGACATATCGATGCAAATTTGTTGACCCTTAAAGTACTCAAGACTGATATCAGCTACAAAAGAAAAAAAAATGCCGTTACATTGAACTGCTCACTTAAAATAGTCATACTATACCAAGTTTAAAAAAAGAAGATTATTTTTAAAAAAATCGGTAAACTCATACAACACACGTTAATATTTAACGATAGTTCCGTAACCTTTGTTGTTGAATGTACGGTTACTGTTCGACGTAGGTACTCTAGCAGAATTGTTTCCGAGTTAATTTAAGATTAAAAGGAAATAAAGGTGCACAGTGAGTTAACTCGCCCGAGGTGAACCAACTTTGTGATTAAGTGGACCAACCCACTCCAACACTAATTTTGTATGGATGGTCTGAACTCTGGATTAGTTTAACATTTTAAGGAAATATTTAATTTTAAAGTTACTTATTCGACCTGGTTGGTTATTGCTGGTAATAATTTTTAATTGTGTTTGATGTTGGAGTGTTTTTCGTTTACTTAGTTATTAATCAATGTTTTATGGATAAACTAGAGCCACGAAAACTTCGAATACAAACATGGCTTCAATTAGTTTCATAACGAAAATTGGAAATGCTCACAGTTTATTTTTACGTAGGAGATGATTACCTGGAAAATAAATTATACTACCTACTTGGTTACTATTTCTTTGGAAAAATATTGCGTAAATATGCTTAAGATGTCTTTTACATCTGCAAGAACATATTTACTAAGTGCAGGGTTTCATCTTGATAATGAGGTTCCGTATTTCTGCATAAAGCTGTTTCTAGAGATGTATACTGTGCGATTTACGAAGAAAAACTTGCCGTTTTATATAAAGGCAAACGAAAGAAGAGCAATTCTGCCTCCTTTCCTAGAAAAGCAAGAAAAGCCACCGTCTAACTGAAGACATTAAAGGTCTACAAGTCGCGAGTTCCCGAGAATTTTGTTAAATTTTATAAATTACGTTTATATTTGAAACGGTGAAGAAAAACATCGTAAGTACCGATAAAAATTGCGAATGATACATTTTTAGTTTTTTCGAATCATTCAATAATTCTGTAAGGTTTGATCGAAAAAACTAAAATACTTGTTTAAGACGTTTTATTTTTTGTTATTGCCGGGTAGTGCTGGGTACTTAGTATTTTAGCAATTTATGTACACACTAAATACAGAAAAGAAGAAAGGTACAGAAAATAGTACAAAGGTGATGCTTATTTCTAAAGAAATCTCTTCCAGCATACCTGCGAAAGGAGATACTAAAAAAGAGATGTAGACATAGTGTGTAAAAGAAGAAGAGAAAATGGAATACATAAAACGTAAAGCAGAATTATTTAAACATAATAATATAAGAATATAATAAAACTTATAAATACAAAGACAAAACATAACAATACTGTAAATACAATAAAATAACTAATAAAAAATACAGGACGCGGGGGGAGGAGGCAGGGGGTTTAGTAGTAGGTAGTGACATACTTCACTGCTTACTGCTCAAAGAGAGAGGAGGCTGGTGTCCCAGCTGTGGGAACTTTCTAGGGTTATTATTAAGATGGCTTAGTTGGTGATTATATAATAGTTTTACATTTAACTGTTGGAAACATAGATCTCTTTCAAGAAGTACTGTTAGTAATTAGTATGTACCGTTTCGAAAAATCTAAAAGCCAAACACCGCGTGGTTTTGACTTGTATTTTAATTAATTTTCACCTATTTATTTAGTTTTTTCTTGGGCTGGATGGGTTTGGAGTGTCACTCCAAAACCATCGGAAATCGGAATCATAAAAACGACAAATCATTTATAAACATTAGAATGGAACTCGAAGCACTCAATGATCCATCTATGTACTCTTATATCTTTTCGAACGAGTGCCTTCAGTCGACAACGGTTGATACTGAATTAAAATTGATGAGAGAGAATTTTATTCAAGCATCTTGATTTCAGCATAAACCATAAATCATGCGGCTTGTAAATGTTTCGTGTTCTTACAAATTTTGTAATGGCGGATGAGAAAAGTCTTTTTCAAGGAGCTATAAAGCTTTTTGAATGAAATAAATGGTGCATGCAATGGGTGCATATTGTCGAGCGCTGGACACTACTTGAAACTTTTCAATTATCTCGACTTCACTTTGGGTGGTGATTGAACACCTAATGTTTTCCAATGTTACTTCGCAACTTTTTTTGATTGTATAAAATTATAATAATACAATATATGATATTATATTATATTATATTTTTTTTATGATTTAATTGACGAATTGGTTGTTTTGTTAAGTTATTACTCCGAAATAATTGGAGTTAAAAATTTTGCAAACAGTACTAAGGATGGATATTTAAAAAAATCTTATTTTTAATTTAATTAAATGATATTGAAACTGGCTGACTTCACATGTAAGCACTAAAACGTGGTCAAAAAATCTAGATTGCTAAAAAGAATTACAACATTATCCTAAAGAATCGATATCACTTGAGCCGTCAAACATCACAAGTACACAAGTGACTTTGTTTCCCTGTCATTCCCAAATCGGCAAGAAATCATACAACAAATATACGTACATATCAATGTGTCTATTTGTCACATCCATTTTGGTTGAAAGTAGAACCCTTGGGGGATAAAAATAACTTTTTTGTTTTACGAATTCTATGTGAGTGACGCCCGGGGCGAAAGCTTATTATAGGAACAAGGCCGAGCAACGTGTATTCCATGCTCCGTTTGTACTCACATAAAAGAGCAAACACAATCACAATACCTTAAGTAAGGCGTTAAGCAATTTAATAGTTTCTCGCAACTTGTGAAAGTTAAACGAAGCTTCTCTTTGTGTTTTACCGAGTTAATCTGTTTTAACCTTTAATTCTAGATAAGCATCTCGTGTGTTAACAGTTGGAATGTTTGAGACAGGGCTGCCGATACGTAGTTCTGTAAGTTTGCCCGTTCCTAGGGCGGCGGCGGCGCGCAGCGTCGGGTCGACGTCGAGAGTCAGATTTATTTAGTCACGTAACCCCCGTCCGAACTCGCTTCTTTCGCGTAGTTTCTAATCTGCTATCAAACTAACTTTTTTATTACTTGGTAACAAGTAAACAACGCTGCAGGAGCGTCTGTTTCCCGTAACATGAGTTGAACGTAGGTAAGTCTAACATGAAGAAAATGTAAAGAATGGAAGCTTTCTTTTACTTAAATTAAATGTTTTTAAAACCACTTCTGTTCGTACTTAATAACTCAACACGAAAAGTTTCTCAACTACACTATATCTTCATAATCATCTTCATTTCAGCCGAAAGACGTCCTCTGCTGGACATAGGTCTCCCCCAAGTGTCGCCATTATCTATCTATCTGTCTATCTTAAAGAGCACTTTTTCACAAACCTTTTTTATATATTATTCGATGAAAAATCTATATAGGCATCATCTATTCAATCAGTAAAAAGCCTCTTCGATAGATTGTAAATAGCCTCTAATCGCCATTGAAAATCGCGGCTGAAGAAAAAATACATGATTGAAAGTAATAACGTTTTCCATTTTAATCATGATTTTCCTAAGGGGAGCGGTGAAAAATTGTGAAATCGAATCACGATTGCGGACGTGAGAAAGTAATCAAAATTTATTATTCTCCTCTTCAATGTCGTTGACGTTACTTACAAATCGAATATAAGATTCATCTGTGTTTCACTTTTATTATTTCTGCGTACGCAGCTTTGTGCCTTCGTGCGAAACCTCTAAATGAAAATAGCACAGAATTACTGCTCACCACTAATTTTCACGGCGAAGTGGTGTTCCGTGTTTTCGTAGGAAACGTCAATTGAAACAATTCGGTTTTTCATAAATAATGCACAGGCAATTTTCTTGATTTTAGTTCAGCAGCTGGATAGCACTTGACCAAATGCACTAAGTTCCTTATTTGGGAGGTGACAATACACTTTAAAGTTAAGATATTTTAAAGTAGTGCTAAACTTAGAACTAGTTAGGCTTGGAGCGTTGAAACAGATAATTAGAAACAGTCAGATAAAATAATAGTACTTACAAAGTACGTTTCAAAACAATAATTTAAAACAAAAGACATTCGCATCAATGTCATAACACGCAAGAACACAAACCAGATTATTATAAACACCTCCAGAACAATAGTCTTACAACGAGAAAGTTGTGATCAACGTATTGTATACAAACTATTACGAAAGGTTTGATACGCAATCGGAGTCGGCCCATGAATAAAATTATGTAACTCGTCGAAATATTCAGCATTACCCGTCGCGTTGGTGTAGGGGCTGCTATTGCTCTACAGGGTGTAGTTCCTTTCATTTTAACTTCCACAACGATGTGAAAATATTTCTCGAGGCGTTTATTGCTAGCCAGAGACTTGCGGTGCGGACTGGAGCCGGGATATAGTTACTCAGTTGAGTTATTATAACTACTCTATGTAACCTTGGCGGGTTTTATTAATGCAGGGTGTGTTTTTACCTGGTTGGCTTTGAGATGGAAGATGGGGAATCGGCTTATAGTGAATGTTTTGTTAGTAAGATAGGATTTTTTGGAAATTGTTTATGAAAGGGTAGAAAACCCGTGGGTGTACTAAGTAATAGTAGTTTTTTGTGTTTCCATATAATCTACTAGCTGTTCCCCGCGACCTTCGTCCACGTGAAATGTTATTATAAGATTATTACTTCAATCTTTCAATTTCATGGGTTTTTTTTTGCACAGAACCCTAATCCTTTTTCTAAAATAAGCCTAAGTTACTCCTTATCACATCATCTAAAAGTCATTCAATGGGGTTAAATGAACTTAGAGGGTTGTACTCGGGGAAAACAGGCGTGATGCTTAGTGTTTTTATGCAGTTAACGGAAACTGCACTGCAGAATTCAGTTTAAAAATGTGTTATACCTTCAAGGATGCGCTGGGATGTGAAACATCCCACGCGACCAATAATTTAGGGGTTGAAACGATCGACGCCCACAGTTGCGTCCCGCGCGAGAGACGCCTCAATTTGACCAAAGCTTTACAATGACATGCCGACGACACGTTCGTCCTGGCGGAGGGAGAGTCGCACCAGGCGGCGGCCGACCTGGCGACGCAAGCGGTTGCGACAGTCGTTGGAAGGATCCGGCAGTTGGGACTCGAAGTGGCGCTGCACAAAACAGAGGCCATGTGTTTTCATGGCCGTCTGAACGCGCCACGGTCTGAGTCCTACATAGCGGTGGGAGGGGTTCGCATCGGCGTCGGGAGAACGATGAAGTACCTGGGACTCGTCCTCGACAGCTGATGGAACTTCAAGGAGTATTTCCTGCGTTTGGCCCCAAAGCCGAACCGGGCAGCAGCCGCCCTCAGGCGACTCCTGCCCAATCTCAGCGGGCCAAACGCCTCCTGCCGGAGGCTGTACGCCGGTGTCGTGCGGTCCATGGCCCTCTACGGGGCCCCCGTGTGGGCCCTGAGCATTCGGACGCGACCACTGAAGCTGGTCGCATGCCAGAGGGTCATGGCTATCCGGATGATCCGAGGATACCGTACGATCGCCGGCGAATCGGCCAACCTCCTTGCCGGATTGCTGCCCTGGGATCTGGAGGCGACTGCCCTCCAGCGCGTCTATGAGTGGCGCGTGGAGGCGCAGCGCCGGTGAGAATCCCTGCTGCCTCGACAAGTCGAGGCGCGGCGGGAAGAGCTCCGGCGCGATCTCAGGGTAGTATGGAGGGAACGACTGTCGCAACCGAGGTCCGGGCACGCCGCAATCGTGGCGGTAAGACGCCTCTTTGAGGAGAGGCTGGATAGGCGTCACGGCGTCCTGACCTACCGCGTGACGCAGGTCCTCACCGGACACGGAAGTTTCGGGAGGTACCTGTGTCATATGGGGAAGGAGGAAACGCCTGGGTGTCACCACTGCGAGGACCGCCCGGAGGACACGGTGGAGCATACGGTGCAGGACTGCCCCGCTTGGGCAGAGCACCGCCGTGTCCTCACGGCGGCGATAGGCGGAGACCTCTCGCGCCCGGCATTGGCGCGGGCATGCGGGCGGCGAGTAATGGGCGACTCGCTGTCCGACCATGGACCATGCCCGGGTCGACGGCGCGTTGTGTTCCACGCGCGCCTCAAAGAGTGTCAGCATAATGACGGGGCCCCCCTCTAGAGGGCCAAAGCCTGCCGGGGTCGCGGGACTCATAGAATTACCGTGACCCTGGAACATAAAGGGCTACTGAAGGACACCGTGGATTTTAGTCAGTACAAGTCTGACAGTCCCTCCCGCTCTGCCCTGGGTGGGAGGACTCATTTGATGATTTTACCACGTTAAAAAAAAAAAAAAGCTTTACAATGACATAATACCTAATAACGAGGCTACCGACATTAATTCAACAAGCACAAAATGTCAAGGACATGCAGTCCTCAATCTAGCAGCTAATAAGTTTTTTTTATAAACAAGTATTTAAATGTAGATTACCCATTCGTCTTGGCAGTGTTGAATCTATCTTAGTAAGATGAAAACGTTTATTATATTGTGTGTTGTCCTGATAGCTAGGATTCATGCCGAAGTGAGTATTTCATATTTATATTGGGTTGCACTATCCCGTTACCCAGATACTGAGTCACTCACTCTGCCTCGTTAGTCTACTGGTCGGTACATGTATTGTATTGTAATACACTTGCCTCGCCCTTTCATGCATCTGAATGAATAATTCAAAAACAAAATAACAAACTTGAGTTTATCATTAACACTAGAAATGGGATATTTACCAGGTTTACTGTTTGTTTAAAAACTTGGGTTTGATTTTAGTGACGATTTTTACCAACTTAACAAAACAAATCACGCGACCGACGAGTTTATGATATTTCTCTCTTTCAGTTCGTCTCACCCTTTCCAATGGAATATGATCAGGTCGTAGATGCTTGTCGTATTGAAACCAGTTACACAGACGAAGTGGTAGCCAAAGAAGAGGAAAGCTATTTTTCCGAAAACGGTGGGCTCAGGATATTCAACTATTGCTTCCTAGACAAAACTGGTTTCGTGAGTAGAGACGGGGAGTTAAATGTCGATGATGCTTTAGCTAAATTAACCCCTAGTTTACTTAAGGATTTAGTGGAAAACTGCAATAGTCGTAAAAAGGAGTATCCAGAGAGTGTTTTCGCCAAATGTTTCCACAGGGGTGTATCGACTTACAAGCGGTTATCAAAATTGTAAGTATATTTTTTTTGTTAACGTTTTCTGGTCTTTATAAGGCGTTTTTTAAACTCAGAGGTCACAGTATCTTTATTGACATTTGTTGGTTTGTCGATCTCGACGGGTAAGCCTCTATTTACATATATTTTTCTATGCTTTTTTTTTTTGTATATACTCGTATTTATATTTTTTTCTCTTACAGTAATTCCGTCATACGCGGCTTTGCCAAAAACCTCACTCCGATCGTAGAGGCCTGTCTTATGGAAACTGGTTACTCAGACGAAGTGATAGCGGAAGAGGAGAAAGGCGATTTCAAAGAACACGCAAGGCTCAACAAATTCAACAATTGCTTCCTTGACAAAACCGGTTTCAAAGATTATGAGAAGTTTAAAATTGATACAGTTTTAAAAATGATCCCCCAAAGTAATGTTACGGAATTTATCGAGGTCTGTCGATCGAAAACTGTTAAAAAGATTATTCCAGATAGCGTCCCATACTTCTCCGCCTGTCTTCTCCTTGGACTATCGGACTATATTCGGTCTATTAATTTGTAAGTACAGTTTTTTTTACTCACTTTTTTACGTTTAGCCTAATGGCATGACCGCCAAGTCAAAGGTCTCGACTTCGAACCCAGCAAGACACGCACCTCTGAGTTTTCGGATTCATGTGCTTGTGCGTACTGAATTCACTCGCTTAGGTTAAGGTAAACCAAACCAGCATGTCTGAGAGATATTTCTCGACGGCATGTAAAGCCAAGTCAGAGGCCCATGGGCGGCATAAAAACTCTGACACAGGACACTAACCACACGAAAAACAAAGACGTTTTGGTAAGGTACTCTTAAACGGGCGATATTTTCCTGGCATTGTGCAGTGGTATTTCTTTGCCAGCAATATTTTAGGGTGCGTCCACATCTAGCGAATGTGCCGCGAATGTGCAGCTCGCGAGCCGTTTGCGAGCTGCCCGCGAGCTGCGCGCGTGCGGTTACAGCCTATATTTGGTGCGCCGCTCTAGTGCAACCCTAGCAAGGTTCGAGTGGGGCGCGCGTGCAGCGCGCGCGCTGCTCGTGCGCACATACGCGTGAACTTGAGCCTCAGTAGTGAATTTGCCTGAATTTGTGAGGTGCACCGCGGCCGGCACGCGTGCACCTCCTGCGCCGCTCGAGTACGGCACGTAGAAAGCGTGCGAGCGGCGCGCGGATGGCGCAGGGGCTGCCTATGAACATAAAATGAACGCGCGCAGTTCGCAAACGGCTCGCGAGTTGCACATTTGCGGCACATTCGCCAGATGTGGACGCACCCTTAGATGTCCCTTAGTTGTCTGAGAATACTCGTATTTATACACGCCCTACAAGTATTAAGGTACTTCTAAACAACTGTACTGCGGTAAAATTATAATATTATACCAAATAATTATAATTAATTATACCAATGTTGATTTACCGATCTCAATGGGATACCCTGTACTAATATGTTTATATTTCCTTACAGTTGGTCCTTCCCATTCGCTGAAAATAGCCTTGTCCATCAGATTGTAGATGCCTGTAACATAGAAACTGGATTTATAGACGAAGTACGTGTCTTTGTAAGAGGACGTAATTTTACTGAACTGAAAGGCCTCAGGAAATTCAATGATTGTTTCTTGGAAAAAACCGGCTTCATCACCAGTGATGGGAAATTAAATATCGATGGTGCTTTAGCAAATCTCGAGGCTAATTTTGCTAAGCCCATTGTCGAGCACTGCCAGGCAAATATTATTTTAAAGTATATTAAAGAAAACGTTCATGATTTCTCGATCTGTTACCACCAAGGAGTCCAAAATGAAATTAAAAATAAATACGGATTCACAACTTATTGGGAAATGGGTTTACCTGGCACTTCTTTTGTAAACAATGTTTTTATTATTACATTTATTGATGATCATTTTAATCATTTGATAAGCAAACGCGCTGGATTTCTTTGAGTTGTAGCTCTACAACAAGTATCAGAGAGATGTGGTCAAGTTTAAGGGTGTGGTACAGACCATCAAACTGATCAACTTTCTCCATAAGATCAATGCCGTAATAGCAAAAAAAAATCATCAGCTGTCCTATCATTCATCTTACTGCCCTTGTCCCATTCTACTTGGGGTAGGCACAACACGTTTTCTTCTTACATTCTCTTCTATCAGACGTCACGACATCATTTATCCTTTCTCTTTCGTATCATACTTTACATAATCCATCCATATTTTCTTTGGTCTTGCCCTCCCTCTCCATCAACATTTATACTCATCACTCTGTTAGTCACATGTGTTTCATCCCTCCTCATCTTGCGTCCGGACCAAGACAGACGATTACCTTTCAACTTCCCTGTTACTGGCGCCAGTTTCAAACTTCCTCTAATATACTCATACCTTACTTTATCACTCCACGCATTCATCTCAACATTCTCATCTCCTTTAAATGCAATCGTTTTTCATCCATCTTCTTCACAGCCCAGGATCACAGACTTGTATATTTTCCCTTTTAACTTGAGCGGCCCGAGGGTCACAAGTTGTTTCAGTGAGCTGTCGCCATTTCATCCACCCTGAGTTGATCTGATGCGTTACGCCTCGGTCTATTTCCCCTTGGACAAGCAACCTTCAACACCTACTCGAATGATGTTGGTCCCACGGAGATTGTTATTCAGTTCGGTGGTCTGAATCACACCTTAGAGGCTGTATTTAGGCTAGCATAGCATCAGTTTAGTTCACCATCGAGACCGTGTTTGTCACTGAAGCATCGGCTCATTCAACATTCCCTTGATCAGAGGATGTTCTCTCTTTATAAATTGAATTAAGTACTAATAACACTAAGATAGCATATAAGCACAATCTGTTACTTACCACTTTCAACTTATGGACTGATATTGGTCTGAAATAAAGATATTTTATTTTATTAAAAGTGGTTTAGATATTTGACATCACGCCTGTAATCCCCGAAGGGTTGACCAGAAGTGTACCTAAAAGTGTGATACCCCGAGGACTCCGTGGCTGCTACTTAAAAATTCCTGATGGAAAAACTCAACACTACTTCGTCCGACCTAGGAATCAAACCCAGGACTTAATGCTTAGCTGTGCAGCTGACGACCTCGACCTGTTGATAAAGGTTTTCATCATTTTCCCACGAAATCTATAAATATTTTTAGTCTTTGGTAAAATATCAATCCCCTTGGCACCCCTGGGCACAGTTGTGATCGTTTTAACCGTTTATGTGTTATGTTCTTTAGATGGGCTCAAAATTACGTTTTTTCTCTTTACATATTTCTAGCTTTTGCGTTTTTCTGCGAACGAAGATACCAAAGAACTTAATGTTGTTATTTATAAAGTAATAAACATAATGCCAAATGTGTAGCTTTTTTCGTCATTATTATCTATCTAGCTTTTTTCCTTTTGTATAATGGGTGTAACAAGACCCTTAACGAAGCCGAAAGGCATTTATGCCGTCATTGCGATATTTTTGTTCTTGACCGTACCTGGGAACCTTCTGGTTACGGAGATATTGGACGACAAAGTTCAACTTTTTACATCTTTTTTGTAAATTACAAGTGTTTAATGTTATAACTTTAGCTTAAATACTTCCATGGCCCGTTTACTATTCAATGCATTCATCAGCACAATGTTTTGAGTGCGTTACATTGAGTCCTGCCGTAAACCGTGATTTTCCACACCAACAAAACAAAAAAGTCAAAAAAGTTTCCCAGCAATCATTTTTGAGTAGAGTTAAGAGTTAATAAGTTTGATGTACAGAATGATTGATTGACGGGTCTGTTTACACCTTGTATTATTGCGAGTAGACGGTGACACGCTTGGTTCGTGTGGAAAGTGCAGACAATGCTGCCTCTAACAGCGGTTTCCGTAGCGTCGTCAATGCCAGTGTGAAGACCCTCAGGATATGCCCCACCTACTTTCTTGCTCATCCCATAGGATCTGGCCACCTGCACCTTCCAGGATTTAAACGAAGCCAATGAAAGAGCCGTGCAGGCGGCTATAGACTGTACTATGCTGGATTGTGAAAATAATTCTTAGAAATAAACCAACTAACAGTTTCTGGGGTCGGTGCCAAACTAGCGAATTGAAATCAAATCAAATTGAAGGCAAAGCATCGAACTGAAAACTTGCTTTCTTATTTTCGTGTTTTAATAAGTTTGTTTTCAAAAATTTCATTACGTCATGTACCTATGGGTAGTTGCGAGTAACAAAACGACCACGACCATGATGCTTAAAAATCGTTAGACCAAGAAAATTCCAAGAAATATAGAGGACGAATATTGTTTATAAAAATGAAAATCGCAGTAAAGTTGTGATAGAAAGACTTGGATTTCCTTGAGATACCTGAAGTATTTTATCGTGTTTGAAGTTGGACATGTAGACTTACCGTCTCCCCTGGGGCAAGAACTAAAACATATCACACCCCACAATGTATATCGGTTTCCTACTTATTTTTTATTTTATTTTATTTTTATATACTATCAGTTTTTAGAATAACATAGAAGTTGTACCTAACCTAGTACAACCACATTTCGCTGGTTATGTTTAAGTCCCATGTAATAGGGGGCGAGCCTATTGCCATCAACCGGGCACAAATCCAGACTCCGTGGCTGCTACTAAAGAAATTCCTAATCAAAAACCCAATAACACTTTGCCCGATCCGGGAATCGAACCCCGGACCTCATGATCAGTAGCCCACTAGACCAATGAGGCAGTCCAGTCAGTTTTTAGGTTAAAATAGCGTAATAATTTTTCTTAAAGGCAACATTGCAGCTAACAAAACTTTTGCACGTTTCCATAATAACATAAAAGCAACTGTAACGTATTGAAACGTATACCTCTGCTACATCCACTCGCGGTTTCAGCGTGTCTATTCAAGTAATATAACTTCGTTAGATTTAGATGCCATAATTTCGGAAAAACGAGGGATGAAAACTTTTATAGCTTCGAAAGCTTTTAACGCGGGATGGTGTATCGAGAATGCTATAATTTTAAAGTATGTTCCCCGTTCCACCCCTAAGAAACTTTTAGTGTGTTTTCTTTTGCTTCTTCAGTAGGTAATTCTTGCTCATAAGAAACAATTTCGACTGACAAGTCAGATTAATATTGCACAGAAAATAAAATACGACGCAAATGTACCACAATAAATAATAGCTTTGACTGAAAGAAATTGTATCGGTTGTAGATTGAAAACGTAGTAGTTGTACCCACTACATTATCGATAGGTACTTCGTTATTATGCCGCCTCACTGGGCACCAAGTACTGAGCACAGCTCCGTTGGTAAGTACTGGGTTCTCGACAAAAAATGGAAAAAATATTGCTGTTTCATTCAAAGCGTACCAACGTTGATTGTCGGAAAGATTCTTGTAAAGAAAAATCACTGGCAGACGCTGCAGTCACAATTCTAGCCCAACACAGTTACCCACGGTGGTAAGACTTTCTGGAAAGTAGGTTAGATAAAAATGATGTTAGAAATATATCGGGTTCCAACTTTGTTAATACTTTCTTTTGATCATTAAAAGTTATAATCAGTGTAAGAGTTACTTAATTGTAAAGGATTTTCTTTAAGATAACAAGGTAGGCTAACTATTGTTTAAACAAAATTTTAATTCTTTTTATCGACAATTCTGTGCATAATAAATATTTAGTACTTATAAACTTGAAGGTGTGACGGATAAAAATGGGGATTGAAGTATTTTTTTTATTATCATTTTTATAACGTCTCATGATCATATTCTTACTATCTTTTCTACGATGATAGCAATGAAAATCACACAGTAGACTGTAAAAATATACGAGGCGCCGTTATCACGATTTAAACCACAATCAAGTTTATACACAAAGGGGAACCGCCAAGCTTTACCAGAAATTAAAATTCCACGCTTAAGCCAAGTACTAAAACAGATTCGCGGCAACTTCGCCTTAATTCTCTTCGCGTGCCGACTTACCTACGTCCTAATTTATTGGAACAGTAGAACAAGGAAGAGTTCGATCGGTACAATAAATTTCAAATTTCATTATTTGAAGAGGAAGTCGCGAGTTGCCAATTGCAATTTGGTTTTCCGATCACGTCTCCATACTATTGGTGAGGATATTCGAGCCACCTGTGCCCGTACTCTATGAGGCTTTAAACGCGCCTCTGCTCTTTCGATAAACCGACTGTGAAATATTCGCGGTGTACGCCAGACGCCGCATTTCCTTATGAATGATGATACATGCCACACCGGTCGCCGTTTTCTAGCTGCAAACGTTATCGAACCACTCGGATCTGGCAGTCAGTGCATAATTTCTAACTCCACTGTGAAATCTGACTCGGTACCAAGTGTTCATATAACTTAATAACTTTGTATAAAGCTTGCCAAGTTATTTGTCACCTCCGGTTGTTGTCCGCAGGGCATAGTATCGCTTTGTCGGAATATACAGTTCGAGATAAATCTCATAAGTTAATAATAAGTGGGGTAGGTAATTGTTGGCTATTGTTTGCTTATTTATTCTCGACTATAATAACATGACTCGAGACGAATTGGAGTTTATTGCGTATCGTTAAACTTGCGACTCAAATGACTAAACATGTCCAAAACATACCTTTCTTACGAGTATTTATTCTTGAAACCTAACAAGACTTCTAGATTTACGTACACACAAAACTTAACAAAATAATTCGCCTTAACAGACGTCTAATCATGCTTCACGTTCAATATGGTAACAAGGCAATTAATTTTAAGCTGCCTACTAGCTACGCGAGAATCTAGCTAGCTACTCAATATATCATTAAAGTGTTGGCTGCTAAAATGTGCCGAGAGCAGTATTAAAGTAATACAATGGCAGCTAATTCTGTGTATAGTTACGTAAAAAGTTGGCGACGGCGGCGTGTGGTCGCGACCGTATCTCAAATTAAATCTCACCAACAAATCTTCGCGGGGGGATGAACCGCCGCGACCCTACCATCGACCTTTTATTTTCGCTTTGAATTCCCCTTTAACTTTCCGTTTGAAGTTTTTCATATGGAGTTGTTGTAGAAATAGTTTCAAGTTTGTTTTGAGACTAAACAAAACAAAAGTTGAAGTAGAAACCTACGAACGTTAATAAAGATTCACGCAGAAAAGATAAATATTTGAGACTCGTGATCGTTTTCCATCGTGTATTTTCGTCATTAACTTTTCCATTTGGACCAGAATATCTGCAGCAAGAATTTATATCATATAATGACTGTATTAACAGGGTCCAGGACACAGAACACCAATGGACGTAATAGCAATAAAACTTCCATAATATCTCGTGGTGTCTCGTGTTTGTCTCGCAAAGTGTTAATTGTGTCAACAGTTCAACACAGTTTGTGTTCCAGGGTAGGGGCTACAGCTCGCGTCCTGGTTGCTTGCGAACGTTCGGAGTCGCAATTTGTTCCCGTACAGCCTTAAAAATCCGCATTTTATTGTTCCGCCTCTCATTTGAACTGTGCTCGCAAGGGTCTCAATGAGCTCACCCATGCAAAACTTTTGTGTTTTTATAACTGAACAAAGTAATAATGTTAGTCTGTTTGGTAGATTAAATTGTCACAATATATTTCTCCAATTAGTGAGTGCTTTGCAAATGTCAATGCATAATTAAAATTAGATGAATTTATGTTGATATTCAACAAATTACTCCCATGGGTGTGTACATGGGTAGGTACTAAGTCTACACGCAACACAATTAGAATTTGAACGGTTCACAAACAAAACTTTAATTACCTACTCGTCTATTGAGTTCAAAGAATGGAGATAGATGTTTATTAAACCATTTCTGAGCCACCTTACGACAAAGTTAATTTTGATGTTAATAAAGAATGTTTTTACAAAAAACTTACGAAATTAGAAGGTGAAAATAAAGACCTAGGCTAAGTATTTTAAAACGAAGAAAATTTCAGAATGACGTAGTTGACATTTTGTTAAATAGAATTTGTCAAAACATTTCAGAACGAATTTCTTATAAGATCTAACGACACTATCACTAACAAGTGCCTCTTACCAATGAAGGTTGTATTATTATTTTTTTTAATTTTTGATTGCGAATGTAATTGTTTGGTTTTCAAGTATATTTTAATTTTAATTTTAAGCTTGTAGGAATTACACTAAATTTTGCTGTGCCCCGACGGGATCTGCAACGGCTCTTAGCTCTAAGCCTTTTGTATAGCACCATGTTTTTACCTTGTAGAACGCAAATTAATGAATAAATGAATTTTTATTTTATTTCAGGCAGATTTTGAAGACATAAATTCTTTATATTAACCGGGAAACATACTCTGAGTACTTGTATTGGAATTGGAGAAACATACATACCTGAATTATCCCCATGTAATATCGTGATACGATGATCAATGACCAAATTACGATATTTTCAGCCTGAAGTTACGCAGCTGGGTCAAAGGACACATTACGGAAATTAATCCGATAAATAATATCCCATTCCTGATTTCACACGATTAATTTTCAATTTGTAATTTTCAGAGTTTTCCTTTTTCGGATATCTTGTTTAATTTATAAACAGATTATTTTAACATCTCGATTCAGGTTTTCATTAAGCACCTACGTATTTTAATCGATATGACATGAGTATTTTACGTTGATGAAGTAGGTAACTCAATGTATTTATCACTTGATACTTTATGAGTAGTAAGTACACTTTTGCCTAATCCTTCGGGGACTACAGACGTCACAACGTTATGCGACATTACAACATTATGCGTTATATTATCACTTATTTGAAAAAAAAGTTGAATAAAGCCATGGTTTTGCCTGCGGCTTCGCTCGCGTTAAGTTAGAGTTTGACAATAAATTTGGGTTGTACTCTGCTTACGAGATACGTCTTGGTGCCATCTATTATCATAATAACGTTATTGTGGTTTTCCTCAGGAACAGTACTTTTTTTGTGGATGAAAGGTATATGTCCGTTTCGGTACATCTGACAAAGTATATGCATAATTTCAAGATGATCGGTTCAGTGGTTTAGGCGTGAAAAGGTAACAAACAAATTTACTTTCGCATTTATAATATTAGTATGGATATAGGTAGATACCCTAAATCGTACTGTGGGTACGTTCGCTATGCAAACTGAGAAGTCATCAATCCTACTCCGCCTTCACTCGTAGAAAATAGTTTCGCTACTCATTACCGTATCTGACATGCGCATAAATACACTGTGATGCATTATGACGTCATACATAGGATACGCATTTGCAACATTGGAGAAATAATTAAAGGAGCCTACCTGTTTACATACGAATTCTACACAATTTCGAACCTCCGAATAGAACATAAATTATTTGTAGATTCATTTTCGTGCAGTGTTTCTGTTATTATTTTCATAACTTATTATTTTTGTGACGCAGCTGTTACTATTTTAATCTTAGCAAATCTTTGCGATGTTTTCGAGCATATTATTTGGACAGCGGCGGCAGATGGTTTAGTTCAACTAAATATTTTTCGGCATATAATTAACAAAATTAATAAATTAAATGTTGACGGGGTGCTGAATTTTCAGGCATGTTACTAAATAGTTGAATTTCCTAATGTGCAGATTAAAGAGCGAAAAGTTAAAAGTAAATAACATCACGCCTGTAATACACAAAGGCTTAGGCAGAGGTGTACCTAATGGTACACCCACATTTTGCCAGTTTTGTTTGAGTCCCATGTTACAGTGGGCGAGCCTATTGCCTTCAATCGGGCGCAAATCCAGACACCGTGGCTGCTACTGAGAAATTCCTGATGGAAAAACCCAATAACACTTGCCCGACCTGGGAATCAAAACCAGGACCCCACCAACGAGGCAGTAAAATAAACACATAGAAGGCTATTCAGCTCTTCTTGGCATTTTGTTCAAATGAAGTTGCCAATGAAGTTCAAACAAACACTACTAGATAACCCAATGGCAGTTTCTTCAGAATGAGCCAATAAGTCGACCCCTTACTTACATTAACTTTCTATCTATCGAGCGAAAGACAAGCCTAGTCCACTATAAACCTTTTATTCCAGGCTCAGTATGATAAATACACGAATAAGTTGCACGGTCGAGTCTCGCTGACACACAAAGTGAAATAAATTGTATGAGTTGGTCGTTGCGTGCGATCGCCCACGCCTGCTGCCCGCGCCCGCGCCCGCTCCCTCTCCGTCGCCGGACGAACGTGCACCTGTCAATTCCTTTCCCAAGTTTTATTTTTCTTCATTCTATTCAGCTGGCATTTGGAATCGAAAATTTATCTCTATGTAGTTAAGAATGGCGAATTTGTAACGTGGCAACAAATCAATCATGATCTATCGGTTGATTCAGCTGGTTTATCTGTTAAAGATTATTAAGAGTGATGGTATTCGGATAAAGCTGTTTTTAATGTGTTGAATTTATTGTAGTAGCCTACAGTAGCGAAGGGTCAATTTTTGCAAGAGGTAAGCCGGAGTAGGTATCTTTAACGTGATTTTATTATTTGGCTATAAAATATAACGGTACCAGTTTTCAAAGGGAAGCCGGTAGGAATCGAGTTGTATGGAACCTTCGCCACTGGTAGCCTAAGTGTTCATCCATCATTCATCAGTGTCAGATATTTGCTCGAAATTGTTTATAGCGCTTACAACCTCTGACAGCTAAACGATTCTCGATTACTTTATTTGGATACGATTTCCAAAAAACAATTCCCAAATGCGCCTTGCTTGATTGTTTCCAGCTTGACAAGCTAACAATCACGCTATCGAAGCGCTTATCAAACTTCAGATAAAATCTCAGTTAAAAAAGGAATGCATACAAATGACGTCACCGAGAGGAATAAAATATTAAAATTGTGAAAAGAGGCCGTAATACGGACGATTCCCGCCGAGATTCGGATCGCGCTCGGAACAAACAACGTCAGTGGGGCCGGGCAAAATGGAGCGGATAAAATGCGCCTATCACAGCGTTCTTCAAGCACCTCTACATAAATTGCCCGAGCTTAATATACCTGCGGTATTTTTCGTATAATTGCAAAAAAATATTTATTTTTGAGGTTGATGTTAATCGGAGTTATTTACTTCCACACTTAATAGGATTCAACATGGAATTATAATTTTTTCGAACTTTTGATACTTGATCATCTTACAAAAGAAATAAGTTATAGTGCCCGAAAATTTACGTGGTTTCAAAATCGAGCATGTTTGAATATGACATTTTCAGTGTTAACTTACGATACCCAAACGATATGAGGAAAGCTGGGATAACAGTACCTACCTGTGTGGACCTAGCGATCATATATCAGATAAATTGCATGCAGTTAGCTTCAAGTATAAAAAACCGTTACTGAAACAAAATCTCCAATATTCAACTGACTAAAGCAGAATTTTAGATTTCCTTAACTTTTAGAATCGAAATACACGGCGCACGATGAAAATTTGATTAAAACTCGTTCTGTAGTATTTCCAAAGAGAATACGATCAAGTTCGAATTTTCTAAAAATACTTTCCCTGATCCTATGATTCAATGGAACCACATTTTTGCAAAATTACCTATCACGTAAAATGTGAGCGAATGAAATTGACTTCTTTATTATTTCAATTTCGGAGACTCACGAGTCACGACGACTCTATTCCTTCGGAAAAAGTTATAAGTATTATTTTATTACATCAGCGTAATATCTGCTCGAGGTACAGTCACGAACAGACCCCTTAACCAAATTAAAATCTGGCAATAGACCTCGAAAAAGAAAAAGACACCATTAATAAAAGTTCCCCGCCACGCTTCGTTAGATAGTGTTGCCATCATGAAAATTAATTACCCCGAATCATCAGTGTAATTTTTAACTGGCCAGAAGTGTTGCCAGCTGTGACAGATGTAATTACTTATTGCCGATGCGAACTCGCCATAAATGTAATTGGCTCCATCGTACTTTAATGGACTCGCATTAATACAAATGGATTAAGTGAGATTTTATGCATCCGTTGCGGATTTAAATATTAAATTTTGTGCTGATCTATAGCTTGACATGCCGTGTGATAGTGAAACCAAATGTGCCAGTGTATCACAGGTTTGTTTTGAAATTAATTGATGGATATTGAATTACCTTATTGATAGCAGGATGGATCATAAATGGAAAATGCCAATTGTTTGCGGGAAAATGGGAGAAAATTTAATACGAGGGTAACTTAAAATTTAGTTTAGGACCAGCCCTGACGAGGGTATCTATAAATACTTATTTATTAACAGTGTTTAATTACATTTTTCCTAATTAATAGGTACTTTACCTCCTTTTGTTTATTTCTAACACAGATTTTCCTTTGATTCAACTCTGTGACGTCTTGTTACTGAAACATAATTAGAGAGCGCGGCCATTTTAAAAGAGCGAAACGACTACAAAACGTTTCTCAGGTGTACACAATATAAAAGTCCTCTACAATATTGTGTTACAACACCTAACTACTGCCAAGCAGCATAGAAGAAAGAAAATGGACACCATTGTAGTTAACATAGCCTTTAACTGGTCGTTTTTTTTCGAATCTACGCAAGAAATTGATGCAGCTAAACGTAGTTATAACCTGACAACAAAATATGACCGTAGACATATCGTGACGATCAGTATCCCAATTACACACAATTTATACCATAACCCGGAGAATTTTGATAGTAATTTTTAATCCATTGCTTCGTAGCTTTGGAAAATTCTGCTAGACAACATTTCTAAATAAAGCAATGAATGATGTTGAACTGTCAAAATGAGAGCCATTGTAAGAGTGTTGCGCAATTACACAGCTGAACTTGTTCGTGGGGCACACATGGCCTGCATGGCACTAGACTTAGAGGTTTGAATGGAAGAAGGGGTGGCCTTGGCTCAGCAGAAGAAAAAATTCATATTAAAATCAGCCTACTTATCACACATGATTCCTGTCTGTGATGTAGTCACAACGTAATTAAAAAAATGACTGCGTTACTGTATATTTTCTAAACCCACGTAAAAGGCGTATAAACAGGACGATTCAAACACATAAAACACTTTTTCAGATTTTCTTGCCTACTTTTACTGCCAGATATGCTTATAGGCTCTCTAATGACCATACTTAGCAGACTGATATATCATTGCTATCTTAATAGAGATTAAGATAGCTTTGTAGCACATTATGATACAGCCTACGTTTAGCTGTGGGTGTTTATAGTCTGATATGGATTTAGACGTTTATATCTAAAAGTTTATACGATGCATATTAAAGAAACAAGTCGTTAGGAACTTTTATAATCTAAATGAACATACGTCTAACGTCATAAATCTACCTCACAGAACTCACTTTCCGTCGCAATTATAGACCTCATAGTTAGAACAAACACAAGCCACTTTCAGATGGTTACAGTTCCTAAACAGAGCTAACGGCAGTTCAGGGCAGAGCAGTTATTTACTTCCTGCGGCCTGCGTATCAAAGGCGACTGCGGAAATTAGGGGCGGCACACACACGCTGCACAAAGTGTTCACACCTCACTAATGGCGCCACGGAAACGATACCCCACGGCTCTTCCTAACGGCTATATTATCAACCAAAAGATAGCACTCATTATTTACTTAAAGCTCGGTTATCGTTTTGCCATCTACACAATCTACCTCCCCCATATTCTCAGGCAATCTCTGTGTTATCGATTATCAATAAGAAATAATTGGGTAACGAAAATATCTAACATCGCCAGCTTTTAGTACTTTCAATAACAATAGTCGTTTAAAAACACTCCTACAGAATTGTACAGCTCTCAAATCAGGAGTCTTTATAATTATTATGCTAAAAGGAGGAGTGGAGCGAGTCGCGGGTTCGCAAAATTGAAAATAAGATGTTGGAGCAGACCCATATTTTAGGGGACGACCAGCACAAAAAAATGTATTTACTTTTTTTAAAAGACACTCAGTTGTTTATAAGGCGGCCATTGGCCGGATCCTATTCAGTTCGGTCTCGTCGACTACATTAAACTGATTGCTGCAATTAGCGAATGGTGTAATTCTCGTTTTTCAAGCGTCTCCCGTCGCTGGGGCCCGTCGCTGGGCCCTGCTCCCCTCACCCCCTTTAGGAAATTACTTGAGCCCCGCAGGTCGTGGCGACTTTCCTGGGATTAAATAAAATTGAAGAACTCGAATGAAATTGTTTTGGATTTCTCGTCTTGATCAGTTAGGTTTGTCGGCGTTCAACTCGGGATTGTGGCCTTAATTATAGTAAGTGGATTGCTAATCGCATTTATTTCGAGATTGTGCGGAATTCTGCGAATTGTGGCGAGCTCGATTTGGCGACAGAATTATAGTGATATTACTTTCATCGTTACCGCTCCCTCAGACGTTATTATTTTCAGGCGCTGTTTACTTAAAGAAAGGCTGGGATAAGGCTAATGTAGTCTAACCTAATTTAAAATTTATTTCGAAGGAGTTTTCATGTACGTGTCTTCACGAATCTTCTTACTATCTAGCCTTTCTCATTTGTTAGTTAAATAAGCTTAATCAACTCAGCTTTTCTTTTCAAAATAACCGTTTAATTTCACGTATGTTTTCACCGATAAAGTGATAAAATTTGTATTTTTAGTGCAGTCGAATATATCGCCATTTCTACTCCGAGAGAAAAACGAATGTCATAAAGATAGCTAACTAGAGTCACATGACTGGCTCATAGGAGCCGAGCCAAGCAATATTCTTAACAAGATGCAGCTCGCCAACGAATCGGCTCCGAAATGAGGCAATACGGGAATTCAAAGGCGACGGTAAAGTGGTAAAATGATATATTTCTGGCATGTATCGCGAGGACAATAGCGGATTGTGTATGGCACTGTTATACTAGTTTTGTATTATATGGAGGGGGACGGCAATAAACAGGACGATTGCACGGCCGGCCCTCGTCCCTGCTATATACGAGTTTATGTACGTATACAGCGAACAGAGTACATGTACACTCGCCCGCATAGGTTATACGATCTAATAAAAATATGTGTTTTACTAGTATTTTTCTGATATAAAATATTGAGAGGAAACGCGATTGAGGGTGAAGTGCACAAAGATTGGAGACATATCACTGTAATGAGGTGGTTTTATTGCTTTACGACGCATAGAAGTTGTTGAATATACATACAATGTAATCGTTAGACGAAGAGCATCATATAAAGGCAAAAGTATAAATCATAAACTTATCCACCAGATAAATGTCTATCTACACACATGACTAAGCATAGTTTCCAAAGTTGAGGGTGACTCAATAGTATTCTATAATGTGACGCTTAACTCCAGTATACCGGACATACAAACTTTATGGTCAAACGGTCACGCGTGAATTGTTCAAACTGCTATTAAATCTGCGACTACGTTACTGCGATGTAGTGTGGTGACGTAACGAAGTTCCAACCGCTCTCACCCCTCGCACTATATCGACGGTAAAATGTAACGCACTGGCTAAAGTCGGAGTTAAGAGTGATTCATGTGGTACATACATGCAAATAAAATACCTCATAGTTATACTAATGTGAATTTACAACGAGACGATGAAGGAAAAATTGTGGAGCTACCGTTTTAATAAATTCTCAGGTAACTACTGTTATGGACGACTGTACGTTCGCACATATCATGTAGAGCATAAATTAATGATGCAGTCGGACGTTGCTTTATATTACGTGCTTACGTACAAGGAAATGAGAATAACATTTATTTTATTGCAGTTTAATGACCCTCAATAGCTACCGAAAGTACGAAAGAGCTCGAGTCACGCATCAAGAAGTTAAGTAGCATTAGGTAACAGAATCCCTCCTAGGTGTACCGGTCAACTATTCCAAGTTTCACGAAACTATTCCAGAAGTTATACAGGAAAGACGTAGTAACGTCGGGGGTTATTAGGCACATAGCTTACCCAAAACAATATCCTAGACATCAGGCGTAACATAGTTTGGCTGTCAGTTTCGTATTGTGTAGGAGCGGTTGACCTGCCCATGCCCACCCATAAACACAGATATATGAAAGTTAATAACATTTACCTAACGCAATAAAATATATTAATGTCTGTCCCTGGTAGGGCTGGGTGGCACAGCGGCACAACGGCACAATATGGCCTGTATTCGTACGATCAAACATGGCCCCAGCACACGTACAAATAATTCATCGCTGCGTATTGTTAATCTCTCACGCATCACTCTCTCCACTAATTGTTTCTTGTCGTCTACAGATAGTCATATAATAATTAATCAGTTATTTATTGGTAATACGTTGTTATCGGATATTTCGTTCTCTTTATCTGGTCGAAAAAAGATCTTGATGATTACTTTGATCTTGATCAGCTTTCGTCTCCTTTAATTTTTGATGTAATTATAGCTTGGAATATTATATTCCTTTGAGAGTAAAAGCCTTGTTAAAGGTTTCATAATAACGGATAAGTGGACCTAAATTACCTGCCTAATAATAATAATAATAACTGGGAACAAACTCTTCTTTCAAATTGCTATTACCTAACCAGGCTGGTAGGTATCTAAAAAAATCTCTCGTTTATAACGTTAAACATCGACATTGGTTTCCAATATTCACACTTTTCACGTTCGCGAATTTTCGCAGGTATTACGCTAAAATAGAATAGACGTGATAAAATAAACATTTTTATGACATTGCTCGGGCGAATTGCTTCATAAAACGCAATTATCCCAGGAATAAGGCCAATCTAACGATATAGGAAGGTCATTGGTTAGTTGCGAAAGTATAATCTACTTTGATTTCGGTGAAGTACCTTTGTAATATTGCTCAGGGGTGTCTCTATACTTCAGTAGCGAAGGGTCAATTTTTGTAAGAGGTAAGCCGGAGTACATATATTTACTGTATAGAATATTATTGGCTATAGAATACTGACTGTGCCATTTTTCAAAGGGAAGCCGGCAGGAATCGGGTTCTATGGAACCTTCGCCACTGCTATACTTACAGTATCTTATCTTATCTTATCTTGTAGTATCAGTCACACTGTAACGATACGGGTACTTAGGTTTGATATTATATTGTTTGTGAATGTGTGTTGTAGGCCTTATAGATTTCTAGATGCTTGTTAAATTTTTATGTTGTTTTACGTTTTTTGTGTAGTAAGCAACGACTTCTTGTCGGGCCTACGCTGTCCTCCCATACTTAAGTACTAATGCTGTAACATTATCACATTGTAAAATCAAATAATTTTAAAAGAGTAACCTCGGAGTTTCTTGCCGGTTCTTCTCTATGGGAAACGAACAACCCGAACCGTACACATTTTTCTCGACGTTTATAATTATGTGCCCATGTAGGCCTATGTGAAATAAAATATTTTGATTTTGATAGCAATCAAGTGTAAACGTATTTTCCTCATACTGGATGTTATTTAAGTAATTACGTATTTATTTAGGAAGTATTTAATTTGGTAGGGTAATTTAGGATAACCTCATTGATGTTAAGGTCGCAACCGCTAATGCTGAGCATCAATTCAATCAATTTTCCCGGGATCAATTTCCAGATCAAAGTGTTATTCGGTTTTTCCATCAGGAAATTCTCAGTAGCAGTCTGGAGTCAAAAGTTGTGCTAGGTTGATGGCAATAATATTGCCACCTATTACATGGGACTTATAAATAGCTGCAGAAGTGTATAAAATTTCAGGTAATATAGGCAAGATGATGTCACATATTATTTTCAGATTTAACATTTCCATGAAAAAGGGACTAAAGGATAAGCCAAGTGAAAAAAAAAACAAAAAAAAAAAAACGAAAACTTCGACTAGGCCTATCCAAGTTGATAGTCAACAATTTTATCGGAAAATCGCAATTCGTTGCTGGAAATAGTGATGTCCCAAAAAAATACTGTCACGAACTCGGCCTAGAATTGGTTATCTAACATCGAGCTGGAAATATTTAGGTAGAATATAAACACTGGCCAAGACAAAGGCGCCGACTGTCTGTCAGTGATAATCTACTATTTTACCTGCAGATCAAAGTAAACAGAATTGAAAAGAAAACAAGATCTATGAGAAAATAATAGATTGTTTTAGGTTAGGCGAAACTTTACACATTAGGTGGTTTATTTATAAACGTTGCTTTAAGTTAAGTAATCATTTACCTCTGTTTAACCTTACGTTTTTTATCGTTAAAACCTCTCTTAACTTTGAGCAGCGTTTATGAATAAACCCCTAGATAAAACTTTGAACATGCGTAGGTACATACCTGTCATATAATATAAACGTACGTACATACTAGAATAGACCCAAAATACTTAAATAGATAGTTCTAAACCTAGTAAATTTGCTTACCCTGTCCCTGATAAATAGTTTTTGTATGACCTCAGTTGTGTGTATGTTTTTGTGCTCAAGGAAAGGATTTAGAGGGTCCGTTCTGGGTCTAGTCCTGATGTCACTTTGATTGAAACTTATATTTAAGTAAAAACTTAGGTAGGCATTTAAATGGCTTTATTTTCTGCTCTGCCTGCCTTTGTTGTTTAGTCGAGTAAAATATGTGCTATGTGTATTTTGTGCACAATTCGTTTGTTATAAGAGAACGGAATGTGTGTCATACATCTTTTGTCCGAGATTCTAGGTCAACAAAAAAAGAGAAAATTGTCATATTACTGGCAGTTCGGCCGACTAAAAACCTAAGGAAAGATTTTTTCTTAAAAGATAATTCCGACTAAAAGAAAAATCTTTTAACCGGATCGTGTTCGAATCAAATTCAGAACCTCGTAAGTTTCGCGCCAATTCTTTTATTTGCTTGAACTATTAATAAAGAGCTCAACGTAGACTTAAGTTTTAATAATTATTTATGGCCAAGTATGCAATAAACACGCTTTAAGATTAAATTCGTTTATGAGTCCTAAAGATAACGAAAATGCGTCGTAAAGTATGGTATTTATTAATATTTTTATTATTTCTGGCGCTGCACCACAGGTTGATTTATGGTTATGGAATTGCTGTTTTAATATTTTGTATATTTTATTTGAAAACACCCGTACAGTTTTATCCATTTTGATAAGAACTTAATGGAGCCATTGAGCCAGCTGTCAAAAGAGATGAAGATTCTCATCAAACCGGTCACTTCAATTGAGATCCAACATTATTTACTGGCAAACCAAACAGTCCCACAAAAATCTATCCCACATTCACTAAAATAGTAGAAAATCCCGCCGGCTGCACTTAAAAATCGCATATCTCAATCCTTTTGTTAGCTTTAACAATAGGTAACTGAACCAGTTGGCTGTTGAAAAAGAAACAATGGGATACAAATTTATAATGCAGTCTGGAAATGAATCACGTCATGCCTGGGTCCTCCGGGGGCCGCCCTGAATGAAAATGAACAACAATACTGATTCAACGTGGACATGAATATAAAATATTTTCAAATAATCCATCATAGAATCTCTCTGTTGGCTCATTTTTACAAAGCCCGCAATCCGACGTAACTTTGTACTGAGACGCTTCTTTTACTTGCCTTGTTTAGATTGTTTGTGTACAATCTAGATTGTGTTAGAACTTCTGTAAGGGGAGCGTACACTGCAAAGATAACCCACACATCACTCTGAACGGGGGGTGCATTTTTCTATTGACTGACGAGGCTCTGACGATGGACTGATGGCGGAATGATCACCAAACATCCATCCAATACACTGTAAAACATTAGACTCACTGGAGCGAGCCTGGCTTCGTGTAACCTCACCACAAATGTGTTTAGTGATTGACTATCGACTCCCATAAACATTGGGTTGAACAAATAATTTTCTAGTTCCTATTAGTTTTTTTATTAGTTTATTAGTTTACTAGCTGTTGCCCGCGACTTCGTTCGCGTGGAAATT
This sequence comes from Noctua comes, assembly GCA_963082995.1. Taxonomy (NCBI): domain Eukaryota; kingdom Metazoa; phylum Arthropoda; class Insecta; order Lepidoptera; family Noctuidae; genus Noctua; species Noctua comes. The sequence goes on along the minus strand of OY720277.1, from coordinate 10,090,924 downwards.
TTGGTGTGCATGTGTGAGACTGCCACGTTGACTACTAAACCTGGGGACCGATTCCCGGGTCTGGCAGTGTTAAAAAAAAATTGTTTATTTCAATTACATAAAGTTATCACACACATGATTTGGAAGATCACCTTTTAAGCAAGGAAATGCTTCTTTTAGGGAGCATCCATTAATTACGTGAGGCGATTTTTCGACCCCCCTCCTCCCCTGGTGAGATTTATCAACATGAGATTGGGCGATATTTGGCGCGAATCTGGATTTGTGCCCGGTTGATGGCAATAGGCTCACCCCCTACTACATGGGACTTCAATATAACTGGCGAAATGTGTGTACGATTAGGTACACGTCTGCCTAAACCTTCGGGGCTTTAAGGCGTGACGTTATGTGTGAGAACTGACTGCCAGATCAAAAGGTGATAATGTACTGATGACTACAAAAGGCGTCTTTTGGGTGCTGTAATTCAGGGCGGCAGAGGTCCGAAACAAAATTAAATGGCGTTGAGGCGACGATATGGCTTCAAAAATCGGTGTATTTTGGCACTATACAACTTTTTTTCAAAGTGAACCTTGTTTAGCGCTTTTTATTCTAATACCGTTCTGTATACAACATTAAATGACTTTTTGCGAGAGCCCTTAGACCTCTTTAATTCGGCCCTGTCGCAAAATCCGTTCTTAGCGAACGTCTACTAACTATAAACTACCTCACTGCCAAATATCAAGTTTGGAGCACAAAAAGTTAAGGACTTTCATCCAAACTTGCGAGAGCCCTTAGTCCTCCTTAACCCGGCGCTGTCGCAAAATCCGTTGTAAGCGAACGTCTACTAACTAAAAAGTACTTCCCTGCCAAATTTAAAGTTTGTAGCACAAAAAATTACGGACTCTCATACTAACTTGCGAGAGTTCTTAGATCTCCTTAATCCGGCCCTGTCGTAAAATGCATTCTTAGCGGACGTCTAATAACTATAAACTACCTGCCTGCCAAATTTCATCTTTATACGTCAAGCGGTTTTCGACCTTTCGCTTTCATATATTTAGATAGATTTCTCATAATTAAACCTCTCTTTCAATACCAAATTTTTAGTGCAAAGAGTAAAGACAAAAGGAAACAAAAACTGAATCAAACAAACAAAGTCACCGACTTCTGAAGCTATAGTTATTTTTCACTTTTTTGTGTTTTTGAAGGCGGTTTTATTTTTTGCAAAAAAGTTTTTTATTTTTCCATTTTTAGTTGTAATATCCAATACAATTAATATTTGCTATGCATTTATTTTATATTGTCAACAAAAGTAAACAAATCTGGTTATACTGCACACATCTGTGTATACCCTCGGAGCATACAGGCGGTATGTTAGGATGTTGTGTAAACAATAAACATCTAAGCGATTGCAGCAATCACGGCAGATTTGCTGCCTAATTTTGTTGAGTTCCATTGTACCTATATCTCCGAAGATCAGCATCAGATCTTCACCAAATTTAAAGGGGGCCAGCGCCGCCGAATAATATTCTTCCAAATAAAAAAGAAATCATTGAAATAGGTTCTCTATTGGCAAAGGTATCGCTGAACTTACACACAATGATGATTACCAGGCATAATGCCTGCTAGTATGTGTGCCTATACAATTTACAAAATTCCCTTGATTTCTCCAGGATCCTAACATCAGATCCTGACCTGATGACCATAGGACCACATGGGAAGTATACTGTATCAATCAATGCCCATAAAATTTGAGGGTTGCCCTTAATTTTCCTGGGACCCCATCATCAGATTCTGACTTGATGACAATGGGACCACATCAAGAGTATAGACTTTCGAATAAAAAAAGAATTTTCAAAACCTCCTCCTTTTTTGAAGTCGGTTAAAAATTGTCAAAGGAGTTTTGGTGAAACATTAGATAACCGTTAACAATACATGGCATGGTAATAGGCTTATCCCCAAGTAAATGGAACTGAGCATACCTAATTATCAAAATGTGGGTGCACTGTACACATCTGCGTAGCCCCTCAGAGCATACAGGCGCGATATCATGTTATGGTGTTGTGTAAACAATAAACATCCAAGCGATTGCAGCAATCACGACAGATTTGCTGTCTATTATTGAAGATTTCCATTGATATCTCCGAAGATCACCATCAGATCTTCACCAAATAAAAAATGGGACCATCGCGAAATAATATTCTTCCAAACAAAAAAAAGAATCATCAAAATCGGTTCACAATTGGCGAAACTAAAACCTATTTACGTAAATTATTTTTATCATAGAAATCGCGCATGAGGTTACCAACTAAATTTTAAATATTAATATCTTTTGCGTCTGTTGGCCGACAAACAGACAAAAATTTAAAAAAATATTTTTTTACTTTTTACTACTTATTTCTAGCACCTTCCAGTGATTTTTTTGTAAAAATATCTAATGTACAGGGGAGGGCTTGTATTTATGCTTTTGCGGTTGCACAACGACATGCTTTGCTTTCGCTTTGCTTGGTAGTATAGATGCAGGTCTACCTTACGACCTCCTTCAGAGGTGGTAAGGTGGCGAGGTCTTGGGGGGGAGCGCTACAGTCGTGTAGATCCTCAAGGCAAGTCTGGTGGGTTTACCTTCACGAGGTTGCCGCCCTGTTCTTGGTCTAATTCCTTAAGAAATAGACGCAACAGAAACCACCAGGCGCTTTTTAACCTAACTACGTCCCTCTGTGACTGAGTGGTCGTGGGCCCGTCCGTCACCAAACTGAGCTGACGACGGGTAGGTAAATTAGTCACCTGCGCTAGGACCTGCGCAGTTGAGCGCCGTAAGCGGGGATGAAGGAGTCCTGGAGGGTTGAGCCGAGCGGCGCTGGCGGTAATGCGTCCGTGAGGCAACACGCCCTCTTTGGTCCGGATTTCAAGCGAAACGGTGGCCCTACCCAATAGCCAGGGGTAGGGAAATGGCCACAGTGTCCCGTCAGAGGGTCACGGCGAGGGGCGGGAGGTCCGCGGAGGTCGTCTTCGGATAGCCAAAGCGGTGGGTTAAGGTCATGCTGACGGTGTAAGTGAAGGTTAAACCTGATCGAGCACCCGATGTCGCACTGTAAGCCAGCCTCACGCCCCTATATCTCGAAGGTAATCCTAGCGGTTGAGCTAATTTGTAGCGAGACGCTCCCAGGTGCGGGCTCCAAGGAGGGTGGGAAGCCGGAGAGATGAAGCAAAAAAACACTTTAACATGGATACTAAAAAAACCACCAACACACACACACCACACACACACACACACACACCAACCACACACACACCAACCACACACACACCGACCACGCACACATCACCCACTCACACACAAACGCACACTACACAGGAACACACCAAAGTCGAGGCGAAAGCCAATGACACTCCTAAGAGGGGTGCTTGCAGCACCCCTCTCGCCCCTGGGCGCTCTGCTGCCAACGCGGCGAGCACCAGTGCGGGTGTCGGTCCGGCAGCGGCGAGAACCGCGGCTCAGACCAAATCCAAGTCCCGTAATAAACGAAGGACACCGGCGCTGATTGGGACCAGTACCGAACCTTCTTCCCTTGCAGGCAAACAGCCCCCCACGACGGTTAACTCCGGTGGACGGGGCCCCCTCATACATCCGCCCCCGCCTACGGCTCCTCAAGCCAACCCTCCCCTGCTGGCCGTAACTGGCCAACCGGAGGAGACCAGCACCACCGGAGACGCGTTCGCGCTCACCTGGCAGGTGCAGAAGAACAGGCGCCGGGACAAGGATATACAACGCCGTGCAGAATCCTCAGGACGGGCTGCCACAGCTCCTTCGGCAGGTAATGCCAAAAGGAGGGACAGACCGTCCAAGAAGGAGCGGCGTCAATTACGGTGGAAAGGCAAGACTCCACAAAATACACTGGCAAATGCCGCGGGTCCGGTTAAACCGACCAGCGGCATCGTCAACTTCTCCGCAGGTATGCGGTCGCAGGTCGAGGCCGGCACTAGCCGACCAGAACCCAGCCGACCGCCGACCAGCGCTGAGGAGGGGCAGGCCAAGCATACAGCACAGCGACCTACTTGGGTGGATCAGGCCGCGGCCAAGCGAGCTCTCAACGAGACCTCCTCACCTCGAGGGGAGCGCAAGCGGCCGCGGCTTGATAAATCGAAGCGGGCCGCTAACCGTAGCTACGCCCAAGCTGTTAGCTCCGACCTAGACGTCGCAGTCACCTGCGGCCGGACGGGGCTAATCAGCAAGGAGGTGTCGGAGCTGGTCCTCGCGGCTATCCAGAGGAAGATAGTCTCCGAGGCCTGCTCCCCCAAACAGGACTCACCCGCACCGACCTTCAGAGCAAGGCCGGTGTTCGCTAGTGGGGTCCTCAAACTGTGGTGCGGCGACGACCACACCTTAGCGTGGCTAAGGACTCTCGTCTCCGAGTTGCCTCCCTCCACCAGCACCTCGCTGGTGGTCAGGAGGCAGGCGGAGATGCAAAAACGAGTAAGATGCGGCATACTCATCCCTGATGAGCAAGGTATCTTCGCAGAGCCGACCAATATTGGGCGCGCTCTGTGCTACCAGAATCCCTGGGTGGACATCAAGGGATGGGTGTTGCTGCACATCAACAAGCAGGCCGATGCATGGTTTGTGGTGGTCGGGGTCCCTGAGGACCAAATTCCGACCCTGATGAAGGCTGGACGCCGTCTCTCTTTTGGTGTAGGGACGGTGTACATGAGGTTTCAGGGTCCGAACGGCAGATATGCCGATGCCCCTCAGGGATGGGATCCGGCCACGGAAACCATCATCGTGACACAGGAGGAGGTGGCAGCTCCCCCTACAAACACCGCGGCTACACCCGCGGATGCTCCTGCAGCTGCAGCGCCGGCCACCCCTACTGCCGCCAGCGTGGGTGCCGTCCTTTCCTCGGGCGATGAGCTCGACGGCGACATGTCGTTGTTGTCGTCGGCCTCGGACCCGGAGGGGGAGGGCTTCGACGCGGGCGCCCTGTTTGCTGGGCTGCGACTGGCAGGCGACGAGGAAGGATCGACCAGCGATGGCGTCCCCTTCGTCGAACTGTAAAGTGCTGCAGGCAAACCTCCACCACAGTCAGACCGCGACGGCTCAGCTGCGGAAGTGGCTGGAGGTTCAGCAAACGGCCATCGCCTTGATCCAGGAGCCGTGGTTCAGGGCCGGCCGCATACAAGGTCTCTCCAATCTTGGTGGTAAGCTCTTAGTTTGCACAGATCACGATCAACCAAGATCGTGTATCTATACGACACGTAACATTAAAACACAGCCACTAACAGATTTCTGTTGCAGGGATCTCTCTGCAGCTAGGCTGCTCATACAGCGTGGGGACACGGAGGTGGCAGTAGTCTTCGCGTCGGCATATATGCCCGACGCAGAGGAGCCGCCCCCGCATGAACTTGCCCGCCTCGTAACACATTGCGAGAGCACAGGGGTGGAAATCATCATAGGCGCCGACGCAAACGCCCATCATCCTCTGTGGGGCATGGACACGCAAAACGCAAGGGGTAAGACTTTAGTTGATTACTTGTTCACTACAAACTTAACCTTACTAAACACAGGTTCCGAACCAACCTTCGTAAACAGACGAAGCCAAACAATTATAGACCTCACTCTGGCAACGGAGGGTGCAGCGGCCATCACCAGTGGCTGGCAGGTCTCCAAAGAGGCCTCGTGCTCCGACCACAGATGGATCCGTTTCGACATCCAGGTCTGTACTACACCAACACTGCCACGGCGCAACCCACGCAACACAGACCGTGCTGCCTATACGCGCATCCTCGAGACCAAGCTTGCGCCAACAAACTACTGGATGACCTTCGAGGACCCATCGCAGATCGACGGGCGAGTGAGTCATCTTACAAAAACAATGCTAGACAGCTACCGATCATCCTGCCCGGAAACCACTCCGCCCATAACACCAGGGAAGCAACCTTGGTGGGGAGCGGATTTGGAACGAAAGCGCGGGAAGGTAAGGGCAGCTCTAAACAGAGCCATGAACACCTGCACTGACAAGGATTGGGACGCGTACTATGCGGCCAAATCCAGCTACAAAAAATGCATCAGATTCAGGAGCTCTACCGGATGGCGAAAATACTGTGGCAGCATAGAATCCTGCCAACAAGCAAACAGGGTAAGGAAAATTCTGGCACAGCAGAAATCAAATGGACCCGATGTTCTCCGTAAACCGGACAACACACTTACCACCTCACCAGAAGAGGCGATGCGCGTCCTTATCGAAACTCACTTCCCAGGTTGCGCTTTCGCACAGACTATTGACTGGACAGAGGTAACTCAAACACCATCAGAAAACGACTGGCGCTACGCACACAATGTGATAACGCTGGAGAAAATCCAGTGGGCGATCCGGTGCTTCCATCCTTTTAAGGCGGCCGGTCCGGACGGAGTATTCCCCGCCTTACTGCAGTGGGGTGGGGCCTCTGTCGCCAGCAGACTAGTGCCCATAATGAGAGCGTGCCTGGCATTCCGATACGTTCCCAAAGGATGGAGGGAAGTGAAAGTTATATTCATCCCTAAGCCAGGTAAGAGTGACTATACAAACGCCAAATCCCACCGGCCTATCAGCCTGACCTCCTTTCTCCTTAAAACCATGGAGAGAATTTGCGAGAGAGAGCTGAGGGATGGGGCCTTGAAAACGATCCCACTACATGTAAACCAACATGCATACAGCTCGGGTAAGTCCACTGAATCAGCTCTTCATCTAGTGGTCGGCCGGATAGAAGAAGCGATACATCAGAAGGGTACCTGCCTGGGCACTTTCATAGACATCGAAGGGGCCTTCGATAAGACAAACTTCTCCAGCATCAGCACCGCCCTCTCCCGACACGGAGTAGAACAGGTATTGATAGACTGGATTACTAACATGTTAAGCAAACGAGTGGTTCGCCTTGCGGAAGAACAGCAGATGGCCATGATAGCCAGAGGCTGCCCCCAAGGAGGAGTATTATCCCCCCTCCTCTGGAATCTTGTGATAAACGATCTCATCACGGAGCTCAACGCAAACCACTTTTACACAATTGGGTACGCAGACGACCTCGCCATCCTCATCACGGGGAAAGTGACGGGAACAATTTGTAACCTCACTCAGCAGGCGCTACGCATCGTGGAACGATGGTGTAGGAGTTACGACCTTTCAGTGAACCCCACGAAAACTGAACTAGTCATGTTTACCCAAAAAAGGGCACTAGGCCCTTACCGCCTACCCAAACTATTCGATACAGAACTCCAGCTAGCTGAAGAAGTCAAATATCTGGGAGTCATCCTTGACAGTAAGTTAAACTGGAGCAGACACCTAAACAACAAACTAGACAGGGCCTGCATAACCTTCTGGCAATGCAGGAGAATGATAGGTAAGAAGTGGGGCCTATCCCCTAAAATTATACTATGGTTATACTGCGCGGTGATCCGACCCATGATCACTTACGGGTCAGTGGTCTGGTGGCCCCGCACCAAACTAGCTACAGCCTGCATCAAACTGCAACGTATGCAGAGACTCGCCTGCATGGCGACTACAGGCTGCATGCGGACTACTCCGACCGCGGCCCTGGAAGCCATGTTGGGGCTCCCACCGCTTCATCTGTTCATACAACAGGAGGCGACGATGTCGGCGGTACGCCTTAAAACACTTCAACTATGGGGTAAGAAGGACACACAGCACACCGCGATACTGGAGGGATTCTATAACGAATTCCCCCTAGCGAAAGCCATAAACGATCGGATACCCAAGCAGTTCGTATTCGATAAAAAATACAAAATCCAACTCCATGAGGATCACCGCTGCGAGGGATTAAGCCCCGCAGAAGTACGGATCTTTACAGATGGATCAAAAACAGGTACTGGCACTGGGGCTGGAGTCTTCTCGGAGGACTTCAACATCCACATAGCCACATCACTGGGAGCCCACAACACAGTATTTCAGGCAGAATGCATGGGCATTTCTCTGGCGGCATCAGCCATCTTAGCCAGGGAGGTTGTGGGCCACTCAATTCGCATACTCTCAGACAGCATGGCAGTATTGCTAGCACTAAACAACCACGCAATAAACTCCGGGTTAATATACGAGTGTCATCAACGCCTGAACCAGGTTGGTAATCTCAATAATATAACCATCCAATGGATAAAAGGACACAGCGATTCCCGAGGCAATGATGCAGCGGACGAACTTGCTAGAAGGGGATCGAGCATGGCAGCAGTGGGTCCCGAACCCATCGTGCCACTCCCTTTCGGGTACCTACGCACACTGGTAAGGAAACGAACCAGCGAACAACACCACAAGCTGTGGCTGGACCATGGCGAGTGCAGGCAGGCCAAGGAAGCACTTCCTACTATCGATGGCCGCCTTACCAAACGAGCGCTTCGGCTGACTAAACTACAGCTGCGCACACTTACAGCCGCCATCACTGGACATGGCTCTTTCAATAAACACCTCTTTGTTATAGGAGTCACAGACAGCCCCCTGTGCCGAGCCTGCATGGAGGAAGACGAAAAGGCAGCCCACGTGCTTCTACACTGCCCAGTGGTTGCAACATACAGGGCAAAGTACTTCGGTACCCCAGGTACTCTCCGCGAGATTGTCGGCAACATCAAGGCGCTGCTGGCCTTTCTCGGGGAGTTAGGGTGGATCGAATAAATTTCCCACCCGCACGCAAAATAATAAATATTTTTTTACTTTTTACTACTTATTTCTAGCACCTTCCAGTGATTTTTTTGTAAAAATATGTAATGTACAGACACGGAAAGTCTACGATTTTATTATATGTATAGATTAATTCCTATTAGTTTATTAATTATAGTTCCATAGAACAACGAATTCTAACAAATACAGGGTGTAAATAGACCCTTCACATATCCGTCAACCAAGCATTCTGTACATCAAACTAAGTAACTTTACGCAAACATTATTGCTGGGAATCAACTTTTTTTTTTAGGGTGAAAAATTACGTTTTAAGGTAGGACTCGATGGAAAGCACTCAAAGCATTGTGCTGATGGATGGACTGAATAGTACGGGGGTCGTGGAGGTGTGTAAAGTAAAAATCTTACATTAATAACATGTATTTAAAAAAAAACTTTTGAAAAAGTTGGAACTTTGACCCCCAATATCTCCGTAATTAGAAGGTTCCCAGGTATGGTGTAGAACAAAAAAATGATCGCAAAGACGGGGAAAGCAAGTGCCTTTCTTTTATGTTAAGGGTCTATTTACACCCTTTATTTGTTTGTTTGTCATGCCGTTACGCCTTAATAGATTCGGCATCATATAGAGCACAACCTAGGACAGTTTTTAATTGGGATTTTTTCCGACCTCTACGAGAGCGAAACCGCGTGCAAAAGCTAGTATTTAAAGCAGGCTGATGCCTTTACAGTATTAGGTAGGTAACTAGGTATGGGACATCACTGACAATCAATGCTGCGATCATGCTGAACATGAGTTATATTTAAATGAACATTGTGTGTCCCAGCTGTTTTAATTGGGACCCCAATTAACAGCGATGTACGATGTTCATTATAAATTACTGTAACTTATAATTAAAGGAGGAGGATGTGCTTCGATTATAAAATGTTTCCCCCCTTTTATTTGTGAGTTCTTTGGCTCGTGTAATCAGGATTCAAAGGGTTAATAATTTTAACATAACATCACGACTGTAATCCCCGAAGGGTTAGGCAGAGGTGTACCAATAGTAAATCTATGTACATTTCGCCGTCTGTTCAGTTCAATGTAATAGGGTGCGAGCTTATAATTGACATCACAAATTCAGATTCCGAGCTGAGGAATTCTTGATGGAAAATCCAATAGCACTTTGCCCGACATGAGAATTGAATCCGTTAGAGACCATTGGACCAACGATACAGTGAAGTTAAAAATTACATATATGAATAATCACAAAAGTTTACAAATCCGATGGGTAAATATATCTACCTACTCGAATATATAATTTATGTATAGACAACTAGCTACTACTACGTAGTTTGCCCTGTGCTCGAAAGTTTTGTAATAACGCTCCGTGAAAAAAGGGAAGTGAAAAATTTCACGCACTCAATCAAGTGCAAAATCGTTGGATAGGTCCAAAATACGAGTCATCCATTTTGTAGGCACTGCCGGTGGACACTTGACTGATTTTTGACTCCATTACTGCGTACCTTACTAAGGTTTTATACAGGTCATGCTCGCGTAGCTGTTAGAGGGTCGGCAGAGGAGTATTACCTAGTAAATTGATACCAATGATTTTCTCGTCATTATGGTTTCGAACTTAGCTACTAGAGGTTATGGGATTGAACCTGGCTAGTTACAATACCTACCCACATACATAATCAGGATCCGGAGAAAATTCAGGACATTTAAAAAAAAAACGGACTTTTCATACCGTATCTGTAACTTTATTCTGCTATTTTTATTACAACGATATATGAATAGAGAATAATTTGTTGCAGAACATTGCATTAAAAAATGGAAGCTAGCTTTCGCGCCAGTGCTTACATACAGCCAGTAGCCGCGCCAGAGCTTGCAGCCAGTAGTCGTGCCAGTGCCCGTGTTTAGAAGTCGGTGTTGGAAGTTGTTATATACAATATTACTGTATAAATTATACGTGGACACACACGGTGGAGGAAAACATATTCTGCACACTGGCTTATAAATCGTAAAAAAATCGAACCATCGTCAACCACTGATTCATGAAAGACATTTAAATGTGTCTATGTGTAAAGGTTATAATTATAACCTTATCTGAATAATAATGAAGAATTACTAATTGCAGAAACGTTCAGCGATGTGAAAATGGTAAAAAAATTCAATGCCATTAAGCAAATTGTTTTAATTAAAATTTTAATTCTCGTTAATATTAAACTCGCTCGTTACCAACCGTGACACTATTTTATTGCATTGTTCTCTTTTGAATTAATAGTATTTTAAATTCGTGGAATTGCTATTGAAATTAATAAATACTTTGTATTCTTTTATTGTGTTCGACGAATTTATGATGAATTAAAATTGATGCCTCTTCTCAACGAATTGTTTGTACTTAATAGAATGGTCAAAATGAAAATCAGATTTAGTAAAAGCTTTCCCTAAAAATATAAAAGTAACAGCTTAACAGCACTGTAATCCTTAACACAGATCGTTGTAGCATTTGCTCACAATTAAAACAGATTTATACTAAAAAAGCAGGTTAGTGTCCCGTATATGTTTTGTAAAACCATTGTAAAAGGCTTGGGTTCCGCAGCTAAGCCGTTAATCCCGGCGGTTAGCCAGCTCACGACGGTACAGCGACGCAACCATACCGCGTAATTGATTTTACACGACTAACTGCAAAGTGCTAACCCTGCGGAGGCTGACGGGAACGTTGCACTTGACGGCATTCATTGGCACGCATCTAGGTACGTGAAGAACGTAAATGTGTCACTAGGGATGCCCAACACAGGGTTGAAATGTGTATGTTCGTGTAATGCCATAGTATGTTACACTTTCAGAACTCCAATGGAAATAACGTGTTTGATGTCTTGTATTTATGATCATCGCAGAGAAATTGTTTGATAAAAAGCGTTTTGTTAAGAAGTGACTGTATCTAATTGAGGATATAATTGTTGGAAAATTACAATGAAAGATTTATACACGAAATATTACCTTGAACATTAAACCCTGTTAATTAACGCTGTCTGTACATATTAACAGACAGCGTTAATGGACACAATAAATAACGCGATAGTTATCTAATAAACGAATTAAAACGATACTCGGAGTTCAAGTTTTACGAGGGGCAAAAAGCCCGCGTAACAGCACTCGTCGCTGTCATAAATCATTGTAGTACACAAACTTAAGTAAAATAAACATGCTGGAAACTAATTAGTGTAGAAAATTCACGTGGGACCAAACAGGGTAATATGGGCGAAGCACAGTTTGATGTTGCGCTCACAAAATTAGGGAAGTTTAGGGCCAAAGTCGCCCCTGCCCGGAACAAGTTAATTTAAACTAGCCGAGTAATTTGCACAGAACCGTGACACTAATTCAATTAGGTACAAGGTATGCAAACAATGCGTGGCCTACTCAATTGTTCCGAATTTTCAGCCAAACTCACGCATATTGTTATTATTATTGCCGAAGGAATAAAACGTCCGAATTCATTGCTTAGGTACATTCGGCGAAGCCTTAGTTCCCGCAAAGTTTTCTCATTCCAATAGAAACAAATAATATCTTCACATAAAGTATATTAACATATTTCTGCATATAAAAAGGTATGTAATGATCATCATTGCTATCGAAATATTGCTTCCGGTAACGAGGTTCGCCAAGAATCTCGGTAGTAATTTTCTCAACACGTCTGATATCAAGCGAACTGCCAAAACCTATAAAATAACTGTTGCCACAAATGGTCTGTTCAACCTATTTCGGTATTACTTTTGATTCAGAAATGAACATTTTATTTTGGAAATAGGACTAGGTGGTAGTAGCGAAGGGTCAATTTTTGTAAGTGGTAAGCCGGAGTACATATCTTTAATGTGACTATATTATTTGTCTATAGACCACTGACTATACCATTTTTCAAAGGGAAGCCGCTAGGAATCGAGTTGTACGGAACCTTCGCCACTGCTAGGTGGAAATGACTAGACTTGAACGAGAAGAATTTCGTAAGTAGGTACATATTAAGTATTTCGAATTTACTGTATAAAAGATAACCAGGTATTTTTTTTTCCAATTCTACTTGTTAAAATATTCATGAAAGTAGTTCAATGTGGCCCGTGTAAGCGTTTAAGTGTTAATATTCTTCTGTAAGACGAGACGGCAAAAGCCTCCCTGAACCACGTAGGGATTTGGGAGGTTAACCCACTTTCTGCAGAGGTAACTTTAATTTAGTTAGGCTGTTGGTCGTTTGTACCTTTGTCAAATTACATATCTACGTAATTCGTTCGTTGGTTTCTTGTTTATTAACCATGTTGTAAGCGTTACAATTTCACAAATGGCCAAATTGGAATTAAGGAGTTGTGTTTTGTTAATGAAACTTGTGTAATGAGGTGTATTGTAATATGAAAGTCTTCATCTCTGATGTCGATTTTGATGAATTATTCAGCTCATCTCATTAAAACTTTAGTCAGGTAACTGTATTAATTATGAATTTAAATACATTTAAGATAATGCCAAGGTTAACTTGACTTTTTGTGAAATGAATAAATAATATTTATTTCGTGGTTACTGTTTTCATCGGACCATCTGTCCATCATTCTGTGGATCACCATTTCCGAGTAACAGTTGAAAAACACTAATTTCTCACATCAACGTTTATGGGTACTTACTTCATTCTGTATTAACATAAATAATTTGTTTTTATTTTTAATAACAAAATAAAAATTTAATAAACACAAATTGCACAAACTTTTCAAATTATAATTTGTAATCGTATTCACCCTAGCAAGTTTTAATTAATGCGTTAAAGTTAAAATTAGTAAGTTATTTTAATTATATTCTTAACAACATAGGTAGCTTTTACTACTTTGCAGTGAAACATAATAAATAGTTTCAAAGAAAACTTGACAAGCAGTCGTAGTTTCGATGCAATTAAGTATAAGAGCGGACGAACCCTGCGTCTTAACTAAAGCGAGCGGTCGCGAAATCATGCGATCATCCCGTTCATACTTAGGCAAACAAGAAGGCGACGCGACGTAGACGCGACCACGCTTTCGCGTCGCCAGATAAAATGAACACGACCGTCGCGTGATCGCACGTGTCCGCACGACTATCGCTTTGTTTAGGACGCGGCATAAGGCCTCTCGATGTTTTTTAAAGAACCAGCTCTGCAGTAATAATTTTTCTAATTATTGCTGGTTCTATACAATCTAAAATTCAGTTAAGTAAAACGGCTGCAGAAACTCACACGAAAACTACTATCACAGTAGGTACTTTCATATTTTCATATATCTTCTTTCCTACAAGGTGCATACAAATACTAAAACAATGTTACGCTAAATATATATATTATACCTAACTACGTAAACAGTAAAAAAGTCCTACGACACAATAATTATATAGGCTTGTACTATAGTGTCGTAACCAGGACGAACCAACGAGTAAATTAAATAATCCCTCGCTTTGTCCTTCCTTCGAATTAAATAACCCACTGCAATCTCATTAGATAGCCCTTCTTAATTTACTCATTACCGGGGAAGAAAACAAACAATAAATTGCAAACAAAAAACAATGTTTTTATGAGCCATGAACGGTACGTTTTTATCTCGAGGCGAAGGGTTTCATCCTGTTGGTGTGACAATAAGACTAAGGTCCGGTCCGGTTATATCCGGTTATATCTTACCAACCATTACTGGTTAAACTATGAGGCTTATATTTTAATAACAAAAGACCGGATTATATGGAAATGCATATGCATTTGCATATTATGTCTGTTTTTTGAAGATTATATTTTGATAAAGATATATGGACTTTTTGTCTTTAATGTCATACTAAGATTTGGTTTTGGTATCTGCACAAGTATACAGTGTGATTCTTTGAAGAGTTAGACAGAATAAATAATTCTGGCATATAATACTAATTTTTTTTGGTCAAGTGAGAGTCGACTCAAAAAATTTAGTATGATAAAATGTCTTCCATTTTTACTGTTTTTTTACCAATATTGCTGTTTAGTAGGATACAAACTAAATATTAAAAAAAAGGACTTATTTAAGACTAAAATTGTATTCATGAAAAAAGAGCTAATGTTTCCTTAGAAAGTTTCTGAGTATCTCCTATAGATTCGGATGTCCCCATATTGTCCCATTTAAACGACTCACGCTGTATATCTACCTACATCTATTGTGTTTGTAGAAAACTCCTTAACGGAATTTTGGTGTTACTTTACAAAAACTTTTAACTGAGATTGAAATCGATTCCTCGTTTAAGCGGAAGAAACGTTCCCGAGGGAAATTAAAAATAATCGTTTGGGTATCGTCGCAGGTAATACTTATATTGTAAGCGATTACTTTAATATATAAAGCTAAGTTAGATAAATGGTAAACATTGAAGGTCTTTTTAATATGGGAATTGATAACATGACCTTTTAGAATTTTATAATTATTCACTCGCGATCTTGGAAGACTCTTGAACTGTCGATATTTTTAACAATGTTAATGTCGATACAGATTCAACTGCAATATTCAACATTTAAATATAATTGCCATTAATTTTATATATTAAGACTCGTAAACCTGGTCATCCGTATTTATTTATATCTCCAACAACATCTCCAGAAGCTAGCTATTTTAAGCTTTCGTAAAAACCTGGAATTTCTCTTTTCAAACCGAATCAAACCTTGCGAAGTTTGATTAAAACAAGAAAGTTTAGTACCTTTATATACGTACTTTTTACGAAGTTACAAAGACTAATTACATTCAATTCTGGCGATGTACACTTGGGTGATCAAAGCAAGTCACCGGGAACATTCTAGTTCAGTTCATGCCACTAAAAGGTCACAATGAATTTTTAATAGTTACTATTTTCCAAGAAGAGCGAATCGTATTATAGTCCTCGGGTCAAGTCGGTCTCTTAATGTGACCGGAGAAAAGTGTCCATAAATAAATAAAAAAAAACGTAGCACAGCCCTTTGTGCTACGAACAGCTACGAGTTGCTACGAGTTACAGCTACGAGTGCTACGACACGAACAGAATTGTATTTTTCTCGGAAAATGTTAAAATTAAGTTATATAATGAACTTGTTGTTATTAATTGTAACTGAAGTGGTGACAATCGTTCCGTTTTGTCTACTTTTTAAATAGTAAAAGGTGCTGTTTTTTCAATGTATCAAGTCTGAAGAATCGTTAATTTTTAACTTTGAAATACGAATATTGGGTTCATTGATCATACCTATGTTAGTCTTGAATCAGTAGCAAACGTCAAATAGTCAAAGGGACAGTGCATTAGTCAATAGACGGTATGCAATCTGTCATTACATCAGAGAGAGATTGCATCAACTTTGTACCTACATAGCACATAGTATCTCCATTCAGTGCCAAACGTGGTTTCAATTAGCTCTCTGTGTACTGATTGTATCTTTGATAATCCCGTGAAGTATCGTAAGTCTGGCTTTAGATACGGAAATCACTATTAGGAAGTCCGAAACGTCTTGTGATTGTATAAAGGGTGTAAATAGACCCTTAACATATACGAAAGGCACTTGTTCTCCCCGTTTTTGAGATCATGTTTTTGTTTTAGACCATACCTGGGAACCTTCTAGTTACGGAGATATTGGGGGTCAAAGTTCCAACTTTTTCACAAGTTTATTTTAAATAAATGTTTTTAATGTAAGATTTTTACTTTACACACCTCCACGATCTCCGTACTATTCAATCCATCCATCAGCACAATACTTTGAGTGCTTTCCATCGAGTCCTACCTTAAAACGTGATTTTTCACCCCAAAAAAAAAGTCGATTCCCAGCAATAATTTTTGCGTCAAGTTACTTAGTTTGATGTACAGAATGCTTGGTTGACGGATATGTGAAGGGTCTATATTTGTGTGATATTGGGGGTGAAAGTTCCAACTTTTTCACAAGTTTTTTTTTTAAATACATGTTTTAATGTAAGATTTTTTACACGATTTTTACTTTACACACTTCCACGACCCCCGTACTATTCAATCCGTCCATCAGCACAATGCTTCGAGTGCTTTCCATCGAGTCCTACCATAAAACGTGATTTTTCACCCCAAAAAAAAAGTCGATTCCCAGCAATAATTTTTGCGTAAAATTACTTAGTTTGATGTACAGAATGCTTGGTTGACGGATATGTGAAGGGTCTGTTTACACCCTGTATAGTGTGAATTCATCTATGCTTATGAAGAAGTATTGTTTATAAGTTTGTACATAGGGGTTAATGTCCGGAGCGAATGATCTAATACTAAATTTTTTTTGTGGGTGTTATAGGCTATAAATTATATTTACATCATGCGTATTAGCCGTGCTATCACATTTTTTGCGGGCAAAGTCGCGGGCAAAGTGCTAGTAATAGATAAAAGAGAGTAGTATGGGTTTTTCCTTGACGAAATATGACAATAACATCTCCTTGATTTATTTATTTATTTTGGATTACCAACAAGTCACATTACAATTGCGGACCCTGGACTAATTTTCTGATTTTGATAAAATCTAGTCAGAAAAATAACACAGATGTAGAACATAATAATAATTACATTTGTAAAGGAAGGTTGTGGTGTCGTAAGTATCAGGAAACAATTAGGAATTAACAACAATTTCTATCAACTATTCTATCTTAATAGAGGGGATTAACTATGTAACCTGAAATATTCAATTCGGATATCCGTCTTTCCCATAATACGGATCAATCCCCGATCACATAATTCAATTTACTTTATCCCTTGCAGAGAAAATGGCTGTGTATTTTCGTCGATAACTAAGTTAATAATTTTTGATGACGCCATCATTTCTACGGAAATCAATTGCCATTGTATGAAATTAATACCTTTCTTTCGTTACCTAACTAAGCTAAATTGAATAAACTTCATGATCTCGAAGTGAATTTATGTGCATTCAGCTGCAAATTTGAGAACAACAAACTCACCAAAGGCAGCGGTCAAACTGAATTTAGAGCTAGTCCCTGTTGTTTCCGGAGGCTTAGGTACTAAACCTATTCGAAGTTTAATGGACAGAAAATCGAATCATCCGATTATTGAATACTCACGTCGAATTTTGAACAAAAATATTGAAAATAAAAAGATAATAACCCGTGAAATGTCCAGGGGGTTCAAAGACTCGAGATCATTCGATAAGGGGCTGAGCTCGGGAAGACTGCGATGTGAGCGGTTACCCAATCCTACACAAATATTTGAAATATCAGGCAAGCCATAGGGAAAAGAGAAAACATGATATTGCCACGATACCTCACGTATAATGGAGGGTTATATCATCAAAATCCGATCATCGGAAAATAATTGGGATTGATTAGAAATGGACAACGTGATGAAATATGAGGAAGTAATTTCCAAGATAAAAATGGTATAATACTGTTTCTGTACTTAGCTATTATTGGAACGTTTTGTTTGCCATATTCAACAAATGGAAGAAAACTTTTGAAAATAATTTAAAAGTCGACTATTCTCACATTTGTTTAAAAGCAGTTCAGACGTAAAACGTAAGTCAGAAAGAGATGAAAACATGAAACCTCTTTGAAGAATGGCAACACATATATCTCGAGCTGCGAATTCGTTCTGAATAGGTGGAGCCGACACCTCCTGCCATCATCTCTCCGAGTAGATGCAATAACGGCTACGTCGCCTAGATATACGCCTCACTTGGTCATCTCAACGTCACACTTGAAGGGAAAAAGGTAATATGGCATTATGGCCTATATGTTTTATGGGCTGTGTAGTGCGTATTAATTAGGGTAATGTGTATAATATTGGGGTAATGTTTAGGTCTTGCTGTATCTTTTATGTAAGGTAGATGTTACTTTAGTTAATTAATATGTGGGTCATTTGATGAAAATATCACGTACGCAGTTTAGTTTTAGAATACTAGCGACCCGCCCCTGCTTTGCACGGTTCTTGCAACTTGGCAAAACATTGCGATTTTTTTGTAGGTAATAGGTAAATTGCATTTAAAACTTCTGAAAAAGAAATCTTCTATACATTTTGAAAACCTCATTAAAATCTATAGTGGATTTCCTATTAGTTTAAAAGATCTAAGCGGTATCACAGACTTTATTTAATGAATAACTAGACTATTCTACGATATCTAGTTATTTTTTATAAATATGAGATGTAATCTTGTCTTTGTGATAATTTGTAACATATTTACTTAGTTTTGAGCAAATTAATAGGGTAATAATGGTGAACATATTTTGATATTAAAATTAAAAAAAAAAAAACGGACTTTTATAAATAAAGTCACTAACCAACTTCTGACAGTCAAACAAACCCACTTCTGATGACATCACCCCAACCGTTTCCCCCACTTAACCCTTTCAGGGGATGACAAGCAGCTAATGCACTATGTTTTCCCCCTTCAGCTCAGCAGGGGGTAATGCCCCATGATAATGTTAACAATCTTTATTATTTTTCCCAGTTGTTTTGGACATTTTTCGCATTGCCTGTCCATTATCAATAATGGTATATAAATCACTTAGCGCAAGGCATTACCTCGAGTGAAAGAGCTCCAAGCTATCATTACTACTCCGAAATGAAACTCGTCGTTCGAAACAAATTATATTCATTTAATTAGGTGATTTGCCAGCGGCAAGCAAGTACCATTCTGTTTAATGAATGTTTATTAAAATTTACTTAAATTTCTTAAAACATGATTTCAAACAATAATGCTAGAACTATTTATATAAATATAAACAAAGATGTTTCTTAGAATTGTTTTATTCAAAATATCAAGATATTTATTAAACTAGAAGAGCTTACAAGATTGCTTCAAGTTATGTCGGTAACACACAAACAATATTTATTGTCAGCGAGCAAACGTCTGCTCCATTTCACTTTTATTTTACTTCTGAACTCAAATTAACGTGCAGACAACTTTACAACTGGCTACCTATTAACTACACAAAGTCTTTCAATCCGTTGCGTGATAAGTCACTGTAAACACAAGAAACAGACGAAGTATTACGTTTAATTATACAGTAACAAAGACTTATGCCGCCTTATCAGCAACCACTCCAGCTATGAACCCCAGTGCCTTCTGTGTACAAATTATATCGTTCCACACTTTAATGGATATGGTCCCGATAGAAACGTGTTTTGTGCAATTTGATATTAACTACGTTTTTTTAATTGTATACGACGCGGTTTTATACTTGGAAGTGCGCTTGCATGATGTTTGAATCAAGATTTTTTTTTAAATTATGTGTTGGACTTGAATTATATAGAGGAGACATGTATTTCCATTACTTTAAACTAAGAAAACACGCAGAGCTACGGCTATAAACGATCAGGAATAGCCAATTAAGGTAATTTCAAGACAGGTAATGACGATCGGCTTAATTATACCTCGTTTTTCTATAACAGATTGCTCGACAAAAGACATCACGTATTTTTCATCTCTTTTATTAAATCCGTCGTTTTCTTAGATTACGCATCACGCTCAAAGGGGGAATGTATAATATGTACACGCATAATATTGCTTTACCTAACCCAAAATAGATCGGAATGTCAATACTCTCACGTAACGCTACTTGTTCACGTAAAGCTAATAATGTAATTCGATCATCTTTTGTTCAATATTTACTTCCTCCTCGTGCTGAATACCTCTAAATTGTGAAGTTGAATGTCTTTTGAATGTATGGGTTTATGTGTGAAACGGAGTCAAAGAGAGAGATATCGAGAAGTGCTCGGTGACGCCGCCCGCGCCCGCGCCGCCCCAACCCGCGCCCGGCTACGTGAGAGATGGCTTTCAATATCAAATTGAATTCCGCGGTTCATTGATTTTCAATTTGTTAGGGAGTACTCTCATCGTTTACCATAGACACACTGGAGATCCGACTATTGTAAATCTTCCGAAAATTTTCGCGACGAACAGTAGTCCATAACTTTTCTTGAATGCAGGAATTTAGGAGGGTAATAAAGTTTCCGTTTCCCCTTTCAAGGTATATTTCAATTTAATCAGTTAAAAGTTCATGTTAAAAAGGCAAGTAACCTCATTCAGCTGGCTGTTTATCTTTCTTAGAAGCTAAGTGAAATGTAAAATAAACTAACATCCGATTTAAAATATGGGATTAACTCGAAAGAGGAAAACCTTTTACCCTTGCGCTTTAGTCTTTTAGTAACTTTGTTGGGAACACAGGAGGGTGAGAAGTTGTGCACTTACCTTATAGAATATGAAATACTGAGTGGGAACAATAGATAATATAATCCATATTTCCTCAGTTGTGCAATTGCTGAAAGTACTTACTGCAAAGTTTCAGTTGTGATTTAGTTAAAATCCTCAATCTCGTTAAACTTCAACTGCGACTGTACGTCGGGAGACGTTCCCATTTATTCAATTTCGAGAAATAATATATTTAGTGCTCCTTATTCCGTAATCTTGTATTAACTACCGGTTGTAATTAGCGGACATTTCTCAACTGAAATAATAAAAAAAATATTTTGTCAGATGAAAATACAAAATTATATGATAGTGACAAAACAAAAATACCGATTTGTCTCTATATTTGTTGTAGACATCAACCTCGGCAAATGTCTTATGTCAGTCCATTCGGAAGGGTGGAGCCGAGCCAAAAAGCCATGTCCATTAAAGACAAAAACTCATTAGCTTTACAGTTGTATACACACAATCGGCTTTTATTTATCAATAACGTTGCAAAGAAAGTAGATTTTGCCTTCAGCATTTTGCGGAAAGGAAATGTGTGTTTCTCATGATTTATATCCCGAATAGGGGCGTGAGGTGGCCGGCTCATATGAAGCCGGCTGGCCGCTGGCGATAAGCTGAAGCCTTTCTATACACAGAATACACACTAAGAAAGAAAATAAACAAGTTGCCTCACAACCTTACGCTCCGCCAATAATCTCGGAGGAACGAATAACATTGGGTCGTTATATAACTCTTATTACAGACGCAACATTCACGAAAGTATCGCTTTAAGTGCCCATAAACTACGAACTCCATAAAAAGAAAAGGGGTTTTCAATTAGAATGTAGCGCTCTTTGATTTTTATACCTTATAGTATATTAACGGACTGTCTTCCACAAAACCTTTATTGGTTTACAATTTATCTAAAGGTGCCTGAATACCAAATTATCGATCAACTTTTTAGTTTGTGTAAAGAAACTTGCCAATTTTCGCAATCTGTCGAAAAAACTATTTCGTTAAACTTACACTGTCACTTACGGGATATCTTCCGTGATTGTTCATTATTGGCGGGTTGACCCCGCTATCATGGCGCTTGCAGCAGCATCGAAATATCGGGAGCCCAAAATAATGAACGGAAGATATCTCGTAAGTGACAGTATAAGTTTAGTTGTAAACCGTGAAAGCTTAAAACAGAACTATTTGGTTATAACGAATAAACCCATTTCTAAAAATATAACTAGCCCCTAAAATACACGGTAAATTGATCCCCATCATATAAATAGTTTGCGTGTTTAACACCCTGAAAATGATATACCTTCGGATACATAAGCACAGGAATTCAGGGCAATAAATCAAAAGTAATAACTATCCGTTTTATCTGATCCCAACGAGTTTTATTGCTTTATAAAATTTTATAACGAGAAAACTAATCCAATATTTTTCTAGAAACGGTGCGGCTAAGAAATACTTCTTATACAGTGAGTTTTATTAGGACTTTGGTTAGAGTATTAATGGTTAATAACATCCGTCTGTAGGTACTCGAGAACACAGTTATTTTGTCATTTTAACAGGCGCAAAGCTTTCTACAAGTCCTAATTTATAGCTTGAAATATATTAGTCTCTGTTTTCAGACCCATTTTGGACCTCTTGTCAACTAGGAGTTTGCGGTATCAAAATGACTTGAATGTTGAAATACTTTTGTTTAATAATGTCGAAACGAGTATCGTCAACAGCCAGAATGAACAATATTACAGGATATAATATTACACCTCTATTTGACATTTCTCGGAATTTTTAAACCGTTTTTACACACGATATACTTTGTACATGTATTTGAACCAATTTAATGTAATGGCACATTGTTTCACGAAAATTTACCGATATTTGTGCCTTCGTATAGACAAGGCTTACAGTCCTTTCGCAGATAATTTATCTCTGATTTTATGTCACTGTCAAAATAAAAATGATCTTTATCTTCGTTTTAATAAGGTTTATGATGAGTTTATGCTGACAAGACTATCAAAAGCATAGTGATCTTTTTATTCGTCAAAATAAGGTAGTTGTTGGGTTGCTGCCGAGAGAGGAAAAAGAACTGTGGCCCTAGCACGAGCGCGCGGTGTAAACGAAACTTAAATATGTCGATTTTAAAATCTTTACATAGTATAAAACAAAGTCACTCCCGCTGTTTGTACGCTTAGATCCTTTAAACTACGCAATGAATTTTTCAGCAATAGATAGACTGATTCAAGAGGAACGTTTATATTGCTTATTCAGGGTTATATATATATTATGACAGAGAATGGAGTAGGAGGAACGCTAATCCCAAATATCGGCGCCATCCGCCATATTGTCTTCGTGTGACATGATTCTTTTGTTGATAGATAGGTAGTTGGGTAGTTTAAATCACACACAATACTTGACTCAAACTTCAAACGTTTATTTCTATTAAACCATTTACAAGTTGAGCCACCCGTTCGCAAACATGATTGTTCATAAGGAGAAGAACGGGCTAAGAAACTCCTTACACACTCTTTTAATTCGTGTTACAGTTCTCATTTACACAACGTAATATTGTTCACTTCAAAAACCACTTCATTTCTATACTTCTATTGTTTTCTAATCGCGAGCTAACTAACTCGACTTCTCGTTGTACCTACGCGTGTTCTCTCTGTCCGGGCGGAAGTACCACACCGCCGGTACAGTAATTTATAACATAGTAAGTTCATTAAACCTTACAAACAATACTAGAATACTTCACAATTAATTACTCTAATAATTAAACGATGCCAATATTCATAAATGCAAAGGCATTATTGAGTTAAAACTAATTAGTGGCTTCATTACTTTTTACAACAATGGGATCTTGCTTAAAACCATTTCTGGCAGATCCAAGGATTTAATACAAACAGGTCTTTCACTAATACATTGCTCTGTAAAATAATCTTGTTACTTTTTAGTTTGTAATTAGTTACAGAAACTGATTTAGTTGTAGTTTCAAATTATAAATTGAGTTATTGATCATTAAAATCGTATTCGGCGCCATCTTCCACAATATTGTGGGATGTTGCCTCAAAACAAATCTTAGTGTTAAATGTGCAATTGTTAAAATCCCAATTGTCAAATATTTGCTTGTCTTAATTTTAATTATAGTTCTAGCTAGACTTTCGTTTAATAAATTAATCTTCAGAAGATCTTATCACGAGTTCGTGATAAGATCTCAGTACTAGTTAATACAGAGACCATTAGATGGCGCTTATCTCTTCTGTCAATCGATACAGGTCATTGTAATAATTGTTCTTGGAACCCACAGATGGCACGATCAATATTATGATGGATGAGACATTATAAGTTGGTTATTAATTAAATTAACTAATATTCTTAGCAGATAGACGCTCTTGCGGCGACATATATATTATTATAATTGTATATTCGATTCAAATATCTAGCTCGTGCTAGGGCCTCTGTTTCAAAACATCTGTTACATCTTTGTCGGTACACAAGTTCACTTTGAGTGTCAAAATCAACAAATAGTGAAGAGATGCATGTATTTAAGACCAAACTGTAAATAGACCATTCCCACTTGAAACCTCAGGTTTCTCTGTGAGTCCTGCAATTACTTAGGCACACAAATCTGTTGCACGAACACAGATTTGTGTAAATCAGAGATTGGATCTTACACGGCTAGCATCCTGAATAGGTGGAGGCTGTAGTATTGGACCTTTACTTACGTCCGTATACTCAACATGAACGGTTCCTGTATTTTCCTTAACTAACGTATCTTGCAACTGGTCCACCTCATCGTTTGTTATTAATATGCTTTCGATAAATTATAAATTTCAGGAGTACACAAAGCCAGGAAACGACCGATTCCAATTACATTAAAACAAAGATTTCTCTTTAAAATAAATTTTAAAGTTCCACCATTTCCGCCACCCCTCTTAAACGAAAAGCTTTAACAAATTAAGAAGTTAATATAAAATAATGTTTCCGTAAATTATTCATCGCATTATCAGTCTGCTCCTAATAAGCTCGAACGTTGCCAGAATTAAGATGAACGCGGCGAAGTAAGGGTTAAATGGAACAAAAACATTTCTGTGCAGGTGCGATCACTGTTATCTATGAGGAGTGCGAACTTGAGACATGTACCCCAAGTTGTTATGCTAATTCAGCCAAGATATTGTTTATTTCTACCTCTAAGTATAACTTACAAGGGAAATTTTCGTTCAGAAAAACTGGGTGACTTATTTGAGTAAACAGTGGCAGGATAGTCTTCCTCCACCCATATACTATCTACCACCAAATGAACACCTTTCTGTAGAGTCCCACCTTCTATGGTCCACTCGGAAGCTCATAAACCGTCACCGAACCTGACTGGGAAGATGTAACTCCAACCTCGCAGCAGAATGTGGAGCAGTGTCTCAAAGAATTTTCCACCTCCTAGCCTGTCCTCTGTTTCTCAAAAACTGGCAGTCAAGGTAACCTTTACGCTTCCGATGACGTCAAAGAAAAAGCTAAATTTTGGGCTAGCGAAATATATCGTGCTAGCAACACGAACAAGGAAAATAATAATTCCGTGAAGTTTCCCTAAAACCACCAACAAAATCAACACCCCGTATATTAATAGAACACGATCTATTAAGCAGAATATACATAGGTACATAGACTGTATAGTTCATCAATTATAAATTAACCCTATTTCATTATGGATTTAATTAATTGGGATTCGAGGCGCGGTGATATTGATTTATAATTAACTATCGAGAAGGCAAGATGTTATAGCTGGTTTTCAGGAAGTAGATGACTGTGTCACATAGGCCGGGAGCTGACGTCCGGATATCATTTTTGCCAAGATTGCGGAAGTTGTGCTGTGGAGGACTGACTGGCTTGGGTAATGCAAGGCGGTAGCCAGTCAGTATGGTTGTCCATTTATTGTCGGACAGTATCATATTTATAAAACACTTCACTTGCTTTATAGTAAGTTAAAAAGGTAAGGTTAGGTATAAAAAGTATCCCAAGCAAACCCAGGTGATGGTCTGCCCATATTAGCCCAATTAATCAGTCGTTAAAAAGTAACAGCCAGACAGAATTTCTTTAGCAACATACTTTTAGACAAAGATCTTTTTGATAAGTAGTTAAATAACAATCGAATAATTGTCAATGTTATCACTATGTAAAAACAAGAAAATCTCAGGATCTGTTTGTAATTTTTAAAATAACAGCTTTTAACTGAATGCATATGAAAGTATATAATACGATACTATATTATAATTTTTATTTTTCTGTTTGTTCCGGCTAATCTCCGAAATGGCTGGATCAATTATTGACAAGACTTATTGGCTGATAGCTGATGTTGTAAGGAGTAACTTAGGCTACTTTTATTTTACAAAAGGAATAGGGTTCAGTGCAAAAAAAATGAAATCCTTAAATTGTTTACAAAATCTGAGTTAATTATGGAAGTATTATTTTTATAAAAATTTCACGAGGACGAAGGTCGCGGGGCACAGCTAGTCTTTAATAAAAATGAAGCGTTTTAAACGCTAAACATGAAGTCAAAATTTTTTAAAGGCAGGGTAACAAAGAACCCACCGTTTCTTGGAATACATAGCGCCAGAATGATTTCTGCCAGTGACATTTAGATTTGTCTTTGTTGTGGTAAACACGATTCATAAATATTTTATTTACTTCAAAGAAAATAATGACCCCTTGGAACAAAAGAACTTGCGTGCCAATTTGAAAATCAGATTGAAATAAATATTTGTTGTTATGGATCGCTTTTAAGGTTCGGTGCATATTGTGATGATTTTATTTTGCAAATAATCAGGTCTTTACTCATAACAGTGTCAGTCTTTTCTAAAGCCCGACGTGATACTATACTAAACGCCAGATATCTACCTACAAACTTATTTATACGATGTACATTACATACTCGTATATGTATAGCAATTAGTTCTAGGTCATAATGCCGAAATAGAGCAAAACATTAGTATAATTAATCGCTGAAATGCAACCTAATCTCTCAGGGGAATGACGGGAATTCCCCCTCCCCCACTAGCCAGAATAACCCCCAAATGCATGGTTAAACTGTTAAGCAATAGATTAGCCTAACACCAAGTGAACTTAAATATTAAAGCGCAGAGATAATTTGAGTGTGGAGCCGTCTAGTTTTCTTGGAAAAATACTCGTGAGAAATGGTTGTACATTTGAATTATTTTGCGAGATTTGAGAAAGGCGTTTTGTTTATTTGAGTGAGATATTTCGAATTTGAATTTGATACATATTACGGTGCTTATTTAAATCTATTGACTGAAGGGTTTATAATCTTGCAAAATCAATTTACATTTTTGTGACAGTGAAATACGCACGGGACCGGTCAATGGCGACACTTGGGGGAGGCCTATGTCCAGCAGTGGACGTCTTTTGGCTGAAATAATGATGATGATGATGATGATGATGATGACAGTGAAATGAAGGCATTATGTTTTTTTGCTATATGATGACTTTTTTTTTAGATAATTCGTCACTTTGTATCTATTAACTCTAAAACTATTTAATGCGTGGTAACCGCCTACATGCTCTCTGCCTATATAAGGAAATTTCTTAGATATACTCGTGGCATAACAAATTCAAATTAGCGCTGTCCAAAACTTTAGACAAACTCTCAATTAAAATTTTTGCCGCATACTTTAGTTCCAGGCAAGTCAAATTGCAACGCGAAATACCGCAGATACCTTTTTTAAAAATTCAAGGTAAAAAATCTTAAAAAATAACAAGATACCGTCAATAAAAATTCTGGTGGAGTTTCATTACGTCCGGGAAAGTTATGAGGCACAGAAATTGCTTCGTTCACACTTCTGTAGTTCACTGTACCTGCGAAGTTTTTTTATTGTAGCATAGAAACTGAAATATTCAGAAAAAATGCTATAAAAATGTTTTTTCATTGTACCTAAGCTTGATTTGAGTTTAAAAGATTCCATTTTTTCGGTTTAATAAAAATCGTAAGATGAGACAGCTACAGGTACAAAAACATACAAATATTTAAAAATATATGTTGGATTGGTCATGAGTACGGACATAAAATGAATTGAAAAGCACGCCAGTGTGCAGTGGTGACATCACGCGACTTACTAACCATTCTATCAACCACACGGTGTGTTTGTACAGAGCCCTGATGTCCAGCTCGAGGCGAGGGCGACATTCAGTGTCTGATCGCGGCGGAGTTGAGACGTCTTGGAACTGTACCTGATTCATTGTGCCCCGTGTTATTGTGTTAAGTTGTAATCTCAAATAATTCGTTAGTTTGCTAGAAAAAGTGTATCGCATCCAGTGTGTTTTCATAGCACGAAACCCATGGTCTGCCCACATGATATACAAGCCTAACGGCATAAATCCTGACATATCCGACATATGTTATATTAAATTCAATATTTACATATCGTAAAAAAACATCTATCAAAATATTCCATATCAAAGTAGTTTCAATATAATACCTTTTAGAGGTTGTATCTATTAGACATTTTCCCGTTTCTATGGCTTTAAGGTCAGACGTTTACTTAGTTTAATCATGTCATTTCAATAGAAACAGCCATTGAAATAACTTGATTAAGCTTCTAGATGTCGTAGAAAGCCCCAATAAGATTTATATGTTTTGTATTTATTTCCGAAAAACGATATCGGTAATAGCAAACAAGTATCCTTTAAAAAAATACTACATAAATAAAAATGTCTTCGGAAAGAGGGAAGAACGACAGGTCATGTAATACCCTGAAATAGATGACGAAGGTTTTGACTGAGCAGAAGAACAAGAATTGACTCGAGACATAGGAGAGTTGAAAAAAGAAGTACAACGATCCAGACTGAAAAGCTAGATTGAGTAGAATGTCAATAGCGTTTTTAATTGAACAGCTGTTTTCTTAAGTTTGTATCTGTGTGCTAATAACCTCTTACTCAGAAACACATTAACCAGATACAAATACATAAATAACTATGCAATCTGAATATTCGATATACTCCTGCAATGCTAGTGACATTTTGCATTTTTCAGAAGCACAATAGCAACGAACACTTACACCAAGTACTAACAATTTCACGGACTAAGCTCCGCAAATGTGGCTCACTTTTCTTTAGTAAGTATACAGCTCAAACGACCAAATTGTTTTAACCCTCGCTTTAAAGGAACTTTGAGTAAGAAAATTGCATCGTCTAAAGGTTCAGGAGTAAGCGGGCTTAAAAATAACGAAAGGGACAAATGAAACGGAACGCGTTGATTTTGACAACGCGCCCCGCACCGCGGGATTATCGTGAGCAATCTTGATTGTAACGCTAATTGCGCGCTGGCGTGATTGCGGGATTGCGCGCGCACTTTTATCATAAACCCCGGACTTTCAGGTCACTGTCACAGTAATAAATTCAATATCTACAGCGTAGTAAATTAACTTGTTCGATATAATGCTCACGGCAATATTTATGTCACGCGGGACTATGTTATGTCAGCCGAATATAATGGTTCGAGCAATTTCAAGTACCGCTCTCATTTTCTTTGTTGAAAAATTGACTTCATTCCCGTTTTCCATTTCATTTGGGTGAGTTAAAAATTCAGAATATTATGAACAAAATAATTGAATATCTCAATGGGCTAAACAGTCTCCATTATCGTAGATATGTGGGTTCGTTCTAGCTCGATATCAGATCCTATTATATATCTACATAGTGTCCCAGTGGCGAAGTTTAGGTACTGGACATCGTTTTCTACATTGAAATTTAACAACTGATTCAGTTAAGATATTAAGATAACATAACATCACGCCTATAGTCCCCATAGGGTTAGGCAGAGGTGTACTACAGTACACCCACATTTCACCAGTTATATTTAAGTCCCATGTAATAGGGGTCTAGCCTATTGCCACCAACTTGGCACAAATCCAGACCCCGTAGCTGCTACTCAGAAATTCAGGGTGGAAAAAGCCATAGCACTTTGCCCGACCCGAGAATCGAACCTAGGACCTCATACTCCTCGCCTGGGGCAAGCGCTTGCGACAAACGAGGCAGTACATTAAAATATTATGTTGGAATCAGTGTGTGATTAGTAGATACAGTGCTAGGACAATGCTAATTAACGTAGAATATTATCTGTAAACAATTAATTCTGGGATTAGGCTAGGTATGTTATTGAGAACATCTCTAACAGCAAAAATTTTAAAAAATAAATTAAATTATTTTAGCAACAGCTTTACTTACTAAGAAGGTATATGATTTTGTTAAGAGTACCTCCTATTACCGAAGCCAGCACAGTTGTAGCATAGTATGATAGGCTGACCTAAGATATAATATATTCTGATTATTCTATCTATTTATCGTTTCTCTACCAGTTCTTTAAAGTAATATTCCTGGGAAAGTAATAATATGTTCTATAATCTCGAGAGCACTTATGTATTCTGATTTCAGATGAAACATGCGATTTTTCAACGAGCTTATAACGATACGTGGTAACAATGCGTACTCAGATAAGACCTCTCATCTACCAACAACGCTGTAGTCTATTCAAATACAGCAGAACAATAGCAGTTCAATACGAACGGTTGTAATACGACAGCACTTTTTGCAATCCACCAAGAATTGGGTCAACCGCCAGACAATATTGTATGTACTTTTTGTTTGTGGAAACTCATAAAGGAATCGCTGAAGTGTGAATGAATGATCAACTGGCGGTATTAAAAGAAATATTCACAACTGAGCGAGTGCAGAGAGTGAACGAAACAGCGAGTGTAATAAGTGTATACGCTGCGCAAACGCCACGTAAACACGACGTGAGTTCTAATGGAACCACATTTGCACGAAAGCGCAGACTTTGCTTTGGGGTAAAAAAACAAATGTTAAAAAAAACCTTACAAACTTATCATCATCTACATTGATAATCGCTGTAAATGTTGCTAATCACCAACTTAACTCTACCAAGCAGCAAAACAAACTGGGACTTCTGAATCAAATATTGTCGTCCGTTCGATCTTCATCGTAATTAGCAAGCGATCGCACGAACAATGCGATATCGTGTCTAATGATTCCGTGGAATCGATCAATATCAGGGTAGGCAGGTAGTACAAATGTGGGATTTAATCAATATGGGATGCGATTAATCAAAATTCATGCACATTGAATATTTGATCGCATATTCCGATGCTATCGGATATTAAAAGGAGTGCATGATCGCTATTGCTTTCACTTACGGCCGCCTACTTATGTTCCCTGCTTAGTTATTTTAAATACGTATTTTGGTTTTTTTACTATGTGTTTATCATATTTATTTGATTTTCTTTTCAAGCTCTCTGTTACAAATAAATGGCTTTTCTTGCTTTTTCCATCCTTTTATAACCCAACCATTTATTAAACTCCACCATCTTTAATCTTATTATTTTTGAGGTACATTTAACTTTTGAAAACAACAAGAAACAATTTTATTGTTCCCATTTTACTTGGCCAATACCAGTGACTGTCACAGCAATTATTTAAATTGAGCGTGCCGTTTCATTCCAAGTGACATTTCTAAAGTACTTTACTTCCAACATCCTTCTAGATTACCATCAAGAGTTGCTACTACTTTAGTATGACAACAGTAACATAACATAACATTAACAAAAGAGATAACATTACGTGCAACAATTGTAACAACGTGTTGGGTTGGGTGGGTAAGTAGGCTGCCCTCACACCAAATGTGCAAAGCTGCGAATCGGATGTACTTAGATATACATATAAAAGGTCTATCTTTTCATACACGAAATATTTTAAGGGTAACTTCTATAGGTCGTAAAGTCGCCATAGCAACGAAAAAAAAAAATATCTGAGTGTTTTTTTTTTACAAAATTATTATAATTCTAAAATTTTTTGAGACTTTTTGCATAAAACCTTTACTCCCTTATTCTAACAATGACAGTAGGTAAATACGACGTAGTAAACTAGCGTAATGGATGATCAAAAAGGAGCTAGTATTTATTTTGTGGGTCAAGTAATTTTAAATTATTCAATTTTCATAAAATATATTGAGATAAAAAAAATCTCTTGAAATGGCTTCGTTATAGCCGTTAGATGATTCCCTGAAAATATTTCGTGTATGAATGGTTAGACCTTATACGAGTATGTGTATCATATCAACCCAGATCGTTTAATTTTCATATAGTAGCTAGTTTGGGTCAGCAGGCAGTGTGTTGACACTGCATGCATTGCGGCATATGGGTAATCGCTTCTTGTACAATACTTACCAGTATTATCTATATGTATAAAATAGTAAACTGACTGACTGATTGACTGGGTGATATGTCAACACACAGCCCAAACCGCTGGTTTTAGAGACCTGAAACTTGGAGGATGTGTTCTTTGTGAAGAGTAAGTATCCACTAAGAAAGCATTTTTGGGAATTTCACTCCTAAAGGGGTGAAATAGGGGATGGAAGTTTATATGAAAGTCCGTCAGTTTTGAAGTTAGGATCTTCAAATTTTGTGTTCAGGCTGACGATTGAAAATTAATTTATACGTGTCTCAGCGTTTTTGACAATTCTCCCCCCGAAGGTTAAAAAGGGGGATGAAGGTAAGTAATCGGATATTATTCGACATCCACGCGGGCGACGCCGCGGGCAAAAGCTAGTATTATAAATATTAGTGTGGTTCTTTGTTCCAAAGACCATCTCAGACACTAATCTGCATAGTCTTAATGTGAGTTGACCAAGATTATGTCTGGACCTTAAAAGGGAAACCTTTGAGATTGTTTCAGCTGTTTCTTCTCAGAATAGTCAGGTATGAAACACCAGCCTCATCAAGTTAAAAAAAACGACGTGTTTGTAAAAACCTATTTGCAAAATAAACATCATTTGTCGGTTACTTTTCGGAGAGTGTGCTTTGGATTTACACAATCTTACTCCTCCCATCACCATTCTATCATCGGATGAGCAGAGATACGGCAAAGCGTCACCGTTGTATGTTGGAGTTCCTCTTACCCGAACAAAACGTTATGCTTTCACAATTATTCTGCGAACCGACAGTCTGTGGAGTTCACTGCGTGCTTCTCTGTTTATCGATCATTACAATCTGGATCTCTGCAAAGTGAGTGAATCGGTTTCTTCTAAGCAAGCGTGTTCCATCCTAGGCAGCATCATCGCTTCACATCAGGTGAGTTGACATAACTGAAAGAATTTTCACGGTTGGCTCAGTAGATCCGAAGATTACCCCAGCATTCAAACTTATAATACCTCTTTATAATAATAGCATATTTTACCACTGCACTACTTAGCTCTCGTTTAATAGAAAACAATCAGTAGTTGGTAAATATTAGCTTCACTGCCTAGCTACCCAACAAATTTCTGTGGTAAAGCAGCCTATCCGACAGTTTGTTCCCATGGCCATAGCTTGCGTCAAGTCACGCGACGTTCAGGTGCCTGCCGAAGTTTTAGATGAATGCCCACCGAAGTTAAGTCGTGAAGAGTTTGTTGAGTTACGCTCCGTCGTACGTGCTACGTAGCCTCGAACAACTGCACTTAAACAATTACTTACCTAAAATTTTTGGATGTGGAACGGGTATTTTATATCGCAGTTATCAAATAGGTCTAAAAGCCATCTATAAATAAAACTGGCTCGATATAATACTTGGGTATGAATAACACGGGGAAGCTCAATAAAAAAGGGAAATTATAAGTCTAGCCACAAAATTATTTATTGGCCACGTGATTAAACTTCTAATTTTATAGCTAAGCAACGGGAAAATGACATAGCCTCTAATAAACTAATTCGTCTTTTTTACAACGCCATCTATATATTCTATAGAAAGCGTCAAGTAAAGATCATCAATTATTGTGACTTGTCCTTCTTATTTATACATTGCCACCTAATTTACTAACTCGGCCACGGATTTTACATCTCGTCACCATTTTACGTTTTACAGCTTCAACACAATGTCCTCAAAAAAATACAATTCAAGCTTCTACAGAAAGCATCATTTATTATAAGTTAGCATGTAAAATAAAAAAAAAATGAAAATAGCCACTGCATGATTTGGCGCGAGTACGCGAAACGACAGAACTCATAAAAATTCAACTCATTAAATAGGCACAACGGTAATTTTAATTAACGGAACAACAAATACTTAGGAATCAAGAGCGAGCGAAGCGAGTTCGGGACTTGGGGCACCCCGACTTTAGGTTAGGTTAGGTTACTTTAAACCCTGCAAATAGAAATAGGAGCCCCGCGCAGCGGGGCTACGTCGACTATGCCTATTACAAAATATTGATATTATTTACCCTGGACTTTAGGTGAATTTCTGCACTAAAAACTTACGAGACTACCCAAAAAAATAGCTTAATACTTTGTGACTGGTTTAGAATATTTAAAGTGATATTTAGATGAAACGTGATTGTGCCGAAAAGAATCAAAATATGTATTAAACGAAAAATTTATAAATGATTAAATATCAACATTTGTAAAGTGAAGTGTTTGCCAAAGGAATGCGTGTAAAGTGATTGTTTGTAAAATGAAACATCTGCGGAATACGTTGTTTGTGAAATAAATAGTAAATGAAACGTTGGTTGTAAACTAAAAATTTGTGAAAGGAGTTTAGGTAAAACATTAGTGAACCGGCTAATATACTATTTGATGACATTTTTAGCAAAATTTTGACGATCAATTAATATGGGATGAGTTACATTTTAAACGTACTGGGTTCAAAAATTAGAAGCTAAATAAATATATTTTTTGATGTCATTTAATCTATTTGATGACATTTTTAGCAAAATTTTGACGATCAATTAATATGGGATGAGTTACATTTTAAACGTACTGAGTTAAAAAATTAGAAGCTAAATAAATATATTTTTTGATGTCATTTAATAGTATTTTAGAAGTTTACTGTTAGAATGCATGTTACAAATTTAGATGCTAAAAATTAACCATCATGCTGAGTTGTATTTAGAGTGGTTTACATAGACGATAACTAGTGGCTAGGATAGTATTATTTAGATGCTCGATAATTTGTGGCTGACTTAGTAATTTAGAAGTCAACATAATTTTTTGGAGGCGAATAATGCCATTAAAAAGAAGCCTGTTTAATTAGCACCCAATAAAAAACTGAAAAACGACGAACCAATAGGGATGTTTCCTGTGTAAAAAAAATATGATTCTATTTATTCCGTCAGTTAGATTATCGAAAAATATTGGATACGTA
Organism: Noctua comes; assembly: GCA_963082995.1. NCBI lineage: Eukaryota > Metazoa > Arthropoda > Insecta > Lepidoptera > Noctuidae > Noctua > Noctua comes. Next base: position 10,055,958 of record OY720277.1, on the reverse strand, counting down.
TTTTTTGTTTTATCAAATCAATAAAAAATGACGAAGATAAAACGCATCAAAGATTATGACTGGGGGCCTGTGACGTCACTTTACGGTAAAAAGTCAGTACACTTTACTAACAAGTATGACGTCACACGAGTTTTCGCATAGATAGCCTTTAAACCTGATATTCAAACCAGGCTGGTGAGACCGAAAGCCGATCCCACCGTACTTGGGAAATAGTAAGCTGATGACGGCTTTGAAGCAAAATAGGTGCAATCCAACTATGTGAGACAAACGCGCAATCAGTTAAGTGCTCGTTAAGTGCGACAAGTCGTATGAATGCAGCCTGCCTTAGATGACGTCATAGATTCGGCAATGAAGTGACATTCAAGCCAGAATTAGACCTAGTGATAGATATCTTTAGGTTCCTAATTCTGGCCTTTGAAATGCTCCTGGATGATCCTATTAATAAAGATTGAACAGAAATTTTCTATAAATACTCGTATCGAAAACTTTGGAACTTTGAATATATCTTAAATAGAAAGATATATGAACGTAAGAACAATTATTTCGTAAAAATAATCAGTTGCTCTATACATTTATATTCCCTTTCCACAGCTACATATATGCGTATATGGCGTAAAAGTTGATTGTAATCATTTCAGGTTTTTGACGTGACAACGTCTTATAATTCGATGGAGCCGGCTGCACGCACGAAAAAATGAGGCGTTACCTCGCTCTGAGGCGTTCCATAAAACAATTGCTCAACGCACAATCATTTTTTTGAAAAATGCAACCATTCCATCAGTATTTTCTTATGACGTAGACACGTTCAACTATCGTCAGTAAACCGACTTTACAGACAACCGATTTTGTTCTTAAAGATGCATATTAATGACTTGGAAAACCAACAAGGGAATTTAGACGAGCGTAAGGAAGCTACAGGCGTATGATCTTTTAGTTAGTCAAGTAGGATTAGTATGAAGTAGGTTTTATGATTAGTAGTAGTATCAAACACTGTTTTAAGCTTTCACGGTTTGCAACTAAACTTATACTGTCACTTACGGGATATCTTCCGTCATTGTTTATTACTTTGAGCTCCCGATATTTCGGCGCTGTTGCAAGCGCCATGATCGCGGCAGTAAAAGTTTAGTAGTAGTATATTCCATCAGGACGGTTTTTCCATCAGGAATTTCTCAGAAGCAGCAACGGAATCTGGATTTGTGCCTGGTTGATGGAAATAGGCTTCTCCTCATTACATGGGTTTTAAACATAACTGGCGAAATGTTTGTGTACTATTCGGTACACCTCTGCCTAACCCTTCGGGGATTACAGGCGAGATATTATGTTACTCGTATATTTCAATAGCGTTAACTACTTATTTAATTCTTATCCCAGTTTAATTAACATCTCAGAAAGTCAATTAGAAACGACTTAGAAAGTTTAGATACAACATCATCTCAGTACAAAAGGCGGCATGATATACGATCGACAAGGGAACGAAAGAAAAACAAAGTGAATTAGCCGCCTATCAGAACGTACGAGTTCCAAAAGTTAACTAAAGGCCAGCGGTTATTGGCTTTTCGACAGGTAATGCATTCATGTTATTTTTAAGGATTATTCGTGGTCTGTTGAGCAGATTATCTTAATAATGGATCAGTGGATTTAGTTCTAACTTTTTTACTTACAGGTTTATAAAACTATTTATAACTAAAGCATTTTCTTACACCTCGAATTTAAAGTAGGTAATTTAAGACTTCACAAATCAGCCTCTTAGAAAAGATTAAAACACGCGGCTTACACCTTAATTCGAAAACGACTTAAGCCAGCTTACCTGCGTTCGACGATCGATCGACATTAAATCCTCAATTTGTACTTACATATTTACTAATTCAAGTAAATGGCAAACAACTTTAGAGCCGCATAAAACCGAAATCAAGGCTCGGTGGGGATTTTCTAGGAAACAGCTTTGCCGAGGCGTTACATTAAAGTTTCAGCCAGCAAGTCGCACCGCGGCCGAGTGGGCTTCTTCCTTAGCACATTTTATCCCGTGTAATTTCACACTACAGATTTTCAGATAACGACGTAATAATGTTTCCCTTCGTGTGTCTTGCTTACTAGATTGGCACACACCTGCCCCTAAATATGTATGCCGTATACATTTATAATATTGTAATTCGACCCTTCGCAAGGTAATAACATTTTATTGGCTTACCGGTTCTTAATATAAATAAGGTTGCTCCCAAAAACCGGATCTATGTTCGGGAACAACCGTAGCCCGAAATGTTAACGGTAAAAATGGTAACGTTTTAAGACTGATAAATAATAATAAGGCTAAATAAAAGCTTACAATAATGCGTGATTTGGCATAGCTATGACCATAATTAAATTCTTGCGAGCGGGAAATTTCTTGCAAAAAAGAAAGTAACATTTTTGACGTCAATTACCTACAACGGTTCAAGATATCATAAAAATTAAACGCGAGTGCTTCTCAATGTCAATTAGAACAGGAATTGTCTCAGAATGCCTCCATTATAAAACAGCAATGTTTATCTTTGGCCTCGTCCACTTAGAAAGGAAACATTTATTTTGCGAACTAAACGGTGTTTTATGTTCCTTGCAATAAAAATACACTTAGCAAACTTGAATAATAATTATGCTAAAAATGTTATTCCATGCGTTGCTGAAATATTCTACCATGTATTTGAAAATGTTCACCAACGTGTCTTATTCATACACAAGCAAAATCAATCCCAAGGTGGCAAAATTACGTCCCATATGCGAACGCCTAATAAAGATAAGTCCTTGTTATACCTGACTAATTTATTACAGTATCTCAAATAAATAGACAGGCCGCTATATACAGGGTGGTATTTTTCAGTTAAGATTTCATGGTTTTCCTTTCATTTAATTGATCATGTTTGTTAGAGAGGTTTGATCCTTATGATTGATCCTATCGATTGTTGCCGCAAAAGTACAGGATGTTTTTTTTTGGAATTTAGCCGTTTCGATACCCCAGTGTGGCAAGCGAATTTTCGAAAATCTTCGAATGCAGAATTATTTCTTTTTAAAAATAAAGGAATGTTTCCTTTGAGTAAAAATTAAATTTCTATCTCCAGTATTTACAGTACTTTCCCTCCAGGTGGCGTCGAAAATTCCACCCTGTATAATAAATATAAGCCTCTTAATTCTCCGACGTGTAAACAATTTCGTATACTAGATAAATGTTTAGTTACGTGTCGTTAATTACGTTTTACGTTAACAAGCAGTGCAGTATAAAAGCGATTTGTTATGGGTCGAGCGACGTTGCACACACTGGGGCAACTAACAATTGTTTTGTGCTAGTTTATGACCATGCTTAACAATGAAAACTTTACTCATTCTGTATCATAATCTGCGCCGTAAAGCCCTTTGAGAATAGGAACGTAGTATACAGGGTGTTAATAAAACAAGTAAACGTGCACAGTGCTTGTGTGCTTGTTGTGTGCTAGTGCTTGTTATCTGTGTGAATCTCGACTGAAAATTATGAAATTTTGTGTTGTATGTGATTTGATACAAGGTGTTTAGAACTGGAGGACTTAGACTAATGACGTCATCACCTGTCTAGCCTTTTCCCAATTTTGTTGGGGCCGGCTTCCAGCCTAACCGGATGCAGCTGAGTAGGTACCAGTTTTTACATGGAGTGACTGGCTGTCTGATCTCCACAACCCAGTTAGTACTGGGTAATACGATAGCCCTTGTTAGGATTGGCTGTCTGACTTTTAGGCCACTGACTACATGTAACAACTGGCATAGATCTTAGACAAAGTGACAGTAGCTTTCAAAAGCAGTGTCCTGAAACGACTTTCAACGGGATAGACATAAGGTTTTCAATACATATTTTTTTTATCTATTCATCATCGTTTCAGCTGATAGATAGACACTTTTTCGTGGCCCTGCAGATTGTTCTTATGTAGGAGATACAGACCACAATCATGAGAAAAAAGTAGAAATGGTAATAGTGGTAATGGTTGGACTGCCTCGCTGGTTTAGTGGTCGCAAGCGGGACTGCTAAGCAAGAGGTCCCGGGTTCGATTCCCGGGTCTGGCAGTGTTATTGGGTTTTTATATCAAGAATTTCTCAGTAGCAGCCACGGAGTCTGGATCTGTGCCCGGTTGATGGTAATAGGCTCGCCCCTATTATATGGGACTTTAAAATAACCGGCGAAATGTGGGTGTACTATTAGGTACACCTCTGCCTAACACTTTGGGGATTACTGGCGTGATGTTATTTTATGCAGTAATTACAATTAGAGATGAAATAGTAGTTTAAGAGACCATTCATAAACTTCCTTTTATATTATTGTTTCAAATTCACATAATAAATTCTATTAACACAAAATCTCATTCAAATTTTCATCTAGGTACCATAAAAAAACACTTTACATATTAAACAACGTTGTAAAAATAGAGAACTCAGTTTTAGAAAGCGCGAGTAAGTTTTCTACAAAAAATACGAAAGAGTAAAAAAAGGGTGTAATCATTTTAATACGTTTGTAAGGCTCTGAATTTAAATCAGGGAAAATAAGTTGCCGTTTCTCACGACACGGCGTATTAAATCTTAGTGAAATTTGTTTACCATAGCTACTGTTGACATTTTAGGCGGAGAAAACTGGATTAAGTAAATTTTATTCAAGTAGATTAGGTAAACTTTGTTTGGTTTTTCATGTATTTAAGGATATTTGAAGGGTGAGGGGAGAGTGGTCTTAAAATGTTGATAAGATCGGGGACAAATCTGACGATTAGCGGAAAAACGCGTGCGAATTTCCGCCGCCGCTCATGTTTGTCTCTTACCTAATATTAACAATACAAATAACACCTATTTGTTCATATTTTTTCTCAAATATATACCTATCACATACGGAAACAATTTTATTCAATTAATTCCGAAAACTGTTTATTAACGAATGTAGTTTTAATTAATTGTTATGAAACGGATACCATTATTGGTTTCAGTTACACACGCAAACGCGTAATTGCTATCAATATTAACAAAACCTACTGCCAACGTCATCTATCATTATTTTAAACCACTTTGTATTCAACGTCTAAGTTCAACAAGCTTGCAATGTGGTCTAACTACACCTTGGCTAACTTCGATCTATTGACGAACGAATAGACTTTGTAACAGCGCCACGTTGGCGCATTTCGTATTTGGAACGAAACAATTGGAAACAAGAACATTTGACAGTTGCTCTTGAATCGATATCAAGCAGATAAGCATAGCATATAACACATAGTAAATAAAAAAATTGTTCGTAAATAACAGGGATCTTTTATATCTTGAATGACATTGCGGGGGCTGTGTTGGTGAATATTTGTGTTTTTTTTCGTGAAATTGTATCGAAAAAATAAGATATCGGCATTAGTTTTATTTTCCAATTTTAGGCACGCGCCAATACAACTTTATACAGTCGCCAGCGCATCAAGTTACCACAAACTGAATTTATCGATTCGATTTTGAACTTAACCGTCAGCATTTTATGGTTTCAAATCATTTGGAGAAATTTGACAGTCTGTGGTAATTTGATGTGCTGACGACTACACTCACATGGCCATGATATTATTTCTAAAACAACCAATTCTTTATTTTGTACTCATTACTTACCAAATTTTTCCTTGATTTTCGTGGTTTTAAGCAAACTCTAATACTTGTTGCAAGGGCCGCCGTATTTATACTCCCATCGACATCTATTACTATTGAAGAACGAAATTATAGCTTCTCCTGCACGCTGATGAAAACCACTTTAAACGAAAAAGCACTTACCGTGGTATACCGTAACCCACAATTTTGACACAATAACGGGCATAAACAGTTATCGGGTTTTTAAAGTAACGGTTATGCCCTGGTCATTAGAGCAATGGTACGAAATGAAAGTGGACAACAAATACAGGGAGCGAATATTAAAATAATTCGTTTTTACAGCGTATTTCTAATTTGAAAAGCGGCTGAAGGCAAATTAATACTAGAGTTCATGTAAACTGTGTGTGTGACGTGTGTGTGGGTGTGCGTGTGTTTGTGTGTGTGTTAACCCGCGATCATGGCGCATGTCGAAATATCGGGAGCTCAAAATAATGAACAGTCACGGAAGATATCCCGTAAGTGACAGTATAAGTTTAGTTCATGTGAGTAAAATGATAGAAACAATAAAGTTTTTTTTTTATTCAAACTACATTGTTTTCTCGTAATAATGGTGCATGTTTCACAAAATCCGAAACAAAGCGGCTTTGATAAAGTATATTGCTTGCGCTGGGCTTCAGACGAGCACTAACCATGTACGTAACTCCACTGCCGGGAAATATCAGACTGTCCCAGAACAAGCGAATTCCTGTTTCAATTCAAAACGTTACAACAACATCGAGTCAAAGTTGAGTTGAAATACAATAATCTGTGTACGTATTCAGGATTTCGTGTCCTGATTTTATTTTAGCCCGCTTTTGCTAGGTTTAGAAGTACGACTAGGTTTAACATTTATTACGTTCCTCTCTTGTATAATATCGCAAAAATATTCAACCGCAAATGTTTGTTGAAAATCCACTCATAAAAAGGGGATTAATTTGAACATTTCAGTTATTAGCACAATGGCTCGTCTGACCTCTCCGTAACATTGAAATCTTTTAACGTACTCAACCTCCATATGACTTGTGCTTTCTACTCCAAATAAAGCTCTCGATTAATGAAGTTAACTATACAAGTATTTGCCTCTCATCACTATTAATTTAAATTCTGTCTGCTGTTGGTAATTTGAGAAGAAATTTAGAGCGTTAATTTCGTTTCTAAGTTTTTACCATTTACAGCGGTTTCGTCGCAACGACTTTTGTAAGCCTGTGCATAGCAACTGCAATAAAGCTTAGGTCTGGTAAAGTTAAGGAGTTTGGAAGAGATACAGCTTCCAAGTTACTCTCAAAACGTACAAGTAAAGTCGGACTGCGAAGTACCTCAAGTAAGACGAAATGTTTTACAGAGATCCGTGCCATAATTTATTTGAGTTTTATAATTTTATGCTTTCACGAGTACGAAAAGGTAGAATGTTGTTCAACATGCCTAAAATAACATGTTAACTTTTTGGGAGCTAAACTAAATCCTATAATAATATAGGATTTAGTTGATGAAATATTGTAATAGTTAACTGTACAAAACCTATTTCATCATTCTTTTGCACTTATCCCAATTCATTCGGGGTCGGCGCAGCACGTCTTCTTCTTCTTCAATACTTCTCTATTACTCGTCATCTCATCAGACACCTCATTAGAAAAAAAAACAAAACCAATTTAGTTAGACACGTAGTACTTTTATAGCTCCTAAAATGTCAAACTAAACTTTAATAAGCTTCAGACAGCACTATAAGATAGAACTATAAAAGCTACAAATACAAACTATTGTGGATAGTTTAAAACCGTTTCCGAAGCTTTAGTAAAACACACGCGCACAGAAAGGGCCTGGAATAATGAAATAAAGTTGTTTGAAGCATCTGGCGTCTCGTGGACAGTTGTAATGGTAATACGATTCAACGATTATAGCGGGACCCAATGTTCCCCTCCGTAGATGTTTGGAATAATGAAAATCTTAACGGTTTGAGCCCCAAATTAGTTCTGTATATTACACCTTACAGCTGGAGGTAGGTGTAATGGTTATGGAAACGCAGGGGAACTTTTCCAATTGAGGGGATTTTTTTGACCTCGTCTTATATTAAATTTCAAATCGTCTCTCGTATACGAATTTACAAAGAATATCAAATTAATTTAAAACGTTGTAAAATTAACTGTAGTTATTTAAATAACTTTGTACCGAAACCTTTTGAAATGAAACATTTTAATAGTCTCCACGTTTACTTAAGGACACAAAAGATGATTAATTTTCGGCGCCTTTAATTATTGTCGCCTGCTAAGCCCTGAACAGGGTTATTCAAAAACGTAGACCAACATTCTATTGTGCGAAATCGCGTGACTAAAGCAAATATCTTGGAAATAGAAACGCTTCCATTTGATTCATTAGGTAACAAAAATTATGTCAATGGTGCTATTCTATTAACGAAAAATTACTATCGCATAAAATGAACTAGCTTCTTAAAGAGCTCACAAAGTCTTTTCTGCGGCAAGATTAATATTAGAGTACAAGATTCTTTGAAAGTCGCTTCGTCTAAAAATATATAAACATTATCAAAAGGAATACAGACTGAGCCTCTATGTGGGGCTCAACAAAGCGATCTTGTTTCTTTACAACTCGAAACCATTTCTATAGCTTTCAGTTTAAAACTGCGGTCGTTTGTAATAAAATATCTATAAAATATAAATATAATATCTATATCGAAACGGCCAGTGCTGCTGGGGACGATATCTCGCCTCAGTTTCGGGTCATCGAATAGGCAGACACTAGGTACGCGTTCAGAATATATCGCTAATCGTTTTTATATTTTATTCTCATGTTCGCGAGTAAGTCATGGTACCTATTGTGTAATACACCGGCACCTTGTGGGGTATCGGGGGTAAACGCTGGCGAACGTTCCCTCGAACAAATTGAAAAGCAATGAACCGCGGAATTCAATTTCATATTGAAAGCCATTCATCTTTGCCGCTTCTTCGAGACCGTCTGAAAGCGTTACATCTCGACTTTGCCACTCTGCTTTATCCCTTAAAAAGTTCGCCTTTTTCTGAATTGTATTGAGTAACCAGGTATAGCATAGTGATTTGTTGTAACGTGACGATGCTATATTTTTTCTGATTTTCTAAAAGGGCTGTTTCAAGCTTATACTGTAATCGTATACCTACGTGTAATACATAGTTTTAGTTACAGTTCTAGAATGAAAAGGATTGGCGTTAGATTAGCCAGCTGTGACCGAGTAGCCGCATCTGGTAAAACAAGAAACAGACCTCAAGGCCGGAAAAAGGGACTAGTAGCTCGTCTGATGATTTAATTAATTAATGTGATCCTATGTTTTACATGGCTCATAACAAATTCGAACGTTCGAAATAAAAGTATTGACTAGAAAACGTGAAACAAACCTTTTTCAAGCTGTTGAAAATAAAATGAAGGAATAGTTTTTCACATACAACACGCGCAAAATTCATAGCACAAAGGTGACTTTTACATTTAAAAGTAATAAAAAACCTTTCAGGCTGGCAATCATTATTACGAAATATTAAAAGTAACTTTGATAATTTGAAGTCATTTGTGGCTTTATGGCTGCCTCCTGTATTATAGCTGTTATTACGGAGGTACCTATCAGTTGTTATTTTTCGCGTAAAAACTTTCTAACATTACGACTAATGTGCTGTCATGAAATGGGAAGTTACCTTGGCGAAATAATTACCTTACTTTGGTGAGAGGAAAAAGTTCTGGCTCAGCGTATTCATTAGGGCATGGACCATAGGTGTGCATGAAGCGTTAAGCCACTGTTGTAACAACGTACATATTTTTGTGTTTGTCTACATTTTGTTTTTACGAGAAAGTTTTTTCAAAAGCACTATGCATGTTAGAATGAATATAATTATGATTTATTTTGCGGTTAACTCTTCTGCTGTTTTAACACTGTTATACGCTAACTCGAATGGTAAATTAATCTCTATTCTTCTTTGCGTGTCTATGGACTCAAATAATATCCGAACAGTATGTAGCCACAAGAATAGTTCTATCGTTGGCTTCGTTTAAATCCTGGGACGTGCTGGTGGCTGGACAGGATGGGCAAGAAAGCAGGTGGGGCATATCCTACAGAGGGGTTACACAATAGCATTGTATTTGCTACTTACCAGTAGCGAAGGGTCAATTTTTGTAAGGGATAAGCCGGAGTACTTTTCTTTAATGTGATTATATTATGTGTCTATAGAATGCTGACTGTGCCATTTTTCAAAGGGAAGCCGGTAGGAATCGAGTTCTATGGAACCTTCGCCACTGCTACTTACACTGTTTAATTAGGTAGGTAACTTTTCGAAGCCTACTGTTCCACTACCGAGCTTTCTGAGTAATTTTGTCTCACTACACGTTACAAGCGCACGTGCTATGCAAAACCTTGATTGTATTCGTAACTTACATATTACATCCACATACTGGGTAATCAAACGGTGATCTAAGTTTTGTTTACAGCAAACAGAACTGTACAGATACTCGATAGTTACTCCGGAAGTGTTGATATTGCTTGGCATAGTACCTGTTTAGCTTAGGACCTTTACGGTGCATAAACAGTTGGTCGCTCGGCGCTAACTTAATAGTATGGTACTACATGCACCGTCACTTAATGGTCTAAGGTACATTAAGCGTCTTACCTGTAACTTTAAGTTCACTTTTATTGAGTGTACATATGTAGATACCGGCCATCATAGAGAATTTTTATGTTATTCTAGCTTTTGCTCGCGGCTTCGCCCGCGTTGATGTCGATAATATCTGATGGGAACGTACCGAACAAACATAGTTCATCCCCCTTTTAAACCCTTCGGGGGTAGAATTATCAAAAACGCTGATACAAATTAATTTAGTATTATTATAGTATAATATAATTAAATTAATATTAGTATAAATTAATTTTTAAACGTCAGCTTAAACACAAAATTTGAAGATCCTAACTTCAAAACTGACGGACTTTCATATAAACTTCCATCCCCTATTTTACCCCTTTAGGGGTGGAATTCCCAAAAGTCCTTTCTTAGTGGATACTTACTCTTCACAAAGAACACATCCTCCAAGTTTCGTGTCTCTAGGACCAGCGGTTTGGGCTGTGTGTTGATATATCACCCAGTCAGTCAGTTTACCATTTTATAAATATTAGAAGATTAAAAAGCTAGTAAACCAGCCTGGATGCATTCGGGCTGAACATGCAATTGGTGCATTTCTTAAAAATACTCACAAGTTACGTCGATATGTTTTTAAAGTCAACGTACAGTGATTCCACATAATGTTTTCAGCACATAGATGATTTGGTCTAGATTTTACGTTTAAAATGAGGTGTAACATTTGTTCAGTCGGATTTGAATAAAATTAACGAGTGCTTTATTTCTGTGGAACACTGTGATCCTCATTGTAAACCTGAATGGCAGAATTATGAAAACATCATGTAATAACTGTACATTCGTGAATACTTTTCAAACGTACCTTTTTACGAGGATGCGTACAAAATGGCTGAAACACAAAATGATGTGTTAAAATATGCTAACAGTTTTAATAAGTAGGTAAACAGTGAATAGGCGCCGAAAATTGAATGGGAGCAGCGAGCTACACCACATAATGTTTATTACCCTGCATAGGGCGCTTATTAATAAAACCCCATAGAAAGCAGGCAGCGCGCAAACACGAATGACCCATGAAAAGAGCTAGTGAACGCTATAATGTCTACACAAAGGCTTACAACATCTAACGTTTCCACCCATTATGAGGCGAGACCACCATTCAGGGGCTCAAATGAGTCTTAATGAAAGGTACGATACCATTATGAAGGCAATTGTGAGCTCATAAAGGAAATTAAAAAGAGACAAAAAAGCCCACGCTAGTTCCGCGCAAAAAGGGCATAACAAAAAGGTGTGCGCGTACACGTTGAGAAGTGCTTTACGGGCGCATGAAAGAAACTGCCCTTTTCGCCGTCTCATAATAATGATGAAATGATCGTGCTGGTAAACAATGAGGGAACATGAAGCGAAATTATTATAACAAACGCGTTTAGGGCTAAACTGGGCTTAGGCATGGTTTAGGCCCTTTTGTAGGACACATTTACAACGTTAGAATAGCGGTTATTATTAATGTTTGCAAAACAATGTTTCGAGAATATATGTTAATGTTAGGAATTGTATTTTTTTTAAATTTATGTCTATGGTAAAAACAGGATTAATTATTATTTTTGGATGTTTTTTCATTTTTAATAATTTTATTTCATTCTTCTTGTTTCAATATCTTACTAAATTATTTTTCTTTGTGTTTTAACATTCTTAAACTGCCAAAATGTATTTTAAATATTAGGGGCCGCGCGTCTTTCAAACGATACTATGCATTTCCTAATGGACATAAAGCACAAAATGGCTTGAGGCACGCCGCGTCACGTCGCGTCACGTCTCGGTGTGAACTGACCCTTATTGTGCATGCTGTGGTCTCCTATGAATGAACGAGTACACCTACCTAATAATGTTGTTCATTATCTAAATGTTTTGTGTGTATGTTTTGTTGGAGGTCCTAAAATAAAGAAATAAAGCTTTTTAGACTTTGTTAAATACTTAAGGTAGGTTCAGAGCACCTGCTTTTTTGATAAGAGGAAATAGATCATCATCATCCACAGCTGGAATTCACCCACTGCTGGGTATACGCCTCTCTTTTCTTGTGCCAATCTCCTCGGTCCCGTGCCAGCCTCATCCAGGTTTTCCCCCAATGGCAACTATATCGTCTGCCCATCTCGCCGCCGGACGACCCACGTTCCTTTTGCCAGTTCTTGAACGCCATTCGGTGACAGCCTTGGTCCACCTGTTATCACTACGCCTTGCTAGGTGTCCTGCCCAACTCCATTTGAGTTCTGTGACGTGATTTTCATTATCGAAAACAGGAAAACAGATACCAATTGCTAATTCAAGAAACAGGTTCTACGATAAACTAGACCTTTTCTTAGTCCGACAGACTTGCAAATTACCCCTAAACTTAATCCAGTTCAAAAATTAGCCAAATTCTTAATCAGTTAGAACATTAACATTAAAGCTTCCATTCTTTGCTGCTGACACTGCATAATTCCCTCTGCCTGAACTACCCTCATTAACTTTAATAGATAGGCCCTAGTTAACTAATTAATGTAACGTCGTCTTTATCTTTAATTGTATCATTATTAAGTTTCAAATTGTGCGTAAGATTACAACTTTGTTAAGAACTTGCTCTTGTCTCTAGTGGCCACCGGAGAATTGTGGTTGCTTAACTATTTCATTACTATGAGTTAAAATTTAATGAATTATGCTCTCTATGTTAGTTTCTGAACAATATGAGCGAAATTAGTTGACAATACACGAGACGTCTTTGTTAAAACGTCTGGATTTACGACGGCCATAATTCATAATTATTCATGTTCGAGAAAATGACTTTGCTAGCTAATTATAATCACTCTTTTAAGACAAAATTGCCTCAGATAAAATACTCCTTAGCAACCGAATGGTTCTGTTATATGTGCTACGCTCTCGTAGTCGTGACGTCATCACGCTACGCCGTAGCAACTATAGAAGCTACACTGTTTGATATACGAAGTAATAATATGGTGAAATTGTTTTCTAACGTAAACATATAGTTAAATTATAAGTCGTCCTAACACGAATATTGAAGATCTTTGTTTCACGGACGTTAAACCAAAACAGTAAATGATGCACTGCATGTAAAGGTATCGATTCCGGAATTAACTCAAGATCGAATAATCCGAGGCATTCGAGATGCGCTCAGTATCGAGTAATGATTACTGCAGCTCTAGATTCCACTAGTCAAACAACGATTGGAGAACTTTACTGATATTAATACTAGGACCCTGTTGGTACACCAAAATGATGGCCATCAATTTATTAGAATTAACTAACTACTACGACTAAATCGAGCATCAATCTGGAAATAGGAAAGTCAAACAATCTAACTAAGTCGACATCTGCCTAGCCTTTTCCTAACTATTGGGGTCAGTTTCTAGTCTAACCAGATGCGACTGAATATTAATATTTTGCGTGGATCGCTGTTTGACCTTTACGACTAAATTGCTACGCTATTGATATTTTAAGGTTAGACCAGCTGGTGTCAGAATTCTGTTTTAATGTCGTTCAAAACTGACGAGTCTTCAGGCAAGGCCTCAGAAAGATAATAGACCACATACTGGTGCTGGACACAGGCGTTACAAAGCCCATTCATGTATTGTGCTGAAGACAGTCACTTAGGGCTTATATTCACTTTCCAACATGAGGTTGAGATGGCAACGCGTTCGATTCTCACGCATTCATTCCTCTTGTATTGCAGATGTTCAAAGACGGCGGTTACCACTTGCCATCATAAAAATAAATGATTTCACTAACTCTTGTCCCAATAGATCGTAACAATGTTTACTAGTACAAATAAGTTGCAGGTAAAAACAAGACAATCGAAGCCCTGCGTTATATTTCCACCGTCCCATAAGAGACCAAAGTTGAAATAAACTTCGAAATTGAATTTTCCAATTCAAGCCGCGGCTCGTGACGAATTATTCGTACAGATTTATTTAAGACAATTGAGGGTTATTATTTCAAGATGATGGCTAGTAATGACCATTGTAGGTAGCTCTGTGGTGTAGTGATGTGTTGCATGAGTAGCTAGCTGCCTCAATCATTCACTGTATACTAAGATTATCAGTGTTTTGTGAAGCTAGAAAAACATAAACCTAAAGAGTTCCACTGAATTCACGTCATCTGGGTTGAACTTGTCTACTACTATGGATTGGCAGCTTTAGGTCGTTCAGAATTTAATACAAATAGAAACCGCGAAAACCAGTGATTGGGCCCATCCGTCATACATTGAGTACCACTGCGGGTTTTCAGAAGCTTAAAGTATGAATACTAATTCAAACTACTTTGACTTCGAAAATGGTTTATTAAGCCTGAATATTGAAGTCGTTCTATCTATAAGTACACTAACACTTCGCTCGCGACTTCGTCCGCAAAAATTGTGATAGCTTGGCTAATTTTCATGATATTAACATAATTTATAAACTATCTTACTTCCTGATAATTTAGTTTTATATTGATGACAAAATGGTTAAAATAGGTCCAATAGTTTCGGAGTTTATTCGGTACAAACAAACAAAAAATCTTTCCTCTTTATTATAAGTATATTAGCATAGATAGGTACAGATATCTGCAACCTCTTAATCAAACTAAACTGGGGTTCAGTTCTATCTAAACCACACTTGACGAAGAGACAATCTGTTCCAGATTTCAAGCCATTGAAAATTACTTTCCTATAGTTTTCTAAAAATACTCCATCTTTTCTACTATTCAAAAGAGGAATAAGGAATAAAATCGCAAAAGAGTTCTTTATCTTTCAAATACATTCGTATGAACCAGACAACTGCCCGAAGCGGTTCGTTCGAATAAACATTTCACCCCATTTTACCCTTATACGAATCTTCCGTTGTGGGCAGGTTTATTAAGTAATATGAATGTTCATCGAAATTGCAATTTAAAATTTTTGTGATTTGATAGGAAATATTGTAACAATTGCAATTTTTTATAAAATCATGAACATACAACAACAGTGGAAACGACCCCGGCCTAGCACGGAAGCGTCGTTTACAACGAAGGTAATGTAAATTGAAAAGATTTTAAAATTCCATTTTAATTAATTCTAACGGCCTTATTAGGCAATATAATAATAAGCCATTTATTTCAGACGTAGTGCATATGTTACGGCTAATAGCCAAAGTGCGGCTACACCAAGTTTTAGCATGGTACAACTAGGTGCAGCCGGTTAAACTTAGATGTATCCTACTTATCTTCGGTTAGAACATGCAACCAATTTGGATGTAGCGCTCGCCGGCCGCTGCCGCGACACCGCTCGCTGCGCTCGCTCGGCTCGCGCGCGTTTGTCACAGTCCTAACCCAAAAGTAAAACTGTTACCGGCCGCACCAAGGTATAGCCGACTAGAACTAGGTGTAAACTTACTTCGGCTTTTAGCCGTAACACATATACTGTTAGTAACACAAAAACCTTATGAAGCTATTGTTAGTACATACACAAACAAACCCACAGATAAAAGCGGCACCGCACAGGAGCGCCAGTTTATGCGTAGCCCTGGACGCGACCACCCACAGTGTGTAGTCGCATCCAGTGCCGCCACATCGGAGAGTCCGATTATGAATCGTAAAAGGTATGTATTTACCGTTTCAAGCAAGGATTGCATTTCAGAACAAATAAAAAATTGATGGGAAGTAAATAAAAAAAAAATCAAGTAGTACGAAACACTGTAGGTGGTACTTATAGGTACTGTGAATCCTGACAGGATGGACTTATTAGCGGGCCCGCTTTTTTCAAAAGCGCAATATTCAAACTGACTGACCGTCTATTATTTTACTGACACATAATAAATAATTTCGATAATCCATACGAATCACATAACGCGATATTACTTTCCACTAATCAAAAAATACACATGCATCCAGTTTAGGAAATTATTGTTCATTACACTTCCTGGAAGCAAAATCAATTTAAATTAATTAATTATAAACTAAAACCTGTTTATTGTAATTAATTATCCAGACCACTAAACACGAGTACATTTTAATGTGAACTACGTGTAGTAGTAAATCATGTGCGAATAATTTAGTTCGTGACAAACTGCTGAGTTTCTTGTTACTAACTGTTGTTTATGCTTTATTTTAATAAATGTATTTATTAACACCTCGCTGGTCCTGAGTTCGATTACAAGGAGCAGTTTTCTATTAGTATTTTCAGTAGCACCTCGGAGTTTGTATGTAGAGAGACCTGCAAATTAGAAGAAATGTAGCATCCACCAGCCTTCAATGGGCAGCTGTGGTGGATTACGACTTCTTTTTCTGTTACACAGAGGAGGCCTACTCTGAAGTGGGCAAATTATATAGTAAATACGTTGAAATGTTGGTGTTCTTTGTAACGCCTCACTTTTTCGAGGAATGAAGACGCAATGTTCATATCAGGTCCAATTAAAAAACCAGCGTCGGGCACTAGCTGCTTTGTAATTTGCTGAACTGTGCCTAACTGGGTCCTGGCGCAGCCGTGAGATACACAATATTATCTCTTTTTTTCTGTTCAGGTTTTAATTTTATTTTTTTGTTGTGTGCAGTTGTGGCTCGTGCCAAATAAATATGTTTTCTTTCTTTCATTATCTTTTAATAATGTGCATGAAGTAAATCATATTTTCCGCTTCACAAACTTGAACTCATAGATTCAGTTTCCATTTCTAAAGGATTAACCTGAAAAAATATCAATCGGACGTCGGATGAAAACCAGTTTCAGGAACTCGATGTTTCCATAGAGATCGACATTTGTAAACCCATGGGATTACAGGCGTGAAAATGTAGTTTTGCACGGAATCCCCAGTTGATCTAGCGCACACTAGAGTTTTATTAGATTGCCGAGCCATGAAAATATTGTTGGTTCACTTGAGTTAACATTGCTGCATAAGATCACGCCTGTAATCCCCGAAAGGATAGGCAGAGGAGTACCGTATATTGCTCCGATATTATTCCAGTTATGTTTAAGTAATAAGGACGAACCTATCGTCATCAATCGGGCACGAATCAAGACTCCAGATTGTTTCTTAGAAATCCTCCTGGGTGTCTGGACTCTCTGGTCTCTGGCTCCAGAAACATCCAATTAAAATTTTCCCGACCCAGGAATCAAACCCATTACTTCATGTTCAGCAGTAGCTTTTACAATCACCGAACTAACAACGCAGTCACTTGATTAATAATCTGTTAAATAAAACAACACAATTACACACGTGCAGCGCACACCTCCAGTTAACTCCATATACGCTGGAGGTAGTAATCGTCCGCGACAACCTTATAAATGTACAAACAGTTACTGCCAAGGTACAAACATTCTGCTCCAATTGCCTCTATTGTACACCGAGCAAAAGGGGTCTGACCAAATCCGCCGAAACTTTTTTAATGAATTTGTAATTCCTCTGTCGCAGCCCGTGTTACAGGTTTCTTTTACTTTTTGATCAAAATTTTATTGTCTGTGGAATATTCACCGAAAATCTGCCGAGAGATGCCAAATAATGAAATAGGGGTGGCTTTCGGTTTTTATGTAATTGTCCTCCGTTTAATGGTTTCATTTTCTGTTTATAGGGATGTCGGATTCTTCAAGGCTGTTCTTGTTTGAGGGTCTTGTATTTGGGTAAATTAATAAAAGATTTTCTTATTATATCATCCGATATGTTTGTAGTTTTTTAAATCTTAAAGACGTTATCAAGTCATTTACATATGTAGTTACGATCTTGAATACTACCATTTGGGGTTTACTTCACTTTGTTTAACTGTTCTAGCGTATGTTGGTCTGTCTGGACGTCTGTACAGATTACTACATTGTTTCAGTGATATTGAGAAACTCACAAGTCAGTGTAGTGTAAATACTTACTCAAACTTAAACTTTGAGTACTATCAAGTTCTACATAGACCTCTTACATAGTGGGATTATTTAATCTAGGACTCAGCACGTTAAATTTCAAGTTTGAGAGTCTAAAGCCTTGTCCAGATTATGTAAGTTTGGTCGTCAGGTTTAGTTTCACTTATAAAGTTGTAAAGTTATTTAGAACTTAATTTACAGGCATGTACGGGTGCGATATTATGTATATTTAAGTTTGGTGGTTTACTGATTGAGATATCAATCACCGAGCTCATTTGCGTGTAGTCGTGTCGGCTTTGCAGCTATAAATACAGGGCTGGCCGCATAAATCCATCTCAAATACCGATAATTGGATTGCTAGTATGTATGAGACTATATTGAAGAGACTGCGCATATTTACCCAAACCGATTGGAAAATTCAAATCCGAAACTATTAATAACCACTAAGCAACTAAATTCATCGTCGCACGAACATAATCAACTCGATCTAAAACCATAACAGACATTGAATAAACAAACGGTAACCAAACAAATCAGGCTAATAACAGATTTTAGTAGAACAGACAACGCTACAGTTATACAATAGGGTGAATAATGGTTTGACGACACCAGGTAAAAAGTAGGCAATAAGAGATTCGACGCAAATGGTTGGAACATTGTCGCATTAGTCATCACAATGCCGACTTGGTGACGTTTGGACAGCTCTGACAAATGATACCTTTTATTGAATAATTATCGCGACTCCACTGTCACGAAGCTAGAGTATATAAATGTAGGGGTGTACAAGGTATTGTACCTAAAGAAATTACGTCTAAGGTGTTTGCTTACACACAACACATGCAGGGCTACTTTAGTTTATTATTCAACGGATTTCATTTAGTTAATAATCCACTATTCTACATGATGTTCCAAATAACATTAGTTGTCGTCACGATAACGAATTTGATGGCTGAGGATAAACATGTCCAAACATAGTGATTGTTTACGTTATTGTAGGAATATTTCGAACTATGCATAGTTTTAATTTATCAGGTTACACATTGACTAGATTAGATGCAAAAACAAGATTGAGGACAACATGTTGCTCTTATAGCAATGATTTAAATCGTAAGATCTGCCCACACCGGGCCTGTGGACGGCGAGTAATGGGCTAGTTCGCCGTCCGGCCGTCTTATGGCGACAGGCCGTGTCGACGGAGTTCGTGTTCCACGCGCGCCTCAAAGAGATGTCAGCAACTATGTAGGGGTCCGCAAGGGCCGATGCCTGCCAGGGCTGCGGGACTGTTCGAAAGAGATACGGCAGCCCTGGAACACAAACGGCAAAGAAGGAACATGGATGGGTTTTAGTCAGTAGAAGTCTGACACTCCCTTCCGCTCCGCCCAGAGCGGGGCGGAGGGGGTCATTTGATGATTTCCCAACCCAAAAAAAATATAGATCTGCCCTCACCGTACTTAGGTTGCGCGAAAAAGGTCTTACACTGAAAAAGAGCATAACCCGCTTAGAACAGTAGAAACGATTTTCAGTATGAGCGAGCGAAACAATACTATTCAAAAGTAAACGGAACAGAAACGTGAACAGTTTTTGATGTGGTAGGGCGATCTAACGATTCAAGTCTTTGGCTCCTAGGTTATCAAGTGATCGTTCTGGACGTGGATAGGATTTATCACTTTCGTGTTATTTTCTTTATTTTTTCGCTAAACTATTATTATCCATAGCACACCTTTAATTATCTGTAAACATGGAGTTGGCCGAGCACGTTACGGTGCCTACCCCAGACAGGTATACCTTTCTCGGTATCCTCTCCAGGCTCACTGAAGGGTATGTACGTGTCTGAACAAAATGTTGACGTAATATAACACGTTCGGTATTGTCTACATCAAAAGATATATGTGTTACCGAAAAAGCCTTTTGATAGTAAGTACTATACCTACTTATAGTTTGAAAAAGGAAAATTCTTTTTTAGAAGAATTTTTGGCACAAAAAAAAATTCACAAAGAATACAAAAATACTGATTACAGACTACCTGATTACAAACAACTCTATCTTACCCGTGACTAGTACTTTGTTTACACTCAAAAAAGGCAAAGGCCTTTTGGTTTCAGTTAATACAAAGCCTTCGTCGACGAGTGAAGCGACTTTTTTGCTAGTTTACCTCTTACGATGTCTCCCGTCCCTGTGGACCATTTTATTTTTGCTTCGTTCTCATCTTTTCGTTGGAGACTTACAGGTATTAATTATCTTGAACTCGAATTCGCTTCGTTTGCGATGAGAGACGTCAAACGGCAAATCTTGGCGAATAAAATACTTTCAAGTTTTTAATCAGTGGAAAAGGTAGAGGTGCATTTTCGTTTTTTTTTGTCGCTGATTGGTTTACGGTGACCGAGGAACAAAGTAAAGTCTAGTGTCGCTAGCTATTTAGTTTCACAATCTACTTACATGTCGGATTTTCAGGATTTATTCGGTTAGGCTCGTACATCATGTGGGCAGATGATGGGTTTCGTGCAATGAAAAGACACTGGGTGCGATACACCGTTTCTTGACTGACTTGTAGGTAAGTCGCGTGATGTCACCACTGGCGTACTTGCGATTCATTCCGAGTCTGTCATTCAAGTTTTTTTTTCTTATAAACTAGGTGTTGCCTGCGACTTCGTTTTCGTAAAATATTTTGTATTTCATGTTTTTTTAGAATTAATATCCAGGATGAAAAGCTAACTAAGTCGTTCCACAGGTTCCAAGCTAGCTTCTATCTGCGGCTTCGCCCGAGTAAGTACAATAAATAACACAAAAAAAAAATACCCAGTATCTTTACAAATTATAGCCTATGCGTTATTCCGTTATCTATATTACTGTAAAGCTTCAACAAAATCCGTTCAGTAGTTTTTGAGTGAAAGAATAACAAACATTCATCCATCACTCTCACTCACGTTTATAATACATGTACTAGTTAGATAAGATAAGATTTCATAACGATCATTTCAGTGGTTTAGTTGCATGGGAACCGTCAGACAGACTTTATTAGTACGGAAGTATAAATGGAACGAACGAACCCGTAAAAAAGAACTCAAAGTTGTCTGAAACTATTTAAAACACAAAGACTTAACCTAACCCACTAGTAAGTACGAATAATGTGTTGCATTAAAGCAAAACTAGCCACAAACCAGTGCAACACTGTCCAAATTGCTTATTTTGACCGGCTGTATTAATTATGTATGAGGGTGCGACACTCCTGTCCACACCAGATACGACGCTTTGCGTTGCTATAAAAAGACTGCTATGACATTTTCATAGCAAACACGTCTAGTTCATTTTATACATGGAGGACGGACTTAAACTCGTTAAAATGTATATGAGGATAGTTGCTGGTGGTAATTTTCTGTTTCGCGGTTTAGTACTGCTTTGGAATTAATTGTAACTTCTTGCTACTTAGTTGTTGAAACACGTTTTAGATAGAATAGTTTTTTTTTTGTAGAAAAAACACGCAATTTTACATAAAAGCTTACTCAAAACTCCAATATTTTGATCTAAACTTAATCTGGAAGGTTTAGTTTCGGGCAAAATAGTTTCAGGAATTTCCCATTCGGTATAGATTTCACAACATCTGTTACTAGTTGCAACAGCTGACGGACAGCAAAACCTTACTTCGATGCTCGCATAGAACAACAAACACAGCGCTCTTCAAATCTAATACGTTAATTATTTCACGAACTATGTTGCGTAGGTACTACGTATCATACGATTCTGGTTAGTGCAATTATATCCGTTTGGCACAACGCTTCACCGTTCCACTTATTCACTACTCCATAAACAGTAAGCGATGCCTTAACAACTAACTGTGAATCATAAACAAGCTTGTAACTCACGTGGAACTTTGTCAGAATTAAGGACGATGCACTCCATTTAATACGAGTTGTGTCTATGTTGCAAACACAGATTACGCTCATAAGGCCAGCTATAGATTATAGCAGATACGACTTTTTTACCGCCTCAGTAGATACGTCAAAAGTTACGGCAAGGTACTAAGATAATATAAGTTTCGCTCAAGTTAGCCGCATAAACAAAGATACACAGTTCGCTGTGAGTAAACTTATCTCAGCTTCTAAGATATAAGAGAAAATATTATGAACATAGTCACTCACGTATGAAGGTAAGGAGTCAGATTAGCAGGACGCGTGTGACTCTCATTACACGGAATTGCCGTAATTATGAAGATTAATCCCGAAAATGAGGCATTACACCAACAACGTAGATATAACGGCACAAATCTTCTTTGTGTACGTGAGGGTTGGCGTTTAACAGCTTTGGCCCCCTTCGACGAATGCCGACTTCAAACAGTAGTTCAACTTTCGGTCGTTAGTGGCCGAGATTTTGTAGACCCTTTAGGTGTTCGTTGGACGAATAATAATAGTCTGGATAAAAGTTGAAAAACGAACAATAGATAAAGAGACGAATACGATACGAGCTTTATAGTGCTGGGAAAAGAATAACAACCTGTATATTGGACTATTGGTGTGCAGTGTGTGTGGGATTATAATGCGCCCAATCTGTCTATCGGGCGAAATGGGTACGTGAATATTAGGTGGCTCATTTATTCTATTGTGTTATATTCGCAAACGAATATTTGAGCTGTTATGATGGCAATTTATGATGCAGTTTCATAGAAATATGTGTGTTGTATAACAATATTTTGCAAATTTAAACTTCTGAGTTATTAATCGTGCAACAAAGGTTCTCCAAAAAGGATAATTTTGCGGACGCATAATTTGAGACGTGTGTGCTTACTCTGTTGATAAAAGGTGGGCTTGTACACAATAATGTTTATCTTTACAAGCTATAACAAGGTAGCAACTATTACAAAGTTTTACTTCTTCTTCTTTATCGTGTGGTTAGTGCCTAACCTGGTTTAGTAAGTTTTACTAAAGTAGGTATATATTATTTACACATTTTTGTATATACACATACAGGGTGTAAACAGACCCTTCACATAGCCGTCAACCAAGCATTCTGTACATCAAACTAAGTAACTTGACGCAAAAATTATTGCTGGGAATCGACTTTTTTTTTTGGGGTGAAAAATCGCATTTTACGGTAGGACTCGATGGAAAGCACTCAAAGCATTGTGCTGATGGATGGATTGAATAGTACGGGGGTCGTGGAGGTGTATAAAGTAAACATCTTTCATTATAAACATGTATTAAAAAAAAACTTGTGAAACAGTTGGAACTTTGACCCCCAATATCTCCGTTACTAGAAGGTTCCCAGATATGGTCTAGAACAAAAAACGATCGCAAAGACGGGGAAAACAAGTGCCTTTCGACTATGTTAAGGGTCTATTTACACCCTTTATACCTTCGTTAAACATGCCATACGTACGTTTTAGTAGAATGCCTACCAATACTAGTTTTTTTTTATAATCGCCAGTCCATAACGGTATAATAATTCCGAACGAAAAGTACAACTTTATTGAAACGTTTTTTAAGTTTATCTATTGCATGAATAGCTTAACATTGGCACAATCTGGTAAAATATGTAATTTTTTTAACTTATGCCTAAACAAACCTATTCTTTTTCACAAATGTCCAGAACTAGAAAAGTAACTTTAATAGTAATCCTTATTTGCAAAGGTTGCTTCCGTTGCAAATGAAATTTAAAGCTGCTATGAATAAAAGTCGATTTACAAATATTTTCATTTCAAATAGAAAAGATTATCCGACTTTATTTCATATACACCTTGCAATGAAAATAACAACAAACAACGGAGGAAGGAAGCGAGAAACTTTACAAATGCATGCTATCATAGAGAAAAAAAAAAGAAAAAATTGTATACCTGTGCCTGCCGGAACGTATTGAACTATTCTTATTTCTTTTGTTACGGTTCAACTTTGAAAAACAATTCACTTTATGCTAGGCCTCCGCTGTCTGTGTTTGTTCCAAAATGACTATACTTTGACTCGGTGGCTGATATTATAATATTTTTATATTTGGAGTAGAGTAAACTTCGATGAATACACAGGTATTTTTTTTATTCTAGGATTTTCATAGGAGTAACTCCATGTGTGTTGTTTGTTGGTATAAAATGTATAAATCCAGTATATTGTATACTTGAGCTTTGTTAACCATAATCTTGATTAAAAAATAGACCAGTAGTCCTGTTTAACCCTCTAAAAGAAAAATATTCTATTGTTAGAAGTAGGTTTATATCAATAGCGTAACGAAATAAAACTCATGACCTCTAACCGTTGATCTACTGCTTCTTATATACATTTTCAAACATAGTAATGTTCGCAGATGCACATTAACGACGAAATTCATTAAAATATTAAAGCCCGCTTGCACCACTAATCACTACATTTTAGCGCTCGACGTATCTGTTTAAGACCTCATTCTGTGTGTTTAAAGAATTAACAGAATTAGAACGACGCTTTAAATTGCAACATGGTAAATATCCCGTTAGTATTAATAGTAATGTTAGTGACCATGATAGTTTAAAATCTTATATCGCTTTAAATTGGTTTAACATTAAATGTGTTCGGTGATTTGTGGTAGAAGCGGGCCTAAGTACAACTAGCTTCGTTGTTTATATAGTAATAACTAATACACACCATACGACATTGTTTGCGTGCAATCTAGGTAAGTATGCTCATAATTTGCTCGTAACTAGCCTGGGTGCGGTTATGTGGTCGTTGATTCAGATTAAGACACCAGTCAGGCGAAAGATTAGGCCGATTGTCCACTGCCAATTTGATTACATTATATACGCTTATATGTATGTACCTTGATTAACTACCCTATTGTATCCCCTGCTTAATTGTCCTTTGTGTCACGTCGTTTTAATACGGAATTATGTTTATCATTTATGCGGCCAGTTTAAGCCTTGCATGCCATGATTGGACAAGGCCTCGTCCGTCCGATAGGAGATAACTGGGACATTAATGATCTAATTTCCGGATAACTACTCAGGCCCGTTGCCGGGAAATGATAAGTCTTTAAAGGTAATTTCGGCTAAAGGCATGCGGCCTGAGAGCAGCGGTGGCGGCCAATGGTAGCGGCTCCGACTTACGATCAGTAAGTCGTGGTTTCGAACCCAGGCAGGCGCATTACTTTGTGTAATCTATTTCATCACCACTGCTCTCTAAAACGGTGAAGGAAAACATCGTGAGGAAACCGGCATGTCCTAGAACCAAAAAAATCGAAAACATGTGACCAACCCGCACTGGGCCCGCGTGGTGGATTATAGCCCATTCCCTCTCATAGAGAGAAGGCGGTGTGTCCCAGCACTGGGAACATTATACGCTGATTATGCATGCGGCCTGAAGGAAAATTAGGTTCGTTGGGATCGTAGCATTTTTTGCGACTGTATCGCCGGATAATATTACCATGTCATGTGAGCTTAGAAGCACTGGACGAAAATGTATCCTTCATTAGCTAGGAACATTACGCTCCGATATTGATATAGGCACCTACTTAGTTACAAGGTAACTACGGCTAGCCATCCTTAGTACCTACCTACAGAATTAAAAATAAAAAAAATTTAGGTTTTAGCTATAATTTATGTGTTTGTGTTTGTATTTTCGTCTATTTTTGGTTTTTATATGGGTCTTGGACCTGAAATAAATGGAATTATTATTATAATTATAATCGGTTAGGTTTTAGATGCAACAATAAGTATTCGATTACTAGAATTCACTTACTTGATGAATAGGACAAATAAAGAATATAAATTGATTTTACTCTGTGACACAATTTGCTTAACCAGAAGTTCCACAGATACGTAACCTTAAATTATTTAGTAGGTATTTCGTTACATTTTTCAAGCACAAGTAAGGCGATAAAATTAATGTTATTACTCAGATCAGCTTGTGTAGAAACTTTTTATATTATTAAAACAAAAAAGTACCACATTAAACCCACGTTTATGGTCTCGAAATTAAAATTGTTATACAACTTTTTTCGTGTAATAAATCCGGCTCACAGTATTTGTACCAACGTAAAAAATAAAATTCGGTGCACTTTCATAAAAGGAAGATGTCATAAACTCTGTTATGAATAGGTGAGGGGGGAAGCGGGAGGGGTACCGTGTAAACATGCTGTAAAAAACAAAAGTTTCTGCTACTATATCTAACGGATACAGATATAACCCGCTCATGCATGGATCATAGTACATTTTCGTAGATTAAATAGAATATTGTCTCGCTGCCGCTGGTCTTACGGTCTTGTTTGTCATTTTGTTCCATTTATGGTCTATGGGTATTAAAGACCATAAACGGAACAAAATGATATTGATGATGACGTTTCTTTATTAAGCGTTAGAGTAATTGCGCCGTTGAAAATCAGTTATAACCCAGAATTGTTATTGTATCTTCTATGTAATAATGTTATATGAAATAATAATATGTAATTAATGCCATATGCATTTTCTACCAGTCAACCTTTGGGTGATGCAGAGACAGACAGTGGAAGGTCAATTTTACATACAGAATGCTTGGTTGACAGCTTCGCATACAAGGTGTATTTACACTCCTCCTGGAAGCCTCGATCGTGCAGGCCTGGGTGTCATCACCGGTCAGGCCTGCCGACATCAATAACGAGGCGGGTTGGTTCCAGGAGGCCATGTCCGGGATTTGCGACGTGGCAATGCCCCGTGTTCGGCCAGGAAGCGCTCGGCGTCAGGTGTATTGGTGGTCGCGAGAGCTGACGTCTCTGCGCGAGGCGTGCGTTGCCGCGCGGCACCTGTACGCCAGGCATCGCAGGCTACGCATCCGCCCTCCGGATGCGGCAGCCATTGAGGTGGAGCTGTACGAGGGATACAGAGCGGCGAAGACCGCCCTCCAAGAGGCTGTTCGGCGGGCCAAGAATCTGGCCCGCGAGGAGATGCTGGAGTCTCTGAATGGAGATCCGTGGGGGCGCCCTTACAAGATGGTGCGGGACAAACTCCACACCCGGGCCCCCCCGCTGACGCAGAGTCTCCGGCCTGAGCTCGTGGAGGACGTGGCGAGCGCTCTGTTCCCTTCGCGAGGGGAGCATCCTCCCCCGCCTATGGCTCCGCTGCCGCGTGCGGTGCCGGGAGCGGACCACACCGATGACGATGACGACATTCCGGAGGTGACTGGGGTAGACCTGAGAGTGGCGGTACGCAGGCTGAAAGCCAGAAATACCGCCCCGGGACCCGATGGCTTGCCTGGCAAAGCCTGGGTCCTGGCCTCTGAGGCTCTCGGGCCCCGACTGGAAGGGCTCCTAAGCGCATGCTTGGAGAGAGGCCAGTTCCCGCTTCGTTGGAAGACGGGGAAGCTGGTCCTCATCCGAAAGCCAGGGCGCCCTGCGGACTCTCCGTCCGCATACCGGCCCATAGTATTGCTCGACGAGGTGGGCAAGCTCTTTGAAAGAGTCATTGCCAACCGCCTCGCCGGGCACCTCGTGGGGATGGGGCCGGATCTTGCGGAACACCAGTTTGGTTTCCGCAAGGGGCGCTCAACGGTGGATGCCATCATGCGCGTGAGAGCCCTCACGACGGGGGACGCGGTGTCCCGGGGCGGGGTCGTCTTGGCGGTGTCTCTTGACATCGCCAACGCCTTCAACTCCATGCCCTGGAGCTGCATTAGGGAGGCACTCCGGTATCACCGGGTGCCGACCTACCTTCGTCGTGTGGTCGGGGACTACCTGACGGATAGGGCCGTCATCTACCCCGGTCGGAGCGGAGAATGGAACCGGCGAGAGATGTCGTGCGGTGTTCCACAGGGATCGGTTCTGGGACCGGCCTTGTGGAACATCGGTTACGACTGGGTGCTGCGCGCCGACCTCCCTAGCGGCGTCAGCGTAGTTTGCTACGCTGACGACACGCTGGTACTGGCACAAGGGAGGTCGCACGAGGCGGCGGCCGAAAACATGACACGCGGGGTTGCGATAGTCGTGGAGAGGATCCGGCAATTGGGTCTCGAGGTGGCATTGCACAAGTCCGAGGCCATGTGTTTTCATGGGCCTCGGAATGCGCCACCGTCGGGATCCCTACTGACGGCAGGAGGGGTCTCCATCGGCGTCGGGTCGACGTTGAAGTACCTAGGACTCGTCCTCGACAGCCGGTGGAACTTCGTGGAGCATTTCCGACGTTTGGCTCCCAAACTGGAACGGACAGGGGCTGCCTTTAAGCGGCTCTTGCCCAACCTGAGGGGTCCGAACGCCTCCTGCCGGAGGCTCTACGCGGGGGTCGTGCGGTCCATGGCCCTTTATGGGGCCCCGGTGTGGGCGCGTTCTTTGAGGCGGCGAGCCGCCCACTACCTGAACGCGCCCCAAAAGGTGATAGCCATAAGGCTAATCCGCGGGTACCGCACGATCTCCGGTGAGGCGGCTAGCCTCCTTGCCGGATTGCCGCCATGGGATCTGGAGGCGATAGTCCTCGCGCGCCTGCACGAATGGCGCGCGGAGGCACTAAGTCGGTTGGAAACTCCGCTGCCGCGGCAAATTGCCGCTCAGCGGACAGACCTCCGGCGTGATCTCATGGCGACATGGAGAGAGCGACTGTCGCAACCCCGTGCAGGGCACGCCACCATAGTGGCGATAAGTCCCCTCTTTGAGGAGTGGCTAGAGAGGCGCCACGGCGCCCTTACCTACCGCCTGACGCAGGTCCTCACCGGACACGGTTGTTTCGGGAGGTTCCTGCACCGGATCGGGCGGGAGGAAACGCCCGGGTGTTTCCATTGTGAGGATCGTCCGGAGGACACGGTGGAACATACCGTGGAGGTCTGCCCCGCTTGGGCGGAGCACCGTCGTGTCCTCGTTGCGGCGATCGGCGGCGGCGATCTCTCGCGTCCGGCCCTGGTTCAAGCCATGGTCCGGAGCGAGAGGGAATGGGAAGCCGTCACCTCCTTCTGCGAAGCAGTCATGCTAGTGAAGGAGGTGGCGGGACGTGAGAGGGAAAGAACCTCACGTCCCAGCCGCCGCGGGAGACGCCCTGGGCGTCGGGGGTCACGTGGTGGCTCCCGGCCACCGTAGGCGCGGGCCTGTGGACGGCGAGCTATGGGCTAGCTCGCCGTCCGGCCGTCTTCTGACGACAGGCCGTGTCGATGGCGCGTTCGTGTTCCACGCGCGCCTCATAGAGATGTCAGCAACGATGTAGGGGTCTGCAAGGACCGATGCCTGCCAGGGCTGCGGGACTGTTCGAAAGAGATACCGTGGCCCTGGAACACAAAGGGCAAAGAAGGAACATGGATGGGTTTTAGTCAGTACAAGTCTGACACTCCCTTCCGCTCCGCCCAGAGTGGGGGGGGTCATTTGATGATTTCCCATCCGAAAAAAAAAAAAAAAAAAAAAAAAAGGTGTATTTACACCGTGTATAAAAGCATAATCAAAAATAATACCGGGTCGATTTTCTGGCCCCACGTGTACGCCTACATACCTCTGTTATTCCGTTCCCTAGGGAAGAAAAACCCGTACATTATATACAACAACTTTCGGTACACAACTCGGTCCAGTTATCAACTTTGATAACAAAGTCATTTATGGGTCACCATTTCAATCGCATCAATGGGCGACTCTGGACTTGTAAATTCATTACAGAAACTTTTGGATCCCGATACCATTTGAACTTCATCTTTTGATGCAAGATTACTTCATAACTTTCTCGAGAAATTCAATTACTAAGCTATCCAAAGGACGGACTTGTTCACAATAAGCCAACAAGCTGTGATTGCAAAGGAAAGGATAGGTCATTATCAAACATACGGGATTAATATGAACGCTGACGATTGGCCTTGTTAGTTGTGACCAAATGGCTAGGCTGTGGTTCGGCTTACAAGTTATGGGGCCGGCAAAATGAGACTGCATTCCTTTTAGTTCAGCAATGAGTTATAATCGATGTGAAAGTACTCTTACCGAAGTCGAAAGGCACTTGTTTTACCCATCATTGTTTACATCATATTTTTTTTGTTCTAGACCTTGCCTGGGAACTGTCTAGTTACGGAGATATTGGGGGTCAAAATTCCAACTTTTTCACAAGTTTTAAAAAAATACAGTTTTTAAAGAACTTTACTTAAAATACGTCTCCAACCCCCGTTCTATTAAATGTAACATTGAGCTCAGTGTTTTGAATGTGTTACATTGAGTCCTACCGTAAAATGTGATTTCACAAACAAATAAAAAAAGTCATTTCATTGTCAACAAAGCATTCTGTAAATCAAACTAAGTAATTAGTTTGATGTACAGAATGCTTGATTGACGGTTTCGTGAAGGGTCCGTTTACACCCTGTATGTTCCTTTGTGCTCCATTTCATTGACGAAAGACAACCATCCAACGCACCATAAGTCTGTATTCCAGTCTATTACACAAAAACCTTCATCATAATAATTTATCCTTTCCAAAAAAATGTTTCTTCATTTATTTCCCTTGGTTACAATTTCAATCTTAAGTTCTCATCTTGACTGAACTGTATATTTCATACGTGACAAAAAGTTAGGTAATGCAAAGCATCGCCGACTTATGACTAAATGCCCCCCACTGGGGAGATGGAGGCGGGCAATATTAATATCTACATACGTAATACGCTCACTTCGTCTTCATAAGTCGGCCACGTACATATTACGCAATTTTTATTACGTTCCGGCCTAGCCCACCCTTCTTGAGGAATTTACTAAACAAGAAACTGCAATTTCCTGCGACTAATTCATTGCTGTTATTAATCTTGTGGGTTGTATTCTTATTTTCTGTTGGAATGTGGTCAAATGTGTGTGTGGTTGACCGTTTACGTCAGCATTTGTATGGTCTTTTTATGTATGTGCTGCTGTTTCATACCAATTTTCCTTCGGAGCAAGGGGTTAGTAAGATTTTATGAATATATAAGCAATATATAATACAGCAATTTGTCCGAAATGATAATCTAATCAGCATACATTACCAAAATAAGGACTGAGGACATCTTACATTTGTGTTTGTCTCAAGTTTGGAGCCTTCAATTTGTATCATCATCATCTGCTCAGCCTTTTCCCTATTATGTTGGGGTCGGCTTCCAGTCTAACCGGATGCAGCTGAATACCCGTAGTTTACATGGAGCGACTGCCTATCTGACCTCCACAACCCAGTTATTACCGGGTATACGAGCCGTCAACTTGCGTTTGATCAAAACGACAATGAATATAAACTTGATCTCAAACTTCTTAACTTAAATTTATTGGCTTTTAATGTCCTTTTGACGGGTAATGTCCTCCCCCATCGAACCAGCCATCGCCATCCGCGTCCAGGTCATCTCGCCACCACTTTCTGGGCCGGCCTCTGCGGCGACGTCCATCCTCGAGCACCTATTGCGTGGAGACTTTTGCCCAGCGGTAGTTATGCATGCGGCCCGCCCGACATCCTGTTTAACATCCCTTTTTATTTTTAAACTACTACTAACAACAAAATTAGGAGCAGGATAATGTGTGTAAAGATAATGGCCGCTCGGGTCGATCTTTAGGTTAAGCCGTGCTTGCCTAGGTTCGTCTGTGGATGGGTGACCACCCATTACATACCGAGTTTCCTCCGTGCCTCGGAAAGCACGTTAAGCCGTTGGTCCCGGCTGTCATTTGTAGATCTTTGACCTTCGTTACAGGTAGTCAGTGGCCCAAAAAGTCTGAAAACCAGTCTTACCAAGGGGTATAGTATTACCTAGTACTAACTGGGTTGTGGAGGTCAGATAGGCAGTCGCTCCATGTAAAATACTGGTATTCAGCTGCATCCGGTTAGACTGGAAGCCGACCCTAACATAGTTGGGTAAAGGCTAGGCAGATGATGATTCTAACAACAAAATTACTATTTAATGATCAGTAACAAAGCAACGTACAAAAACATGTGTTCATAAAAACTGTAACCGATGTAATGCTGTGAGAACGATAGATCACTTTGAGTGGGACACACCGGTGCACCGTGCATACATTGAGCTAAGTGCCACTTAGTTTCTGCTGAACATTTCTACGACACGTGCTGCAAGTGTATTGGCAAGTCTTCACTTATGCAAATACTTCATCATATAGTGCACTATCTGTCTTATCTATATGAAGTGATGAAAGCAGTCGGTGTCCTAAGAGACTGAACAAGCAAACGATTTGTTTAATTCGTACCAATTGCGCGGTTTTCAGTCCAGCGTCATTTTTTTTTTGTCGTTTCGAGGTGTTTTTCGTTTTATTCCCAATTAGTAGCTATACAGGGTGAAAGGGACATTGACGCGGATTTTTTTGTTATGAAAGAAAGAAAGAACGAAAGTTTCTTCAAAAAAAAATTCTGCACTACTTGATTCTAGACCCATCAAAGTTGAAATTGTTCCCCGGTTGTTTAGAAACTGCTATTCCTAATATTTTGATCGTTTAAATATTGCATTTTAATAACCGTCGTAAAAAAATGTACGGGGGTCTTTATAATGTGCCGAATTCATTGTTGCAGTTAGCGCGTTGATGCCCTCTCTTACCCCCTTTATTTTTATCACATACAACATGATCTTAATTTATACTCTATTTACTTATTCGATTAAACCGCGAACCGGAAGACGCTGCGTTGGAAGGCCTCCCACTAGGTGGACC
Source organism: Noctua comes (assembly GCA_963082995.1). Taxonomy (NCBI): domain Eukaryota; kingdom Metazoa; phylum Arthropoda; class Insecta; order Lepidoptera; family Noctuidae; genus Noctua; species Noctua comes. Next base: position 10,023,348 of record OY720277.1, on the reverse strand, counting down.
GATGACCTGGTGAAGGTTGCAGGGATCCGCTGGATGCGAGTCGCACGGGACCGGTCAATGTGACACTTAGGGGAGGCCTATGTCCAGCAGTGGACGTCTTTCGGCTGAAATGATGATGATGACCATGATGACTTATTCGATTTATACTTTTGTATAAGTATAAACGCCTTATGCATTCCACTGCATACGTGGTATGTAGATGGCGTTTATCCCGTATTTATTTGGTTTACAGTCAATAAGTTCGCGGTTCCAGAAATACCACATAATTAATTATAACATTGTGTTTAACAATCTGCATAAAATTATTGAAATAATTCAACCAGCATTACTATTCGTAATATTTAATCTAACCTACTTGCAATAATTGTTATGTGTTATGTATAGAGGCCCTCAAAATGGCTTAACTGGGCGGTAAACGATATAACCAATGTGTTTTATATTATGTACCAACTTAATTTTTTTCATAACAAATCCTTTAAATTAATGTCAGTCATCATTAAGTACACTTGTAACGAATAACTAATTTACAAAATATTGGCTTGTACCCGCGGCTTCGCCCGCGTGAAAAACATATTTTATGGCACTCGCTAATAGTATAGCTTTCCGTCAGTGAAAGAATTTTTGAAATCGGATGAGTGGTTTCAGAGATCTCTTTAAAATATTAATATGAAGGAACTTAAGTTGTTAGAATGAAAATAGGCTGCAAAAACAAATAGTTTTAGCAACCTTTTTTCATTCTAACTTGTATTAAAAAAACACAAATTAATGAAACAAACAGTACAGGTCCACCAAAATTCCAAGCGATTAATTTCACGTCAATGAACACAAGAGAGAATCGAAAAAAATACAACTTCCGTTTTCAACCGCTCATAAATAGAATAAAACCGCGATCAATTTTGTGAAACAGAATTTTATTTATTTTTTTCGTTTAGAGCGATCAAGTGTGTAAAGAAAAGAGTCTCGCCAGAGATTGTTGGCATAAATCATTTTTCAATTCAATTTAAACGACACAGTGTTGTTGTTGCCGATACCGAGCAACTCGCAAGGCGCTGTGACTGCCAGTGGATACACCATCTATTTTTCTTTCCTATTTATTTTCAAAGAAACAAGGAAAATAAACGTACATGTACACTTTAAAACATATATGTGGTGGAGTATTTTTACTCTAGCCGCATCAAAACAAAACTGATTTAATCGTTGTCCGAAACTATGTTTGTATTTACACAAGTCGTATATTTTTAAAATTAGAAACTAAAATAAAACATTTCTATTTATTTGTGTTTCACCGCAATGTTTATTAGTTCACTTAAACATTTAATTATATATGTTTCACGGGATTGCTATTTGTAAAAAAATATATTAAATACCTTAATGTCCCGTGTTAGGTTACTTACGTACTTTGGGTAGGCGCAATTTTTTTTTAAATTTTTCTACTGTTGGTTACGCTATCTTCTACTAAAAAAGTAATGACAACATAGCATTCTGTACCCAGTACCATACATAGAACAAGTTTCTAGTACGAGAATAGAAACAACTTACACCGAATTTACATTTCCTTAAACCCTCAATGCAAGGTCCACGTTATTCTAACGCGCCCCAAAGCAATTTCGGCTTGCAGTTTATCAAGTCCAACATTTAAATGACCAAAGTCGGCTTCTACAAACAACTTGTTTGGTTGATAGGATGGCATCGGGTCGTATTGCGTTTGTTTGGACCCGTTTGGACCTATAAATCTGTCTCTAACTTCTTCTTAACGCGTATCTAGTGTTTCGGTGTCGACGTGTCTCGTTTCGCAGACGCTGGAAAACCAATTTTAGTATATTGCATTAAAAGTTGTTGCCAAATGCAGTTTGTGTGTTGATTTTCTCGTTTTCTCACTGCGGCCCCGTTTCGCGCCACATGAATACGCATTAAAGTCCGACTCATACAAATTGGAATTCACTTACCTACCGCTGTATATTAGAATCAAACGGTAATGGAAAATTTTCCGTTTGATTTCCTGAAATAGACGTGGAGTAGGAAATATTTAAACGGAAGAATTTATCGCAATATATTCATGTGTATGTCGTCTTAAGTTGATACTAATTAAAACATTAATAACAGTAAGTATATTTAGGTAATTATCATTCACAAAAATTGTTTATTCGATAACCCACATGCGTGTACCGCAATTCCGGCCAATACGCGTCAATACAGACGTACGATCCAATATGTCGTCGTGAGTTTTATCTAACATCAAAAACGTCCCACTTTTACTGGCGGGCGCTAGTTCACGGATAATAACATTCAATTTTAGTCGAAGTATTTACGCGTCCCCGCTAGGTCCCAACGCGCCAGATATTTATGGAGGTCTGTAGCTGCCTTCCCAAATTGAAATACATTAATATTTTACCATAAATGCGACACTTTCATGCGGAACATAACGTTATCGTAATTGGATTCTTCCTTCAAAACGATAAACGTCCACATATCATGTGAAAACTACCAGTTTAAGTAATTATATGCGAGATATGAGTTATTTATTGTATTGTACGTGCTACTTTTTGCGAAGGTAGTAATAAGCAGTTAATGGTGTAGCGAAACTTGAATGCCATTGAAAGACAATATTAGAAAGGAAGCTTTCCAGTAGATCTTATCTTTGAGAAGTTCGTAACTTCAATTTTGAACTTTCAATATATTATAGATTAGGTATTACCTCTTGCGCTAGTTTGACTACTTCACGCATCTTATACTTGTACCTATTCTAGGCCACGTCCTCATGAGAAATTGACGGGCCCAACTTGTAGAGACACAGGTACGCTATTAAACTTAGGACCCAAAGTCACGAGACGATAAATAATGCAAGACACATATATAAAAATACACGCGCCTGGTCGCACAAAAGTTCAGTGAATTTGTGTCGCATGTGAAGGTACACTTACGTACGTCGTGTGTCGCTCGTACACTCGCCGCCAATAATGTTTCGTTCGCAATACTTTTTAATACAGTAATGGTTTGCTCATCCATTCAAATACGAATACGCAGAGAGATCTTTCTATCTCGCGCCCAAATCGAATTTTCGTCTGTGGAGATATTCCGCAAAGATGCAAGTAGAAATTCCTTTGTGTGTTCCTATGTGTATAGATATGCTGATATTAGGGATATAAGAGATGAAACTGGAAAAGAGCATAACTCTGTCTTCTCTGAATCGGGGTTGTCCCAAACGATAAGCCTTACCTACGTCTTCATTTCAGCAAATTGGAAGATTCCTGTAATGGACCGTTTTATAAAATAGCCTCTTTGTCTAAGGAAATCGATTGAACATACCTTGAATAAGCCCTTTGTCCGTTGAAGAATACCCGGAGAGATAACAGAAGAATACTTTCATATCGGTTATACCGCCAGTAGGTACGCGCCTGTGATAACAAAGGTAAATCAAATATTTTCTAGAACGTCTCTTGACTATAATCGATATGTGATCCGTGATATTGCTGACTACAATGTTAGTAAACATGTGTTTGACTGAAATCATCAGGTCAAACATGGAATGAAAAATATACAAACCTACTATGATAAAATTAATTTAAAATTAAAATGATTGTCGTTTTTGTTTTGTACTGACCCTAGCAAATTGTAAAAATACTCATCAGCCAGCAGGCTGCCATTAAATCATAATTAGCACGGTCGGATCGTGCGACAGCAATTTTCTCATTTTCCTTGCAAAATTATTCCGGCGAAATCGTCATAAACATTTTTGTCTCTTGTGCTAAATATTTCACTTTTATACCCAGAGTTTTGTAATCAACGTATTGTGTTTGTTAATAAGGATTTTATATCCCATTCCCACATTCAAGGAAAATAATAGCATTTTCTCTTGTATCTACCATGGTTTTGTTTGTTTTAAGAAAAAAACATATGATCTTAACAAAATAATAAGAACAAATGCTTAGCGAATTTTTCAAAAGTTTTTCCAAGAAACTTGGTTTTACATTTTTTTAACTCAAGTATTCCTTGTCAAAAATAAAACAAGCTGTGATACGGTGTTAAGAAATATTTCAGCGTGAAGCATTCTTATAATATCAGGGTGGCTAAAAACGTTGTCGTCACAGAATTCCCCGAGAAAAATACTAGTTTCAAGAGAAAATGTGCGATATATTTTATTTTTAAGGTCAAGCAGATCCGCCGCGGAGGGCCATTAAATCACAATTAGAAGTAATGCGGGTGGATGCGTGAGAGGCGGCCAGAGGCTTAGCGGCGCGGGCCCTAGCCGTAGGGCTTTGTTGGACTTACCCTCTTGTCTTTTAATACTTATATTTCACGCCTCCAATAGCCATTGTTGCTAGAAATACGTCTTATTAAAGCTCCTCTCATATGAGCTGAATAACGTCCGAATTTATCTCCTTTCAAGACATTGCCAGATAAAACTTTATTATAGCAGTAACATTTAGGTTACATTTAGAACGGATAAGTAATGAGACGGCGGTGGCTATTTCGGCAAATGTACGTGATGTCGCAGACAATAAGATAGACGTCTGAGGTAACGACCATATTCCTTGAAAGCCGTAGGGTTATTGAGAAAACGACGCCTCGACCGATGTCCCAATAGTGGGTCCCATCGGTCGGCCCAACAATATTAGAGGTCGTAAGGACCGACGCGAGAAACCATCCCGGGACATAGGACAAGGTGGAATTGTGAAAAATTGTGCGAAGAAGACATTTAGCTATGTCGCGATAGTAAGATAAACGCGAAGTGGAGATTCTTAAAAGACTTATTACGGTCGAAAAATTACTGAGTATAGCCACTAAATCAATGGATAGCTCTTTATCTAAAAAAAGAGTTATTACCTTTAAGATAAATGAAAGTTTTTGGAACTAAAAGTTTGGTTGTGCTTAGAAAGAAAGGTAACAGAAAGATTTACAGTACGGCTACCTTCGGATTTCATTAGACTCAATACTACTGAAAAAGTATTCCCACGTTCAAATTATGAAGTTCAAAAATATCTGCAGACACGTGAGGGATAATTCACTTTAAATAAAATAATGATTGATTCCTCCCCTGTCTAATGAGAGTGGACGTGAAGCTGAATTAAATTTCCGGCACTCCGGCTCTCTTTTGTTCTTTACAATCTCATTAACGTGAAATACTTTACAAATACCGTCCAATTCACCGCGAAAATCTTATTATCTGAAATTCAGGATTGTCTCTTATTAACGAGAAAAAAGGGACAACGATTGACCGGGAAGACGCACCCGCAATTTAACACGAATTAACAACCACAATGGCTTGAAATAATGAGCGGGGGGGCCGAAGTTTTCTACCGAAGCCCCAGGAGTCTTCCAAGATGGTGATTGATAGACCGAGTTAACGTGCGAACGCACTCGCGGTAATACCGATTATTGCGTATTGATTCCGTTTTATCTTACCGTTTTCCCACTTACATACTTATTCCGGGCTCTCACAGAGGTCAAGTGTGAATAAGAAAGTCTTTTATATAAGTGTGCTTCTTTTGCAAGTCAAGAGAAAACACTCTTTATATCGAGGATGCTCGATGATTGGCCACATTGTTGTTCACGGTGGAGCGTGTTATATTATTCAGAATATAATGTAACTCGAATTTGAGAAAGGTATGCAATGAGTTTATGTATGTGGTAGTAAACTTGTGATAAAACATTTTCCTTTAGATTTCGTGACTCAGTTGCATTTCCGGGGCAAAGAAAATTAGCACTTGAAAATAATACAGAAATAAATATGGGCCGTAAATCCTGCGCCATTTTTATGTTACAAAATAACTGCTTGCACTTAAATTGCTCCTCAATCAATTATTTTAAAACATAAAAAACCAATTCACGAAAATAAAACAATTAAAATATCTTCGAATCCACATGCAGCCGTTTCATTAACTTTCAACGAGAAATAAGGTAGAGGCATTCATTGGAGCAGACAGGTCAATCAATAAATCAGTCGTCACAGGCGGCCATTAAGTAACAGAGCAATCGAACATTGTTTGAATTCAGTGCAGCGAGCGACTCCACTCGTCCGGAAATGAAGAACTATTCATTGTTGAATTCCAGGTTATAACGTCCGACCAACGTATGGGCAATGGACACTTTCGTACATTGTTTATTTTTTAAAAGCAGTGTTTATTTTTAAATTACATTTTGGGTTAGAGGTCCATTACTTATGAAGGTATTATACCTATTTACTTACTGTTACAAGAAAGGTGCCACTCGAGGCAAAAATAAAATGCAAAATTGTTTTGTTGTATTCAAAGATTTCCATTGTATTTTGGATGAAAACAATCCGCAATGTCAATTTCGTGGAAGCAAAATAAAAGACCCCTAAATTACATCATTAGTCGTAAATTGTATGTCGTTTTGATGTTATTTTCGGGAAAATACACTCTTTCCAATTACCGTTTGTTCTTTTTGATAAATTCTTGTTCATTAAAAATCTTTCAAGCGAATTCGTTTACATTGTCAGAATTTACATCGGTAAATAGGGCTCTAATTTAGATTTTCTAATTCTGAAAAATGATTAGCAAATGTTAATTTTTTCACTTATTAATTAAACATTCATTTAATTAATAAGTGCTTAACAAACAGAATGCATTAACCAGTTTTATTTATTCAGATTTCTAATCGATTAATTTCTAAATAAATACGTTGAGAACATAGCACGGGTTTTAGCGAAAAAAAGATTGTTTTGAATATTTTTCCAAGTGATTATTTTTCACTGAAAACATTTTTGAATTTTTAAGCCGGCTGACAAAACAGGGATACACACGTACGCGAAACGATTTTTAGGCTCTTAAATCGCAATAACAACATAAAATAAAAATAAATATGCATGATATTTTAGCATATGCAAACGAAGCTATGGCAAAAATGGAAATATGGTGAAATTAAAAATATCCGGGATTGACGTTAGAAACAAGACATCTATATGTGGAACGTAAGGAGAATGCAGTATGTTTCGTATTGCGTCTTCTTATTGGCGAATATTTTCCGTGACGCCAGAATGAGCGCGTGGGACTCGGGCACCGAATAATATATTATATTGCAAGGAGGTATATCACGGCGGCGACAGGTGTGCGGAGGCAATCCTCTTTTACCCTCCTCCGAGCTTTTCGACCCCAAGAAACCCCTTTTAAGTAACATGACTTTTAACTTTGTGACCCATCTTTGCTTTAAAGTGCTCAGACTTATCCAATTCTGGGCGCTTATTACAGAACTTCCGAGGCGTAATTTAAGCGGAAAATCAGTGCGTTCCAGACCATAGATCACAGTGATGCTCCCTTTGTATAGATTGACGAGTATAAAGGATCAAAATTACTGAGTTGCTTTTATAAGGGACTGACAGGTTTGTGGTAACGAACATTTAATTATGTTCCTTGAAGACTCAGGTTTATTTAATACTAGCATATGCGCGCGGCGTCGCCCGCGTGATGTTCGATAATTGTCCTACGGGATCACACTACCGGGATGAAAAGTATTCTATGTGTTAATCCAGGTTACAACCTATTTGTGTTCCAAATTTCATCCAAATCCGTTCATTCGTTTTGGCGTGATTGAGTAACAAACATCCATCCATCCAAACTTTTGCATTTATAATAGTAGTAAGATTGCTTTGGTTCTAAGGAAAAAAGCAGTTGGGAAGTAAAAACAAAACGGTGAATAGTTCAAAGTCTAAATATACTTCGCTTGAGGTAATAGGGAGAACAGAAAGAAATAGGTCTACTACTGTATTTATATTCCAACTAGCTGTACCCGGAGTTGCGTTGCAATGTACCTTTTCCTACTACCTACCTACTACCTACCTACTACCTACCACCTACCTACTACCCACCTACTACCTACCTACTACCTACCTACTACCCACCTACTACCTACCTACTACCCACCTACTACCTACCTAAGAACCTTCTCCTGATAGTAACAAACAGAACAAAAAAATAATTAGCGAAACTGGTCCAGCCGTTCATGCGTGATGCCGTGACCAAGGGAAATAGAGATTAATTTTTTCTACTGGTTTTAACACAATTACTTGTTTACGAAACCTTGGATAACCTGCCCCAAGAAGCAATTCAATAAAAAGATATTATACAAATTTAACTTTACTTTAGAAAACTAAAATCCTCGGCACTCAAACTTTATTTTGCTTAGATAAAAGCTACCTGCTTTGAAAACGTGCATTGTAAGCCTCGGTTTAGACAACAGCTTATAAATAAACAATCTTTGATGGCAGAGAGTGTAGCCTGCAGCTATTTTATATTATTCTGTGGACATATTTTCGGCAGCCATTTTCCATTGCCGATCAACCCTTTTGACAATTTATCGGGACATCACATTTTCATACAAGCGGGTGGCACGAACTACGCGACCGCGCCTCATACATATTCAAATAACAGGGGCTGTACAAAGCAGAAACACGCTGTGCCCCGACGTGTTAGAATTACAAAAAAGTATACCGAATATGCCAACTGATAAACAATCTATATCGTGATAACTTTACAGATACCATCTATATATTACTTACTTAACCCGCGTGGGAGCCATATTTGTAAATGTTTCACGTATTTGCTGACCCTTGCTCGGAATATAAGTTAATATATCTATATTGTTTTAAAATACTCGTACAGAAAATGTATTTAACTTGGTTGCAACCCAAAGTGCATATTGACATTATTTAACAATACAATGTTCGGTCTGGGAGTCTGTTACTAATGGTACATAGCAGTGGCGAAGGGTCAATTTTTGTAAGAGGTAAGCCGGAGTACATATCTTTAATGTGGTTATATTATTTGTCTATAGAATACTGACTGTGCCATTTTTCAAAGGGAAGCCGGTAGGAATCGAGTTATATGGAACCTTCGCCACTGGTACATAGCTAGTGCTCAAACGACTTATAACTTCTCTGTGAAACAATTCGCTTTTTTATTTTTCTTCACTTTGAATGTAGTCCATGGTTAAACTGAAGTCAATTAAAACTTGGTCTTAATTTCCAAGTTACGTCTTTGCTCTCGGTCCAATGTTAATATCTACAAAATTATTTCCTACAGTTGATTTATATTCAAATAAAAGCGAATCAAATTAGTGGCTTAAATTTACTTTTCTTGATTACGGCTTTGTGATAAAACACCTTATAGTTTTTATGTAAATGGTTTGCATCAAACTCCTCTCATCAAATAAATGACTTCTTGCATGAAGGTGGCAAAGCAATTCGGTATGTGTCATATAAACTATCTCGAAATAAACAGAGAACAGCTAGGGCAGATCATATTCACCATATTGGATGTCATAAGAGTCAACAGAGCGCCCCTGATATGCGGCCGCGGGAGCGTTCGGCTCGGTACAATAAACACTACGCGCTTACATTTACATAAGCCCTTCTCGACTTGCGTGGGATGCAGATTCATCGGCATACTCACCTAGCCACTCTATGGGTAAGTTATTCAGAACTTTTTGAAGCAAAACTGAATCGATTGCGCTTAGGTCTTGGCAAACCATTGTGAAGTTTTGCAAGGTGCGGGTGAATTCCGATGAATAATATAGAAAATAAGAAAGGAACAGAAAATAGTACAATGGTGATGCATTGTAAATATTGTTTAGTTCTAATTGAATCTTACGACAATTAAGGGGTGTTTCACACCTGTTCGGGTCGGCCTGATTCTGCACATCCAGCCTTCAAAAAAGAATATATATACCTAAACATTCGGGACAAAACTGCTTCAGTTGAATGAGCTGTGAGAGCTGAAAATGTATAGATAGCAATTGCTTCGGGTCGGTCAATAAAAAGTTATTGAATAAATACTGCCGAATCGATTGCTGTAACCGAAAATGTATGTAGCACCGCTAAGTTTTCGAGATTTTTGAGTTATAAGCAGAACACACATCTACAAATGAGGGATTGGTTTTAAGGATTACAGTATCACATATGTCACCAGCTCCTTGGAAACTATACTTCATACAGGCGTCAACGATCCGTCAGGCTCGTGATTATAACCATAACACCAAACGAGATCGCGCTTTGTAGTGGTTAGTGTGCAGAACGCCATATTCAGCAACAGTTTATGGGCTGTGTGATCTTGTGTAATTAACAATCAGGTGTAAAAGCCACAGCAAATAGGTCTTACTAACTATGAACTCGAAGGATAACATCGGCCTTTCTTATTCAAGGGCAAAAGTAAAGATACGCATTCACAGATATTTAAATACACTAACGACAGGTGGGTCAACGCGAACATAATCGTAATCTACTAGCAAGAGCTAACTGCTGGTGCAGTCGGACAAGTTATGACATAATAATATCAAACTAGACAATTATGACTTTTTGTTTTAAATTGTCACCTAGACTTGGGATCACAATTCTATCTATTATGTTTCTTCTGATAGACTGTTTAATGGGTGTAAAAATACCTATAACGAAGACGAAAGGCACTTATTCTCCTGGTCATTGCTATTATTTTTTTTGTACAGGACCATACCTGGGAACCTTCTACTTACGGAGACACTGGAGGATACTGATAGTGTTACCCTGCATCATCCCACTGCTGGGGAACGGCCTTTCCCCATGACACAATTGAATGTCATGGGGAAAGGCCGTTCCCCAGCAGTGGGATGATGCAGGGTAACACTATCAGTATAGTATCTTAAACCTCTTTGCAAACGTCCAACAACAAAAACACTAAAATATCTTTGATATCTCACACTCGTTAAACAATAACTTACAAAGTTGCTAAATATACGATTCCTAGATATGTACAAGAGCCTCATAAAAGTCTATAGCAGTTTTCAAACGTTTAATGGGCGCTTTTCGCTCGCGTGGAATTGTATTTCAACTTTTAGCGGCAACTTTGAATTTCGTTGCGGTTTTTGTTTAAAAAGTAAGTATCTTATTTTCTTATATTTTCCATCATTCTCCGTAAAAACTTGTTTGTGGCAGTCTTTACCGTTCCTTATGAATGAATCCTTCTTACAGAGCGTCCTTTTTTTTAAAGCAAGAAAGATCCTTACTTGTTAGTTAAATGCAAAGAGACTGAACAGACTGACGGTAACTTGATAAAATTAAAATAAGGGTTTAAAAAAGATTAAAACAGTCCTCTTAGATGTTACAAAGGAACTTATTCAAGCAGTTTTGCGGAGGTAATGTTTTGTTTTTATTTTTGAGGAACATCGTTTCTGCTAACGGGGATACCTTTACAGTATAAAATCGCGACGTATAACTTCATTTTGTAATCATTTCCATACCAATTTATTACTTTTACAGGATTGAAGGGCATATTCCGCTAAATTAGCGAAGCTTGCTGCTGAATATACATATGCTGCGTTTCGGACGCACTAAAAAAAGTACAATGCAAAAGAAAATGAAATTCACACACATTAACCAGAATAATAATCTGAAATCAAAACTCATTGTTATTACAAACACATTGTTTGTTCAACAGCAGCGATATATTCCGAGATATAAACCTAAACAACGCAAGTTTTAAAACCATATCGAGGTTACCTGCTATTTTTTAAAGTACTTCGTAAGAAACTGTCTGACCTTCTACCAAAAAGTCGAAGCAAATAGACATACAACCATCTGAAATGACCTCTGAACATGATTAAAAAATAGATAAAGTGTCCACAGGTAGATAGCTGTCCACAGTGTCCACCCACTGGATATAATTTCTTAGTTGACTTTTACGACGCCCTTGGGAACAGATGGGGTGACTTATTTTTAGCTAGGGACGCAATGCACCTTCTTTTCTTCTCTTTTGTTGTCTTTGTTCAATCGTGGCCTGAAAGCTTCACAATTCAACAATTATAATGAAAATTAACGCTGAGAGTGTGGAACATTTATTATGTTCCACACGGTAGCATTGTTTTTGGGAATGAGCAAGGGTTTTTTTTGGGTTTTCTTCGGTTATATATAAGAATACTCATGCCGTCAATGAAATACATCATCATCATCAGCCGAAAGACGTCCACTGCTGGACATACGCCTCCCCCAAGTGTCGCCACATTGACCGGTCCCGTGCGTCTCGCATCCAGCGGATCCCTGCAACCTTTACGAGGTCATCGGTCCACCTAGTGGGAGGCCTTCCAACGCAGCGAAAGCAGTGAAATACATAGTTCGCTATTTTATTGTTAACTAGCTTTTGCGCCTTTGTTCGCGTGAAATTTCAATAAAACCTATTTGAACAAACAAAACAAACAAAAAAACAAAACAAAAATACAAAAAGATCAAACACATTGTTACAACAACAACAACTGTTTTGTAAATAATTTCAAGGGTTTTTTTTTTGCACGGAACCGTAATTCTTTTTCTAAAATAAAAGTAGCCTAAGTTACTCCTTGTAACATCAGATATCTGCCAATAAACGTCCCGCCAAAATCGGTTAAACCGTTTTGGACATTAGTCGGAACAAACAGACAGACAGACAAAAAGAAATGTTATAAGTACCATAAATAGATAATTTAACAGTAAATGATAATGGCTTTTTAACTTAATTAACTTAATACTAAACCAAAATCATTATCCAATCAATATTCATCAAAATCTTACTTACCATGCAACATCACGATCATATAACTCCGTTATTATTTACGTCAATCGACGCCGCCATTATGTTTGCAGAATATCGAGTGAAGGCTCCTTTGTACCTAGAGGTAATATCGTAATATCACATGTTCGTATGTATGTTAACTACACTTCGACGTCCATTGTTTTATTACAACCCGTCTCTCAAAGCACGGTGGTTGTAATCCATCAATGTACGTCGACCGTTGTTGATGCAAGGATATTTGATATTTCAGAACAGATCTGTATTTTGATTAGTCATTGCCAGCTTGAGGTAAAAAAACCTGGGTAACTCAGTACTTTCAGGTTACTTTGATGGTTGATTTGAAGAAAAATTCTTAAACTTACAATTGCCAAATTTATTTTATAAAGGTTAATATTTTTAACTATAAACTTTAAATTGCGTTATCTCTTTACTATAAAAAAAAACAAGAGAACACCAGCTTTTGTAACTAAAAAACATCAAAATAACACAATTATTTCGACCAATTTCCAAAATCTGAATATCACGTTCGACTACAAACTTAATTTGGCACAATTTCATAAAGAGCCAAAATAAAACAGAAACGAAACTCGTATTGGAAAATGGAACCCGTTCGCTAATTGTGGCCACATGCTCCTTCATACACCGTATGTTCGAAGGAAATTGCGAAATAAGGCTTTCGAGTAAGAAAATATAAACAATGGATGGAACAGAAGCTCTATCGTAAATCCAATAACAGAGAAGACATTATCAGGCGGTAACGCCTCCCCGGTAGAATGTTGATCGTAAAAAAGTGATAGGTATAGCCGATAAAATTATAATCATTTTTGTCTATGTACTAGGGTATTTGGTCGTGAAATTTTATTACTAGCTAGGTTAATATCTGTTAACGAGGTTCCTCGAATCTTTTTATGCCAAAATGGAGTAATATTGAGAGTTATTATCGTGGCTATAATAGTAAAAATGTTAGTAGATAGTACTGAATTACTGGGTATTATTTTTCCATTATTTTTCGGTTCTCTCATTAGAATTTGCTGCGTTTTTTAATACCGAGAGCTACAAATATAAAAATCTCTTTAAGAAAATGTATTATAATTTGATAATAGCGTGGGCTTTTTAACAATCCTCAAAGTAACGGGCAATATGGCCAAGCGGCGATAAAGCCGATATCTTTGTCGAGTTTAGATACGTACTCATGTAATAGCAAGCTCCAAGTTGTAAAGAGAGCAACGTCGAAAGCAATAAAATGACCGATAAAATTGGTTCGCCGTCCAAAAGAGGAAACTTTGCATACGAAAAGTACCTACAAACGAACATTATATACTCTATATACGTACATGGAAATGTTAATGCTCAATTTGAATCGAGTACTCATACCGAAAATGTATTTTGTTTCGATTTAACATCCACACCTGCCACTTTAGCATTTATTCGGAAAACACGTCGCAAATAAATATGTTGACCATTAAAAGCGGTTTACATACCGTATCAAACACATGCAATAATTACAATAGCCATTAAATACCTACTTATATCCACATTTCAGATCAAAAATAATTGTCATTTTGCGTAAACATCTATGTCACATTTTTCATAATTAATTTCCAATAAGCCCCCAATTTAAATACCGACAGAGATAAACAATTAAATTTTTCGATTCACATAAATAAAGATAAGAATAAAATATAGATAGGTGTTCAGTATTTACAGTGCAAATCCACTCGCTTACCGTATAAAATGAACGTTCGATAAATACAATAAATTGGAATAGAAACGGGCACAAAATAAAATTAAAACTGTGTACATGCATTGAATCATGGGGTCAAGTGGACGTCCCCCGAGGATTTGGCAACCGATACACGACTGTGCACTTAGGTCCAGGCAGCTGGCCGCGGGTAGTGCTGCTGATGTGATAATAGGCTTATATCTTAGCAGCCTGCGATTGATGTGCTTATGAATGGTGGTATTATTGTAATGGGTTAATTCAATCGCCCCTTTCTTTTTATGGCAAGGAAATCTTTCCCGAAATCTTTTATGCCTAACATCATCTCGGAAATAAAATTTTGTGCAGGATCCCATGCAAATGATTGAATCAATTGTGTAGGTTCTACATGCCGAAATATTTTTGATATCGCACAAGAGGAAGAATATTATATATTATAAGTAAGTAAGTAGATTTAACGGAACTTTAGGAATAGCTATGAAAATGTATTTCCTAGCAGATTGATAAAAAATACAATTGTGAATTTGATTAGAATAAACAGTCGAAACCAACTTTAAATATAATCAATATACGTTGAATCATCAACCAAAAGGAGATTGTAGAAAAATTAACTATAATTTGTCAAAAATTTACTATAATTTGTCAAAAATTTACTATAATTTGTAAAAATTTATTATAATTTGTCAAAAATGTATTTATTTATTTATTATTTATTTATGTACACACAAACTACTTAATAAGAGATTACATTAAAATAGAAGAGCACAAAGGTACTGCTTATTTCATGAGAAATTTCTTCCAGCAGACCTGCGAGAGGAAAGTAGAATTAGAGATGTAGACACAGTGTTTACTATAATTTGTCAAAAATTAACTCTAATTTGTCAAAAATTTACTCTAATTTGTCAACAATGTCCTTTCTTGACCTTCCTCCTACAAAGTTAAAGTCTCAACATCAAGAATGACTGATCAAGTACCAACTATGTTGCGGAGAGGGTAAAATCACGCGGAAACATCTCTGATATTTCGAGAAGTACTCGTACATTAGTTGAGCATACTCGTGATATCAATAAGCATCGAGGAGCCGTTTACTTACTGCTCGAGATCGTCTCAGTTCGCAACCTCGGGCTATGAGCTATCCGTGAGAATAAGGTGGCGATAACTGCTCGTTTATGTTTAAATCTTGTACGTACAAGTTGGTGAAAGCTGTGACAACGTTATGAGGATATGAGCAGATTATGAGTCACGCTCATCTGAACGTTAAACTACGTGAATATATGTAAATGTATTATGTTACAATTTTTTCAATTTATATAATTTTCACAGCATCACATCAAACAAAAACCATGTCATATCTTCTTGTTCTTGTCGCATGTTACTTGGGGTCGCCGGTCGGTGCAATACGATTTTACGTCATCCATTCTCGCCTGTCAAGCGTCACGCTATTATGAATTTCAAAAGCGCATACAGTTATAATCTGCGCCAGTAACTAAGGTTGACTATACAGTCGGGATACGCCGCATCTACTCAAGTAACATCGACCGAAGAAGCTCATTCATAGCACTCCATAAAAAGTATATCGCCTGTAACGGTAAAAAATCAATGTATTTTACCAAAATAATGAGGCGGCAAAAAAGTCCATTATTTACGCAAGCCGTGACACTTACATTCACAATCCCTTCCTGTTTCTCTCTTCGTTTTACAAAATCCTGCTAATAGTATATTAGGTATTCTGGGCACGGTGTTTCCCTATTAGAAGGTACAAATACAAAGTTACAATCTAAAAACAAAACGTTTGTAAAGTGTAACCTCGAAATTGAAACCAAATAGAGCGTGCTATGTAATAATACTTTCACAATATAATACGTTTTATATTTGTAGGAATATTTTTTCTTCACAAATTGACACTGAATGTTACTTCAATTGGATTTTGATTGTGTAAACGTTCTTTATTTTATGTTTCTAAGATTACTTTTTAGTTAGTGTGATTATTTAAATGTTTTATCGAACACAAAGCCAGTTTTTCAATTACAGCCTAATTGTTGTGCGTAAAATGTTAAGGTAATTTTATGTTATCGCTCTTTTGTTCTTTATCGAAAGGAAAACAAGCTTTTGGTAACAAAACTGTAATAATAGCATGTTAGTGTTAGTTGTTTAACATTGTGTGCGTCGAAGCTTCAAAGCGTCCATGTTAAATGCAAATAATGTTCGTTTGAATGTCCAGGCAGGTCTCCATTAAAATTTAATTCAAATCCTTTGAAGAGCTGCTGAAACTTAGCTGGCCAATGGTTCTGCTGTCTGTCGGAATTTTTGATTAAAAGGAAAGGTATGGAAGTGATAAAGAGTTTTAAACCATACCTTTCTCGTTTCATTACAAAAAACATTTTATATTTTTCGTTGCGTTCAAATGGTTAACATAACAATGAGCATGGAACAAAAATAAAATCCCTGTTTCCACAGAATCATAATACAAAACATTAGAATTCCAGAAACCCATTAGCTGAGTAACTTAATCAGTTTTCCGGGTTTTAAATAGAATCCTTTTAAAGCAATCCGTTCGGGAATCGATTCTGTCAGACAAAGATGACTTTACGTATGTAAAATTCGGTCCTTTCCGGGCGGACAGGAACTGAACGGTATTAGGTCCTACATTAAAATTGATTGCACGTGTCCATATCCTTTTTGGGGACTCATTTTCTGCAATATAAAAGGAAATGGGGACGAACCGTATTGAACTACGTTTTTGTTCTGTTGTCTCACCAAGAAAAATACAAAACTAGCCTAAAGCGACTTTTTATGCTGATCGTTTTGGGTTTCAATTTTTTTTGTGAACTGTAATCATCCACTTTTGTATTGTTATTCTATTTCCAAAATACATATGCGCGAAAAGAGTCTTTTCGACTGACGCATTTAAACCGTCGCTGTCAATTAAGGCGGCAGTCGCTGATGTATTTTCGAATAAATTTTACTGAGCTGGTATGTAAAAAAAATAAAAAATTCTCTTCTTCATTCTTAATTTGCCATGCCACAGGGTCTATAATATTCATGACTTTTGAAAATGTGAAATACGTGTACGTGTGTGTGTGTAATCAGCATCGAGTATTGAAATCGTACTACACAGACTGGCGGTCACCAATGCCAATCAAAATTATATATTAAAGAGCTGTCAAATGATCCCTAGTCTAACTTTTCTATGCACATGTGCTATTGTGTCATAGTGAAACCGAACCCGCTCTGAAAAGCATTACTGTGGTTCAATTACATGATATTTCATGTAGTTGTCACGGGTCGCGTCTGCTCTTTGAGATATGAACTAGTGTTGTGTATTTGCATAGTGTTGTGGGTAATTTGTTAGGTTTCATGTGTTACTCAAGTTAGTACCTATTTACGTAGCAAATCGTGGTTCGGAATGCACATTAACTGTTAGAAAATTAGAAATTCATTAAGGTCTGATATCTATATTTAGGTTTGAGTCTGTTAGTTTGTATTTTGTGATAGTCCAATCATTCATTTAAAACAGGCTTTTATTCTTTTTTGGAGTACAAAATAACAAAGAGAATGAGGCAATTTACCAAACGTATTCTCTGTTATTATTTAAATGATGGGAGAACATGTTTGTCAGGTGTAGCTATTCAATTTCAGTAAAAGCGGAAAATGTGGAAGACGTGAAAAGCTTCCTTAAACGAGTCAAAAACATTACCTTACTTATTTTATTTTGTTCTGACGTATTGAACATTGAACATAACGCGCCTTCGGTGTTGTGTTCAATTTGTTTGACAAAGTGATCGAAAGCCTCTGCCGTGTTCCATTTTGAAACACCATTTCACCTGTTATTGGCATCGACAAGTGGAGTTTATGTCGCCACAAGTGCGTCCCACAAATACTGAGGGTAGTTTAACATTCAAATCAAACTGAACAATGTAAATTCACTTGACTGGTCACTATTAAAGTTGATGATGTAGATATTGATCCGGGGCGGTCGAGTGAAAGCAATAAGCTAGTTGACATCGGTCATCGAACAAAGTTTTGTAATAATGTCCATTTCTGAGTAATCCTTTATTAAAAGCTGGATATTGCTCTGAGTTAGTTACACAGCTTAATTCGTTGTTTTTTTTTTGTTAAATGAACGTTTCAAAGTTACTCTCTCACTCAGCACTTGAGTTCCACTGGAGTGGAGGATGAGCGAGCAAAACTTTAGCAACTATGAGCATTTCAAACACTCGAAACAATAAAAATTAAATAGATTTTTAATAATTCAATGTTGGTTGAAGGGCTCAGTCTAATCAATAGCTGTTAGGGTTATTCTCACTGTTCGTATTGTGTAGTTTCAGAAACAAATAAAATTTTATAAAATAAAATTTTTATTCATTAGGCAATTGTATCACTGCAAAAGGTACGAGTAAAACCAACATTCAGAAAATAATAAAGAAAAAATATAAATCAACTAACGTAACATCCCGAGTGTAATTCCCGAAGGGTTAGGCAGAGGTGTATTTAATAGTAAACGCACATTTCACCAGTTATGTTTAAGTCCTATCTAATAGTAGGGGATGAGCCTATTGCCAGCAAACAGGCACAAATCCAGACGCTTCAGTTGCTACTAGGAAATTCCTGATGGAAAAACCCGATAACATGATAACCAGACCCGGGAATCGAACCCACGACCTCATGCTCAGCAAATAATATAAATCAACTAGGATTATACAATCCTAACTCATATTATTTTCAACCGTAATTCAATCAACGTAAAATTCTTGTTAAACACATGTCCTACAGTTTTTCATCGAAAATCTTCTCAGATTCGAACGAAAAGTATCTCGTTTTAACTTCAGTAGTAGCCGTCTAACAAGCGAGGCGATCTGTGCAAGACAGTGATGACCCGGACAAAAGGAAAGTAGCTTATGTTCTGCAGTTGGCACACCTGTTAGGATGAAACGGACATTTGGAGGGTCAGGGCTTCTTCAATGATTGATTTATTTCGGTTTGATGAAGTTGATGCGTTTATTTGGAGTTTAGATCAATTTACAGGTTGAGAAATAATATATTTAAACAGTTTTAGATGGTGCACCGACTACCATACTTTTTCTACTCGTTCGAATGAATGAAATGTTCCTTTTTAAATCTTCAGCGACGACCAATCGGCGTGCGCCGCTCCTGTTCATTCCTCTAGCGCCGAGCCTCCGTTACTCGACGCTAGATGGTGCCAGGTGACGCGACTTTTCGATAATAGATGGCGTTAACATATGCCCCCGGCCTTGGAAGCCCTTGCTTCCAACGAAGTACCGCTGGCGTTGACGGATGATTTATTCTGGATCCGTCTTCTCCTTATCTTCTTGTGGTAGCAAAGGACATATTTTGGCGAATGCCCTTCGCACCGTCCCGGTCGCTGTTTTAATATCGGCGACTCGTGCCAGGCCATCTTTCCCAGGAAAGGTGTGTAAGATTCTTCCTAAGCGCCACTTCAGAGGTGGAAGGTTATCCTCTTTGATGAGGACCAGAGTGTTAGGTACCAAGTCTTCATTATTTTTCTTCCACTTTGTTCTGGTCTGAAGCTCCGCTATATATTCCTTCGACCATCGCTGCCAGAACTGCTGCCGCATCTGCTCCACGCGATCGTAACGGGACAGGCGATGTGAGGCTGTGGTCGTCAGGTCTGGGCTGGCTTGTGCGGTGAGCGGTCGGCCAATCAGAAATAGAGAAGGGCTGAGAGGAAGAAGGTCAGTTGGGTCTGTGGACAGTGGATACATAGGTCGAGAGTTTAGGACGGCCTCAATTTGAGTTAATATCGTGCTGAACTCTTCATAAGTTAAATTCGCGTTGCCAACAACCCGACGAATGTGATACTTGCAAGACTTTACTCCTGCCTCCCACAATCCCCCAAAATGCGGTGAATATGGTGGTATGAAATTAAATTTTATATTATCATTAGCCAAAATCTCCATAATATTGTCACAATTGTTCTTTAGAAATTGTTTAAATTCATTCATTGCCCCAACAAAATTCTTACCATTGTCTGAGAATATTTCTGCAGGTTTACCCCGTCGAGACACAAACCGGTTTAGAGCTAATATGTAAGCATCGGTTGTTAAATTAGTAACTAATTCTAAGTGAACTGCATGCGTTGAGAAACATACAAATAAACAAATATAGCATTTCTCCAGTTTGGCGCCCCTTCCTCTACGGTTCAAAATAAACATGGGTCCTGCATAGTCTACACCGCACCTCATAAACAGATATCCTGGTTCTAGCCTTTCTACAGGTAAGTTACCCATTTGAACTGAAACAGTTTTACCCCTAATACGTGTACATGTCACACATGTATGTACAACATTTCTAGCCAGATTGCGACCTCTGAGGGGCCACCAATTTTCGCGTATACTAGCTAACAGTGACTGAGGACCTGCATGAAGCTGACGCTTATGCTCATATTGAAATAACAAACGTGTGAAGGTATGTTTACTACACAATAGGATGGGGTGCTTTTTATTGTATGAGAAACTTAGCGAGTTATCCAATCTACCCCCAACTCTAATAATATTATTATTATCAACAAATATATTAAGACCAGAAACATTACGAGTATCTTTTAGGGTTACATTCCCCTTTGATGAAATATCAAGATCAGGAAACGATTGTTTTTGTGACATTTGAGTCAACACAGTAATAGATTTATTTAACTCATCTACTTGAAGCGGGCCGCATTTACGATTTATCTTTAATTTATTACGAACGTTATCAATGAAACGTATCATGTAAGCAAGTACACGCTTCATACGAGTAAATGAAGAGAACCTCTCAAACGGAAACTTATTCTCATTAGTTTGATGTACTAACAGTGTGGTAGTTAATTTAATATCTGGCAACTCGTTAAAATTAACGTTATGACAACTATGATCATAAGTAAAATTACACAGCCGTTCGTGCAAAAATGCCGGGCCGTGCCACCAAATATCAGCTGTGCGCAGCGCATCCAGCGTGACCCCGCGTGACACCAAGTCAGCTGGGTTGGATTTACTTCCTACGTGTAACCACGGTAAACTACCAGTGAGTTCATTAATTTGACCCACCCTGTTTTGTACAAATGTTTTAAGAGTGTTAGGTGACATTCGTAGCCATCCCAGCACAATTGTGGAATCAGACCAGAAATAAACATTAGTGAAACTCAAGCGAAGCGAATTTATAATTTTTGTGTACAACTTTGCACCTAATAATGCCCCACATAATTCCAAACGCGGTATAGTTATTGGTTTGACAGGCGCGACCTTCGACTTGGCGCATAGCAAGGCTATGGATACATTGCTATTGTCATCCGAGTACATACGCACATAAGCACAGGCGCCGTACGCATTTTGAGAGGCGTCAGTAAATATGTGCAATTCTATATATTGCATCTTGCTATTTATAACCTGACGTGGTATACATAATTTACCCAAGTAGTCAAGAGTGTCAACGAATTTTTGCCAATTAATTAAAATATCATGAGGCACCGGATCGTCCCATCCAATTTTGTACGTCCATAATTTCTGTAGTAATATTTTTGCAAGTATTATAATAGGCGCTAATAAACCTAACGGATCGTAAACTTGTGAGATTGCCGATAACATAATGCGCTTAGTAACGTGACTCCCGGTTAATTCAAGTTTAGTCGTATAATGTAACTCATCTGTATTCGCGAACCAACCTAAACCTAAAGTTTTACTTTGACAGGATTCGCCTAGAGATAAATTCTTTGACGCGTTTAAAGTTGACAAATCGAAATTGAATAACCATTTTCGTAAACAGAAACAACCCGATTGTAATACCGTAGAAACTTTATTACAGATGTCTAATAATTCCCTTTTATCATCACAACCCGTTATTAAATCGTCTACGTAAAAATCTTTGTAAATAATATTAGCGATGTCAGTATCAGTGCATTCCGACGCCAGCTGTTGCAAACATCGCATACTTAGGTATGGCGCGGACGCCGTACCATAGGTAACTGTGTTAAGCCGGTACACACCGAGCGCATCTGACGGGTTTTCTCTCCATAAAATTAATTGTAAATATTGTTGATCGGGTTGAATTAATATTTGTCTGTACATTTTTTCGACATCTGCACAGGCAATATATGTGTACTGACGAAATCTTAACAGAATGGCAACAATATCATTTTGTAAAGACGGACCAATTAGTTGGATGTCATTTAGCGATTGACCGGAAGTAGTTTTAGCGCTAGCGTCAAATACTACTCGTAATTTCGTAGTTGTACTTTGTTCTCTAAATACACCGTGATGCGGTAAGAAATAATGTGGAGATGTATAAGTATCTACCTTTGTCATATGACCGAGTTCCAAATATTCGCGCATAAATTCGAAATATAATTTTTTATAACTCGGTGTGCATCGACCTAACTTGCGTTCGAGCGCGAGGAACCGACTCTCGGCTTGTAGGTATGAATCGCCTAGTTGATCAGCTGATTCCCGTAGTGGAATACGCACAGAGAATCGACCATGATTATCACGTGTGGTTGTTTTTATAAATAAATTTTCACAATCATGTTCTTCTTTACACATATTACCTGTTTTTAAACTTATCTCCTCTAATTCCCAAAATTTAGTTAATTGGATATCTAAGTTGTCGTACGTGTGCGTAAAATTGCATTGGACTCGATTAACGGATGAACCTTTTGTATCATGTATGACACCAGATACAACCCAACCTAACTTTGTATTTTGTAGGTATGGGCCGTTTGCAAGTCGAATTAATCCTTCACTTAACAGTTCCCAAAATTTATCTGTGCCGATTAATAAATCGATTCTGTTAGACATAAAAAAATTAGGATCAGCGAGTGATACATTACTCGGAATCATGAATTTTGCGATATTATGAGTAACGGAAGGTAACGTTGCGGTAATGCAAGGTAGGACGAGACAATTTAAATGCGTATTAAATTCACTATTTTTAGATCGTAATTGCACTTTGCACGATTGTGTAGATTGGGTTACCGAATTACCTACTCCTGCGATGTGTACTGTGGACTGTATCAAACGAATTTTTAATTTATCGCATAACGATTTTGTGATAAATGAATGTTGACTGCCATTATCAAGAATAGCACG